>OY728159.1:1196169838-1197369838 GCA_963277665.1 Viscum album
TTTCTTTTTAAGTACTCTCCTTTATGTCACTTCTTTTAAACTCCTCGTTGCAATGTTGGGGGATTTTCTTTTATATTCCACTTGCTGTAAATTCTATTGTAATATGATGGGATACTCTATTTGATCTCATCAATCCATATTCGGAAGTTTTATGTGGCGCCATTAGGCTGCCGAGTTTTCGTAAGGGATTTTTCATCTCACTTTTATTCCCGTGAGATTTATGCTACATTTGCCACAAATTCCATTGAGTGGTGTATGTACTGACCATTATTATACTCTTTGTGTAATATACTTTTGTTTATGAGTATTTACATCAATGACCTATTGTCTTTCTTCATGGGGTGTATGTTTTGAAAGATACCCAAGTCGGTAAGGGAACCATTCACCCTCCTCTTTTTTAAAAGACTTCTTTTATTGGGTCTTATAATTTACATATTTTTATGTTGGGATATGTTCACATACATCCTTATTGAAGTAAATTTTATGTCCAAGTGATGAGATACACTTTTTATCTCTCATCAACTCATTTTGATGTGATGCCGTTAGGCTGTCAAGGGAACTTTTTAACCCAATTTCGATTTCTTTGGGTTCAACTTGTAGTCATTGAATATGTCATCCATTGAATATGTGTGAATGACCTTTTATTGTTTTACACTTAATATCCACTTATATTGGGTGTATATATATTTGTCACACATATTTTTGAGATTTATTTGTCCTTAATTTAAGGATACCTTCTTTATAAGGGATTTCATCACATTTGACATTTCTATTGAGGGTTCATTGTTGTTATGCTCCAATTCACTCTTATATGGTGTATATACTGTCCTTTGGAGTATTATATCATGAATCCTTTTATTCTCATGATATTATAAAGTTCTGACTAAATGTTATTCCTCGATTATTGTATTCAAGTGTCTCTAATTTTGGTAAAACCCCTTAAACCAAAATATCGTTTTAAATGTTTTAATTATTTGTTCTTATTAATATCCATGTTTTCAAAATGGTTTTAAGGATTTATTTATATGGATATTAATGGTTTAAAATGTTAAAATCTTTAAGGTGGTATGGGACACTTTGATTCAAAAATCTCTTTATTAAATGTTTTAAATGGTTTTGGAAATGGTTTCTTTTTGAATGGATTCATTATTTCAATATCCTAAAATGTTATATTGTGATTGAAATGTGGAAATGTTATGTTTCCTTTATTCATGTTTATGTGATACGATTATGTTATGGCTCTTGGGCATTGTTATGAAGAACGGGTGGTTCTGTGATAAACTAAGGGCGGGTGAGCCCGATATAGCTCTCCAATGCATTGGGTAACACGAAGGAGTGAAACGTTAAGGTTTCTCCGAATAGATTTAGGGAATATACTGTGATTGGTATTCCAAACGTAACCATGAGGGTTACTCCCTACGTAAGAATGTTATGAATGCCTCAATTTACCTTTATGTCTTATGTTTTCTATGATTTATTCATGATTTGATATGCCTATGTTTTATGGGTAAAGTGTGATTTAATTCTAATGTATATATGAACTCATGTTTCCTTTCCATATTTTTTATAACTCTTACTGAGCTTTTTATGCTCATACCAAGTTTTTTAAATGTTTTTCACAGGTCAAGGGAAAGTTACATTATGTGATGATAGTGTCAAGGATGTGTCAAGAAAGAATCCGTGTTATAATTTAAATATGATTCCGTTGATGGGAAAAATGAATGTTGTCATTTATGTAACCACTTTGTTTAAATGTGGAATGTAATGCAAGTTTCATGATCTAATTCTCCAAAACTCTAAACCTGAAAAGATCCTCAATGTGTAATCTTGTAATAACTCAAGATTACGTAAGGTTATAAGGCTGGGGCCTTATAGTTGGTATCAAAGGTCGGTTTAGATAACTTTAGAGGTTAGGGTATTCTTTAAGCATAAGTGACATTACCATAATGGTTAGGATTTCAGAAAGAGTCCTAGTTTTAGATAAAGTGAATGAGTAAGTGTATATTAGTGTTTACCTTCCTCATTAGTACAAGATGGTTTTGTTGATATACTCACACTGACATTTCTATTTTCAGTGAATGGATGGATCTAGTAGGCACCAAAGAGACAACAGGTTTGAAGGAAACTGTGGTGGTTCTCTGATTAAGATACTAGATAAAATGGAGGATTCAATGAGGAAACTCGTGGTTGTTCTAAACCAAATATCAAGGAGTCATGATCAACCACTTCAAACTTGGTGAGTTCTCTAATGCATCATGTACGAGATGGCGAACTCGATGTGGAAATTCAGGTAATAATTATTAAGGTAACCATTAGGGTTTATATGATACTTAATTTTTAGGTAATTATGGGTTACTATATGATATGATGGAAAATGAAAGGAATGAGATAAACTTGAGGTTAAAATATGTTATGATTATTCTTGAAGATTTTATCTCATTTTGGGGAATGTTTTAAGAATTATATAGTTTTGAAAAAAGGACAACACGCAGACCGTGTGACAACCCGTCGGGTCGGACAAAGCTGCGGGAATCGAACCCACAACCAAAGTGCGACTGGTATTTATCGCCTACCACTGGACTACGTGAAGTCCCTGGTTAGTTTGACTGATTCTTTTTAGTTAAATGATTTTATGAATTAAGAGTATGTTGATTTTGGAGGATATGTGATTAGGATAATTACTTTTCAATGTGAGGTTTTAGGAGCGACTAATGTTGTTTGGAGATAAATGTTACGATTTAACTTGGAAGACTATGTGACTAAATCTTTCAAATATATGGGTTTCAATCTTATATTGGTTTACTTTGAATAATTTTATGGACAAATTGTTTATCGGATGGTCCTCGTTGAACTTTGGGTTTTGTTGGACAAATTTTGGAGATTAAGAATAAATTTTCTTTTTTATAAGGGGTTATCCTTTTCTGGATTATCTGATCTTGTACTAACCTTTTTGGTTTTGGTTTTGGTTAAAGCCTAAATACATGGGATGTATATAGTTCTCTTTTGGGGATTAGGTGATTCTCTATAAGTTGATTATAGTACTCTTAATGCGAACAATTCTCCCTAAATACTCGTCTTTTGGAAAAAAATATGAGTTTGACTAAGGAATCTAGTAAAAGTTGAAAGTCAACATGATAAGTGATTATGCTTCCTTATGAACAAATTCCTCAATAAAAAGTAACTTAAAACAAAAATGTTGTCTATTAACTTTTCCTACTGGGGAATTGAATACCGTTTAACCCATCACAAGTTTGTAATTTTCTCATGGTTAACTTTCTCCTAAACATGATTTCTATCACTCTCCATGAGAACATGAACCTATGTTTTCTCCTCCATGTCCATATTTTCATAATTCGAATCCTAGTATGGGTTAACTCGGGTGACCTTTGTACTTATCTTTCTTTATTTTTTTTACCGACTTTTGTTCCGATGTGGGACTTTCAAGGATGTTTCCAAGCGCAATTTTAAAATTGCGAGGACGCAATTCCCAAAAGGGGGGAAGGATGTAACACCCCAGGTAAATAATGAATATGGAATTTTTATATTTATCCATATTTGTGAATAAAATATTAATATGACTTTAAAGGGGACGCTATGCTCGATGGCGTACCCAACACGCAACAATGAGTTTCTTGGGAATCTTACGTTGCACTCTAATAATAAGATAATATTAATTCAAATGGTAGTTAACATGTAGCCATTTTATTGGCGGGAATGGATAGAAATAACTAAAATATGATTATATATGTTTTTTAAATGTTTTTACATTTATCCAATAAAAGGTAAAGGCTTAAAATACGTAAAGAATTCAATTTTAGGCGTATATGCCCTAGTTTTCACTAAAGGTTCACTTATCGCCTTTTAATGGAGAATTGTCATTAAATATAGTTTTTTCACTCTTAAACATTCTTTTGGACCAAATAAAACTCTTATTAAGAATCGGGACATCAAATTTTACTTTGTGTAATTTTTTGGTATTTTTCCGATAAAGTTCATTTTTTTAATGAATAGTGTAAAATGTTGTATTTTAATTCAAAACCTCTTTTTAATATAATTTATTTATAGGATTAGATTATATTTTGAATTGGTTTTAAAGTGAAATTAGAAAATATTTTTACCATTAAATCCAATAGTGGTCATTGGAATTAATTTCACTTTGAAATCAGACTTAAACTAGTGTCAATCTTTTGATACTTATTGTTTTATAAAAACACGCTATTTGCTCTGACAGCGGGAATTAATTATTAAATTGATTGATGTGAATAATATGTTCTGAATTTTGTAAAACGGAATTCATTTTTGAATTCAGAATATCAAATATAGCTTAGGGTGAATTTTTGGGATTTTTCTGAAAAACTTCAATTTTTGATGAATAGTGAAACCACTAAGTGGTACTTATAAAAACTTATTTTCCGTTTAAATGAAATTTTGCCATCATTGTGTTTTGATTTTCAAAAATCCGACATACATGGTTGTAATTAAGAAGTAAAATGGGGTTCAATGAGATTATAATAATGTTTTGGTGAATAGTAACTTATTAAGTTCTTAATCGCGATTAGAGGTAATTAGTGTAATTTAAGGTAAAAATGATATTTTAAGAATGTGAAAACACCATGAAACTTGTCCTAAACCTATTGGGTGAGTCTTGGCCGACCAATAGAAGCCATGGGCCAACTTGGGGACCCCATGGAGACACTTAGGTTGGGAAATGACATAAATAACTTTTTATTTAATGTTAAAATTAAATTGGCACAAACATGAGTTGTTTTAATAAAACAATTTTTAAGTAGGGTTACACAGGTCCAAATTTTGATTATAAATATTAATTGTAAAGATAAAAAGATTTCATAAATCATAGTATTTTTTTTATAATTTTTAAACATTAAATAAATTAAATTATTTATGACATAATAATGATGCAGCGATGACATCATTATTTGACGATTTAAATAAAATGGAAAGATAATGTAAAATCTATGAACTACACATGTCCAAAACCAGTTGGATGAGTGGCTTTCGAAGCCTTATCACCTTATCCGCTAATTATATCAATTTGGGACCTTTTTAAACCGAAACACATTTTCAAATAAAGTAATATTTCTTTACTTTCCAAAAGTGCCCCTCCTCTCCTTTTATAAAAGGCCCCCAACGCTACCTCATTTAACACACTCCTCAAGCCTTTGGCTCGGCCAACCCCTGACCATTTACTCTCTCCACATCCCTCTCCTCATCCTAGAGGATTCCCTTTGGGCATAATCCTTTCAAAGGAAGCCTTTAGGCTCAAATCAAAAGGAGTTACACTTTTAAAGGTAATTCACTCTCTCATGTTCATTTGTTTTATTTTGCTTCTCCAACCCACTAAACTATTTTTATTTACTTATTTTGTAACAACACAAGTATCTTAAATATAATAGGATGTTTTTATAAGATTTATTCTAGCTACACTCTCACACAACTACATCAAATGGTTAATGAACAAACGGTTTCCGTGGATGGTGAAATTCTGCCTCCCGAAACGATGATTGTTCAATACTCATTTAACACCTTCAAAGGTGGCCATTATGATGTCACTATTTTTATATATGATATATAATATGTTTATGTTTTATTTATGCTTCTGTATTTTTCATTTTTGTCTTACCTTTATGGATTCCATTATGGGTATACGCGATATCTTCATTTAAGGAAGTGCGGACTACCGCCCCCTCAAAGTGATTTGATTCGTTAAATACCATATGTGGGATGTATAAAGGATGGAAATATGATATTATATATGATATTATACTGGAATTATAATATAAATTTATATAATTATTATTCCATTATATAAAATACGAAATAGAAATGAAAGTAGCGTTCATGCGTACGTACGGCTTACCGTCTCCATGAACGGTGCATTTCATTTCTTATCTCTAAATGATTATGTAATGTTATAAATGCATGAATGTACTGGATATATATGAAATATATGATATCTACATAATGAATAAAATTCTGGATATAATAAACATTTGGCCACATGAACAACATGTAATTGTAAGAAGTGCACTTTCGACTTAAGAACCAAATATCGGCAAAACAAATATTATTAACTTAAATGATTACATAATGTTTATGACATGGTAATAAGTGGAATAAAAGTAATAATGAACTTGAAAAAGGTTCTTAAGGAATTATAAATTAACTCAAGTTTATTATTCAGGAGATTAAATAACGATCGAGTCAAGTCGGACCCGAGGTAAGGGATCCTACAACTCTCTTTCTTTTTAAGTACACTCTTTTATGTCATTTCTTTTAAGCTCATCTTTCTTATGATTGGGATGTTCTTTTATATTACTCCTACTGTAATTTTTATGTTCATGTTATTAGAGACCCTATTCTCTCTAATCAATCCATTTTGGAAGTTTTGAGTGGCGCCGTTAGGCTGCCGAACATTTGTAAGAGATCTAACCTCTCTCTTTCTTTTTAAGTACTCTCCTTTATTCACTTCTTTTAAACTCCTCCTTGAAATGTTGGGGGATTTTATTATATATTCCACTTGCTTTAAATTCTATTGTAATATGATGGGATACTCTATTTTATCTCATCAATCCATATTCGGATGTTTTATGTGGCGCCGTTAGGCTGCCGAGTTTTCGTAAGGGATTTTTCATCTCACTTTTATTCCTGTGAGATTTATGCTACATTTTCCACAAATTCCATTGAGTGGTGTATGTACTTCCCATTATTCTACTCTTTGTGTAATATACTTTCGTTTATGAGTATTTACATCAATGACCTATTGTCTTTCTTCATGGGGTGTATGTTTTGAAAGATACCCAAGTCGGTAAGGGAACCATTCACCCTCCTCTTTTTTAAAAGACTTCTTTTATTGGGTCTTCTAATTTACATATTTTTATGTTGGGCTATGTTCTCATACATCATTATTGAAGTAAATATTATGTCCAAGTGATGAGATACACTTTTTATCTCTCATCAACTCATTTTGATGTGATGTCGTTAGGCTGTCAAGGGAACTTTTTAACCCAATTTCGATTTCTTTGGGTTCAACTTGTAGTCATTGAATATTTCATCCATTTAATATGTGTGAATGACCTTTTATTGTTTTACACTTAATATCCACTTATATTTTTTTTGTATATATATTTTTCACACATATTTTTGAGATTTATTTGTCCTTAATTTAAGGATACCTTCTTTATAAGGGATTTCATCACATTTGACATTTCTATTGAGGGTTCATTGTTGTTATGCACCAATTCACTCTTATATGGTGTATATACTGTCCTTTGGAGTATTATATCATGAATCCTTTTATTCTCATGATATTATAAAGTTCTGACTAAATGTTATTCCTATATTATTGTATTCAAGTGTCTCTAATTTTGGTAAAACCCCTTTAACCAAAATATCGTTTTAAATGTTTTAATTATTTGTTCATATTAATATCCATGTTTTCAAAATGGTTTTAAGGATTTATTTATATGGATATAAATGGTTTAAAATGTTAAAATCTTCAAGGTGGTATGGGACACTTTGATTCAAAAATATCTTTATTAAATGTTTTAAATGGTTTTGGAAATGGTTTCTTTTTGAATGGATTCATTATTTCAATATCCTAAAATGTTATATTGTGATTGAAATGTTGAAATGTTATGTTTCCTTTATTCATGTTTATGTGATACGATTATGTTATGGTTCATGGGCATTGTTATGAAGAACGTGTGGTTCCGTGATAAACTAAGGGTGGGTGATCCCGATATAGCTCTCCAATGCATTGGGTAACGCGAAGGAGTGAAACATTAAGGTTTCTCCGAAGAGATTTAGGGAATATACTGTGATGGGTATTTCAAACGTAACCAAGAGGGTTACTCCCTACGTAAGAATATTATGAATGCCTCAAGTTACCTTTATGTCTTATGTTTTCTATGATTTATTCATGATTTGATATGCCTATGTTTTATGGGTAAAGTGTGATTTAATTCTAATGTATATATGAACTCATGTTTCCTTTCCATATTTTTTATAACTCTTACTGAGCTTTTTATGCTCATCCCATGTTTTTTAAATGTTTTTCACAGGTCAAGGAAAGGTACATGATGTGATGATAGTGTCAAGGATGTGTCAAGAAAGAATCTGTGTTATAATTTAAATATGATTCCATTGATGGGAAGAATGAATGCTGTCTTTTATGTAACCACTTTGTTTAAATGTGGAATGTAATGCATGTTTCATGATCTAATTCTCCAAAACTCTAAACCTGAAAAGATCCTCAATGTGTAATCTTGTAATAACTCAAGATTAAGTAAGGTTATAAGGCTGGGGCCTTATAGTAATAAACACTTTTTGAAATTTTGTAATTTTAATTTTTCAAAATGGACTTCATTTCTTTATTCAAAATATCGAAATTATCTTAGGGTGAAATTTTTGTACTTTTCGGATAACGATCATTTTCTGATGAATAGTGAAAATTACTATATTTTAATTAAAAACAACATTTTTAATAGAAATAATTAATAGTGATAAATTATTAATTTTATTGGTTTTAAAGTATATTTAGAATATATTTTTACAATTTAATACAATGTTGGTTATTGGATGTAATTTCACATTTAAACCAGACATAAACAACTGTCAATCTTTTGATAGTTATTATCTCTTAAGAACACGCTATTTGATTTGACGACGTGAATTATTTTTTAAATTAATTAATTCAATTGATATGTTTTGAATTTTTTAAAATAGACATCATTTTTGAATTCATAATATAAAATATATCTTAGGCCTAATTTTTGGTATTTTTCTGGAAACTTTCATTTTTTTTGATGAATAGTTAAACCACTAAGTGGTAGTTAAAAAAGCTGAAATTTTAATAAAACATAATTTTACCACTTCTGTGAGTGGAATTTCGAAAATCCTAGAGACACGGTTAATATTAAGGACTAAATTGTGGTTCAATGAGATGAAAATAATTGTTGGTGAATAGTAACTTTTTACTTTTTTTACCACGGTTAAAAGTAAATAGGTTAATTAAGGGTAAAAATGATATTATTATTACCCTAAAACATGTCCTAATTCTATTATACAAGTTTAATTTGAACAGAAACAACCTTAGGAATAAAATATGACCATTTAGGCCCACTTGGATTAGATTAGGACATTTATTATTAAGTTATTTAAAGAATGGTTAAAATAGTTAAAATCAACGTTTAATAAGTAAATCATTTTTAATATAGGGTTATACATAAGATGAATTCGGCTATAAATATTCATTAGAAATATAAAAGGATTTCCTACATAATGGTATTTTATTTGTAATTTTTAGATATTAAATAATTTAATTTATTTATGACAAAACGATGATGAAGTAATTATCTTATTAATAAAATATTGACATAATTGATGTTATAAATAACCAAATAAATGTAATTTGAGACTTTTTATGAACTCCACTAATTTTATAGGTTAATATGACATGTTAGTATTGATTTAATTAACTTTTTTCGAACTAATAATTCTGTTATCATTTTCAGAAAAATCAATTACTAAATAGTATCAAAATTGACATAAAATAGTTTTTAAAACAAATAATATATTATTAATTTTTATTTTATTCCTAAAAATCTATGTATCGGCCAAATGACTTAGATAAGGTTATATATATTAATAATAAACAATTTGGGGTTCTTTTGTCTTCTTATAGTATGTTTATTAACCTTATAGTATAAGAACACAAGAAGACACGGTAAAAGTAAAATTATTTTACTTATTATTAAATATAAATGATAAGGTTAAAATAGGAAAATAAACTTGTCTAAATTCTATTTTATGAGAGTATTTCTACCCATCCCCACCTTATCATATAAATGAATCAATTTGGATCTATTTAAAACCGATTTTGACTTTATAACAAAATAATAGTTTTAGTTATTCCAAAGGTGCCCCTCTCCTCCCTTATAAAAGGGCACCTCCTCCCACTCTTCCTCACACCACTTTGAGCCTTCAAGCTCGTCCAACCCCTGCCAAATTCCATTCTCCACTTCCCTAGAAACATCCTAGAGATTCTGGTCTTTCTCAAAGACCAATTTTAGTGCCCTGAAAGGAGATCTCAAAGAGGCGCTTCAAAGAAGAGGTAATGTCCATTACTGATTAGTTCATCTTTATTTCTTCTTCCACTACTTCTTCTTAGGTTGTTTCATTATGAAGTAATAACATCAGTATCACATATATAATTATATGTTATTATAATTATGAAACAACCTTATTTCACCATCAATCCATCATACGGGAAACGAAATCACCGCGCGTGCGTACGTACAGAATACCGTCTCCACGCCGTGGTGTAATCTATTTTCCACCACCACCTTACATGGATGGGTATAATGGTGTACATAATAACTATATATGATTATTCAAAAGTGATATTGATTCTGAAATAATATAAATACACTCGAATACAATTCCACAATCATGAGAATGATATCATCGCTCGTGCGTACGTACGGACTACCGTCTCCACGACGCGATGAGATTCATTCTCCACGTTAACCATTCATGAATGATTATAAAGTATATATATTAAGTAATAATGAAATATATGACATAATAATGATTCTGGATTTATGTGTATATATATGTATTTCATCTACTTAATTCCATTCAACTCAATAAGGAAAAGAAAACAGCGTTCATGCGTACGTACGGTCTACTGTCTCCATTAACGGTGTATTTCTTTCCATTTACTGATCTATTATATATATATGTATATTCTTAATATATATTATATATAAATCATGTTTTATATTCTTTAATTATGTAATAATGATCTAATTAATCATATGAATAATTACAAGTCAAAACACGGACGATAAATGAAACGATTTTACCCAAAATGCTCTTTAACATGAAATTTACAAAAGAACGGGTAATATAAAGCCATAAGTGAACAATATATGATATCATAACAATGAGTACGATTCTGGAATAAGTGAATTACCTTATTTAAATCATTATACAAGAGGTTCGGACACATACAAAGCAAATCGAACCTAAGGTAAAGGGAATATCACAATCTAATTTTTAACCGAGATTGTTTATACTTTGAAATTTTCTGGGGTGTATTTTATCATCCACATCCATGTTTCCTCAATATGTAATATTATTTACATCCTCCTACACTTTTTGAAATCCAAATTTACCCTTAGGTGAGTTTTTAGTAAAGGATATGAACGGAATCTTTTGTCGATTTTCGTACGAGGTACTTTTTGACTTTTCCGACAAAATTATGAAGAATGTTTTTTTTAACTTACAAGGCATGAATGGATTTTTAAAACACTATTTCCAAGAATCTTACTTTACAAGTTTTCAAGTTTATTTTTAATCAACTTCTTTTAGTTTAGAATTGTATGACATGTTAAGAAAGGAAAAGTATTTTTGAAGTAGAAAGGATATTTTCCTCAAGAATGGAGTTCACATGTTTTATCAAAATTATTTTCCATCTAAGATAATAAAGGGTTATGTTTCTATCCCTATTATTACATTGATTTTATTATGTTGTGATGGAATTATATTTATGAATTCCTTTATCTTATATGAATTTATGATGTCACAATGTTTAAGATTCCCATTTTTATTAGAAGGGTTATGAAATGAGGAATGATTTATGATTTTGTGTGACACATAAGAATGGTATCATTATGAGATGGGTGGGACCTATATCTACCTCCAATGAATTGGGTAAAGATTTTATATCTCATGAGATAGACATGGCTGGAACGGTAGGTTATACAGGTTCAGTGAAACAGGACTAAAACGAGGAGTGTACTCGGCTCAGAAAGGAACTTTGTCCACTAAGATAGTCTTGGAAATGAGTCTTGACTAATAAGAAATTATTCTATATGATTATGTGTGTATGCCACAAAGTTTCATGTTTTAAGTTATTATTATTGGGATTACATTTCACTACTATGATTTATCCCATGTTATGAAATTATGATCTCTTTTGCAGGTTAAGATTTCCAAAAGATATGTTCTAATGAATATGACGTGATTGATATTTCTATTGTTTACCCTTACAGAGCATTTGAGCTCACCCTTTTATGTTTTCTTTTCCCCAGGACATAAAGAAATGATTTAGGTTTTTTTTTAAAAAGATCTTTATGGGAGATGTTGAAGATCTTTCACCACGATTAGAAGATTATATTCTGTGTTTCCAAAGACACTAAACTATTGCGATCCTTGTGTGTGTGTTTTTGTTATGTACTAAGTATTCCGCAAAAGTAATATAATGTCCATGTACGTTATGCTTCGAGACTCTATAGTTGGTATTAGAGGAAAGGTTTAGTTAACCTTTGGAAACTCGGTTGCGAAAACGTTAGTGAGATCCCTAGAGATATTTCTACGGTATGTCTAGGGATGTCCCTAAGGATAAGTATACGTATAGGATATAGTCTTAAAACTATTGTAACGATATTATATTAAACCAAATATGTTAGATATTGAAGTTACTCCCCCTTTATTATGATTTTTTCCTCTCAAAATATTCTTTTTGGGTTTTATATGATGGCTGGAACCCGAAGGAACCGTGTTGATCAATGCAATGGAAAATGCAATGATTGTCCTTCTGAACAAACAAATGTCATGGGATATGGAGTGAAAAATCTTATTGCTATACTTACACAAGCTATGAATCATTCTGGACTATCAAATGAGCAGAGAAGGGAACAATATTCTATTGAGTCCTTCATGAGGCAACGCCCACCTTCTTTCAGTGGGTCCTCTGATCCACTTATTGCTAAACAATGGATTAGTACTACTGAAAAGTTATTTTCATTTCTTCAATGTTCTAAACATGATAAAGTCATCTTAGAAGTGTATCGTTTGGAAGGTGATACTGATCAATGGTGGAATCTTATCAAGAATACGAGGCCAAGAGATTAAATTGATTCCATGGAATGGGATGAGTTCAAGAACATATTTTTCAATAAGTACTTCCCTCGTATTCTTCGAAAAAAGATGGAGAAGGAGTTTCTTGAACTAAAGCAAATGGATGATGCATCTGTTGGTATATACGAAGTGAATTTTACAAGGTTTTCAAGGTATGCATCTGGATTTATCATCCAACCAGAAAGTAAAGTTGATCGATTCTTCAGTGGCTTAAAAACAAATCTTTGAATGGAATTAGCTATAAGAGACTTCAGTAGCTATGAAGAAATTGTGCGTTGTGCTATCGAGGTAAAAATGGAATTTGGTGTTACTTATCCATCTCAGAGTTTTGACAAGAAAAGAAAGATGGAGTTCGAGGAGAAATCTCAGAATAATGGTGAAAAGAAGATGAATGTTTCCTTATGCTCAAAGTGTGGAAAGAATCACGGTGGAGATTGTCTTGAAGGGACTAGGAAATGTTTTATGTGTGGAAAAGTATGTCATTGAGCAGCTGAGTGTCGAAGTAATGGAAAAAGGGTTTCTAATGATGTGAATTAATAAAAGACTGCAGAGAACGCACCAACAACACTTCAATGCTTCAAGTGCAAGGAAATGGGGCATTATGCTAATAAATGCCATAATCCAAGGGTTAGTGATGATCAACAGGAGAAACCACTTAAGGAAAAGTACAAAGGGAAGTCACATGCGATCACTATTGGCGATGTTGAAAATGACAACGATGTGGTCGAATGATTAAGTGTTTATGTAATGGAATTACAGAATAATGTTGTATATAGTATCGTGGAATATTGAAATATTTATGTATTGGTCTATTATGGTTTTCAATAATTTTATGGGATCGGTAACCATGAAAAGTGATTGAAATATTTTTCGAAAGTAGATGATATTCACATAATGAAGGGATAAAGAGAATCTAATATGTTTGATAGTATTCATGAGCTCATGATTGATATAATGACTAAGTGATATCATGGTTTGAGGATATAGAATTTTGAGGATTTTGGTATGTGGAAAGTGTTAACTTTTAACTGCATTCATGTTTTCAATAATGATCAATGGGTATTACTTCTTCAAGAGAATACATGATTAAGGTATTCACATGTTTTTAATTTACTATCATGATATATCTTCTGATATATGGGGGATAAATGATGGCATTCACGTGATCATTTTCTTTATACTATGAGATTGAATTGAAGTAGTTTAGAAAAGCCTAAATATTGGAATGGATTATGTTAAGGATAATTTTTTTTTGATATTTGTTGATGGGATGTTATAGTAAAATAGCTTTAGAAAAAGGACAACCTGCAGGATGGGCGACATCCCATCGCATCGGACAAGGCTGTGGGAATCGAACGCACAACCGAAGTGCAACTGGCCTTTATCACCTACCACTGGCCTACAGGAAATCCCTGTTTAGTAGAAACTAGTTTTATTATATTAAGCAGTATGATATATGAAGTATAAGTCCATTTTAGGAACCATATATGATTAATCTCACTAAATATGGACTTATGTATTTTTTGATAACTTTTCTATCCTTTTGTTTGAGACAGATGGAATGACCCATAATTCTATCACATGATCTTCTAACACATCACAAATGACAAATTCAACTTCGTTTCATTAAGATATGAAGTGGAAATTGTCCAATGAACGACAAACGGTGAGACTATACCAAAATCACGAAAGTATTTCTTCTAATTCCAATTTCATCAACTTTAGGGAAATGATCTTGAAAACCAAAATGTTGTCCAAGTGCTCTTATATATGATGAATCAGATGGTACCTTAGATCGTCACAAATTTATGGCTTTGTGATTGCTGGCTTTTCTATAGCCATGTTCTCTACCACTCTCCATCAGAACATGACGGTTAGATTTCTCTTCCATATCCATATTTTCACCTATGTGGAAACCCAGTGATTAGTTTATTTGGGTAACATTACATTTCATACTTTTTTTTAAATATTGGTTTTGGTATTACTTTTTACGATGTCGGTTTCTATTAAAGAAACTTTCGAATAGTAAACCATTTATAACCCCGACGAATTTCGAGGGAGAAATTCATTTTAAGGGGGGTAGTATGTAACACCCTGATATTTTTTGAAAAATATTCTTTTTATTTTCATTAATGTCTCTGTTGTACGCTACACCAAAAAGAGATTGCACAACACGCATCCTTGACTTGCCTTGCATTACACGCAATCGTGACCTTCCTCGATAGCGTCTGTAGTACGCAATACCGAGTTTCACTAAACATTGATATGCTATTAAAATATTATTAAAACTAGCCGTTATGAATAGTAATAACCACTTTTTTAAATTTTGTAATTTTTATTTTTCAAAATGGACTTCATTTCTGGATTCGGAATATTGAAATTAGCTTAGGGTGAAATTTTGGTACTTTTCAGATAACTTTCATTTTCTGATGAATAGTGAAAATTACTAAATTTTAATTAAAAACAACTTTTTTAATAGAAATAATTAATAGTGATAAATTATTAAATTGATTGGTTTTAAAGTATATTTAGAATATATTTTTAAAATTTAATACAATGTTCGTTATTGGATGTAATTTCACATTTAAACAAGACATAAACAACTGTCAATCTTTTGATAGTTATTATCTCTTAAGAACACGCTATTTGTTTTGACGACGGGAATTAATTTTTAAATTAAATAATTCAACTGATATGTTTTGAATTTGGTAAAATAAATATTATTTTTGAATTCATAATATCAAATATAGCTTAGGCCAAATTTTTGATATTTTTTTGGAAACTTCTATTTTTTATGAATAGTGAAACCACTAAGTGGTCGTTAAAAAAAACTGAATTTTTCATAAAACATAATTTTTCCGCTTCTGTGAGTGGAATTTCGAAAATCCGAGAGACACGGTTAATATCAAGGACTAAAATTTGGTTCAATGAGATGAATATAATTTTTGGTGAATAGAAAATGTTTACTTTTTTTTACCACGGTTAAAAGTAAATAGGGTAATTAAGGGTAACAATGATATTATTATTACCCTAACACATGTCCTAATTCTATTGGACAGGTGTAATTCAAACAAAAACAACCTTAGGAATAAAATATGACCATTTAGGACCACTTGGATTAGATTAGGACATTTATTATTAATTTATTTAAAGAAAGGTTAAAATAGTTAAAATCAATGATTAATAAGTAAACCATTTTTAATATGGGGTTATACATAAGATAAATTCGTCTATAAACATTAATTAGAAATCTAAAAAGATTTAATACATAATGGTATTTTATTTGTAATTTTTAGACATTATATAATTTAATTTATTTATGACACAACGATGATTTAGTAATTATCTTATTAATGAAATATTGACATAATTGATGTTATAAATACCCAAATAAATGTAATTTTAGACTTTTTATGAACTACACTAATTTTATAGGTCACTATGACATGTTAGTATTGATTTAATTAACTTTTTTCGAACTAATCATTTTGTTATAATTTTCACAAAAATTAATTACTAAATAGTGTCAAAATTGACATAAAATAGTTTTTAAAACAAATATTATATTAATAATTGTTATGTTATTACTAAAAATATAAGGTTCGGGCACATAACTTAGATAAAGTTATATATATTAATCATAAACAACTTGGGGTTCGTTTGTCTTCTTATTGTATGTTTATTAACCTTATAGTATAAGAACACATGAAGACACGGTAAAAGTAAAATTATTTTACTTAATGTAAATATAAATGATAAGGTTAAAATAGGAACCTAAACTTGTCTAAATTCTATTGGATGAGAGAATTTCGACCCAGCCCCACCTTATCTTCCAGATTTATCAATTTGGAGCTATTTATAACCGAATTTTACATTATAATAAAATAATGGTTTTAGTTATTCCAAAGGTTACCCTCTCCTCCCTTATAAAAGGGCACCTCCTCTCTCTCTTCCTCACACCACTTTGAGCCTTCAAGCTCGGCCACCCCTGAAAAATTCCCTTCTACACTTCCCTAGAAACATCCTATAGATACTTTTCTTCCTCAAATACCAATTTTAGTGCCCTAAAAGGAGACCTCAAAGAGGCGCTTCAAAGAAGAGGTAATGTCCGTTACTGATTCTTTCATCTTTATTTCTTCTTACACTTCTTCTTCTTAGGTTGTTTCATTATGAGGTAATAACATCAGTATCACTTATATACTGATATGTTATTATAATTATGAAAAAACCTCATATCACCATCTATCCATCCTACGGAAAATGAAATCACCGCGCCTGCGTATGTACGGAATACCGTCTCCACGCCATGGTATAATCTATTTTCCATCACCACCTTACTTGGATGGGTATAATGGTGTACATAATAACTATATATGATTATTGTAAAGTGAAATTTATTCTGAAATAATATACATACACTCTAATACAATTCCACGATCTTGAGAACGATATCATCGCTCGTGCGTACGTACGGACTACCGTCTCCACGATGCGATGAGATTCATTCTCCACGTTAACCATTGATGAATGATTATAAAGTATATATAATTAGTAATAATGAAATATATGACATAATAATGATTCTGGATTTATGTGTATATATGTGTATGTAATCTACTTATTACTATTCAACTCAATAAGGAAAAGAAAACAAAGTTCATGCTTACGTACGGTCTACCGTCTCCATGAACGTTGTATTTCTTTCCATTTACTGATCTATTATATATATATGTATATTCTGAATATATATTATATATAAATACTGTTTTATATTCTGGAATTAATTAATCATGATCTAAGTAATCATATGAATAATTACAAGTCAAAACACGGACGACAAATGAAACGATTTTACCCAAAACGCTCTTTAACATGGAATTTACAAAAGAATGGGTAATATAAAGCCATAAGTGAACCATATATGATACCATAACAATTAGTATGATTCTGGAATAAGTCAATGAAATTATTTAAATCATTATACAGGAGGTTCGGACACATATGAAGAAAATCAGACCTAAGGTAAGGGAAATATCACAATCTCATTTTTATCCGAGAGTGTTTATACTTTGAAATTTACTGGGGTGTATTTTATCATCCACATCCACGTTTCCTAAATATGTAATATTATTTCCATCCACCTACACTCTTTTAAATCCAATTTTACCCTTCGGTGAGTTTTTAGTAAAGGATATGAAAGGAATCTTTTGTCGTTTTTCGTACGAGGTACTTTTTGACTTTTCCGACAAAAGTAAGAAGAATGTTTTTTTAACTTATACGGCATGAATGGATTTTTAAAAAATTAGTTCCAAGAATCTTCCATTACAAGTTTTCAAGTTTATTTTTAATCAACTTCTTTTAGTTTAGAATTGTATGACATGTTAAGAAAGGAAATGTATTTTTGAAGTAGAAAGGATATTTTCCTCATGAATGGAGTTCAAGTGTTTTATCAAAATTATTTTCCATCTAAGATAATTAAGGGTTATGTTTCTATCCCTATTATTACATTGATTTTATTATGTTGTGATGGAATTATATTTATGAATTCCTTTATCTTATATGAATTTATGATGTCATGATGTTTAAGATTCCCATTTTTATTACAAGGGTTATGAAATGATGTATGATTTATGATTTTGTGGCACACCTAAGAATGGTATCATTATGAGATGGGTGGGACCTATATCTCCATCCAATTCATTGGGTAAAGATTTTATATCTCATGACATAGACATGGCTGGAACGATAGGTTATACCGGTTCAGTGAAATAGGACTGAAACGAGGAGTGAACTCGGATCAGAAAGGGACTTTGTCCACTAAGATAGTCTTGGAAATGAGTCTAGACTAATAAGAAATGATTCTCTATTATTATGTGTGAATTCCACAAAGTTTCATGTTCTATGTTATGATTATTGGGATTACATTTCAGTACTATGATTTATCCCATGTTATGAAATTATGATCTCTTTAGCAGGTTAAGATTTCCAAAAGATATGTTCTTATGAATATGACGTGATTGATATTTCTTTTGTTTACCCTTACTAAGAATTTGAGCTCACCCTTTTATGTTTTCTTTTCCCCAGGACATAAAGAAAGGATTTAGGTTTAAAAAAAAGAAGATCTTTATGGGAGATGTTGAAGTTCTTTCACCACGATTAGAAGATTATATTCCAAGTTTCAAAAGAAACTAAACTATTACACTCCTTGTGTGTGTGTTTTTTTATGTACAAAGTATTCCGCAAAAGTAATGTAATGTCCATGTACGTTAAGCTTCAGTTCTCTACAGTTGCACACCATAGAGGAAGCAGTTCTAGCAAGACCAGAAGTTGATCGAGGTACGATATGTTTTTCCAGCACTCTTGTTTATACCTTTTTTGATTCAAAAGATTCTCACTCCTTTTTTGAACCTGGTCTAGTACATGCTTTGGGTTTATATGTAGATGGAATTTTTGTGCCCCTGGTTTTGAGTATGCTAGTCGGTGGTCAGACCTGCTTGTCCCATGTTTTCTAGGGATGTAGACTGATTTTAGATCACATAAGTCCAGTGGGTTCTTCTTTTTATACAGATACAGCCATATGATTTCATTTTAGGAATTTAATGGTTTTCTATGTGTGTGCCATTATTGAATTCTTTTGAAGAAGGGTCATGTTTTAAGATATGGGCAGACAACGTGTGACTTTCATTGGTGAGTGGGGTTACCAAGAGGGAAGTCGGCAAGTGGAACCCCTATCATCCTTGATAGCTGAGCTATTAGTGGAGTCGGCAGATATATAGATGGTGGATTTCCTGGGGATCATAAGTGGGTTCATGGATGTCTTCCCTGAACAGGTGGTGAATCTACCCCTCGATGTGTTGTTGAGTTTGTGATAGACTTGCTACCTAATTCCCACTCGATTTCGATGGATTATTATTGTATTGACCATTTTGAGTTGTGGGAGTTGTAGATTCCGATTGAAGATCTGATGAATAAGGGTTTTGTTCGACCAAGTGCATCACCATGGGGTGCTCTGGCCTTGTTCACAAGGAAGGAAGACAATGGTCTCATGCTGTGTATAGACTACCAGAGACTGAATTTGGTAACTGTCAGGAATGGTTATCCGCTCCCAAGGATCAATGAACATTTTGATCAGTTAAAGGGGGAATGATGGTTCTCCATGATTGACCTACAGTCAGGATATCACCAGCTGAGGGTGAAAGAGGGTGATATCTCAAAGACTGCCTTCAGGTGCAGATATGGGAACATTGAGTTCGTAGTCATGATGTTCGGCGTCACGAAATCACCGTCCATGTTCATGGGACTCATGAACTCTGTCTTCCAGGAATATCTGGACCGGTTCGTAGTCATTTTTGTTGATGAAATATCAGAGGAGGTTCATTCCAAGCATCTGAGAGTTGTTTTTGAGGTCCTCTGTATAGGGACCCGGCCTTATATCATTACATAATCATGAATTAAATTAATAATTCACATAGAAGATCTTTTCAGGTTTAGAGTTTTGGAAAATTAAGACATAACTATTACATCTCACAAGATAACAAAGTATACACTTCTACACAGTTTCCATTATAAAACAAAAATTCATAAAAATAAACATTCCTAGTTCCACATTTTAGATAGCTTTACTTTCCTTGATCCCATCCTTGACCCTATTCATCTTTAAGTCCTGTAGAAAACTTTTCAAAAACTTGGGATGAGCATGAAAATATCAGTAAGGGATATAAAAAAATATGGAAAGTAAACATTAGTCCATGTATACATAAGAATCAATGAAATACTTTACCCTTAAAACATAATCACTTTAACAAACCTCGTGAAATCATAATATTTATCAATAACTCATAGAAATCATAATACGTAATGGTAACATGAGGCATTATTAACATTCTTACATATGGAGTAACCCTCATGGTTACATTTGGAATGCCCATCACAGTATATTCCATAAATCTCTTCATAAAAACTTTAGCTTTTAACTCATTCGCGTTACCCAAGGCATTGGAGAGCTATCTCGGGCTCACCCACCATTAGTTTATCCCAAAACCACCCGATTTCATAAACATTTCCCAAGAACCATAACATAATCATAACACTTATAACATGCATAAAAAAAACATAAAACATACACATTTCAATCACAAGAGGTCACATTATTATATTATCAAAAATAAAAACTTCTAATAAAATCATTAAAACTATATGAGGGAAATATCCCTTTATACTTTTATAATATTAAAATAATACATTTAAAAGATATTTTAGAATCAAAGTGTTCTACACCACTTTGAAACTTTTGAAAGGGTTTTAAAACAATCCTGTCCAAATAAATAACTCCTTAAAACAATTTTTAAAACATGGACATGGATGATAAATGCTTACAAGAATAAATCTTTAAAACCATTTAAAACAATGTTTTAATTAAATATTCCTTTTCCATTTTGAACATTTAAATTATAAGCCACATGAAAGTAGACCATTTTCAAAACATTTAAATGAATTTAGTATAGAAAAAAATATGGCTCTGGAAAGTCAAAGGGGTTGTATATACACTTTATAAAAGAATAAAAGTGCATATCATTAAGAAATGTTTCAATGAGAATAAATTGAGATGTAATCCCAATCAAGGATCATTTCATTAGAGGATGTATAATGAAATGACATAATTATGTGTGACAAATATAAATACACTAAATATAAGTGGATACTCAATGTAAAAAAATCAGATGCCATCCTCACATATTCATAGCACGACATAATCAAGAAGTAGAGGTTTAACCCAGTGAATTGGAATTGGGTTCAGAAGTTCCCTTGCAAAAATTTGATATCCTAACGACGTCACATCAAATTTTAGAAAAATATTTGATGAGAGAGATAAAGGGTATCTCATCACTTGTACATAAAATTTAAATCAATAAGGATATATAAGAACATATCCCAACATAAGAATATGTAATTTAAAAGACAAAACAAGAAGAAGTCTTTTAAAAATAGGATGGTGAAAGGTTCCCTTACTGACTTGGGTAACTTTCGAAACGTACACCCCGTGAAAGAAGGACTATACAACATTGAGGTAAATAATCATAAACTAAATTCTATTACACAAAGAGTAGAATAATGGGTAGTACATACACCACTCAAAGTAAATTGTGGAAAATTTATCATAAATCTCATTGGAATAAAATGAGATGAAAAATCCCTTACAAAAACTCAGCAGCCTAACGACACCACTTAAAACATCCAAAAATGGATTTATAGGATCAAATTGCGTCTCTCGTAATATGAAAATAAAAATTATAGAATTAGGAATATAAAAGAAAATCCACAAACATAAAAAATACGAGCTTAAAAGAAATTAAATAAAAGAGAGTACTTAAAAAGAATGAGAGAGTTAGGATCCCTTACAAAAATTCGGCAGCCTAACGATGCCACTTAATAACTCGTAAAATAAATTTGATGAGAGGAAGAGGGGGTCTCTCAACATATGAACATAAAAAGGACATAGTAATGAATATAAAATAACATCCCCAACATAATAACATGGAGCTTAAAATAAATGACATAAAGGAGAATACATGAAAAGAAACAGGGAGGTAGGATCCCTTACCTCAAGTCTCAGTTGTCTTGTTCGTTTCATTAGATACCTGAATAATCAAATTTTTTCAATTTATAATTTCATAAGGACATCATTTAATGTTTATTATTTAATTAATATGACATATTATAATGTTATAATAATTAGTTAATTATGCGATTTCATATCATATGTTTTTGTCGATGTTTGGTACAGGAGTCAAAAATGAACTTGTTTGAAAATGATTGTCCATGCAGTTATAAGTAAATAATCTCCATAATAGTATTAATGATTTATATATCATATACATCCAGTACATATTCATTTTATACTATTCCATATCATTTTTAGATAAAATGAAATGAAATTCACCGTTCATGGAGATGGTAGGTCGTACATACGCGTGAACGCTACTTTCATTTCTTTGTCATATTAATGGAAATAAAAATAAATGGGAGATATATATTATAATTTCTATATAATATATATGTTATATAGGTCACATATGTTCATTCATTTCATTCATTATACATTCCATTTATTTCATGAATGAGTCACATCACTTGAGGGGGTGATAGTCCACACTTCCTTGTATGAAATTATCGCATATGCACAACATGTAAAGCATAAAGGAATGTTTTAAATATAAAATATAGAAGAATATATAAAAAATAAATACCATATATATCCAATATAAAATAAATTGACATCATTATGTCCACCATGAAAGGAGTTAAGAGAAGATTGAACAATCATCATTTCGTGATGCAGTAATTCTCCATCCACAGAAACAGTATGTTCTTTAACAATTAGATGGAGGTGTGTGTGAGTGTAGCTCGAATTTTTCTCATAACAACATTTTAGTATATTTAAGATACTGGTGTTGTTACAAAGGAAAGGAATAAAAATATTTTAGGGGGTTGGAGAAGAAAAATAAAACAAATGAACATAAGAGAAGACATTACCTTTAAATCGGGTAACTCCTCTTGGTTTGAACCAAAGGTTTTCTTGAAGAGCTTTATGCATAAGGTAAGGCTTATATGATAAAGATATGGATCTAGAGAGATGAAATGGGCAGACTTTGGATGATTCAATGGCTTGAGAGGTGTGGGTAAGGTGGTAGAGGTGGGGGCCTTTTATAAGAGGGAGGAGGGGCAGTCTTGAAATGTTATAAAATATTACTTTATTATAAAATGTGTTTCCGATTTTAAAGGTCCCAAAATGATATATTTCGAGGATAAGGTGATTAGGTTTCTAAATAAACCCATAAAATAGGGACTTTGTCTCAGTTTCCCTTCATTGAGGCATATTATAAGGTTCTGTTCTTAAATTATTTTATATGGTGTATATACTACACCTTTGATATGTAATATAATTAATCCATAATAATTCATTGTATATTCAATTCCAATTTTAATTATTTCATCAAATGGATTTTTAATTAATTGTTACTGAGTGGTAAAGAATTTTATAACTCAATTTCTTTTTATTGGGTTATACTACTTCTTTATTATATTTAATATACTAATATTATGTGAGAAATGAATTTAGACTATAATTTTTTATATTAATTTTTTTATTTGGATTTACATGTGATATATGTAATAAATTCAATGGTTAATTATATATCCAAGTATATGATATTTGTTAGCGTTTTTTCACAATATCATTTTAATTGGGACTATTTATTATTCAATTTCCATTGAAGGAAATTATTTTTTCATTGGATAATAAAAATATTTAATTATATTCTACTATTTTTATTAATTAACATTTCAAGTAATATTATAATTTTTTTCACTAATTGTTAACTAAAATGATTGAAAATTGTTTTTAAATTAAATCTGAATTCATTTCTTTATTTGGTAAAAAAATAATTTTTCTTCAATATCCATGTTTCGAAAAATGGTTTCACAAATGTTTTAAATTTATCAAAATGATTTTATAAAGTAATAGTTTCTAATTTTTGAATTTTTACAGAGTGGATTAAAAGAAATCTTCTTGTGTGTTTTAGAACAAGTTTTTTTTTACCATTTTTACAAAAATTTCAAGGGAATTTATTTTTAAATTATATGGAATGTATATAATTTCCTATCATAATGTAATCAAATTTACATAAATAATAATTTTCATGATGAATTTTTTTTTCCATATGAAAATGGTTGTCCTAATTTTTTTGGAAATTATCTTTTTATAAAAAATTGATTTTCAGATTGTAAGGGAAATCTTCCCCAATAATGATTTAAATATATTTTTACAATAATTACGTTCATTAATGTAAAATTCACTTTATTTTACATATAATCCTCTAAGGACATGTTTTATTGATATAATCCTAATTCTTCATTTGGATGGTTAGAGATTATTTTGACAAAGAATATTATTAATAGTCACTTCCTTTATTCAATTTTATAACCAATAATTTTCACTTGAAATATTCTATTTTTTATGATCATTTGATATTAAATTTCCCATAAATATCCATATTATTTTCCATGGATATTCTTATAGAATAAAAAATTATCCTTCCAAAATATGTTTTCCTACTTTGAAATTTATTTAATTGAATGGGTAAGAATTCATTAATTATTATTCTTTAATCTGTATGGATATTGGTTTAAAATTTTCATTGATTCATGAATTAAATATATTATTTAATATATGATGAATTATTTGTAAAGGGAGGTAAGGTGGGTCTATGTTATAGATAGACCTTTGGTGAATCATTAATTTCATGATATAAATTAGTTTTCCAGCTTTAGTTAAATGTGTTATTACTCTATACATACCAATTATTATTAAACTGTATTTTTAAAGGTCTTGATAGTATAAATATCATGATTCTTCAGTTAATGAAGTCTTGGAGTTTTGTACATCCTTCATTAATAATTCTGTTATTATTTTATGTGATAATTACATAATGATATTATCTCTAGATGCATTTCATTGTTATATTATTGATTAAATGGAATGTATTTTAAGTTAAAAGTATTTTCATGTTGATTATTCCTTATCTAATCATGATAGTTATGTAATTTATTTCATATAATTTTTTATTTATTTATGTTTTCATGTTGATTATTCTTATTTATTCCCGAAATCATCCTATATACTTAACCCTTAAGGATAATTTAGACTCATCTTTTTTTTTTCTTTCCCTGGAATCCATGAATTGTACCAAAATTAATTTTCATGGATATATTGGATGGAATAAAGATATTACAGTAAAATAAAATTATGTTTTTCTATTTTTTTTCAAATGTAGTATGGTAATCATGTATGTATTTATTTTACCAATACTATAAGACTATTTGTTCATTTATTATGTTATTGCTTGTTTCTAGTGCCATTTTAATAATGTAAACAATAACTCCAGTTTATAGGAGTAATTTTTTATTTAGTTTATGTTATATGAAGATTAATAGAAACAATTGGGTATAGATTAATGAAAATATTGAATAGGAAATATAATACTGTGATATTGAGGATAATTACAGAAAAAAATCCTAATGTTTTGGTTAGGTAGATAGTAAATGGTTTTCCTAGAAATGAATATTTTTCTGCAAACTAAATGTAGATGTGGTTTTGGTAAAAAATTAACTTGGGATATAAATACAAAAATGGGGTGCCAGGATTTATTCAAGAGTTACCTAGTATATGAAAATGGTCTTTACTCCAAACCTATTTTGGTACTTTAATGGGATATTCATTTGATAATTAACATTTTATTTACAAAAAATTATGTAGGATTAGAATAGATGATGATAATGAATAACCTATCTAAAACCAAAGGTTTCAAATATTAAAATAATTAATGACTTAGACATCCTATAAATAATTTCAATGTTTTCCGACAATGATTACTATTTTACACAATATGATTTTTGGTTTTAGATAATGGTTTGAAATCAAAGGAATCAAGTCAATAATGAATATAAAGGAAAATATAGTGACTATAAGAAACCAAATCGGATTATGACAAAGGTGAAAGATATCATTATCATTCTTAATCATGTTTCCATACATATAACTACTAACTTATACCTTAACCAAATCCCAGACATAATAAATAATAAAATAATAGATCTCGCAAGGTGGTTGAGTGGTGGAGACATTGGGGGAAAAAGGATCAATTTCCTTAAATTAAAATGGTGGAAGGAGACACCAATGAATGTGTCTCAAAAAAACAAGAAAATGTTTTATATGGGGAAAATAAGGGAATGAAGAAATTAATTTTAAATCAAAATTATTTGTTTGATGGAAGGAGATATATTTCATAACAGGGATCCATTTATTGTTCATTGTCTAAAATGCAGGGAACTTGGGAATTTTCCGATTTAATACCCTATTATTAGGTTAACCTCTAGACCTAGGAATTACATATTATGAAATAAAGTTGTTGAATTATTTATTAGGATTTCAAAATTATATTAAGGATTTATTTTTACCAATGGTCTTTTGATTATAATAATCATAAGTCATCTATGGATTGTGTAAATTTTAGAAGAGTGTGCGTCATAATTATCCTAAGGGTTGTGTATACTTTCATGGGTTAATGATTTAATTATTTATCATAAGTTTAAAGTATTAAACACCCCTTTTATGTTTTATGTGATCTTATTCTACCAAGATCAAGGATATTTTGTTAAACATTTTCTCCAATAAAACTCATTGGTTTGATATATGTTTTAGTGAAAAATTTAATGAAGGAATATTTCCATTATATTTTTGTGAAATAAGATTAATGGTATTGGTAAACCTTAGGTATTTTTGTATATTTTTATTGCAATAAATATTCATTATAAAATTTTGAAACATTATATTAATTATTTAAAATTATATTATAAAATGTACAACCTATATAATGGGTGATAAATTATTGCATCTGTAAAGGCCATGAAGCTTGAACCCACAACTGAATGGTGATAGTGGTGATTTACCTACCACTTGACAATGTGATGTTATAGTTAATATATAACTTTTTAAACAAAATTATTCGATAAATAAATATTATTATTGATCTAGTGGAGTTACGATTGAGTTTTAAAGAATAATTTATTATATTTTACATCTTTTACTAACATTATTAGTTTTGGAAAATAGTTATACATATATTGAAATAGTTTCCAATCTTTTACAGATCTTGTGATCCACTAAAAGTAAATTTTATTACTTGAGGTATAAAAAAATTATTTTTGGATATTCATTTCCTTGAGTAAAGCAATGATTTTTAAATTTATTGAGGAAGAACCAAAGGGTGAAATTGTCCTAATGAAATTGAAAGATATCATGTAAGTATATTTTCATATATTTATATACAGTAAAGGAGTTCATCTACATTTGGAAATGAATCTTGAAACAAAAATTATATCATATTACCTTCATATCCAATAAATAAAATATTCTTTTAAATCATCACACATTTATGGTTTTTAGTTCCTTAACATTCCATTTATCATTCTCTTTCTAGTTACCAATTTTCTTTATCATTTCTTAAAATTATTTACAATTTTCTTCTTTTCATTTCTTCTATGTCCACCAATGTTCTCTAATATAGAAACCAAGTTGTATGTTATTTCATATTTCCTTTGTACCTACCTTTATTTATAATTGAGATTGTGTTTTAAAACCCATTTTTAAATTTTATTTTTTGAAAAAATAAATTTCCAAATATCAATCCCTTGATTTTTGACCGTATGTTTAAATTGAGAGGAAGTAGTTTATTTAAGGTGGGGATAATATAACATTTTGAAATCATAAACCAGGACGAAAATTATTATATTTTATAAAAAATGTATCACTATCCTTTAAAAACTAGTGAAATATATTTCACTATATTTATTCTCATAAATAGCTTGTGACACGTGTATCCCCGAGTCTAATGAAAATTTAAAATATAATATTGTTATAAATGTGACATTAAATTAGTGGGTATGAATAATTATAGATGAATGATGAAAATTATATAGTTTTCACTGGAAAAAATAAATTCTATGGATATATATTTTTCATAAATAAAACATTAATTAGTTGAAAGAAAAAGACATGTTATTTGAAAAACTACATTTTTTAAAGAAAATGTTCTCACCAAGTTATGATCAGTTGTATTAAAAAAAATTGAAAACATTAATAAAATTTACATGAAAATTTTAAATTAATTATTTAAATAATCATATCAATATTAAAATTTGTTGAATTTTTATAATTATTCAGAAAAGTTTCATTCTTCGATGAATTGTAAAAAATACTAATTATTATTAAAAATAGCCTTTTAAGAATATACAAGACCCATTTTATATTAATATTATTTTAAAAGTAAAATTACATAATTTATAAATTTATTAATCCAAATTAAGTCATTTTTATTTTTAAATTTTGATATAAACACTTTTTAAACATCTAAATGTTTTTACTTCAAAAAAACGATTTTTCATCTCGCCAACATGATTTATTTCAAAATGCATTCTACTGATTTTTTGAATTGTATTTATGAAAACAAATTCAATATTTAAAATAATAATAATTTATAATATTTAATGAGATCAAATTATTTTTTCCCACAATGAATATAGGAAACAATAAACAATAATTACAATAGTTAATGTGAAAACATGTTTATTAGAAATTGAACTAAACAGATAAGTATGAAAAATGAGAAAAAAAAATTTCAAAGTCAAATTTTATAAAAATATTTCAAAATTATAATATATATGGTTCATTAATATCCCATTTTCGATCCTTTTGGCATTTCATATATGTGGATACAATTTACTCTTTTCAAAAATCCATTTGTGTCCTCTACCCCACTTACAAAAGGTTGCTCTATTACTTAGCTTATTAATGTATATTATGCAGTTTGGATATACAAAAACCTAAAAATATCTATCTCAAATACCATTATACACATTATTAAGCTTCTGGTATTTCTAAAATACCATCCCTATGGTATTCAAGTTGAGAACCAAAGGAGGTTTATCTATGAGAAGGTGATTGTATTAACAAAGTTCTTTTGTTTTCATTCTTACTTTTCCAACATAATTTTTTTTAACACATCAAACATTAAAAAAACATATATACCATATACAAATATTTTATTGTATTTATTGAATTATATTTACATATCTCCTCCACCATCAAATGGGAAATGAAATCATCCATCATGTGTGTGGATGACTATCGCCTTAGAAACTGATATAACTCATTTTCCATCAAAACATCTCAAGATTGTGTAAAATTATTTATTAAATTTATATATATAATATTTATTATATTATTGTAATTATTTAATTATAATATCAAATATACCACCTTAATTTCTAGGATATTTAAATTATGATAATATCTCTCTAGTGTACGGAGGGCAACCACCTTTCGAAGATATGCAATTATTTTTTAAATTGTGATTTATATTTAATGTAATAAGGATGAATTTAATGAGTATATTTGATATATATGGAATTATATTGATTCTATAAAAATAATGTGTCAACTACTTCTTTACACATATTTCTATTAAAGAAACGATAATGTCACTCATGCATATATACAACCTATCATCTACACAAAGTGATGTGATACATTATCCATGTTCAAATATATATAATGAATATAAAAATTTATATAATGAAAAAAAATATTTATAACATTATTATAATTACATATATTAAGTAAATATATAATATTCTCAAGAATCAGAATTTCCAGGTTAAAAATTGGATGACAAGACTAGGCGGATAACACCTGAATTAGTTTTAATAATTAAATATTAACTATGAATGGGTGACAAGAAGATATAAAGGGATCATATTTAATATTAATAATATTAATATGGTTCTTGAATAAGTAAAAACATTTTTATAACCACTATATTGGAGGTTAAAGCACGCTCAACTAAAAGGAAGGGTGATGTAAGGGACTTCATCTCAATTTAAATTCATGAAGGAATATTATTATATTATTCTCTAAATTTAATTTATATAGTTTATAAACATAGGATTATATATATAATATCAGGAATAATTAATAATTTATTTTATTTAATGATTAAATTGTAATTATTTTGTCAAATTGTATTTTTACATAAATGTTACAAAGAGGTAAATAATTTCATAACCCAATTTATTTTCGTTGGGTTATAAAACTAATTATTTTTAATTAATATCGTAATATTATTTTAATTATTTATGTTTAAAATATTTTTTTTATTTTAATATTTTTATGTGTGGTTATATTTTATTCACATAATGGATTCATTGGTTAATTCTCACCTTAATGTTATAATCATTGTAAGGGATTATTTCACATTCTTGTTTTAATTATGAATGATTATAAATGAATTTATATTATATTTAATTATTCGATTATTGGATAATAAACCCATTTTATCTTCTTTTAAATTGGGTATTCATTAGTTTATCATATAATAATACCATTTTCTACTCTTTGATATTTAAAATGATTGATATATTTTTTTTAATAAAATATGAATTTACTTATCTCCTGAGTAAAAAATAAAATTTCTTTCATATCATTTTTCTATAAAATACTTCAAGAATGTATTAAGATTTCCCAAATGATTTATGAAATATGTTTTCACCAATTTTTGAGTTTTTATTAATTGTTTTGAATGTAATATTTTTATTACTTTCTAAACGAAGTTATTTTTAGCTTTTTTAGAACAGTGTGAAAGAAATTTTTTAACTTATAAGACATGTATGTAATTTACCTCTCTCATGAACTCTAATTTCCTTGAATCTTAAATTGTATTTTCTAATATGTATATTTTTATATAAAAATGTTCTTCCTAATATTTTTTAAATTTTTGGTGTTTAGAATGGGTTATGTTTATTGTGAAATGGTTATTTTTCTAAAGAATGTTTTAAAGATATAGTTATGGTCTTTTTATTCATCCATGATAAAAACCATTTATTTAAAATATACTACACTGGAGATATATTTTATTGATACCATTTTTAATATTTATAAGTATTTTTTATGATTATTTTTCCTAAGGATAATATTTAAATTTAGTTCCTTGATTCATTTTGGAAGTCATTAACATTCCCTTGATATAATAAATTTCATATGATTATTAAACATTAAATTTTCCATAAGTATACATATTAATTATTATGGGTATTGTTATTCCTTAAACCATCAATAATTTATACATATAATGTTTTACGTTAAATTTTATTTGATTGACTGGGGAAGTAATAATAAATCTATATTTTTTCGTCAACAAAAATATTTTTTGACAAGGTATATTAATTCATGAATTAAATATGTCACGACCCAACCGTACCCAGGCTCAATCCGAAACTACCCCAAGCCCACCTCTATAGGACAGGGGCTAGAAACAAGAGCCAAATGCTAAACAAATCTGGGAGGCCTTTGCTTGAGTACCTTTACACAGACACGCAGACCACTCCATGCAGAAGTGTAGAGTAAAAGGAAATGTAAAGTACAAACTGCTATAAAAAACAAAAAAAAAGTGCATCGAACTCTAAATAGTACAAAGTAAATGCTGAAGGTAAACTGAAAAGAAAAAGGTCAAAACACGTGCCCAATCAGAAAAGTGAAAAAACCTGGAAACAGGTAAAAAAATTTACAACAGCTTGGAGGGTCACTCACCTAGAACCCGACTACGACCACCGTACACGGTCTAAGCTCCTAAACTCCTAATCTCTTCTGACTTCACGATCGACTTTTTCGTCATCTGCAATGGCACACCAAGTGATGGAAAAGCCCAAGAAGGGGTGAGTATAAAAATACTGAATAGGATTCCTCGAAGGAGCAATAGAGAAACAAATGAGGTGCTAAAGAGGTGAGCATTACATCGAATAGGGAAAAGTAAAGGAGTACAATCAGGAGTGTAGTAAAGTGTACAGCTTTACCCAACAAGAGGAAGGAAGCACACTCATCCAAACACCAGGAGTTAGGAATGGAAAACACATGGCATACAACATGCGTATTCGCCTCCCCTGTATGGAGAGTAACCAAAAACCAAGGAGTTTGTAACAAAACAAGGTATATACATATCTATATACTCATTCAAGAATCCCAAACTAGATTATAAGGGGATATCCATCTCGTAACATGGCCTAAGAAAGTGAGTATCCAGTAGTACCAGAAGTAAACATCGTCGATTTGTAGCATCCCGCATGTCTACCTCGAATAGCTATTCGAGGGGATGAAATCACCGCACCACAACACTATCTTCTTTTGGCGGCACTGACATGCCCACACGATTTTATGTCGCATCTCAAGGACGCATCTTGGTGAGGAAAGTGCACCTTGTACTTGAGAGTTCTTGTGAAATTCAAACCACACATCATCACTACCCCGCAGTCAAGAGGTCCTCTCAATTTCAAATCCATCACAACACTAACCCGTATAACCAAGGATCCCACTTCGGTAGTCACGGAGAAAAGCCAGTGAATAGCATAGTAGAAAGGACTAAGTCTGAAATAATTCATCAGGTAACCCATCGCCAGCCCTGCTAGTGGGTAAACCCTAAGAGGTTGTTGGGTAACCCACTGCCCAGTATCTGCTAGAGGGTAAACCCTAAGAGGTCATTGGGTAACCCACTACTAAATCTCTACTGTAGGGTAAACCCTAAGAGGTCTCTGGGTAACCCACTTCCCAGTCTCTGCTGGAGGGTAAAGCCTAAGAGTTCTTCGGTTAACCAACTCCCCCGTCTCTACTGGAGGGTAAACCCTAATATGTCATATGGTAACCCACTACCCACTCTTTGCTGGAGGGTAATCCCATTGAGGTCATTGGGTAACCAATGGCCCAATGTCTGCTGGAGGGTAAACCCTAAGAAGTCAATGAGAAACCCACTATATAGCCCCGCTAGAGGGTAAACCAAAAAAGTCGATGAGCAACCCACTACCCAGCCCTGCTGGAGGGTAAAACCATAACTGGTTTGGCCATCCCAATTGGATGGTACAACACTGGACAATAGAACAAAGTGTGGGTATCACACAACCAATCAACTCCAGATCAATTCACATAGTAGAGGTTCAGCTCCCGTGTAGTCTGGGTCACACCGATACCTGGAGCACTGCCTAGGGAAACATGTCACGATATATCACGGATATAGGATATGATCTCGAAACTTGGATAGGGAATCTGTACCCAGGCTCACTGGGGCTTCGTACCCCACTAGAAAGAACCTCCTGGGTTGAGGATCGGTGCCTGCGTAATGTGTTGGTCACAACGAATCCACAATGACCCTACTAGGGAACACGAAGGGATGTGATACTGAAATCTCTCACAGCTGAAGGAACAGGGGAACCCAAACAACTCTGCTGATCAAACCCTCTATAACAGAGTGACACTCTACATCGTGAGAGGTCAAAGATACGTAAAGTAAAACACAACATGTACATGGGGCCTACACGAAATGTGTCCATAACCCATCTCCAAACCATGCGCACAAACATTCTCATGTACCAACTACAACATGTACCCCCATGCATTCTCACATACTCCTAGAGTATACCACATTTCCAGCCCAAGGAATATTGTGCACACAAAATCCAATGTCAGCGAGAAGGGTGAAAACGTAATTTCGCCAACCTACTTACTCCCCGGCCCTGGCACGGCCAAACACACCTCTTCAAACATTTACATCACTCTCAGAGGTGTGAAAGTGATGACACTCCTAGGGTTCCCTGTAAACACCACAGGAAGAATGTAACTCCCCGACCCTTGTTATCAATAGTCTGTGCATTATTACGTATCATTGGAATGATCTCAAAAGATCATGTCTTGAAATATTGATTAGTTTAGTAGACTTAGAAACAATAGATACATTCATAAGTTTTACATTACATCATGATTTAAAAACAAAAACAACATATTGTCTCCATAGACCACACTCACATCCTCTCATACTATCCCTACAAGTCATTCATAAGATACTTCTTCACATCCCAGGAAAAAGAAAACATAGAAAGGGGTGAGCTCAGATGCTCAGTAAGGATAACAATATTGAAAAATCTTTCATAAAAAAGCATAAAAATTTATGGTAGTGTATAAATAAAACAAAAGCCTTTTAAACATGAACATCAGTATAATATGGAAAAGATAAAATAAAATAATTTCATTTACATATTCACATGGATATTCTACTTGTCAAATAATCAAATGCAATATCAATAACCACTTTCATAATAAGGGATTCATAATTCCGAACATTAATTTCTATGTCAAGGCCTCGTGACAAGAACTAGGGTATAACGTTAACCTAAACCCAACCCATAGAGTCTCTGTAACTAGACTCCATCCCGGAGAGCCTCTATAACTGGACTCCATCCTGGAGGGTCTGCTGTAACCAGACCCCAACCCGGAGGGCTTACTATTACCGATCTCCAACCTGGAATATACTAGTACAATACATTCATCTTAAGAAAATGTTTAAACATAACATAATCATTAATATTAAAACTAGCATACAAAATGTAAATAACTTATATATGAACAACAAATGGTATAAAATAACACATCCACAGTCAAACATATCACAAAACCATCAATACAGTATAGAAGATTTGTATCATAATTAATTAACTTCAGTCAAGTGTAAAATACATCAACGATGTTGAAATAGATTAAATCAAAACTATTTGAGAGAAATATCTCTTTCATTTTTTGAAATCATTTAATGTTACATAATTATAAAAGAAAACATTTATTTTGAAAATATTCTTATATGCTTGTAAGGGAAGCTTTGAAGATTTTATAATAGCAGAAAATAGAAAAACCCATCGTATAAGTAAAAAAACAAAAATTCTTACGTTAATTTGTCGAAAAGGTAAAAAAGTAACTTGTTTGGAAAATGACAGAAATATTCCTTTCAAAAACGTACAATGTCAAATAAGGGTATAAATGACTTTAACACATTGTCTAGTAAATAGTAAAAATGATTTGAAATGAATTTTTAAGAAACATGGATGTGGATGATAAAGATGTCCCAGTAGACACTTACGTAAAAACAATCTCGGATAATAAAGAGATTGTGAAATTAACACTAACCTTGTACTTTTCCTTGGTCTAGGGTAGGTTAACCTCCTCTTTTCGGGTTCTTTCTTTTGATTTGATCAAAAGGGATCCGTAGGTTGGCTTTATGAATAAAAGAGGGCCTCTAGGATGATGTGAGGGATGTTGGGAGGATATTTGGGCAGGGTTTGGCCGAACCAAAAGGCATTGATGTTGTGAATTAAATAGAAGGGGGGTTCACTTTTTATAAGAGGGGTGAGGGGAGCCTTAGGAAAAGAGTGAAATATTAATTTATAATAAAATCATTTTCGGTTTCTAATGGCTCCAAAGTAGATTATTTTGAGGCTAAGGGGGGATGGGTCGAAATCCACTCTACTAATAGGTTTTAGATAGGTTTGGGACATTATATTAACCTTATCTCTTATATTTAACTATTTGTTAATTAGTTTGACATTTACCGTGTCTCATTGTATTTTTATATTATGTAGTAAATAAACATACTATAAACATCCAAAGGATCCCCATGTGGTGCATTAATGATACATTTATAATTATATAAGTCTCTTGGCTGAACCTTATATTTATAGGAATAGAATATCAATTAATAATAATATTTTTTTTCAAAACTCTTTTATGTCAAATTTGACACTATTTGGTAATTGATTTTTGTTAAATCCTAAAAACATTATTAATTCAAAAAAAACTCATTTTACCTATACTAACATGTTATATTATCCTACAAAATTCTTGTAAGGCATAAAAACATTAATATTATATTTATTTTAACATTTTTAATACCATTTATTTGATTCATTCATTAATAAGGAAAATATTGCATCATCATTGTGTCATAAATATCTTTTTATTATTAAATGTATAAAAATTATAAATAAAATACCATTATTTATGAAATATTATAATATTTATAATGAATACTTATAGTCCAATAGATAACATATATAAACCTATGTAATAATTGGTTTATTAAAATATAGATGCTTATGGCATTTCTGTATTTACTTTAACTTAATTAATATAAAGTGTCATTTTAAATTACAAGTGGATCCATGGGTTCCTAAAATAGACCCAAGGATTCCAATGGTCTGAAATTTATCTCAAAATAGTGTTAGGACCCGTTTTAGGGTATTTTAATATTATTTTAATATTATATTTGTACCCAAATTTACCTGATTTACCCTTTAACCACAGTAAATTAAATATTTACTGAAATAATTATTCTTAATGTATACAAATAAAGGTTACCTATTTATAGAATTTGGAAATAATAATTCCATATATGGAATCCATTTTTTAAAATTCCAAACATAGAAGTGGAAGAAATTAATTTAAAATTAATTCCCACTGTCAAAACAGAAAGCGTGTTTTTATGAAATAATAACAATCAATATATTGACACTTGTTTAAGTCCTGTTTAAATATGAAATTATGTCCAATTACCAAATTTGGATTAAATGGTAAAAACATAATCAAATTATAATTTTAAACAACTCAATATTATAATTTATCACTATAAATTATTTTGATTAAAAAGATGTTTTTATTTAAAGTTTAGTATTTTTCTCTATTCATCAAAAATTGGAAGTTCTTAGAAAAATACAAAAAATTCACCCTATGAAAATTTTGATATTTTTAATCCAAAAATGAAGTCCAATTTGAATAATAATATTTATAATATTTCAAAAAGAGGGTAATACTATTCATAACAGCTACTTTGATTGGTCGCGGCGTGTTAGAATCTCGAAGTTGCGTAAAATGCAATCTTTTGCATTATTCAAAGGTAAGCGTACCGTGGAAGCTTGGTGTGTTACATTCCCCCATCCTTCAATAAATTATTTCCTCACAATTTAAAATTGTTCATCGAAAATAAGAGGTTGAAAATAGAAAATAACTTTGTGGAAAACCCATATTTGAAATTGGGATAATAAAATTTAGTCTTAATAAGAGGGAAAGAGAAATGAAAGGGTCACCACCAAATTATGATCTCGATTAGGAGAACATTGGTTTAAATTAGAGAAACATAATTGTAGTAAAAATGCAAATATTTATAGGGAGTGATTGCGGTAAACAATCACAAAAAAATTTAAAATTGAGGGCCTCAAAACCATCAATATATGATTATTTAAAATATGATCGGTTCAACAAAACATATGTTATTAGGATAACACATTTTTTGTTTTATGATCCCTTATCTAAATTTTAAGGATTAATTCCTTAATATAATAATAGAATATATATATATATATATACTTGGCAAGTAGTTTTACATCCCTTAACTAATTTCTATCACAAGCTCATCTTTCTCTTTAAAAGATAATAGAACTTAAAAATATTCTACTTATCCTAAGAATATAGGGTTCCAAAAAAATAAATTTATAATTAATCTATCAGAACTTTTAAAATTAAACTAAATTATACAGACAAATTAAATCACGTATTCCAGTGGTATGTGATGCACCATTGTCTCCTTTCTGTTGCGTGTTCAAGTCCCGCAATCTTGCCGGACGTGACAGATTGTAACCCGACCTCTGAGTTGTCATTTTTATAAAAATCCAAAAATAATCTTCAGAAATGCTTTAACCTTAACAATAGTATCCAATGTCAAATATAATCCATTCCAACCTTTAGACATATTAAAAATACTTCTGTCCAAACTTACAGTCCAAAATTTATAAGGAATTTAATCACAATGAAGATCCATTTTTCCACATAATAACATGTGAATACCTTCATCTTGTATTCTTTTGAAACACTTTAATACCCTGAAATACCATAAAACCTAATTTATTACATTCATGATCCCTTATTCCTTATAGAATACTGGATATATTCCTTATATCCAAAAACATTGAATACTCCCACAATGATGAAATAGAAAAACCACTATTCAGTGCCTAAAAAGTCAAGAATATCCAATATAATTTATCCAAATTAACCATCTCTTATTCAAAAATTAATACCTCAGTATGAAGATGATTTTAAGGATTACCTTTCCTTCAACCATGTATTTTCAAAAAGAAATTTTAACTTTCTATTGAGTCACTTTTCATAGTACCATATAATCCTTATTCTACAATGAAATAGTACCACGATACAATCCTTATTTATTTCTATAATTCATATAACTGGTACATCATCGATACAACAATGAAATGACATAATTCTTTAAAAACGGAATATGAAAAATTATCATTACTCTACATTTTTGGTAGTATTATAATGTGATTATAATCCAATAGCATCATTTGGTGCATAATCTGATGATTTTTACATTGGTTCGTGTAGTGTCCCAACTCCTTGCAAATGAATCATAGTACATTTGAAACATTTTTCTTACCCTTGCAGTCACGTACTTGGTGTCCTTTTTCTACACACTTATAACAGACTCCAATTCCCTTCAAGCAAGTACTTGTGTGTTTCATCCCTCATTTATTACATATGGGAAAATCCTTCTTTCCCATGTTCCCTTTATCCATCATTCTCTCTTCCATCATTTTCTTTTCTTTATTCACTTCAAAGCCTAGGACTCAATGAATTAGTTACTCATCTTATTAACAAATGATATTATTTCTTCATATGATGAGAATATGTGGGAGACAATTTCCCTCCTAAATTTTTTCCAAATACCATGAATTATATGATCCTTCTTATACTTTTTATCATGCATATTAATCGAGTTCTCATTCCTTTTACAAGGAACCATTTCTAAAAAATTCCGTACACTAGGTCAGTTTATGAATCGAAATTCACAATTCCAATATTGGAAAATACCTAACGTAAATTGAACAATTTATGGATATAATACATAATCATAAAAATGCTTTATTTTATAAGGAATATACTCATAAACCCTTCATAATGTTTTGGAATGAAAAAGTGAATTATCCTAAGCATATCCCCCGTGATTTTTGTAACCAAGAGTTCAGCAAGGCCCTTTATTGTGCACTAGTTCCCATTCTAGTTTAGCACAAAGCGATGTTTTCGGGTTTTATCCCCAGGTACATCTGTTCCAGAGCCGCCTCTACCTGCTCATATCCAGACATGGATGTATTTCTTGGAAAACTCATAAAATATCTACAATACCAAAATTCTAGAAAGTTCATCTATAATAATCCTCAAAGTCTATCTTAGGGCTATGTTATATAATCATAGTTTATCTAAATCTATCTTCCAAGGTTTGTAATAAACTTTCTATGATACCAACTATAACGCCCCGAACCATGTTACCTATAGTCGGTGCATTATTACGTATCATTGGCATGATAAAAAAAGATCAAGTCTTGAATGATCGATTAGTTTAGTAGCCTTGGAAACACTAGATACATTCATAAGGTTTATATTGAATCATGAAATAAAAACAACAACAACATCTTGTCTCTATAGACCACACTCATATCTTGTCATACTATCCCTGCAGGTCATTCATAAGATACTTCTTTACATCCTTGGAAAAATAAAACATATAAAGGGGTGATATCAAATGCTCAGTAAGGATAAAAATATAGCAGAAACCTTCATAAATAGGCATAAACATTTAAGATAGTGTATAACAAAAATAAAAGAATTTTAAACATGAACTTCAACATAATATGGAAAAGATAAAATGAAATAATGTCATTTACTAATTCACATGGATATTCTACTAGTCAAATAATCACAGGTAATATCAATGACCACTTTATAATAAGAGATTCATAATGCCAAACATTATTTTCTATGTCAAGGCCTCGTGCCAAGACCTAGGGGCTAACTGTAACCAGAACCCATCCCAGAGAGTCTCTGTAACTGGACTCCAAACCCGAAACCATCTATAACCAGACTCCAACACGGAGATCCTCTGTAACCGGACTCCATCCCAGAGAGCCTCTGTAACCGGAGTCCATCCCGGAGGGTCTGTTGTAACAGAACCCCAACTCGGAGGGCTTACTTTTACCAGTCCCCAACTCGGAACATACTAGTCCAATACATTCATCTTACAAAAAGGATTACACATAACATAAATATTTTTATTAAAACTAGCATACAAAATATAAATACATTATCCATAAACAATGAGTTGTATAAAATAACACATCCACAGTCAATAATATCACAAAACCTTCAATACAATATGGTATTTTTGTATCATAATTAATTAACTTCAAACAAGTGTAAAATCCATCAAGGATGTTGAAATAGACGAAATAAAAACTATTTGAGAGAAAAATAACTTTCTTTTTTTGAAATAATTTAATGTTACATAATTATAAAAGAAAACATTTATTTTGAAAATATTCTTATATGCTTGTAAGGGAAGATTTGACGATTTTATAATAGAGAAAAATAGCCGAAACCACCGTATAAGTTAAAAACAAACATTCTTACATTAATTTTTCAAAAATGTCAAAAAGTAACTTGTTTGGAAAATGGCAAAATGATTCCTTTCAAAAACGTACAAGGTCAAATATGGGTATATATGACTTTAACCCATTTTCTAGTAAATAGTAAAAATGTTTTGAAATGTATTTGTAAGAAACATGGATGGGGATGATAAATAAGTCCCATTAGATAGTTACATAAAAACAACCTCAGATAATAAAGATATTGTGAAATTAATCCTTACCTTGTACTTTTCCTTCGTCGAGGGTCGGTTAACCACCACTTCTTCAGGTTCTTCTTTATGATTTGCTCAAAAGTACTCTTTTAGATAGCTTTATGACTAAAGGAGGGACTCTAAGATGAAGTGAGGGAATTTGGGAGGATATTTGGTCAGGAGATGGACAAACCAAAAGGCTTGAAGGAGTGAATTAAAGAGAAGGGGGAGTGCCCTTTTTATAAGAGGGGTGAGGGGCACCTTAAGAAAGGAGTGAAATATTATTTTATAACAAAATCATTTTTGGTTTATAATTGCTCCAAAGTGGATTATTTCGAGGTAAAGGTGGTGATGGGACGAAATCCACTCAACGAATAGGTTTTAGAGAGGTTTGGGTCATTATATTAACCTTATCTCTTAGATTTAACTTTAAGTTAATTATTTTGAAATTTATCATGTCTCTTTGTATTTTTATATTATATTGTTAATAAACATACTATAAACCTCCAAGAGAACCCCATGTAGTTCATTAATGATACACTTATAATTATATAAGTCTCTTGGATGAACCATAGATTTTTAGGAATAGAATATCAATTAATAATATAATATTTGTTTTAAAAACACTTTTGTGTGAATTTTGACACTTTTTGGTAATTGATTTTTGTTATATTAATTAAAACATTATTAGTTAGAAATAAACTCGTTTTATTAATACTAACATTTCATAGTAACCTAGAAAATTCGTGGATGGAATCAAAACATTAAAATTATATTTATTTTAACATTTATAATACCATTTTTTTATTATTTCATTAATAAGGAAAATACATCATCATCATTATGTCATAAATAAAATTAATTATTAAATGTCTAAAAATAATAAATAAAATACCATTATGTATGAAATCTTTTGAGCTTTATAAATAATTTATAGTCCAATTTTTAACATATATAACCCTATGTAATAATTGTTTTACTAAAATATATATGCTTATTTAATTTTTGTATTTACATTAACTTAATAAATATAAAGTTTCATTTTCAATGACATATGGATCCATGTGGTCCCAAAATCAACCCAAGGATTCCCATGGTTGGACATTTATCATAAAATGGGGTTAAGACACGTTTTTGGGTAATTTAATATTATTATAATATTATATTTTTACCCTAATTTACTTGATTTACTCTTTAACCATGATAAATAAAATATTTACCGAAGTAATTTTTCATAAGGTCTAAAAATAAAATTTACCTATTAACACAATTTGGACATCCTGATTCCAAATATGGATTCCATTTTCCTAAATTCAAAACATGGAAGTGGTAGAAATTAATTTTAAATTCATTCCCATTGTCAAAACAGAAAGTATGTTTTTATGAAATAATCAATATCAAAAGATTGACACATGTTTATGTCCAGTATAAATGTAAAATTATGTCCAATGACAAAATTTGGATTAAATTGTGAAAATATATTCTAATTATACATTAAAACCACGCAATAGTATAATTTAGCACTATAAATTATTTTGATTTAAAAAGTTGTTTTTAAATAAAGTTTTGTATTTTTCTCTATTCATCAAAAATTGGATGTTCTTAGAAAAATACCAAAAATTCACCCTAAGCTAATTTTGATATTATGAATCCAAAAATGATGTTCAATTTGAATAATAAAATTTATAAAATTTCAAAAAGTGGGTATTAATATTCATAACAGATACTTTGATTGGTCGCAGCGTGTTAGAATCTTGAAGTTGTGTACAATGCATGCTATTGCATTATTTAATGGGAAGCACACCATGGAATCTTTGGGTGTTATAAAGAACCTCTACTAATACACCTTTCAGGCTTCCAAATGTGAGATCTCAAATGAGACTCTGCACATCCAAATGGATTATACCATTGTAATCCTCGTGGAAAAACATTCGAGAAATACTATTTACTCACCTCAAACGGATATCTGAAGAAAAAGTATTCCAACACTACTTTACACTCAAACGATGTCACGTGGTCCTGAGCCTTGGTTCTGAAAAAAATCAAGTGCATCACACCATTGCAATCCCCTCGGAATAGCACATCAAATTGACTACTTACTTGCGTGGAATGGATATCCAGAGAAAAAGATTCATTTTTCCACACTGCACACAGGAGGTGCTTCATGGGACCCACATCCTGGTCCTGAAGCGCAACGAACGGATAGCGCCATTACGATTCTCTCAGAAAACTACACATGATTGACTATTAAACTATCTAAATCGGACACCCGGTGAAGAAGATGGAAATAACCACCAACATCCAAAATGGACCTCGTGGGGCCCGCTCCACCATGTGGAATTAAAGCCGTCAGATTTCATAATTGCAATTCACATGGAAAAACACCCAAAAACGACTGCTCGCATGACCCAAACGACCGTCTGATGAAAAAGTTACTAAACGCAACATGTCTCTTAAAAGACGACCCATGGGGTCCACGTCTCAACACTGGTTTCAACACGCTAAATCACATTGGAAAACTCCGCCTCAACTCTAGGGTCGCAACGCTGCTGACGACGCTCAAATCGGACATTGGATTTGTCTGCACGATCCAAAATAAGAACCCATGAAAGAAAAAGCCAATCCACTTAATGGGTGTGTCACACCAACGAGGCCCCCATATCAGGAATTAACCCCCCCCCCCAAACCATCTCCAAAACATCGTCTCGATCCATGGTTCACACTATCATAGACAGCACGCAAAACGGACACCCGTAGCGAATGTTACGGGTGTTCGAAGTCAGAGGGGAATAATCCCCTTGGGCTGGACCGACCTGCGCCGGTCAGTCCGCATGGCCTAGGCCGACCAACCTAGCTCGCATCGCCGACCCGCAACATAGCCGTGCGGGCCGGCCATGGCCCGTGGTCCACCCTCATACCGCCCCTCGTGGACGGTCATACCACGTGAAGACATGCTGGACACGGGTCTTGGTTCCCCCGTGGGGTCGCACGCCGCGACCCCAGTCCACCCGGTTCGTCACGCCCCGGCGAGCTCGCCTGCCGCCTGCAGCCCACTCCGCTGGATTCTCAAATCCCGCACCACCTGCTGCCGCCATCCTTGAGCCCGTGCCACCTGAATTCTTCCAGACCACCACGGAACCACTGTAAAAACTTAAAAAAGGCCGAAAACTTCGCCTGTCGATCGCTGTCGCCCCAGAACTCTGAATTCAAATCCAAAAAGTGCAGTAGAAATCATAAGATATAAACTACACAAAATGGACATCTCTCGACAGTTAGATAGAAATTCGATGCAAGTAATTCAATTTGAAGAAGATTACGGGAATTAAAACGATAAAAACACGAGCCTACCTCGATCAACATTGCTCGACGCTTCACCGACGATCCGTTGAAGCCGTCACCACCTTTCCAGAGGGATGGAGGAGAGGAGAGGAGTTCTTCTTTCATCGTTGGGAGGGTTTTCGCCTGGGTAGAATGGGGTAAGAAGAGGTTGGGGTGATGTTTAAATAGAATACACTTAAACCCCCCACCCATAGGCCTCGTAACCGAACCCTTAGTGGCGTCGAGGTTAAGCCTCCCCTAGGGTAAACACCACCTCCCGAGCACAACGATGGTCTTGGAATTTTGTTCTGAGCTCTTATTCGAAGGTTATAAAATGTAACGCCTGAGGCTGCTATATTTCATAAATTCCCCCGGTGGTATTTTTCATAGGAGGCCCGCACCCGCGAAAATTACACCCCTCATAGGGTAAACGACATGCTCCGGACTCAACGGTGCCCTCAGTTTTCCTATCTATGCTAACATTTAGGAGTTATTCTTCCTAATTGGAATTGCCCGTGTGAACGTACTGAAAATTTAATTCCGGCCAAACCGGGGCTCGGAATCGCACGCCATCTGATGGTGCTGCTCTAGAAAAACATCAAGAATATTCCAATGCCTTTTATAGAAAAAACCAGGTTATTACATCATTCCATCATTGATGATTTTCATCCTCAAAAATCAAAACTAGGGAAACAAGTTAGGGTACTAATCCCACACCAAGATCTTCCATACCACGAAAAATCTTGCAAAGTTCTCTGTCACCGTGTATTGACCAAATGATTTGGTCTGTTCGCATGGGTTCTTCCCTCTCCGATGACGTGTATAGGAGCATGAACACATCTTCTCGGGTAAGTTATGAGGGAGATGTTGTGCACCCACTCCAGACTTTGGGGGATAGGGAAATGTGGTAGGGAACCTCGCCATCCCTTAGCATGGTCTAAAACGGCCCAAAGGACCTCGGGGGTAGCTCACCTCCCCGGAAGAACACCTAGGTCGCACGTCGCGACTAGAATCTACATTTGGACCTAGGACAAAGAACGATGATTCCCTTCTTCAGAATATCCATATGGTGAAACACACAAGAATATCTGGTCATGCGAGATTTCATAGTTGATGTCCCCCAACCAAGACTCTCTTACACGCTCGAAAGGCGAAGGAATCACCACCATCGACTATAGAGAAAGGTTCAACGCCTTCTACTCTACAGACACAGGGTTACACTGATGCCCTGAATCGCCCTAGTAACACCTCAAATAAAGAGCGAGGAAAAAATCATCTCAAATAAAGACTCTAACAATTCTACTAAAAAAATTAGAAGACTTGTAGAGTGTACCTATTATCACCCCATGCTCTGCAGGATCATAGATGTCCAAAGCTCGACGTTGCCCATGGTCCCAACTGTCAGCTCCCGGAACCTGAAAATGGACATCCTGGTGGTGATGGGAAGACCTCGTAAGGTCATCGTCCACATCCAGCTCCTCCTGCTCCTCTAAAACCACCACCCCTCGGGGCGCTACTCTAATCACGGTGTCTCCTCTATCATGGTGGTGAAACATTTTCCTGCCTGATATTCTCCATATGACTGGTCGAACAGTACTGTGCCATGTGACCTTGCCCATTGCAAGAAAAGAATCAACGCTCTCTGGGATACCCTAGTGCCCTCTGGTGCCACTATGGTGTACGACCACAGCCCGAAGTCCACTCACAGAAGGGTCTCATCTGCTGAGGCCCTGCGTTCTGCCTCCACTGTGGTGCACGACCACGTCACCAAAACTGGCGGTGGGAAGGCCTCTTGCGTTGAGGTTCCATCTGCAGACGCCTGCTAGCTACGGCAGACGTATCAGCTCTATCACACCTACTGCCACCACTAACCGTAAATCCTGACAGGAATCCATCTATCACCCGTGCCTGCTCTACTACCATGGCATAAGTGGGAATGCCCAATGGTACTATGACAACCGGAATCTCTCTACAGAGACCCTACATGAACTTCTGCTAATGGAGGTCGCCTTCACGGACCAAGTCCAGGTAAAATAATTCATGGTTCGTGAACCTAGTCGTATAATTATTCACCTTCATCCCTCCCTACTGAAACTGCAGGTGCTCCTGTATCCGAATAAAGTGTAATTAGGAGGGGTAAAACTCATCATGAAATAGAAGTTGAAATTCATCCCACAAAACCGATGGATCATCAAGTAACTGAGTCACCAGTCTCCTCCAATGCCCAGATGCTATGTGGGAATGGATGGCTCCCAAATCCACCCTCTGATCTGTTGGTGTCTGTGCAGGCATAAAGAGGCAAACCATTGTCTCGAGCCAAACCCCTGGTGCCTGATGGTCTGGCTCACTATTGAACCTCAGCAGACTCTGTTGCTGGAACTCACAGAGCGCGCTCAACCTGCGCTCAAGCTCCATCTGCTCTGATGGAGTTGTCTGCTACTCACCAAGTGGGAGTGCTGCTACCGGACCACCTGGAGAAAGGGACTCGCATGATGGGTCCTAAACTGAGGCCCCATCGCTCAAAGGGTCAACGTCACGACCCAAATCTGGTGTCCTAGCTTGCTGTCTTTGTAAAGATATCCTGAATATTATCATGGAGTGGCGCGGTCAGATGAGCATTTATATATATAACAATAACAAAAATGGGGAGCAGACTCAAGAAGGGAAGTCAAAGACTCAGTCCTATGTGATGCACAATCCAATTCCCTACAACGAGTTTGTCTACTTGCCGAGTCGACAAGTGGGTTATCCGTGTCCTGGTGAATGGATACATCAGTCGCCTCACCATCACTGGACTCCCTGGCCTGGGTGCCACACTCGATACACATTGACATCATTGCCCTAAATTCAAACAAACCCCTTTTTAGGGACGTCCGAACAACGTCCCATGGAACGAATGACCTCGGATACCAATTTGGCATGACCCAAACCAATCCGGGCTCGAGCTGCAACTACCCCAAGCCCACCTCCATAGGCTAGGGGCTAGCGACAAGTGCCAAAGGATAAAAAATTAAGGGCGTCCTTTTCCTGAGTAACTATAAACACACACAACCCCCTCCAAGTAGAAGTGTAGAGTAAAAGGAAGAGTAATGTTCTAACTGCTATAAACAACCACAAAAGTGGATCGACCACTACATAGTACAAAGTAAATGCTGATGGTAAACTGAAAAGAAAAGGGAAAAAACATCCACCCAACAAAAAAAAGTTCCACAACCCAGCAATAGGTAAACAAATGTACAATAGCTGGGACGGTCCCTCACTTATAACCCGACTACATCCACCGTACACGGTCCATGCTCCCGAACTCCAAAGCTCCTCCGACGTCACGATCGACATGTCTTTCGTCTTCAAGGGCACACCAAGTGCGGGAAAAGCCCAAGTAGGGGTGAGTATATAAATACTCAGTAGGATGCCCTAATGGTAAGAGGGAGAAACAAAGGAGGTACAGAAGAGGTGAGAAGTAGATCAAACAGGGAAAACTAAATGAGTACAACCAAGAGGGCAGTAAAGAGTACAGCTCAGCCCAAAAAAAAGAAGGAAGTAGAATCATCCGAACACCAAGAGCTTGGCACAGAAAGCACATGGAATACCCCATGCATCATAGCCTCTCCTAGAAGGAGATTAACCAAAACCCATGGAGTGGGTACTAGAACAAGGTATAAACATATCCACATTATCAATCAAGAATCCCAAACAAGATCGTAAGGGGATCTCCATCTAGTAGCTCAGCCAAAGAGAGTGAGTAGCCAACAATCCTAGAAGTAAACACTATCAATGCCCAGAACCCCGCACGTCTTCCCCGAACTTCAAGTCAAGGGGCTCAAATCACCACACCACATCACTGTCCACTTTGTGCGGCACTAACTCACTCGCACAGTTTTAGTTTATTTCTCTAGGACATGTCTTGGTGGGGAGAGCACCCCTCTTACTTGAGAGTTCTGGGGAAAGTCAAACCACACCTCGTGAATGCCCTGCAGTCGAGACTTCCTCTCGATTTAAAAGTCATCAGAACACTAACCTGTGAGACCAAGGGTCCCGCTCTGGTAGTCACAGAGAAAAGACACATACTAGACTATTAGAAAGGACTGGTTTTGAAACAAGTTTTCGGGTAACCCACCGCCCAGTCCCGCTGGAGGGTAAACCCTAAGAGGTCTCGGGTAACTCACTGCCTAGCCTCTACTGGAGGGAATCCTTAAGTGGTTGTCGGGTAACCCACTGACAAGTCTCTGCTGGAGGATAAACTCTAAGAGGTCTTCAGGTAACCCACTGCCCAGTCTCCGCTGGAGGGTAAACCCTAAGAGGTCATCGAGTAACCCACTGCCCAGTCTTCGCTGGAGGGTAAACCCTAAGAGGTCGTCGGGTAACCCACTGGCCAATCTCTACTGGAGGGTATACCCAAAGAGGTCATCGGGTAACCCCCTACCTCGTCTCTACTAGAGGGTAAACCCTAATAAGTAAATGAGTAACCCACTACCCATCCATGTTGTACGTTAAACCTGAAGAAGTAGATGAGCAACCCACTGCCCCGCTCCACTGGAGGTTAAACCAGGAACTGCTCTGGCCATCCCTATAAGATAGTACAACACTGGCCAACAGAACACGGAGTGGGTATCACGCAACCACCCAAATCTTGAACAATTCACCTAGTAGAGGTTCAACACCTGTGTAGTGTGGGTCACACCGATTCCGATAGCACTTCCTAGGGAAACATGTCACGGTATATCATGGATGGAGGATATGATCTTGATACTCGTCTAGGTAATTTGTTCCTAGGCTCACTGTGGATCCATACCCTACTAGAAACAACCTCCTGGGTAGAGGATCGGTGCCTGTGTACTTTGTTTGTCACTATGAATCCAAAAAGACCCTACTAGGGAACACAAAGAGATGTGATACTAAAATCCCTCACAGTTGAAGGAACAGGGGAACCCAAAAAAATCTCATGATCAAACCATCGATAACAGAGTGACCCTCTACGTCGCGAGAGTTCAGAGACACGTAAAGTAGAACACGACACGTACATGGGGCCAACATGACATGTTCCCCTAACCCATCTCCAAACCAAAAGCACAAACATTTTCAGGTACAAACTACAACATGTACCTCCAAGAATTCTCATATACTCCCATAGTATACTACATTTCCAACCAAAGAGCTATCATGCACATGACACCCAACTTCAGCGTGAATGGAGAAAACGTAATTTCCCTAACCTACTTCCTCCTCAGCCATAGAATGACCAACCACACCACTTTAATCATTTACTTCACTCTCACCGGAGTGAATGCGATCACACGCCAAGGGCTCCCTGTAAACATCATAGGAAGTACCTCCACTAGTACACCTTTTATGCTTCAAAAAATAAGATCTCGAATGACTGTCCTGTAAGAACCTGAATCTTCGTTCAGGTATGTTTTTCCTTTTTTCTGGAGTTTTTAAGAATAATGATTTTTCTGTAAATTTTCATAGTACACGCCATGTACTTTGTGAGTAAACACTGTGTACTCTGATCCGGCTCGAAGGCATGTGATGGCCGTACCCAGTCCACACAGACGGTGTGTAGTGGTTATGTGGAGGTCGATTTTGGCGGAGTATGGAAGGGACCCAGTATACACTGTAAACTCTAAAAGTACACGCTGTGTAATTTTTTTTCATTAAATGGATTGGGGTTGTGTCTAACCCCCGTTTTCACCTTCTTCTCCAGTTTTCGTCCATCCAAAGTGACCCGTATGGCTGAATCTTCCCCGAGATTCTGCCTTGCCGTCTGTTCTCTGATTCGAGCATAGTCGATTGGGTTGGAAGTGTAGCAGTGAGTTCTTACTTCTGATTGAGCCTTGTTTCTTGATTCCTCCTTGTTTTCATGATATCATAGGTTGAGTGTTTTGTACATTTTCTCAGATCTACGTCATTCTAAGGGGAATCTGTCATAGTTTTTCATGTATATCGATCACCTAGGATGGAGGTAGGTGGTTTGTTCCTTTCCATAGAAATTTGGTGAATATTTTGTGCAAATTCCACCAACAACCTTGAACGGGGTATTGCATGTTCCTGTTTTTCCCTTGATGTATTGCCTGCTTTGCTTGATTGATAAAGTATATGTTTTTCTTATGATTATGGTATCTTTACTGTACCTTGAATGTTTATTATAATTGTTCTGTCTGTTTAGCATTTTTCCAGTTTCCATACCTAGTTGTACGATTGTGGACTGCTGCCTTGTTTTGCTGATGAGCCTTAGTTGATAGCCATGCAGTTCTTGAGGTTTACTTGGACGATGCATGTGTTCTGAGCATGTTTGGTTTCACTCTGTACTATGAGAACCTAGAGTAGTAGACCAATGGAAGAATTGATGGAAGGTATTCTCTAGAGTGTCTTTTAATTGCGATATGAGACCATAGGGGGAATTGATGTTGAGTGCTTCCCGAGAGAGTCTTTAGTTCCTCGAAGCGGGCCACAGGGGGAATAGACATTGAGTGCTTCCCAAGAGAGACTTTAGCACAATATGAGACTATTAGGGGGAATTTACGGTGAGTGCTTCCCTAGAGATTCTTCTTATTTTCATAACTGAACCAGAGGGGTGAGACTGTGTGTGCCACCTAGAGGGTTGCTAGTACATATAGGTTGAACCATAGCGGTTAGGATGTGAGAGAAACCCAGAGGGTTGCATTTTTCCATTGTTATTGGTTGTTTACTTGTATTCTTTTCTTTGTTAGAACTAATTATTGTAACTGCTTGTGCATTCATGTTTACTGCTTTTCGTTTTATTACGTGCATTGTATTCAGTGACTGATAGGCACAAATCTTTGGGTGATTGCCTACTGGGATTGTATCTCACACCCTGTTTGGGACATGTTTTTTGGCCCAAGAATACAATGCTGCTGCAAGTATAGATAAGGTAAAGCACCTTTCTACTTCAGGGTCTTGATTGCGCTGGAGCTGGAGAGCATGGGACCGATCCGGGGCTCGCGATGTTGAGTAGTTTATTTTTTTTCTTTTGTACTTTTTTCAGTTATATTCCATTACATTGTTGTGTTTTTTTTCTCTCCATATATACTTGTACCTATTGTATCATTATTATAATTGCTATATATATTCATTGCTTCTGCTGTTTGGTTTCTACGGTTATGCACGTTGTTACTGCTTCCGCTATTGACTGTTGTTTTTCTGCTGTATACCTTACCGAATGAGGGCATTGTTCCCCCACCAACTCACCAAGGCCCTCACTGCTAGTTGGAAGCCTCTGCCGACCGGGGAATCACACTTGAGGTCATGTGGTGAACCGGGTATGGGGCACCAGTGGAGGGGCTCCAGATTTGAGTCGTTATGAAGTGGTGTCAGAGGAGTTCTTTTCTCTTTCATTACTATTTGGAGACTTTAGCCAGGGATATGATGGATTCAGTACTTGGTATTAAGCTGTGCTCGGGAGTAGCTGACCCATGTACATGGAAAATCCATACCACCTGGTTAATTGCATTTTGATGATTTTGTGAATTTACAGTTGATTTGACTTCACCTAGAGTGGTTCATAGGACTTGTGCTATTATTGTTTTGATATTTTGGTTCTATTTCTATCACAACTCAATGAGATGAGGGTATTCCATCTCATTCATTATATAGACACTTGTAGAATCACATGCCATGAATTATTTCCATGCCCTCTAGGGTGAATTAGCGATTGCATGCTGTTGTGGTAGACTTTGTGTTAATTATGCATGCTGTTGTGTTAGATTCTTGATAGAATCTTGGTTTTTATGTTAGAGAGCTATTGGTTTCCCTTGTATGTGACCGTGGGAGATCCCAGGCTTTGATTTGTGAGGAGTATGTGCCCTCATGGATTGGAATTTGGCTCCTCTTGTCCATATTTTTAGTGGTTCTAGGAGTTTGAGCAGATTCAGAGCTACTGCCCAGAAAAACCCAGAATACAAGGCATGTAATTTTCTGATACACGCGGTGTAGTTTTCAGGTTGTGTCATTGACTGTGTGAGAAAAACATGGTGTCGTGAATGTAACTTTAGGAACAAGCTATATAAGGTTGGTACACGCCGTGTAGTTCAGAGCCGTGTACCCGGTGGTGTCACTAACAACACGGGCCAGGGAATCTTGGGTAGAACAAGCCGTGTCCTTAGGGAACACGTCGTGTAGTCCTGTCCCGGTACCCAGCTGTGTCCCGGACAACATGGGCCGACGTTACCTTCTTTTCCACACGTCATGTTTGTTTGGAACACACAGTGCAGTCTTGTCCAGGTACCCAACCATGTCACAAACAACACGGGATGGGGTCACATTGCCTATAAATGTCGTGATTGTTCGTAACATGCCGTGTATAGTTCAGTCGTGCAGACGGCCGTGTGTTTCAGAACACGGGCCATCGAAGCCTTGTCTACTACATGTCGTGTCCATAGTTAACACGTCGTGTAGTATCAGTTTAAGAAAAACCGTGTGGGTTAGCCATGTAAGGAGACTCGGGAAGGGGAATAGTTTTCATGTACACGTCCTGTGTAGGTTTAACACACCATGTAGTTTGAAGTGTACATGACTTGTAGGGCAGGATTACATGCCCATGTCAGTGGGTTAAGAAGACACACCGTGTAGTTTTATACATGCCGTGTAGTCATGTTTTGTAAACTTGTGTGTTTCTCTTCCCATGTTTCCGTTGTGTACTCTTGTGTTCTATGTCCTTGTTTTCCTGATCTAAGGTGTGCTTTTGATCTTTCAAATCTATGCCTCTGAGACGTCCTCCGGTCGTGCGTCCATCGTCGGGCAGTGATCAGATGCCAGATAGGGCTGATCAGGGACTTCCTGCCGATCCTCCAGTCAGGACAGCCTTGGCACCGACTGTTATACTAGTTACAGGTGCTAGTGCGCAGTTCAGGGAATGTTTCATGAGAATGATGAAGGCCTTACAGAGAGCACTGCCTCCTACCACTTCTATGAAAGTCTTGACGTGGGTTTTCCAACAACATCATACTCCTACTTTCTCAGGGGAAGGAGGACCTCAGACTGCAGAGTCATGGATGGAAGCCATTATGACTATCTTCGAGCATCTGGAGACGCCTCCAAAGAGGCGGGTCAAGCTCTCTACCTACATGCTCGGAGACTCCTCCAAGATGTGGTGGGACGTGATCTCACAGGCAAGTCAGCAGCATGTTATGGGTTGGGAGGAGTTCCAGTGCATGTTCTATGACTACTTCTACATGAATCCCATGAGGGCCGACCAAGCCTGGGAGTTCATGAGCTTAGAGCAGGGTACTCTTTCTGTCATGGAGTATTCCGCTCGCTTCACCGAGCTGTAATGCCTCACGCCCCTCCAGGATGGGAGTGGGGTGTTTTTAGAAAGGATGCTCGAGGATGGTCTCAGGCGGGAGATTCGCTCACAGGTGAATATCTTCCAGCTGACTTACATTACATCCATTGTCAACCAGGAACTGATTGCGTTGCACAATCTGAGAGACTCTAGAGTTGCGATCTAGGGTGGTTTTTCTTCCAGAGCTAGTCTTCCTCTATATGACAGCAAGAAGCACCATAGAGAGCCTATACGCAGTGATCCGAGGAAGCGAGATGCATCGTTAGGCAGCAATGTGAGATGCTACCAGTGTGGCCGATCAGGGCACACGAGGCCGTAGTGCCAAAGGGACCCCATGGAGTGCCGATCTTTCAGCAAGATGGGTCACCATATGCGTTTCTTCCACGTCATCTCACCAGCATCTAGTGACTGGGGTTCTTCCATGACTCCTCGTTCAGGAGAAGCACCGCCAGTTTCCCACCAGTCGGGGAACTGGAGTTATTCCGGCTGTTCGGGCCAAGGTGGGGGTCGAGGCCGTGGTGGTCAACCACCAGTTCCTCAGCACCAGCAGTGAGGTTCAGCTCAGAGTGGTCAGCTAGGGGCGCATGGCCGCAGTAAAGGCCAGTCCTTCACCATGGAGCAGACTTATCAGAAGCAGGATCCCGACCTTTCTACTGTTTGAGGTACGATTTTAGTAGCCTCAGTTTTATCTTCAGCCCTTTTGGATGCTGGTTCTATACATAGATTTATATCTATTGCTGTTGTGGAGAGCCTTGGAATCTGCATCTTTTCTTCTACCCACTCGTTGACACTAGACACACCTTTGGGGATGAGGAAATCTATTGTTCACCAGTGTAGAGAGTTCCCTCTCAAGGTTACAGGGTATCGTTTCTTTTGGTATCTCTATGTCCTAGAGATGACATGCTATGATGTCATCCTCAAGATGGACTGGTTCATTACCTTCCAGGAATTCATCGACTGTTATCGCCGCAATGTGAGTTTCGTTTCACCAGAGGGTGAATCCTTTATTCATAGAGGTGAATGGGATGTTCAGGCGAGTCGAGCAGGACATGAGCATCATGGGCTACGATGGGTGACAACCCAGATTGATAATCTTTATCTAGACGATCAGGGGACTCCATAGTTGGACTTTCCTCCAGTATTGGATCGCTTCAGGGATGTCTTTATAGAGGACTTTTTTGGTTTGCCTCCAGACCGTGAGGTAGACTTCTCTATTGATCTCATGCTAGGAGCGACACCAGTGTCGATTCATCCCTATAGGATGTCCACACATGAGTTGCAAGAGCTCAAGAAGTAGTTGGAGGAGCTACTGCCTAAGGGTTTCATCCGACCGAGCACTTCTCCTTGGGGTTCACCTGTCCTATTTGAAAAGAAGTTAGACGATACCCTTCAGCTTTGTGTGGATTATCGGAAGCTGAACTAGTTGATGGTCAAGAATCGATATCCTTTGCCGAGAATTGATGACCTTTTTGATCAGCTTCGAGGAGCCCAGGTGTTCTCGTAGATCGACTTGAGGTCCGGTTATCATCAGTTGTGCATTAGACCTTCAGATATACCTCTGATATCATTCAAGAGAAGTTATGGTCTATACGAGTATACAGTCAGGTCATTCGTTCACACGAACGCACCTGTAGTTTTCATGGCACTGATGACCTGAGTGTTTCATCCTTACTTAGACTCCTTTATCATCATCTTCATGAACAATATCTTGTTGTACTCTCACACTCGACACAACCATGCCACACATCTTGAGATCGTTCTGAGTACACTGAAAGATCATCAAAATTATGCTAAACTCTCGAAGTGCCACTTCTAGATAGATCAGATTCACTTCTTGGTTCACGTCATCTCAGAGGCAAGAGTATAAGTGGACCCAAAGAAAGTGAGAACTGTAGTTTCCTGGGAGAAACCGAAGAACGTCTTTGTGGTACAGAGTTTCTTAGGGCTGGCTGGGTACTACAAACGCTTCATTCAGAACTTTTATCTTCTAGCAGGATCTTTGACAGGTCTGAACAAGAAGGTGGTGAAGTTCTTATGGTAAGATTCTTGTGATTCAGCCTTCCAGGAGCTGAAAGGGAGGATGACGTCAGCACCGATACTAGTCTTTCCAAAGCCAGGAATGAACTACACTGTTTGCTGTGATGATTCAGGTATCAGGTTGGGAGCTGTGCTTATGCAGGGGGCCGGAGTCATTGTGTATGGGTCTCGAAAGTTGAGGCCACATGAGAGGAACTACCCTATGCATGATCTGTAGTTGGCATCTGTTGTTCATGCCTTACGCTGTTGGAGACACTATCTATTGGGAGAGCACTTTGTGGTCTTCACCGACCACAAGAGTCTTAAGTATATCATCACTTAGCGTGATATGAATATAAGGTAGCGCAGGTGGGTTGTGTATCATTAGTCTTTTGATTTTGAGCTTTCCTATAAGCTGGGGAAAGGAAATGTAGTGGCAGATGCTTTGAGCAAGAGAACTCAGATTCAAACAGTTCAGGAGGCCTGTAGTGAGTGGCTACTGATGGCTCTATTCTCTGAGATGCATCTGGAGGTTCACGACAGATAGGGAAAGACATACATTTCTTATGTAGCTGTTACCTCTACACTTTTGGATCGGGTACGGATGGGGCAGCTATCAAACTCTGAAGGCATAGTCCTGCAGGAGAGTGTGTCATGAGAGGACCCTCTTTCCTGATGGGCAGTGGGCGAGGATGAAATCATGCGTTTCCAGGGATGCGTATGGGTGCCTGAAGACATACATGAGGAGCATATGCGATATTTTCATTCCTCAGTTTGGGAAGTTCATCCTGTCGTCACCAAGATGTATCGGGATCTTCATCGCCATTACTGGTGGCCTGGTATGAAGAAGGATGTTGCTGGTTTTTTCATGATATTTTCAACTTGTTAGCAGGTGAAGGCAGAACATCAATGACCATAAGGCCTATTACAGCAATTACCCATTCCGGAGTCGAAGTGGAACGATGTCGCAATGGACTTCGTGACTGGGTTGCCGGGGACGCCTCAAGGGAACGATGTTGATTGGGTTGTCGTCAACAGGCTTACGAAGGTTGCGAAATTCTTGACGATTAAGGAGACCTTCAGTGATGATGATCTGGAGCGACTTTACATCAGAGAGATCATTCATATACATGGAGTTCCATGCTCCATTGTTTCAGACAGGGATGTGCGCTTTACCTATCGGTTCTTGCAGGGACATCAAAAGGCCTTGGGGACACAACTAATTTTGAGTACAACATACCATCCCCAGACTAATGGCCAGTCCGAGCGCACGATCCAGGTTCTTGAGGATATGCTACAAGCTTGTATCTTAGACATTGGTGGTTCTTGGGAGAATCATATCCCTCTAGTGGAGTTCTCCTACAACAACAGTTTCTTGGCGACCATTCAGATGGAACCATACGAGGCTTTGTAAGGTAGGCCATGCCGATCACCCTTATGCTGGCTGGAGGCAGGAGAGGTAGCATTGCTAGGACCTCGCCTCGTTCTGGATACCTCAGAACAGATAGATCTGATTTGGAAGAGGATGGATACAACACAATCTCGACAGAAGTCTTATGCTGATCAGTGGAGATGACCTCTGGAGTTCGAGGTTGGCGATCAGGTTTTCCTCTGCGTCGCACCAAGGATGGGACACAAGGGGATTCCAAGATAGGGTAAGCTTTCACCGTGGTACATCGGGCCATTTAAGGTCGTGGAGAGATTGGGACCAGTCACCTATCGGTTGCAGCTACCTCAGAGGTATCAGGCCATGCACGATGTCTTCCACGTCTCTCAGCTCCAATATTACTTTTCAGGCCCATGTCACACCTTTCAGCACGAGGAAGTCGAGCTTGATGCAGATGCATCATTCGAGGAGCATCCTATCTGGATTATCGATCACAGTATGAAAGCTCTCCGTGGGCAGTATTTTCCTCCTGTATGAGTGCTATGGTAGCACAGGCGAGTATAATACGAGACATGGGAGAGGGAGGCCGATGTACAATCGCAGTGGCCGGAACTGTTTGGGGATTCTTCTTCGATGCCCCATTAGGGAAATTCAGGGATGAATTTATTTAATGGGGGATGTTTGTAACAAACTGGATCATCATTCAGGTATGTTTTTCCTTTTTTTTAGGAGTTTTTAAGAAAAATGATTTCTTTAGAAATTTTCAAAGTGCACGCTGTGTACTTTGTGAGTACACACTGTGTACTCTAATCTGGCATGAAGCCTTGTGATGGCCGTACCTGGGCCACACACACGGTGTGTAGGGGTGACGTAGAGGCCAATTTTGGCGGTGTATGGAAGGGACCCAGTACACGCTGTGTACTCTAAATGTAAACACCGTTTACTTTATTGTTTTTTCATTAAACGGACCGGGGTCGCGTCTAACCCTCGTTTTCAGCATCTTCTCCATTTTTTGCCCATCCTAACTGACCCGTACGGCTGAATATTCCCTGAGCTTCTGCCTCGCCGTCTGTTCTCGAATTCAAGAATGGTAGATTGCATTGGAAGTGCAGCGGTGAGTTCTTCCTTCTGCTTGTGCCTTGTTTATTGGTTCCTCCTTGTTTTCAAGATATCGTAGGTTGATTGTTTTGTGCATTTTCTCATATCTACATCGTTCTAAGGGGAATCTATCATCGTGGTTCACCTATATATATTAACTAGGATCGAGGTAGGTGGTTTTTTCCTTTCCATAGAAATTTGATGTATATTTTTTGGAAATTCCACCAACACCCTTGAACGGGGTGTTGCGTGTTCCAGTTTTACCCTTGTTGTATTCCCTGCTTTGTTTTATTTATAGAGTAGATGTTTGGCCTGTGATTATGGTAGATTTAATGAACCTTTAATGTTTGTTATGCGTGTTCTGTCTGTTTGGTGTTTTTCCAGTTGCCATACCTATTTGTAGGATTGTAGACTGCTGCCTTGTTTTGCTGCTGAGCCTTAGTTGATATCCAAGTAGTTATTGAGGTTTACTTTGATGATGCACACACGCTGAGCATGTTTAGTTTCACTCAGGACTGTGATAACCTAGATTAGTAGACCAAAGGGAGAATAGACCGAAGGGCTTCTCTTGAGTGACTTTTAATTACGATATGAGACTACATGGGGAATTGACGTTGAGTGCTTCCTCAGAGAGTCTTTAGTTCCTCGATGTGGGCCACAGGGGGAATAGACGTTGATTGCTTCCACATAGAGCCTTTAGCACGATATGAGACTATAGGGAGAATTGACGGTGAGTGCTTCCCAAGAGAGTCTGCTTATTTTAATAACTGAAACAGAGGTGTGAGACTGTGTGTGCCACCTAGAGGGTTTCTAGTACTTATAGGTTGAACCATATGGGTTAGGCTGTGTGCTCTACCTAGAGGGTTACCTTTTTTCCTTTGTTACTGGTTGATTATTTGTGTGCTTTTCCTTGTTAGAACGATGTATTATAGATTCTTGTGATTTCCTGTTTACTAATTTTCGATTTATTACATGCCTTGTATTCATTGACTGATAGGAAAAAATTATTGGGTGATTGCCTACTGGGATTGTATCTCACACCCTGTTTGGGCCATTCTTTTGGGCCCAAGCAAACTATTTTGCTATAGGTACAGATAAGGGCAGCACCATTCTACATTAGGGTCTTGATTGAGCCGGAGCTTCAGAGCATGGGACGGAGCCGGGGCTCGCGATGCTGAGGAGTTTATTTTGTTTTCCTTTTGCACATGTTTTCAGTTGTATTCCAGCATGTTGTTGTGTTTTCTACTTTCCATAGATACATGTACCTGCTGCATCATTTTAATCATTGCTATATATATTCATTGATTCCGCTATTTGGTTTATGCTATTATGCATGTTGTTACTTGTTCCGCTGTTGAATATTGTTTTTCCTCTGCATACCTTACAGAATGAAGCCATAGTTTCCCCACTGACTCACCAAGGACCTCGCTTCTAGTCGGCAGCCTCTGACATTCGGGGAAACGCGCTTGAGGTCATGTGGCGAACCGGGTACGGGGCACCAGTAGAGGGGCTCCGTATTCGGGTCGTTACAACTCCGAACATCCAAAATAGATTGTACCATTTTAATCCTTGTGAAAAAACATGGTAGATAGACTATTTACTCACCTCAAATGGATATCCGTCGGAAAAGTCATCCTACACCGCTTTACGCCCAAACGGCGTCTCGTGGTCCCGAGCCTTGGTTTCGAAAACAATTGGGCGCATCGCACCATGGTGATCCCCTCGGAAAAGCACGTCAAATTCACTACTTACTTGCATGGAATGGATATTCACATATAAAGGTACATTTCTCCATACTGCACACAAGCAGTGCTTCATGGGTCCCACATCCCGGTCCCGAAGCGCAACAAATGGATCACACCAATGTGATTCTCTCAGAAAACAAAACATGATTGACTATTCACATGTCTGAAACGGACACCCGTTGAAGAAGATGGAAATCACCACCAAATCCCAAAATGGCCCTTGTGGGGCCCGCACCACTGTGCAGAAGTAAAGTTGGAAGATTGCACCATTGCAATGCCCTCAGAAAAACATGAAAAAACAACCGCTCGAACGCCCCGAGCGGACGTCTGATAAAAAATTCTATAAATTCATCATGTGGCTTAAAAGACAGCCCATGGGGCCCACATCTCAACTGTGTATTCAACATCCAAAACCACACTGTAAAACTCCACCTCAACTCCAGGGTCGCAATGCCGGTGACGACGCTCAAATCGGACATCGGATGTCTCTGCGCCATCCAAAACAAGAACCCCTGAAAGAAAATTCCAATCAACATAATGGGTGTGTCTCCCCAACAAGGACCCCATCTCGGAAATTAACCCCCCCCCCCAAACCACATCAAAAAATTCGTCTCGAGTTGAGGTTTACACTGTCGTAGATGGCACACAAAATAGACACCTGTAGCGGATGTTACAGGTGTCCAAAGTAAGAGAAGATGAAGCCCCTTGGGCTGGACTGACCTGGGCCGGCCGGTCCGCCAAGCCTAGGCTGGCCTACGCCGTCCTATAGCTCAGTTGTGTAGGACAAATGTGGACATGATATCCACACTATTACCGCCCCTCATGGTCGGTTTTCCATCATGAAGACCCGTTGGACGCAGGTCTTGGTTCCCCACGGGGTCGCGCATCGTGACCCTGGTCCACCCGCTCCGTTGCGCCTTGGCGAGCCTGCCCACCTCCTGAAGCCACCGCCTAGAGCCCTCACCACCTGCCGCTTAAATCCCAGATCCCACACCGCCTGCTGGTGCTATCTTTGAGCCTGATCTACCGAAATTTCACCAGACCACCGCGGAACCACCAGAAAACCGTGAAAAAGGTCGGAAACTTCTCCTGTCGATTGCGGACACCCTAAAACTCGGAATTTAAATTCAAAAGGCGCAGTGGATAGATCAATATATAAATTACTAAAAATTGGGCTTTTATTGAAAATTCTATAGCAATTTGATGAATGTAATTAAATTTGAAGAAGATTATTGGAATTAAAACAATAAAAACATGAGCCTGCCTCGATGGGCGATGCCGACGCTTTACCGATGATCCTTCGGAGCCATCACTACCTTTCCGGAGGGATAGAGGAGAGGATAGAAGTTCCTTATTTTTTTGGGAGGGTTAGAGCCAAGTAATATGGGTAAAAGAAGAGGTTTTGGGGTGGAGTTTAATTAAAAAACACTTAAACCCCCCGCCCGTAGGCCCCGTACCCAAACCCTCAGTGGGGTCAAGGTTAAGCCTCCCTTAGGGTAAACACCACCTCCCGAGCACAAAGGCGGACTTGAAATTTTATTCTGAGCTCTCGTTCAATGTTTATAATACATAACACCTGAGGACGATAAATTATGAAAATTCCCCCAGTGTCATTTTTCACAGAAGACTCATGCCCGTGAAAATTAAACCCCTCCTTGGGTAAACGGCACGATCCAGACTCAACAGTGCCCTCGGTTTTCCCGTCCAAGCTACCATTTAAGAGTTATTATGCTTAATTATCATTTCCAGTGTCAGCACACTGAAATTTTAATTCCGCAAAAACCGGGGCTCGAAATCACACACCATCTGAAGGAGCTACTCTGGAATAACATCAAGAATATTCAAAATCATTTTATAGAAAAAACCAGGTTCTTAAAAAATCAGTTATTTGAAATATGAGGAATAATTTAGGGATTGAGTTATGGGATGGTACCAGTTGTAGATATCCCCTCATTGCATAGGTACTCTCATGAGATGAATATTTTTTATAGTCTTAGTTTAATGAGTTTATGTGGTATTGGTACCCATCAGTAGTAATATTTATTGTAAAATGTATTTAAGATATAGGTATAAGACCCCAGCCTTAAACGTTACTTAATCTTGAGTTATTACAAGATTACACGTTGAGGATCTTTTCGGGTTTAGAGTTTTAGAGAATTAGATCATAAAACTTGCATTACATTCCACATATAAACAAAGTGGTTACATAAAGATAGTATTCTTCATTCCCATCAATGGAAACACATTTAAAATAAAACATGGATTATTTCTTGACACATCCTTGACTCTATCATCTTATCATGTACCTTTCCCTTGACCTGTGAAAAACATTTCAAAAACTTGGGATGAGCGTAAAAACTCAGTATGGGTTATAAAAACATGGAAAGGAAACATGAGTTCATATATACATAAGAATGAAATCATACTTTACCCATAAAACATAGGCACTTTAACATACCTCATAAAAACATGAATAAATCATATAAATCATAATACTTAAAGGTAACTTGAGGCATTCATAACATTCTTACGTAGGGGGTAACCCTCTTGGTTACGTTTGGAATACCCATCACAGTATATTCCCTAAAATCTCTTCGGAGAAACCTTAACGTTTCACTCCTTCGCGTTACCCAATGCATTGGAGAGCTATAACGGGCTCACCCGCCCTTAGTTTATCACGGAACCACCCGTCTTTATAATAATGCCCAAGAACCATAACATAATCATATCACATAAAACATGCATAAAGGAAACATAAAATTTCCACATTTCAATCACGAGATATCAATACAACACATTGATATAATAAAAACATTATGAAAACCATTTTCAATACCAAAGTAAAACATGGTATTTATTTTTCTTTTAAAAAAAAAGGTATGGCTTGTAGAGGAAGCCAAAACTCAAATAACGGTTACGACGGCGGAGAAGTCGTTGTCGCCGCATACGTACGACAAAAACATTCCCTTTTGTCGTTTAGTAAACGCTTCGTATAAAAAAGATTCCTTTTGAGTAAACGTAAAAGTCAAAGGGGTTTATACACCGTATAAAAGAAAGTTGTGTATAAAATAAAATATGCCTCAACGAAAGGAGATTGAGACGAAGTCCCATACCTCGTATCCGACTTGACCCGACCGTTCTTTAAACTCCTGAATAATAAAATTGAGTTAATCTCTACTTGCTTATGAATCTTTTTCAAGTTCATTATTCCTTTTATACCATGTTATGAACATCATGTAATCATTTAAGTTAATAATGTTCATTTTGTCGGTATTTGGTTCTTAAGTCAAAAATTGACTTCTTATACTTACAAGTTGTTAATTTGGTCAAAGGTTCATTATATCCAGAATGGTATTCATTATGTAGATATCATATATGTCATATATATCCAGTACATATATTCATTTATAATATTACATCACATTTAGAGGTAAGAAATGAAATGCATCGTTCATGGAGACGGTAAGCCGTACGTACGCATGAACGCTACTTCCATTTCTATTTCATATTTTCTGGAATGGAATCATAATGATATAAAAGTATAATATAATTCCATTATAACAACATATATAATATCATTAACTTTATCCTTTACACATCCCACATATGGTATTAACGAATCAAATCACTTTTAGGGGGCGGTAGTCCGCACTTCCTAAAATGAAGATATCGTGTTTTACCCATAATGGAAACCATAAAGGTATGCCCAAAATGAAAAAAACAGAAGCTTAAGGAAAACATAAACATATAATATATCATATATAAAAATAGTGACATCATAATGGCCACCTTTGAAGGTGTTAAATGAGTATTGAACAATCATCATTTCGGGAGGCAGAATTTCGCCATCCACGGAAACCGTATGTTCTTTAACCATTTGATGTAGTTGTGTGAGAGTGTAGCTCAAATATATCTTATAACAACATCCTAGTATATTGAAGATACTGGTGTTTTTACAAAAGAAGTAAATAAAAAAAAGTTTAGGGGGTCGGAGAAGCAAAATAAAACAAATGAACATGAGAGAATGAAATACCTTAAAAAGTGTAACTTCTTTTGGTTTGAGCCTAAAGGCTTCCTTTGAAAGGATTCTGCCCAAAGGGAATCCTCTAGGATGAGGAGAGGGATGTGGAGAGAGCAAATGGGCAGGGGTTGGCCGAGCCAATGGCTTGAAGAGTGTGTGAAATGAGGTAGAGGTGGGGGCCTTTTATAAGGGGAGAGGAGGGGCACTTTTGGAAAGTAAAGAAACATTACATTATTTGAAAATGTGTTTCGGTTTTAAAAGGTCCCACATTGATGGAATTCGTGGATAAGGTGATAAGGCATCGAAATCCATTCATCCAATTGGTTTTGGACATGTGTAGTTCATAGATTTTATTTTATCTTTCCATTTTATTTAAATCGTCAAACAATGATGTCATCGCTGCATCATTATTATGTCATAAATAATTAAATTTATTTAATGTCTAAAAATTATAAACAAATTACTATGATGTAGGAAATCTTTTTAGCTTTCCATTGAATATTTATAATCAAAATTTGGACTTGTATAACCCCACTTAAAAATTGTTTTCGCAAAACATATTATGTTTGTGTCATTTTCACTTTAACATTTAATAAAAAGTAATTTATGTTATTTCCCAACAAAAGTGGATACATGGGGTCCCCAAGTTAGGCCATGACTTGTCTTGGTCGGCCATGACACAACCAATGAGGTTGGGACATGTGTCTAGGTCATTTTATATTATTAAAGCATTATTTATACATTAAACTACCCTAATTACCACTAATCGCGATTAAGAACTTAATAAGTTACTATTCACCAAAAAATTATTTTAATCTCATTGAACCACATTTTACTTCTTAATGACAACCATGTATGTCGGATTTTCAAAATTCAATACACATTAGTGGTAAACTTTAATTTAACTGAAAAAAACAGTTTGCTTGATTACCACATAGTGGTTTCACTATTCTTCAAAATTGAAGTTTTTCAGAAAATTACCAAAAATTCACTCTAAGCTATATTTGATATTACGAATTCAAAAATGAAGTCTATTTTACAAAATTCAAATCATATAATTCACATTAATTAATTTAATAATTAATTCCCGCTGCCAGAGCAAATAGCGTGTTTTTACAAAACAATAAGTATCAAAAGATTGACACCAGTTTAAGTCTAATTTCAAATCGAAATTGATTCCAATGACCACCATTGGATAAAATGGTAAAAATATATACTAATTTCACTTCAAAACCAATTCAAAACATAATCTAATCATATAAATAAATTAGATTAAAAAGTAGTTTTGATGTAAAATGCAGTATTTTTCACTATTCATTTAAAAATGAACATTGTCGGAAAATTACCAAAAATTCACACAAGGTAAATTTTGATGTCCCAATCATAAAGGATAATTTTATTTTGACAAACATAGTTTCTAAAATTGTCAAAATATAGATTCAAAAATGGTTTTCCATCAAAAGGCACTAAAACAATCCTTTAAGAATATTAGTGTATTCCATGCATAAGATTGTATTTATTTTCATTTTAAGCCTCTAAAACACTATCTTTATCATTAATAGACATAGATAAAAATATCTATTATTCATTACTTACTTGGGATGTTACATCCTTCCCCCCTTTAGAAAATTGCGTCCCCGCAATTTATTTACTTATCAAATAAATTGGGGTACTTATCCCTCATTGCATTTTCGGATTCCCATGTTGCCTCTTCAATCATGTGGTTTTTCCACAAAACCTTTACCTGCTTAATCACCTTATTCCGTAACACTTGCTCCCTGTGGTCAAGAATCTGGACCGGTTGTTCCTCATAAGATAGGTTTTCTTCCAGCTGAACTACCTCTGGACTCAAAACATGAGATGGATCTGGCATATACTTTCTCAACATCGAAACATGAAAAACATTGTGTACCTGAGATAAACTCGGAGGTAAAGCCACTCGGTATGCAACTGATCCAACTCTCTCTAGAACTTCGTATGGTCCAATGAACCTTGGACTCAACTTTCCTTTCTTACCAAATCTCATCACACTTTTCCAAGGAGAAACCTTGAGAAAAACATGATCACCTACCTCGAAAGATAGATCCTTCCTCCGGTTATCCGCATAACTCTTCTGCCTACTCTGAGCTGTTCTCATGTGTTTCTGAATCAGCTGAACTTTTTCTGCCATCTCTTCTACCAATTCTGGTCCCATCAACTTTCTTTCACCCACTTCATCCCAGAAAGCTGGAGTTCGACACCGCTTCCCATATAATGCCTGAAATGGTGCCATCTGTATACTGGAATGGAAACTGTTATTATATGAAAACTCAACCAAAGAAAGATGCTGGTCCCAACTCCCCTGATAATCCATAGAACAAGCTCGTAGCATATCCTCCAATGTCTGAATTGTTCGTTCTGACTGCCCATCTGATTGAGGATGAAAAGCTGTACTAAAATTTAATTCAGTACCCAACGACTTCTGAAGGCCTTTCCAAAAGTTAGAGGTAAATCTGGGATCACGATCTGATACAATGGAGAGGGGAACTCCATGTAACCTGACTATCTCTTTAAGATACAAACGGGAAAGTTGATCAAGAGAGAAAGTATCTCGTATAGCAAGGAAATGAGCAGATTTGGTCAAGCGATCAACAATAACCCAGATTGCATTATTACCTCGAGATGTCTTCGGTAATCCAACAACAAAGTCCATGGATATATTCTCCCATTTCCACTCTGGCACTGGTAAAGGCTGAAGCATCCCTTTCGGTAACTGCCGCTCAGCTTTAACCTGCTGACAAGTCAAACACTTCACAGTAAAATCAGCAATATCTCTTTTCATTCCATCCCACCAGTAATACTCCCGCAGATCCCTATACATCTTAGTACTGCCCGGATGAACTGAAAACGGAGAACTATGAGCTTCACATAACAACTCTCTCTTCAACTGTGAATCAGAAGGCACACACAATCTCTTCCCAAATCTCAAAACGCAATCATTATCAATGTTGAATTCAGGCAACTTACCTTTCTGGACCAGCTCTACCCTTTTCTGCAACTCACTGTCTTGCTTCTGTGCTTGATGATTCTATCTGATAGAGAAGATCTCACTGATACCTGAAACAAAACAGAAGGACTTCCTGCACCAACAACTTCTATGCCAAATTTCATCAAATCGTTAACCAAATGATCACGTTCCAAACGCAACATTGTTAATGAAGCATTACTTTTTCGACTCAAAGCATCAGCCACTTTATTTGCTTTTCCCGGATGGTAATGAATTGTACAATCATAATCCTTGATTAATTCCAGCCATCTCCTTTGTCTCATGTTTAACTCTTTCTGAGTGAATATATACTTTAAACTTTTGTGATCGGTATAAATTTCACACTTTACTCCATACAAATGATGCCTCCAAATTTTTAAAGCAAAAACAACAGCAGCTAATTCCAAATCATGTGTAGGGTAATTTACCTCATGAGTTTTCAACTGTCGTGAAGCATAAGCAATTACCTGATCATTCTGCATTAGGACGCAACCAAGTCCTTTCAATGAAGCATCGCTGTATATAACAAAGTCACCATTCCTGGAAGGTAGTGCCAAAACTGGAGCATTCACCAATCTTCTTTTCAATTCCTGAAAACAATCATCACATTCTTTTGTTCAGATAAACTTAACACCCTTCCGAGTTAGCTTAGTCATTGGACTAGATAACCGTGAAAAATTTCTAACAAACCTTCGGTAATAGCCCTCCAAACCAAGGAAGCTACGAATCTCGGTTACATTTGTGGGTCTTGGCCATTCTTCCACAACTTTTGTTTTTGCAGGATCAACAGTTATTCCATCTTTAGAAACAATGTGACCAAGGAAAGCAATTTGTTGCAACCAAAACTCACACTTGCTGAATTTCCCATACAATTTCTTTTCTTTTAAGGTTTGCAAGATAACCCTTAAATGTTTTTCATGCTCCTCTTTACTTTTAGAAAACACCAAAATATCATCAATGAAAACAACCACAAACTTATCCAAGAACTCATGGAAAATTCTATTCATTAAGTCCATGAATACAGCAGGTGCATTGGTTAGCCCAAAAGGCATTACTACAAATTCATAATGGCCATATCTCGTACGGAAAGCGGTCTTCGGAATATCTGCCTCCTTTACCTTCAGCTGATGGTACCCCGATCTCAAGTCAATCTTTGAAAAAAACTGAGCTCCCTGGAGCTGATCAAACAAATCATCGATATGAGGCAAAGGATATTTGTTCTTAACAGTGATATTATTCAAGGCTCTATAATCAATGCAAAGTCTCATAGAACCATCTTTCTTTTTAACAAATAAAACAGGAGCACCCCATGGTGATGTGCTAGGTCTAATGAAACCTTTCTCTAATAAATCTTGCAATTGCTCCTTCAACTCTAAAAGTTCAATTTGTGCCATTCGATAAGGGGGTTTTGAAATTGGCTTAGCATCAGGAACTAAGTCAACAGTAAACTCAACTTCCCGATCTGGTATTATTCCAGGCAACTCATCAGGAAAAACATCAGGATACTCATTTACCACTGGCACATCATTAATCTGAACAGTTCCTTTATTTTCAACGACGTGTGCAAGGTAACATTCATTTCCATCTTTTACAAGTTTCTCGGCCTCTTCATATGTTATCAAAAGTAAGGGTTCATTCTTGTAAACAAACTGAAAGTCTTTCTGAAAAGAAACTTCTTTAGCTCTACAGTCAATCTTAGCATGGTAAATAGAGAGCCAATCCATACCCAGGATAACATCAAACTCTACTAGAGGTAGAACAATAAGGTTTGCAAGTAGGTTCTTTCCACAGATAAGGATAGGAAGATTCTTATAAATTCTTTTTGCCTCGACACTTCCCCCAGGTGTTTTTACCAAAAGTTCAGGAGTCATTTCTTGAGATGGTATTCCCATTTTACTAGAAAAGGTCTCAGAGATGAAAGAATGTGTAGACCCCGAATCAAACAACACACTGGCATAGTCTGAAAAAACAAACAAAGTACCTGATACGACTTCATTTGATGGCCCGACATCCGCTGAAGTAGTTGCAAAGGATTTCACCACCCCTTTCTGCTTGTAGTCTAACTGCTTCCCATCACTCAAGCTCCTTGTCGGACACTCGTTTGCATAGTGACCCATCTCATTGCACTTAAAACATTTCACTAACTGTAAATCAAATTTGTTTTTACCTTCACCTTGATCCTTTTCAGTGCAATCACGAGCCTTATGTCCCATCTTACCACATCGGTAGCACTTCCCAGAATTCAGAAGACATTCCCCAGCATGCCTTTTGCCACATTTATCACAAACTGGAAACTTAGTTCTCTTACCATCTGACTTCTTTGAAGAATTCTTACCTTTCTCCTGCCACCTCGGTCTCTTCTTCTGCTGGTTGTTATAGAACACTTGGTCATCGGCAAACTCCATTTCCACCTTCTCAGCACATCGAACAAGCTTTTCATAACTTTTAAACTCTCGAGAAGCTAATGCCCTTCGATACTTTGGCTTTAATCCTGAGTAAAAACGATTGATTTTACTATCAAGGTCCCGGATAAAATTGGGAGCATACCTTGCCAATCGAGTGAACCTTTCTTCATAGGCAGCCACTGAGTCTTCCTCTTGCCTCAATTCCAAGAATTGCTTTTCCATCCTAAGTCGAACAGCCTTAGGAAAATACTTCTCAAGAAACATACCTTTGAAATCATCCCAGTCAAGAGCATCAATCTCATCGGCTTCCCTGATATTTTTAACCATAGACCACCACTGATCTGCTTCACCCTCCAAACGGTAAATAGCAAGACTAACCTTTTGATTGTCTGAACACCCCATGACATCAAAAATCTTCTCCAGTGCTTTAATCCACCCTTCAGCTTGCACAGGGTCAGATGATCCTCTGAATGATGGTGGATGTTGCCTCATGAAATGTTCCACCACTGACATGTTCCTCTGCGGCTGATCTGGCTGATCTCGTGCATGGATACCACCACCATTTATCGCCTGAGTCAACTGCGCCATTACTGCAACAAACTGTTCAGTTCCAATTCCGACCATTTCTGGATGCTGATTCGGAAGGTTATTTCCTTCTGTATGCCTTCCTAGCACTGCTTCCCTGTTTCCTCTGCGGAAAACCATTCTGAACAAACATGTCTTAGATGAAGCAACATGGTAATCTTTAAATGCTATATCATTTCGAAAAAGAAAAAAAAATATTTTTGGATAATCATTTAATAGAATTCTAACTCCTAAAGTTATCTAAACCGACCTTTGATACCAACAATAAGACCCCAGCCTTAAACCTTACTTAATCTTGAGTTATTACAAGATTACACGTTGAGGATCTTTTCGGGTTTAGAGTTTTAGAGAATTAGATCATAAAACTTGCATTACATTCCACATATAAACAAAGTGGTTACATAAAGATAGTATTCTTCATTCCCATCAATGGAAACACATTTAAAATAAAACATGGATTATTTCTTGACACATCCTTGACTCTATCATCTTATCATGTACCTTTCCCTTGACCTGTGAAAAACATTTCAAAAACTTGGGATGAGCGTAAAAACTCAGTATGGGTTATAAAAACATGGAAAGGAAACATGAGTTCATATATACATAAGAATGAAATCATACTTTACCCATAAAACATAGGCACTTTAACATACCTCATAAAAACATGAATAAATCATATAAATCATAATACTTAAAGGTAACTTGAGGCATTCATAACATTCTTACGTAGGGGGTAACCCTCTTGGTTACGTTTGGAATACCCATCACAGTATATTCCCTAAAATCTCTTCGGAGAAACCTTAACGTTTCACTCCTTCGCGTTACCCAATGCATTGGAGAGCTATAACGGGCTCACCCGCCCTTAGTTTATCACGGAACCACCCGTCTTCATAATAATGCCCAAGAACCATAACATAATCATATCACATAAAACATGCATAAAGGAAACATAACATTTCCACATTTCAATCACGAGATATCAATACAACACATTGATATAATAAAAACATTATGAAAACCATTTTCAATACCAAAGTAAAACATGGTATTTATTTTTCTTTAAAAAAAAGGTATGGCTTGTAGAGGAAGCCAAAACTCAAATAACGGTTACGACGGCGGAGAAGTCGTTGTCGCCGCATACGTACGACAAAAACATTCCCTTTTGTCGTTTAGTAAACGCTTCGTATAAAAAAGATTCCTTTTGAGTAAACGTAAAAGTCAAAGGGGTTTATACACCGTATAAAAGAAAGTTGTGTATAAAATAAAATATGCCTCAACGAAAGGAGATTGAGACGAAGTCCCATACCTCGTATCCGACTTGACCCGACCGTTCTTTAAACTCCTGAATAATAAAATTGAGTTAATCTCTACTTGCTTATGAATCTTTTTCAAGTTCATTATTCCTTTTATACCATGTTATGAACATCATGTAATCATTTAAGTTAATAATGTTCATTTTGTCGGTATTTGGTTCTTAAGTCAAAAATTGACTTCTTATACTTACAAGTTGTTAATTTGGTCAAGGTTCATTATATCCAGAATGGTATTCATTATGTAGATATCATATATGTCATATATATCCAGTACATATATTCATTTATAATATTACATCACATTTAGAGGTAAGAAATGAAATGCATCGTTCATGGAGACGGTAAGCCGTACGTACGCATGAACGCTACTTCCATTTCTATTTCATATTTTCTGGAATGGAATCATAATGATATAAAAGTATATTATAATTCCAGTATAACAACATATATAATATCATTAACTTTATCCTTTACACATCCCACATATGGTATTAACGAATCAAATCACTTTTAGGGGGCGGTAGTCCGCACTTCCTAAAATGAAGATATCGTGTTTTACCCATAATGGAAACCATAAAGGTATGCCCAAAATGAAAAAAACAGAAGCTTAAGGAAAACATAAACATATAATATATCATATATAAAAATAGTGACATCATAATGGCCACCTTTGAAGGTGTTAAATGAGTATTGAACAATCATCATTTCGGGAGGCAGAATTTCGCCATCCACGGAAACCGTATGTTCTTTAACCATTTGATGTAGTTGTGTGAGAGTGTAGCTCAAATATATCTTATAATAACATCCTAGTATATTGAAGATACTGGTGTTGTTACAAAAGAAGTAAATAAAAAAAAGTTTAGGGGGTCGGAGAAGCAAAATAAAACAAATGAACATGAGAGAATGAAATACCTTAAAAAGTGTAACTTCTTTTGGTTTGAGCCTAAAGGCTTCCTTTGAAAGGATTCTGCCCAAAGGGAATCCTCTAGGATGAGGAGAGGGATGTGGAGAGAGCAAATGGGCAGGGGTTGGCCGAGCCAATGGCTTGAAGAGTGTGTGAAATGAGGTAGAGGTGGGGGCCTTTTATAAGGGGAGAGGAGGGGCACTTTTGGAAAGTAAAGAAACATTACATTATTTGAAAATGTGTTTCGGTTTTAAAAGGTCCCACATTGATGGAATTCGTGGATAAGGTGATAAGGCATCGAAATCCATTCATCCAATTGGTTTTGGACATGTGTAGATCATAGATTTTATTTTATCTTTCCATTTTATTTAAATCGTCAAATAATGATGTCATCGCTGCATCATTATTATGTCATAAATAATTAAATTTATTTAATGTCTAAAAATTATAAACAAATTACTATGATGTAGGAAATCTTTTTAGCTTTCCATTGAATATTTATAATCAAAATTTGGACTTGTATAACCCCACTTAAAAATTGTTTTCGCAAAACATATTATGTTTGTGTCATTTTCACTTTAACATTTAATAAAAAGTAATTTATGTTATTTCCCAACAAAAGTGGATACATGGGGTCCCCAAGTTAGGCCATGACTTGTCTTGGTCGGCCATGACACAACCAATGAGGTTGGGACATGTGTCTAGGTCATTTTATATTATTAAAGCATTATTTATACATTAAACTACCCTAATTACCACTAATCGCGATTAAGAACTTAATAAGTTACTATTCACCAAAAAATTATTTTAATCTCATTGAACCACATTTTACTTCTTAATGACAACCATGTATGTCGGATTTTCAAAATTCAATACACATTAGTGGTAAACTTTAATTTAACTGAAAAAAACAGTTTGCTTGATTACCACTTAGTGGTTTCACTATTCTTCAAAATTGAAGTTTTTCAGAAAATTACCAAAAATTCACTCTAAGCTATATTTGATATTACGAATTCAAAAATGAAGTCTATTTTACAAAATTCAAATCATATAAGTCACATTAATTAATTTAATAATTAATTCCCGCTGCCAGAGCAAATAGCGTGTTTTTACAAAACAATAAGTATCAAAAGATTGACACCAGTTTAAGTCTAATTTCAAATCGAAATTGATTCCAATGACCACCATTGGATAAAATGGTAAAAATATATTCTAATTTCACTTCAAAACCAATTCAAAACATAATCTAATCATATAAATAAATTAGATTAAAAAGTAGTTTTGATGTAAAATGCAGTATTTTTCACTATTCATTTAAAAATGAACATTGTCGGAAAATTACCAAAAATTCACACAAGGTAAATTTTGATGTCCCAATCATAAAGGATAATTTTATTTTGACAAACATAGTTTCTAAAATTGTCAAAATATAGATTCAAAAATGGTTTTCCATCAAAAGGCACTAAAACAATCCTTTAAGAATATTAGTGTATTCCATGCATAAGATTGTATTTATTTTCATTTTAAGCCTCTAAAACACTATCTTTATCATTAATAGACATAGATAAAAATATCTATTATTCATTACTTACTTGGGATGTTACAATAGGTATAATGTTTATTGTGATCATGATATCGAATAATTAATAATTTATATAATTAAGAATTTAGATATTATTTTAATTGATATTTTGTCAATGACATTATCTCATGATTCATTTCATTCCCATTTTATTGATTTAATGGCATGTGATTTCAGTTATATACCTTTCCATATATATTTTTCCTATCAACTTAGGCTAATTAATTTATTTATTAAATTTCATGTGTGTTCAGTTATTTAGGATTCCATGTTGATTATTATTATTGATTTATGATATATTCTACTATATTAAACCCTTACTGATAAATTGAGCTCACTATTATTTTTTTTGTTATTAAAAAAAGAGGGTGTGTATTGTTAATGATTTGAAAAGATATCCTATATATAATAATGATATTGTTGAAATAAATTATCTTATAATTTATATTTTTAAATATAATATGGAAATCCGATATATATATATATATCTAGTTTACCAGGACTAGAAACCAATTTATCCATTTGGGTTTAGATAGCTTCTTTCTATTAGAAATGTAATAAACTAGATGGTAGCTCTGGGTTTTGGTAGTAAGGGTTATTACATTATAGGATCGGTACATAGTTGTAAGATATAACTGAAAAAATAAAGAAATATCTTGGTGAGATGAGTAGAAATTAAATCAGATTTACGAGAGTCTTTTAAAAAACATAAAAGATGAATGATGATACAAAAAAATATATTTTAAAGCTTCTTCATCATCTCATATAAAACATAGCATATTTGATGATCTTCGAGAGAGTATTTTTGAATATATGATGATTCTAGTGTTTTAAATATATCTATTTTTCTTGTACACTTATGATATCTCATGATATATTTTTAAATTCATTAAAACGTTTAACATAAACTCATGCCACATGAGTCAAATAATATAGGAACAGAGACGTGTTATTTTCTTCGAAAAAACATCGGTAACATTAATGAAAAATAAATTGTCTTTTAATGTATCTCCTCTATCAGTAATTCTCTCTTAATATAATCAATTATACCCTAAATATGTAACCTATAATTTAAATAGTTTACAGTAGCATTAAATGCACACTCAAGTGATTAAATATTAATAAATGAAGAAGGCATCATGATGTTGCCAATTGAAGATCATCACATGACCAATATTAATATTTGAAACCATAAAGACAAATTTAAATATGCAACCTTCACATAGTTTTTTTAATTTATATATCCAATATTTCCATATAGCCAATTTTTTTTTCTGTTGACAAATTGATGCTTATAATGATTTTAATCATGTACATAAAACTGATGTAACTATTTTAAATAACGTGGAGGAATTCACCATGTATCAGATTTATATAGTCGATTATTCCTTATAAAAAATTTACATAGATGTGTGATCCACATAGGTGATTTCTCATTTAGGTGATCTCATTGACGTAGGTGATTTCCACATAGATGGTTCTTCAATGTGGCCAATTTTTCATTAGAAATTCCTTAAGGTATGTATTTTATAATGCCAAATTCTCACATTTCCAAAATCCTCGCATAATTATTTTTTCCATGCTTAGGAAATTTTCATCCAATGTTTCTAGAATTCACACTTAATGAAATTAATTATTGAAACACTTAGAAATAAGATAAATCCTAATGAGCACACTTACAATATATCATTAGTAAAGTATAAAGGTTATTTGATATCATGAAAACTTAAAATACATGAGATATGTTTGATCAATATTAGTATTCAATGATTATATTATTTTGCCATTAATTATTTGTGTTCCATATACTTTATCGTTAATAATTTCATTAGGGTCTTCCGTGGGTGGTGATTCTTATCTTGCCTATGGATAATATATTTCTCAATTAAAAATAATAATTGATTAAAAATAATTAATTTATAAATTATTTATCCTCAAAATGATTTGAAAATTTATAATTTTAGATCAAATTCATCTTTAAAATTACATAAATTCCCAAAATAAATATAAAAATGTATGTATTTATATTTTATCCATAATGAGAATGAAGAAAACTTTACACATTCTATTTATCATTGATGTACAACATGATGTACAAACTATTGAATCTCATTTTAATGTATGAGAAGGATCATAAATACATTTTGAAAACATTTATAAAATATATTTGTGTTTGGAACTACAATCAAATTTATTGTTAGTTAATTTTGTGTGCAAGATCAGATACCTATTATTGCATCATTAGGATTGTGAAAAATCTTCTGTATTTGATATATATCATATTTTAAGAATTTATCTTCTCATTATATATATGTTCCTAATAATAATGTTCACAAACATCAAACACATACCTTATGATTTTATAAAAGTTCCAACATGACACATCTTACAATTTTCTATATAAAAAATTAAATCTTCTTTATTTTCTTATATTCCACTTCCATTTTTATATAGTTATTTTTCATCCTTTCCATCCATGGATTTTTTATTAGTTCAAAATTTTAATTTTTCTATCAATTAATTTGAATTATTTATACTTTCATAATAATATTTCAAGTAAATAATTTATTTTATTATTTTTTCTATTTAAATTTATTAAAACATGGATTTTAATGCTAAATTTTAGTTACTTTTGTAAATAACTGTTTTATCATCCAAGATGTCACATCCATGACTTAATTTAGAGGTTTTGGTCATTTAATTTCCATTATTTATTTGTTTTGGAGTTTTCCCATGCATTTTGGGGGAAATGGTGGGTTTTCCAAATTTGGGCCAAACCGTGAGCCCATTTCTAGATTTAAAAATAAATTTTATTCTTTTATAACTGCTTCATTTTTCAATAGTTTATAGCCATTACACTTCCAAATTGGGGTCCTCTAGTATATTAAAACCACAATATCAATTTGGACCCGATAAGAGTCAATAATAATGATGTATATGGGTTTTTTATTAAGGTGTTGGGCCAGCCCAAAAGACAATTTCCTGATTTAAATGATTTTTTAAATAATTTAATATATTATTTAATTTTTATGGTTATTTCATGATTAAGACGTTCACACAAGACCAATTTACAAAGGAGAGATCCCATTATATTCTACCCCTATTTGGATATTGTATTCATCACAAATTAGGTCGAAACATCTCTTCATTTCTAAAATCATCCAAATTTGAAGAGGTAATGTGTCTCTTTAAAAAATCCTTCAATTTTTACTCTTTTTCCTCCCTTTCTATTATTAAATGAACTAATCATCCTTTTTTGACCTCAAATTAATTGGTTTATATTTTTAAAGTAATCTACTAGTGTATTGGGGGCGTTTTATTCAAGATATCTCAATTTAACGAGTTGTATCTCATGTTTCTTTCATTTGCTTCGGGTTTCTTCCACATTTCATGAGGTTATAATATTTCCAGCAGCAAGGGTTCATACCTAGGGTTTTATGTTTTGTCTTTTTTCTGAATTCTTGTGTATTAGGTCAATATTTAACTTATTTATAGTGCGGTGGTGGTACGATTAATGTTTTGCTCAATAGTATGGCGTTTTTGGCACAAATGGTAGGTTGTTCTATCTCTATGAATCCTAAGATGGGTTCTCTTTTAATCATTTATATTTTTATCATGTTCTTCATAAATTATTATTGGTGTGGGAACTATTTTTGGTAGACTTGATTATGCGCTTAGTTTCAAAGTTGCATATTTGATTGAAAATGTGTGTTTTTCATGTGTATTTTTTGTAGTATTATTGAAGGTAATTTTATAACACTTGAGATTGGTTTAATAAATTTTTCTAGGGATACTAATTATTTTTTGGATTGGTATTTGTGTGATTTTTTCCTGGAAGGATGGTTTTGAAATGGGTGTTTTGTGCAAAACAAGGTTATACCACTTGGGATTATTTTCTGAAAAATGTAAATTATTTATTAAGTTAAACAAAGAGGGAAAATGATGTACATGTATTATTTTGGTGAGTTTGTTAACCTAATATAGGTTCTCTAAAGGTAACGTGGTGATTTGAGATTATAAACATTATTATAATGTTTTATAAATTGCAGAGATGTTTTATCAAATTGAAAGAAAGTCATGAAACACGTTTGTAGGATGATTTGTGTGAGTATGAGGTGAAAAATGAATTTTGTTTGAAAAAGTAGTATTATGTGACAAGTGCATGGGATTTTTGGAAGGTGTGTTATTTGGAATTGATATTATCATTTGAAAATTATATTTCAGGGCTTTTTTTACTTTTTTGAGAACAAAAGGGAATCCCGGGTATCTATGTGGGTAGATGTGTACTAGTATGCTAGTGATCTCATGTGGTTTGGCCCCATTATCACGTAGAATGTTTGATTATTACAACAGAAACTGAAATACGATGATGATTATGATGATGATTTGGGGTAACCACAAGGTTACTAGTATGGTCCCTACTAGTGGCTTGTGTGCACGAGAATAAATATTGTTCAATTTACTTTCACTATGTTACGAGGTATCTGGGACCCACATCAAGCTAGTGCCTAGTGGTTATTTTCACATTGCATGTGATCATTAGATACTTAATTATTATAGTCAGAATATGGTATGTTTGGCTGAAAAATTAAGTAGATTTTCCATTCTATTTAAAAGTGTGGATTATTTAAAGTAGCCCAGTTGGAAACTATTTTAACATAAATCTGTATCTTTTTAAAAATATTATTAGAATTTCATGTTTATGAAAACATGAATATTTTAAACCTTTGAATGTTTATAATATGGAATATTTTAGTGGTGGAATCCTATTAGGAATTTTTTCACACCCTTCTTACACCTTTGAGTGTAAGTAGACATGGTTATTTAGTCACAGGTTTGGGTAAAGCTTTTAGTGCCAATGATTTGTGTTTTTATCGGTCCTTCTTGGTGAATTGTCATAGAGATGTCTTGAGAGAGGTGCCTCATACCATGAGGTGTTTATTGGGTTGTCCATTTTGGTTTTATTCATTTGTTATAGTATTTCATAATTGTGTTAAATTATGCACTTCAATTATTATTTTTTGTATAATATGGTTAGTTTTTAAAAATACAGATTTGTTATGTTGGATTTTTTTGTAGTTTTATGTCTATAAACTCAGGTAAATTGTTCCCAAATTCCATTTTGTGATTCCCTAGAACTTCTTCCAGCACATTAGGATCAAGAATTCCCTTTGTTTCTTGCTACGGGCCAGGTCGGGTTCCAGTTTTGATGGTGGCCAGATTCTGTTCGTGACAAAATGGTATCAAAGAAGGTTAGGCCTGCTCTCTTTGGGTTATGTTAACTGCGGAAGAGTCAGGATATTTTAGAGCTTGTATTTGTTGGGACATGAAATTATGGTTATGGGTAGTGTTCTCTTCCTTTACACCTAATGAAAACATTCGAGTCTCCAGGGGAATTTGATATATATCTGAGTCCTTTTGTTTTTATGGTTTGATGATGACTATGGGAAATGAAAAGAGATTTGGGTTAATGGTATCAGTGATATCATAGGGTATGGAAAGCCATGTGGAGCCGAGTATCTTTCTCTAGAACTCTCTTTGTGACGATGAAGTGATTGGAATATGGCCTCTAACCATATTTCCAAGTCACCCGCCGAAAGTAGTTTCCCCTCACATTGTCTTGTGTCCTTTAGTTTAGAAATTTTGGAAGTTTAGTTTTAAAGGAAAATGACATCATTTTAAGAAGAAAAATGTTTTTGTGAAAATATTTTCTAATAAATATGGAATGGTTTAATTTGAGAAATGGTGGAACTGAATATTCAGAATTTTTTTGAAATGGAAGATGGTGTGTTCACAACAATTTTGAAAGAAGGAAATTATGTTAATTTTGGTTTTGAAAAAGTGTTTCCAATAGAGTTTTATAAACTATTGAAAGGTCTTTTAATGGGATGAAATTTGTTAGAGTACATGTGTCGAGTATGGAAATGTATTTTTATTTGGTAACTAGAGATTATTTGAAAAGGTTTATGAAATTTTGGAATCTTGTTTTAAAATGAGAATATTTGAGTTCCAATTTTAATAGGGATTTATGAAAGGGAGTTTCTCATAAAATTAAAGTGTTTTGAAATGGGAATTTTTTTTGAAATTAATGTAATTTAATTGAATGTTAGTTTTAATTGAATGAATGGTGATATTTTTAAAAGTTTTACAAAGAATTGGAACCTTATTTTAATCAAGAAGAAATGAGTTTTTCTATAAATGGGTGCTGATCAAATTGTGTTTTTCGAAAAAATGGATTTGTTTTGAAAGGGGTAGAGATGTTTTAAAATTGATTTGAAAAGCCTGAAAGTGATTTTTCATTTGAATGATTGTGCCTTTATGAAAAAAAATATAAGCTGTGAATTGGGATTTTGATTTTGTGGTAAGGGGTCTTGAGAAAAAAAGGTATTTATTGGTTGAATTTTTGGGTTTTGAAGAGTAGAAGGAATTTTTGTTTTAAACATTTGTATTTCCCTCATATACCACATTCATTGGGTTATATGGGATGATGGATGGTTAATGGAATGTCTGTATGAGCGACGGGGTGGATATGAGGAGGGTGCTCATTGTGGCATAGAAACATGCATGTGTGAGGCCAATGGGGTACCATTGGTGGATACGCTAACCATAGAACTTTTTATTTTAAAAGAAAGGATTTTAAAGGAATACTTGATGACTTTATGACTGGTTTAGAATGGTGTGTCTTATGTTTTTTTGGAGAGGTTGTCGTTTTTGGATTTTTTGAGTCCAAGAACCCCTTTTGTTTGAACGATGTTTTGGGTCTGTTTTTTTTTGGTAAGATAGGTTAAAGGGATGGTTAGTAGTCTTTTTATGAAAAATACATCAGGATGACTCTAAGATGGTTCCCTTATAGTGTTTGGATCTGGTTTGTGGCATGTTTTATCAATAGAACTTATTGATTGGGTCATTGGGTTCTCTCGTTGGGTATGTTATGCCCCCCACTAAGAGTTAATGCATGGTTGAAGTGCAACATAAATGTTTCGCAATTGGATGATCTCTTAGTTGATCAATATAAGCAATATTTTTCTCATACTTTATAGATTGAGTCTACAACATTTCCCATATTGTTTTTGTCGATCATCTTGTATCATGAGTGTTCTTATAGAAGGTTGAAAGAGACATTAGTTTCTTAATTTACCCGATTCATCGAAGGTGTAAGTGGTTTGATGTTGTTAGTTTGGATGTTTTTTAAGAGGGCCTCTTTGTCCTTCGTATTCTCTTCAAAATAGGGGTTTATGTTAAACCACCACTTTGGGAAATATAGTAATGAGAGGTTTTTATGGACACTTTGAAGAATTGTGTGATGTTTGGGAACATTTCTTATGGTCCTTCTCTATGTAATGTTTGTATCAGTCGCAATGGTCAGGTTTGGTGATTCCTTGTGATGTCATGAGCTCATTTGACCGTAAAGGTTAAGTTGTAAAATCTTTTCTAAGTCGTTGTTTTTTCAAAACTATGCCTCCTTTCATGAAATCTAGAAAGATTTTTATTAGAGGAAGGTGTTTCTATATATACTTTTCTCTTTATTTTTCCTTTTAGATAAAAATAAGGGGGGATGTGTGTTCATCTTGTAAGACCTTGTTTTAGAAAAAAATCAAGTTTTGGTAGAGTGAGTTTTGGATTGTTTTATGTCTTGGTGAACCCATATGGGATTGCAGTGTAGTTTTTTGTAGAACCGGAAGAAGAAGTTATATTTAGGGGTTTCCAAAGTCTAACTAAAGGTTGAAGACTCTTCAATCCTTTGAGATCTAGCCATAGGTCCTGGAGAGAAACTTGCGCATAGTTAGGGGAAATACGAGGGTTCTCCAAACCGTTGTACAAATTTCTATCCTTGTTATGAAATATTGGAGTAGTTTAGTCCTCTGGTGTCTTCATGTTTCTTTTTTTTCTCCAATTACATGGAATTTGGTGGGAGTACGACATTTTTATGTTATAGCCCAATGTTATTCCTTCCCCTTTGGGTGTTTTTTAGAAAGGTTTAAAATTTGGCTAGAATGGTTGAGAACATGGTTAGTAGTAACCATTCACCAGAAAATGATATAGAGAGAAGGATATGTATGGTTAGTTCATGGTTTCCCGAACCATATGGACTAACCGTGAAACCATCCCAACTCTTTAAATTTGGGGTCTTTCTATGCGGTCCCATGCTGGTCGGTTAAGATGGTTGGTTCTTATGGTGGGGATACCCACTATGATTCTCATGTTAGTTCTTTTGGAAATTTCTAATGGAAGTATACCCCTTATTCTGAGGAGTATATTCGATCCTCCACCTATTAGTGTCTTCATTCTGTCTCAGGAAAATTTAATTTGTCTCTTATGGTGGGGAGCCCATTTGTGTCTCCTTGTTCTAATAACTCAGATTTTATCCATGGTCATGGCATGGAAGAAGGTAGCCTTGTCCAGATCTATCTAACTACCTATGAGTTTTTGTTTAAACATTGGGTTTGAGGTGTTCTCAATTTTTTTGTTATAGAAAGGTAAGTGTAACCTTGTTCGTTTTTGTTGTTTGTTTGGGTAAATTTCTTGAGTCTTGTTTGGATAGTGTTTGAGGATATTTACTTTGAGATAATGTCTATATGTTCTTGATAATTTTAATAATGTGGTTTATGTTTTCATTTGTGATAGTATTCCTTCCATAATTGATCACTGGAGGTTTTTTTCTCTTTCAGGGGTGCGCGAAACATAGAAAAGGAGTTCATTTTGGCCTTTGGTTGGGTTGGGGGTTTTATTTTGTCCTTGTTGTGGCTTTTCGAGGGAGAAAATATTATAGTGGAAAAAATTGTCACATAAATGACATCTTTTAAAGTTAATTTTCATTTAATTTCCATTATTTCTTTGTTTTGGGGGTTTCACATGCATTTTTATGGAAATTATGGGTTTTCTCATTTGGGTGAAATCGTCATCTCATTTGAAGATTTGACAATAGATTTTCTTTATTTTATAACTCCTTAATTTTTCAACATTTTATACCCATTACACTTCCCAATTGGCATAACCTAGAATATTAAAACCTCCATATCTATTTGTACCCCATATGAATACATTATAATGATGGATTTGGGTTTTTTAATAAGTTGTTGGGCCAGCTCAAAATCTCATTTCATTCTTTTATTGTTTTTTTAAATTCATTAATATGTTATTCAGTTTTTATGATTTTTTGATAATTACAACTCTCACCAAGGCCACTTACCCAAGGATCTCACCCATTATCTCCTCCAATTCTTTAGAGCACGTAATCATCATGATTTAGGTTGACATTTCTCTAGATTTCTCAAATCATCGAGATTTGAATAGGTAAACAGTTTCTTTCATAAATCCTTTAATTTTAACTCTTCCCCCCCCCATTTTATTTCTCAAATGACTTAATTATCCTTATTATAAAATCAGTTTATTTTTTTTTCTATTTTGAAATTCATCTACTACTGTATTTGGGTCATTTAATTTAAGATATATCAATTAAGTGAGTATCCTCTCATGTTACTCCAATTTTCTTATGGTTTCTTCCACTTTTCTTGAGGTTATAAAAATTCCAGCAGCTAGGGTTCATATCTAGTGTTTGATTTTTTATTTTATTTTGCTAAAATACTGTGGATTAAGTATTCATTTTACTTCCTTGAGGTGTGGTGGTGGTGTGATTGATGTTTCACACAACATTTTGTAGTTTTTGTCACAAATGGTAGGTGGTCACATGTGTAAGAATCTAATGATGAGTTAGTTTTTCTTCATTTATATTTTTTGCATGTTATTATTACATTATTTTTGGTTCGGGAACAATTTTTATTATTTTTGATTATGTTCTTAGTCTAAAAGTTGTATATTTGTTTGAAAATGTGTGTTTTTCATGTGTATCTTTTGTGGTATTATTCGAAGTAATTTTATAGCATTTTAGAGTTGTTTAATAAATATTTCCTGTGCTACTAAATCTGTATTGGATGGGTATTATTGTGATTCTGGACTAGAAATAGGGTTTTGAAATGGTTTTTTTGTGCAAAACATGGTTATTCCCCTTGGGATTATTTAATGAAAATTGAAAATGATTTATTGAGTTAAAAAAGTGGGAAAAGGATATACATGTACTGTTTTTGTGAGTGTGTTCCCCTCAGATGGGGTTTTGAAAAGTAAATTTTTGATTTATGATGTCAATCATATTTATAATGTTTTATGAATTTCTAAAATGATTTATCAAATTGAATGAATTGCACGAAACAAGTTTGTGGGATGTTTTGTATGAGTATGTTGTGAAAAATTAATTTTTTGTGTGAAGGGAGTATTATATGACATGTGTGAGGGATGTTTGGTGTGGTTGTGTTGTGGAAGTGGTATTTTCCTAAGAAAAGTATATTTCATGACTTTTTGATCTTGTTTGAGAATAAGAGATAAACCTGAGTTTCTAGTTTGGTGGATGTGTTCTGGTATGCTAGTGATCCCGTGGGGTTTGGCCCCATTTTCACGTAGCAAGTATGACGATGACAATATAAACTAAACTATGGTGATTATTATGATGTTGATATTGGGGAACCACTAGGTTATGGGTATGATAACAACTAGTGGGTCATGTGTACGAGAATGAATATTGTGATGGTTACTTTCACCGTAATACGAGGTACCTGGGACCCACAGTGAGCTAGTGCATAGGGGTTGTTTTCCCATTTCTTGTTCTCATTAGATACTTCTTGATTACAATCGTTATATGGTCTTTATGGTAGGAAAATTATATATATTTGGAATAATATTTAAATGTGTTGATTCATTAAAGTATCCCACTTAGAAACTATTTTTATTTAAAGTTTCATCTCTTTAAAATTCTTATTATCATTTAAGGTGTCAAGAAAACTTGACAGATTTTCATATTTGAATGTTTATCACATGGAATATTTTATTGGAGGAATACTACTGGGATTTTTACCACACCCTACTTACACATTTCGGTGTAAGTAAACTTTGTTATTCTATTGTAGGTTTAGGTAATTCTTTTAGTGCCAATGGTTGGGTTTATATCTGTCTTTCTTAGTGTAGTGGAATGGATATTGCTTGAGAGAGGTGCCTCTTTCCATGAGGAGTTTCTTGGGATCTCTATTTTGGGGGTCTTCATTTGTTATAGTCATTGGAAATTGTTTTAAATTTTGTAATTTAATTCTGATTTTTTGTAAAATATGGTTTGTTTTGAAAAATCCGGATTTGTTATATGGGATTTTTTTGTTGTTTTATGTTTATAAAATAGGGAAAATAATTCCCCAATTCTATTTTGTGATACCCAGGAAATTATGCCATCCTTCGGAGATCATAAATTCCCTTTGGTCCTTGTTACGGTTTGGGTTGGGTGTCAGTTTTGATGGTGACCAGATTCAGTTCATGACACTAGAACACTAATTTTTATACTCACATACATTTAAAAATAATTTCTTATATATAATTTATCATTTTTTTAAATTATGTTATAAATATAATTTTATCTTTAACTATATATTAAAAATATTATTATTGATTAATCATTCATTTTGATACTATTTAACATTGAAAATAACATTTTTTTAAGTTTGTGTTGATCGTGGACTGGTTAATAGATGAAAAATATATAAAAGGTCTATTGGAGTTTCAAAGGAAATCAAAATATATGACTTGAGCATATAATATATTATGATATTAAATATCTAAAGAGTGAAAAATAACACATCAAATTACAATTCCATGTCATTGATAATGATACAATCTCAGAATGTCACATTATTATATCATCGTATTTAATACATATCTCCTCTTATGATATCAATATATTGGCCATATTTTTAGCTAGAACCAATATAGAAGGATATTTACTTTGCTATTACATGGTGGTATTGGTGGATATGAATTTATTATCCTTTATTATATAACCATTCCACTAAGGGTTGAGACTAATTTTATTTTCAAACTGATATACAGTTCCATTTCATACATATCAACAACAATGATATCGAATCCTCAATATGACCTGATGGAGTGGTTCCATAAAATATTATGAAAATTTGATTTCATTTACTTTGATATACCATTGTCTAATACTTTTATTGTAACACGGTAATTTACCGAATCATTTCATCAAATTCTATAACGAATAATCCATTTTTTTCTTATTATGTTATACCTTAATAATATCAATAGTCAACCTAATTATGGTAAAAATTGATATGTCACTATTTATGATATATTATATCATAATACATATATACCATAATTGAAAAATAAAATACCAATGAAAAACTCATCATATTGTACACCTGAAGCGACCCTTTAATTCTAGACGGTGGATGAAGTTTATAAAAGTGTATGAAAACAATGAATGGTATTGAAGTTCTCTTTGCCATTGAAACAATGAATATTCATGTGTAACACATTCATCCTTATGGGACTATAATGAAACTATATACCTACTTACATAACTAAATTTGGAAATCCACAACATAGAAATGTTGATGAATATAATATAAAAAATAAGAGGATGAAATCATGGAGAAGAAAAATAAGAAAATCGAAGAAGGAATGGGTTCCCAAGTATCTACTATTAATGTAAAAAGATAATCACACATTCCATTCCCTAGGAAATTGATTCATCCAAAAAATTTATAAAGGATGAGGGTACACACCTATTTATCTGATGATAATAAATAGATAAGGTTATTTGACTCCTCGAAAAAGTAGAGAAGAAGCCTACATGTTGGATTATAGAGACTAACTTAGTCTAAGATGGTATTTTAATAGTTTGTGATGAATTTGGAGAAGATAATACGTATTTTTTTAGTTTTTAGGATTATCAAAGTGATCACTGATATTTTTTCTAATTTTTTATTATTTTTATTATTTTACGTACATAAGGTTATTTTTAAAATTTTCATGTGGAATTGTATTTTTATTGAATTTTGTGTTTAACTATTGTTATTGTGTTGTTAATTATTTTTTATACAATTATTAATTTATAATTATTAATTAGAAAATGTATTCCTAGTATGTGTGAGATATATAACAAGATTGTAATCTCAGAAAACCCATTAAAACCACATATATTTCCTTTAGAAAGTGAAATGTGATTATTGGATAAATATAAAATTTGATCCTACAATACATATTATGAGGCAGAATATTTTTACATATATGAGGGGTAGTGTACAAGAGTGACTCCTCATAAATTCATAAATGAAAACCAAACCTATTTGGACCTGATGACCCCAAATTAAAATGCCCTAATTGAAATGAAAATGAAACACATGCACTAATAAATGTTATCAATTGATAATCATAGTAAATCTTTAGATTATTCATTTTAAATATAAAATTACTCATTATTAATGATTTTAGATAGCATAAAAGGGATATATATGTAGGTAGTGGTGGTTTTTAATACCATAAAAATACATGTAAAAATTTGGAGGTAGTTTTAGTTTATCACGATTTCCCCGGAAATTATTAGCCACTTCATAGGAATTTAATCCCTTGGTTATAAAATTTCAAATAAGTGAAATTCATTTTAACTTCTCATATTTTCATTTATCTAACATATTTTCACCCTTAATTTTTATTTCAGATATAAATAACATTATACTTAATCAAAAATGTGATACAATGGCCCATATTCGTTTCTAAGGAACTCGTAGGTAAATTTACCTTATAAATGTATGATTTTGGGAACTTATTATCTATATTTATTGAACTCATCATAATATCCATTAATGTTGATAGATTCTGAGAAATGAGGGACCTCTGAATACTTGAAATTTAACTACCAAGGAATTAATCAATTTCATACCTTGTGTTACATATAAAAAAACTAAATTCATATCAAACCTCATGTTATTAGCATTATATTTACTTGTTATAAATTATCAGTTAATTTCTGGAGTCATTAAATTTTACTATATATCATATTATTGCTCATGAAGTAAAAGTTTCACAAGGAAGAGTTTTTTGAAATACTTTATCTCAATATTTGTAATATCTTTCTACTTCATAAAGGTTTGGATCAAAATCCACCATTTATCTACATCACCCATAAATGATATATAATCAATAATACCTTCTCATTTTTCATCATTACCCATTTGAAAAAAAAATTAAATCATTTTATCCATTAATCAGTATTTGTGGATTAGTGGTTTTCTTAAAGGGAGGATTCTTTTTTAGGGGATTATAGTTCTACATACTATAAAATTTTTTCTATCATAATTTTCATTTTATTATAATACAATGGTAACATTTTTATCATAAATATCTATTTTATTTAGTTTATTATTAGGGAAATTTATATATTTCCCTCTCATGGTATATTAATTATAAACCATGTTTTCCACTCATATGCAACTCGATATTCTCCAAAAATTATATAACTAATTTACATATTTATTTTCATTTACAACTTTTAATAAAGAAAAATAAATATAAAAATTTGATTTATATATTCATAAAATAAAATTCTAGACATATAATTATTTGTAAAACAATATTTTATAAGATCTTTTAAGTATTACCCATAAGGATCTCTTACTAAAATATTTAAATTATTGTTCATGAGGTTTGAAATAAATTTTTTCTGTTAAAAAATATAATTCCAAAACTCTAATCCCCAATATTTTGTGGTCCATTATTATATAATATATGATTACTTATGGAATCATAAATAAATATCAGGGTTGGTATCACAAGAGGGAATTAACCCTTTTTATCTCCAGTTTATAATGATGTCTTTTTTTATTCATGGGTGTTGTGAAAAATGGGTTATGGAATTGTTGGTCTGGATTTTTTCTAAAGAAATCATTGTAGGAGGGGTGTGAAAAAAAGTATGTTTGTAGGTAGGACACAATAAGTGTTGATAACATGGGTAAGAAATAAACGTTCTATTTGTTTATAGTTGGGAAAAGTAGCTTTGGGATTCATGCGTCAAACCTTCTTTAAATTTGGTTTATTTTGGATTTCTATATCAATGTTGTACTTTTGATTATTCAAAACAATTTTGGCCTTTGGTCCTTCTTTTTTAATATGCTTCCATGTTTCTCTAAATATTGTCCTTAAAGTCCATACATAAATTTAAAATGTTTCTGAACCATATAATAATAATTGTTAAAGAATTTGGGATGATTTTTTTAAAAATAGAATTCGAAGTTTAAAATTGTCAGTCCATTAATATATTATTATATGAAATAATAATTTAAAATATGATTATTATTTAGAATATGACTGGAATCATAAATATGGTGTCAATGACTCATTCCATGATAATATAACATAAATTACATGGTCTCTATAATTAACATATAATTTATTATAACCTGAGATATACTGATTATAATTTTATATAATTTATATTGATATAATTATTAAATGTTTTTTTGGGATTTATTTTAAAAATTACCCAAAAATAATTTTCTTTTTAATTTCATGATATTTTTAAGTTATATTTGTGGTATTTAAAATTTATTATTTTTATGAGTATCTAACATATTTTATGATAAATTACACTATTGGAAATGAATTTTTCAAGTTTTATATGGGCAATATTATATCGAAATGTGAACAATTTTTGTAGTAAAAGTGATGTTTAATGTATAAAAATTATTCAATTAATTAAATATGTTTGAAAATATACTCTACTAAATTAAATATAAGGTAAATTTTCTTGTTTACACATTATAACGGTATTTCTTGTATCTATGTATCATAACTTTCAAGCCACAAGTAACTCAACCAAAAAACATTAATAAGTAATATTTAACACATCACATAACTAAGTACATCGGTATATAACACATTACACAATGATATACATTATACATATTGATTGATTTTGGTTTATTATATCTACTCAATGTAATAATATTGAACCCAAACATAACTAAGAAAACATGATATTCATAAATATTTACCCAATTCCCAAAATATCATGACTAATCCAGTCAATGAAAAAAACTTATAATAATTATTTTCATGTGGTTATTTAAAATCATTTATCAATTAATATTTTCACAGTGCATTGAGTAAAATCCAACTTATAATACAACTTATTATTCACTAATATTAAGTAAAAATATTTCTACTAATTTAATAAATGAATGAAAATCATGATAGAAACTATAATAAAAAACTATAAATGGGGGAGAATAATATTAATATAAAAAATGAAATATCAAAATATGAGATAGATGAGCTTTAGGATTACATTAATGATATAACACCCTAATATTTTAGAAATTATTTTTTTCTGAATTATCATTATGTTCAATAAAATATTTAAATGAAACCCTAAAAAAAACCAATAAATTTTAGATAACAAAATTATAACATTATGAAAAAATAGGGTAAATAAAAAAAATTAGTCATTTATAAATATGTAAAAAATATGATAACATATGGTTAATGGTTTATAAGGGTGTTTTAATCAAAATTAGTTTTTCTTTATACATTTTATTTTTACATAAAAAAAATTTAAAATTTAGAAATTATAATGAAAAATTAAATAGATTATATATTCATAATTTTAATATTATGTTATGAAATTTTTATGACTTTTTTATCAAATAAATTATTTTAGGGTCAACTATAAAAACATCTATTATCCAAAAAATTGTCACATTTATAAAATGATCATAACTCAAGAATGAAATATAATTTTTGGAAAAAAATTGTAAATCAAAAATATATATTCAATAGTTTATATAATTAATTATAAATTATTTTTATGATTTTTAAAAATCAATGTTTTATATTTTTGGAAAACTGAGTAAATATTTTCTATAAAAACCACTTTTATTCTATTATATTAAAAATTTGTTTAAATCACTTATAAAAATTAATTATATAAAAATTTAGTTACTTTTTTAGATCAAAAATATCATATTATGTAATAATTTCATTATCATTTTTTGGAATAAAACTATTATTATTAATATTAATTTTTATGACCATGATATTGGAATAACTAATATTTACCAAGAGTTATTTAATTAATAATGTGTAATTTTTATCTAATAAAATAAAATAATTTCGTAATAGTGAAATTAATATAATTTTATAACCTTTATATAAATATATTATAACTGATTTAATTTTAAATAAATACTAAAAATATTTAAGAACACTTAATGGTGAAAACAATAATTTACTACAAACCAGTTTTTTATTTAATATTCTCATTTAAAAGTAAGTTTATATTATTTTTTAATTTAATTAGATTATATGAGGATTAAATTTCAGTTCATAGAACACAAATTTTGTATGATGTTATACCATATATTTTTAATAAAATATAAATGACTTGGGTAGAAAGTTATTACCATTGTACAAAATAATAGAATGTAAAAAATAAAGTGGTAAAAATAATAAAACAAGTTTATAACATGTTTTAATTTTGTAATAGAACAATTAATGACCTTATAAAATCCGAAATCCATTTATTTCTCAATTTTTTAGACATTTACCCTTGAATAGAGTCATTACATTATTGAAAAAAAGTGGGTGTTCACAATAGTGCACTTTTCTTCATTCAAAAAGTATATCACTTCAAAACTATAAAAGTTACACATTCTATTCACCAATTTCTTGAAAAACTAAAGAATTTACCTCTAAAAATCCCCTTTTATATCATAAACCCCCAATTATCATAAGATATTCTAATCCCCTAATTTTAAATTTTATTTTCAAGAGAATGTTCACATTAAAAAAATAATTATTACTTAATCCTTATCCTTTTATTCTTAATTATTAGATTACAAACCTACCTTATACAAAGTATTATAATCATATTTTTATAATTAGTATACTGATTTTTTATTATATTCATTTAAAAACTATCATTTATTCCTTCTTGTCTACTTATAAATACAAAACAACATTGATCATGTGTTGTCCAGACTACCACCTCAATAAAGTAACATTTTTTCATCTTAATTTTTATTATACATCAAGAACACTTTAATTTTAATTATTAAAAAAAACAATTATTCTTCTATTATAATTTTACTACAAAATTTAATATTCATATACACAGAATGGGATATAATGTGTTCATGTTTTGGTTTGTTTAACCACCTGCATGAAAAATTATATATAACTCCATCATAAATGTCTATGGGAACATAAATACTAATATTATTATAAGTGAATTATATAATTATTATTTTAGATTGTTTTTAGAAATTTTATATTATGTATATAATTTATTATTAAAATATGAACTTTGATCCTCCAAATTATAGAAATTGGTTGACATTGATTAAATTTTCTTTCATGAAAAAATATATAATAACTAAATAACATGTGATAATTAATTGCTAATAACAAATATAATATAGAATAATAAGGTTCATAATATGGTATATAATTTATTATTTCGATATCTCAAGAAGTTAGGTTCGTGCGCAGAATAAATTAGGATTAAGGTAATGGTTTATTATCTAAAATTTTCACCACTTCTGACATATTCATTATTACACACCATTTTTTTTATTTTTAATTGTTAATTTAATTCCACATTAATATGTTATATATTTATCCAATAATTATTTTTGGAATTTAATTTCGTTTTTCTAATAAAATTTGTTAAGGAATTTTTGACATGAATTTTTCTAATGTTGTAAGGTGTTCTCTTTCACAAATTTAAATTTCCTGAGACTTGAATAATATTTCACACCATAGTTTTTTAAATGGTGTATTATGTGCGCTATAATATTCAATTATAATGAATATATTATACCTAATTATATTTTAATATATTTTTAATTCTAAGTATATCTCATCTTAATTTGACTCTTATGTGACCATTAATGTAATAGTATTAGTTAACTCAAGTCCCTTTATTGAGTTTAAATACTTATTCATAAATGTTTTTATTATATGATTGGATTCAAACACAATGAAATTTTATTTAATGGTAATTTAATTTCCTCTATGGTGGGAATTTAAATTTTAATTAAAATATTTCATCATGATATAAATTATATCTAAAAATTGTATCATTGTTAACAATAAATCACATCCTCTTTCATGATTTTTATCCTACTTCTTCATATTTTCTATTCTAATAAATTTTATACATAATAATTTCAAACTTAATTATGTGTTACATCATGTGACCACCTTATTTTACTTCTCTATTATTAAAATTTATTTTTTGATACTCTTTTTATGATGTGGGTTTTAAACAATTACATTTAGAAATATTTAAATGTTTTTCCATAAATTCTAATAAATCATTATATCATCAACCCCAAATTTATTTTTGATAACCTATATTTATGTGTAGATATCGATTACTAATGTTTCTTTTACAAAATACGTGTTTTCCAAATTTTTCAATTCACCTTTCTGAATTTTTTTTAAAGGGACTCATACCTTCAATTTTTTAAATGTATTCAAATATGTCCATTAACATTTTTTTAGGAACACATATTTTGATCACATTTTTTATTTTATAAAAATATTTCTCTCCCTATTTTGTGGTTTTTTAAAATAAATTTATTCTCAAATTTTTATAAAATATTTATTGTAATTTGATTACAAAATATAAAGGTTATTTCATATTTCCAATGTGATTTTTCAACATTACATAAAAGGTGTTTTTCATCTAAAATACCTTACTTTGACATATCTTATAATTGAATATGGAATTTTTCAGGTGGTATCATCAAACTTCATTAATTTGATGGATTATGTATTACCATTATCTATTGGAAGAATTATTTATCACTACCTTTCTCTTTAATAATCGTCTTCTATGTTAAATAATAATTTCTTATTAAATTATTTTTCACTCTGAACAACCTATTTTTTATTCAATTGATTGTAGTTTATTCACCTTAATTCCATAAATTGATTTATTGGGGAAATTATATCATTAATCATATACCCTTTACCTATTCAACGTAGATAACATATTCAGAATTATATTTATTTAATTATATTTACCTATATGGTTATTTAAAATCTTTTGATACACATTTATTTTCAATGGGTATATCATTTTGAAATTATTGATTTAATTATGAATTAATTTATTATATGAATACATTTCTATATAATAAGAAATTAATTTTAATTTCATGGTCACATTATGATTAATGAAACACAATTTATTTCTATAGGATCATTTTGATATGAGGAATGAATCCCATTTTTCTTCCAATGGGATATTTGTGATATGATGAATTATTTTTTTCAATTGTTTCATATATGTATGGATGAATGATGCATAGGGTTCTATATATCCCTCCACGAATTTGTTAAAATTTTATATCTCATTAGATATATACCCATGGGTATAATATTATTGCTCATAAGTGTGGAGATTGTTCGTGTGTATCAGGAATGCAATATTTCCTTATACTAATGTAGGTTCAATATTTGGGAGTTGTTCCAAATTTCTATAATTATTCTCAAGACTATGTTATTTTCCCATGTATCAGGATTGAGGACTCATGTTTCCACACTCTTTAGATACACATCTTATGTCATGGAAATCTTTATTCCATGATTTGTGATCAATTATTTTTTGGTTATATGTTTCTTGCGTATACATATTATACCCATATACTCAAATGATTCTCACATATGATCTTCGATTATTATCACGTATGATTACCTTTAATGGGAATCAAATCTGACCTATTTATTATGTTTCTATTTCCCCAGGTTATGAGTACCATTATAATGTATGAAATTTCTAGAACTGTGTCTTATATAGAGAATTTTTGGGATATTTTGAATGGTTCTTATGGATTAATAAATTTATTTTAATGTGGGAAAAAATATTTTTGGGTGAAAAAGATAAGGATTTTTTTAGTTTATTTTTTTCTTAATTCTTGAAAACAATAAAATTAAATGGTATCTATAATTTATAAAATGTAATATCTTTTAAGCCATTTAATGGATTTAGACACAACTATGGGGTGTCATATCTAGTATCAAAGCTAATTTTTATTGATTGTTTTTTTGGGAAAAAAATATTTGAGTAATGGTCTGGGTGCTTCCTTATTTATGAATGTAGGGTTTAGAAAATATTACACGATAGGATTTTAGTGGAGGAAAATTTAATGGTCGATAAGTTGTATTTTATCATAATTTTAATGGTATAGATAAAAGTTTAATTTAGTTAAGGACTTATTGACTATTTTTGGTATTTTGATTAGAGAAATTTCTTGAAAATTATTCAGATGAGTTTATGGTGTAATTCTATGTGTTTCTTAACATCCTAATATATTTTTGATGTTTTGAGTAAGTGGAATTCCTAAAAAATGATATATATACATATATAATAAATTTTAATATAAGATATGAAATATATATACCAATGGGTAATAACACTAAAAATTGTGTTGATTATATTAACTAAATCATAATATAGTTCCTAAAAAAGTGGCCTAACTAAACAAATTGATTGAAACTCGTAAGGGATAAAATATACATAATTTAAATTCTATTTAATTGAAAATTTTGAAGGATTTGAGTGTGACTTTATATAATTAGGGATGAGTACCAAATAGGATAATAACCATGGATATGACTATGTATTGAAATAATAGAGTAATAGGATGAACTGAAAGTATCATATGTCAAAAAAGGTGTAATATTTGAGCAAACTTTCAAATTGTTGTTTTCATATTAATATTTTGGATATTATTATAACCATTTTTATTTTCATATTTTTTTGACATATAATAATGAAAATGATTCCAATAATGGTATGTATCTATAACCCACAATATCATATAAATGAGTGTGTTATCATACTTAAATGGACGAGAGTGAAAGTATACACCTGTTATGATAGAAATTGTGAGTTTCTTAGTATTACCTAAATCAGTGAGGTTCATTTATTAGTGGAAAATAAAAATTATTACATTCCTCTATATTTATTAATGAGTAATATTTATCGAAGACATTGTGGTATATTCATAATGTTATAATAATTATGGGAAATATATGAGGATCATTTTTTAGTATTTTTTACTTTAATGGATTGGAAAAATATATTAAATTTTATCAATAATAATGAAACATTATTTTATTAAATGGTTAAAGTTTTGGTCAAAAATATTATAAAACACATGATTGAGGTATTTAAAACACGTAGGATTAATATATACTTGTTTTTGAGGTAATAAGGGGTTGATTAATTTTGAGAAAATTGAGTTATATAGTATTGGTGGACATTAAATTTATTATTTATTTAATGAAAAAGTAACAGATGCTATTTTTTTATTTTTATCTAATTTCATATTATGATATATATATATGAGTGAGGGAATTTATAAATCAGAGCCTAACACATTTTAATGTTAAAGATATTGTCAATTTTTTTGGGAATGTATGATTTCGTTTTGGATTAATGACATTGAGATTTATATGGTTTTAGGAATGGTATATTTTGGAGGATGTATTATTAAATTATATACATACTTTAGAATGTAATTATATAAATTATTAATGTTTTTTAATGAGAGATAAGTAACCTAATATTGCCTAAGAGAGTAAGGTAGATGTCATGTCGGTAGTAATATCCAAAATTATAAATATGTCACGAATAACATTTACTATATTAATCAATGAGTAATAATTAAAATTATGAGGATGCATCTAGTGTATGGGGGTAAAATGTAACACCTCAAGATTTTAGAATATATTTTAAAATTAATTAATACTATGATTGATAGCTTCTTTCACACACAATAATAAAACAAAATAATCCAAGGCATATTCGATAATAAAATAACATCAATAATGAAACATATGGAAAATAAAAAGATTTTAATGAATTACAAATTTGTTTAAAAATTATTAAGAATATGTAATAATTTAAATGGGTTTTTAACAAAAGTATCTTCTGTTTATATATATTACTTTTTATTTAAAATATAAATTTATAAATTTTTTTAAATTTAATGAAAATAATTTTTTTTTGGATGAATCACTTCAATATTAAATTTGATTGAATATTTGAGAGTTTTCTAAAATAATTGATTTTTAGGTGAATAATGAAAATACTTATATTAATAAAATTATCACATTTATAAAATTATATTAAAAAAAGAACATTCTGATAATTTTGGAAAAAAACTTCATATGAACCATGCATATTAATAATTATATAAATAATTTAAAAATTCTATGTTGAATTTAGAAAATCCAAGTTTAACATAATGTAATCTTGATTGATATATTTCTCCAAAAACGTTTTTATTCCATTATATTAAAAATTCGATTCCATTACTTATATAAATTTAATATCACAATGTTGATTTTGTGATATAGATCATAATTATGATATAATGTAATTTGATTAGTTTTATTTTGGGACATAAAATTTTGATTACTAAGTTTAACTTTAATGACCATGATAATTAAAAAACGATTATTTTTAAAGAAATGTATTATTAATATTGTGTAATTATTATCTAAAAAAACAAATTTATATAATGAAAAAATTAATATAATTTTATAACAGATATATAAATATTTTTTTCACTCATTCAATTGGTAATCAATACTATATATGAATATGTGCCCTTAATGGTTGAAATATCAAAATATCAACAATATTATTTCTCATTATATTAAATGTTTAATTTAATAATAAATTTTATTTTATATATAATTGAATTGGACTATATAGGGATTAAATTTATATTCAATATGTACAAATTTGGTAATATAATTCACATTATATTTTTAATAAAATATAAACTACTAAGGGAAAAACCAGTTTCAAAGGTAAATACAAAAATTGTAAAATGTAAAAATAAAGTAGTAAAAAAACATAAAAAAATTTGTACCGTGTGATAAAATTGGTGGTGTCGGATTTATAGTCATTATATCAACTCATAATAAATTATTTCTAACTTTTAGAACCATTTACCCTTGATAAATGCTATTCTATTATTAAAAAATAATCGATTTTTACAAAAGTTCATTTTTCTTCACTTATAAAAGAGAATCATTTCCACCCTATCAAAGATAATCATTAAATAATAAATTTTAATGAAACCAAACCCAATTTAGCTATCCCATATTTCCATTCTGTGATATAAATACCTATCTCAACATAAGATATCATAGTCCCTTTATTACTAAAGATACATTCAAGAGAATGTTTATGGTACCAACGTGAGTATTACATAAATCATATCCCTTTCTTGTTAATGTTTATCTTTCAAAACCTACCCTAGCCAAAATAATATAAATACCAAATTATTATAATTATTATTGTATGTTATTACAAATATTTAATAGTTGTTATTTATTTCTACACATCCAATTATAAAAAGAAAATAACATTGATCTTGCATTGGGAAAATTATTACCTCTATGACGTCACATGTTTTCTTATTTATTATAATTCTCTATGAAAACCAATAAAAATATATTTAATAACATTAAAACATATATATATAATAATTATTCTTATCCAATAATTATATTATACACTTCCTTAACCATGATCACCCATCGAGTTATAACATGTTCATGTTTTGGTTGGTTTAACCACCCACTAAAACTATGAAATCACAAAATCATGGATGAAAATGAGAAATTAAATACTTATATAATTATAAAAAAATTATACAATAATTATCGGTATATTCTTTTGTTAATTATATATTAATAATTTAAATTATCATTGAAATGTCATCTTTGATTTCTAAAATTTAAAAAATAAGCATACACTGATTCCATTTTTATGAAAACATGAGAAAAACCCCATATAATAAATAAATAGTATATTATAATAAATGTAATATATTAAAAAATATATTTAAAAGGTTATTATTATGGTATATAATAAAAATATTTGGATTATACAGGAATTTGGACTCATGTATGGAATGAATCAAGAAAAGGTAAGGGGTTTTTAGCACAAATTTTCACCCCTTAAGACACATTTCTTATTATACACCATGTATTATTTTGAATGGGGTATACACTACCCCATTAATATAAGTTAAAATTGTTCTCCCATTATTAATTTAATTTAATATTTAATTTTTAATCATATCCTTGAAGGATTTTTTTGCTCAATAATTTATAATGTTATAAGGGGTTATTTGTCACAAATGTCACATTTTAAGACATATATTTTATTATGTAACAATGTTTTTTTGTTTTATTGAATTTCATATTACATTAATTTTCAGTTAATATATTTCATATCATGATATTTTAATTACAATTTCTTGGAAACTCTCTCTCTTCTTATTTTTATTCTAATATTAACATTGCCATAAACGGTTTTTTAACTAAACTCCCATTAATGAGTTAAAATGATTATTATTGAAATTATTTATTCCAATATTGGTTCATTTCACCAAATTACTTTATTTAACTATAATCTATATTCCTCACTAGTAGAAATAAACCATCTAATTAAAATATTTTACTTTTTTGAAATTTTTTCTCAAAATTATATATTTGCCAGAGTAATTATAACCCTATATCATGTTTTTTCCTTCATTATACAAATTTTTCACTCAAAATAATGTTCTATAATATACATAGAATCCTAATTATGAATTATGTATCATGACCTCTATATATTCCTTCTCTTTTTTAATGAATAAAAAATTTATACTATTTATGATTTGGGTTTTCAATGTAGATGTTTTAAAACCTTAAAAGGGTTTTCCATTCATTAAAATCAAATGTTTTAACTTCTACCCCAAATTTATTTTTGATTAAATATATTTATTTTTACTGTATCTATTCTTGATTTATATTTTTCAAAAGTAAATTTTATCCAAATTTTTCACTTCATATTTTTTTAAATAACTTTTAAAAGAGACTTGTAACATTATCTTGTTACAAATGTATTCTAAATTATATTTTTATTTTTTTATGTTTGAACATACATTTCTACCAAAATATTCATTTTATATGAAAATTTAACTCTAAATTTTCATAGTTTCTAATGGAAACTATATTCCCTAAATTTTATAAAATATTTCATTTAAAATATTTTGAATGGAATAACTGTATTTTTAATTTCCAAATTTATTTTTCAAAAACTGTTAAAAAAATTCATTTAAGTCATTTTGTATTAGAATATCTTATCCATTATCAATTAATTTTTTAAAATTATACCATCCACCTTATTTCTCTATATTTATTATGTAATGTGATTATATTTTGGAGGAATTATATATCTTTCCCTTTGTCTTTCTTAATTATATTAAGTGTACAATTGAAAACATTATTATAATTTATTTCCTATGTTAATATTATATTTTTTATTCTTATAATTTAATTTTGTTCTTAAAAACATAATATATAAATTTATTAGAAAAATTATTCACATAACTATATACCTATTTTCTATATAGTGTAAATATCACAATCTTGATTATCTTGATTGAACGGTATTTACCAAGAACGTTGTCAAATATCATTTGATGTTTTTTTATTTTCAAATAGTATATAATTTCATTGTTACTGATATAATTTTAAATTCTTATCTTATATGATTATATTAGTAAAGCATATGAAATTCATTTTCTTTCCATGTTATTTTAATAATGAATGAAAATAATTATTTTTTCATGAGTTCTTTGTGAGATGAGTTATAAAACACATTTTGCTTCCTATAGGTTCAATATGATACGATGAATGGTTATTTTCATGTGCAACATGTATTTATGGATGAATTATTGGTGGGATCCAATATCTCCCTCTAATTCATTGCTTAAGTGTTTAAATCTCCTGATATAAGTAGTCATGTTTGCGTTATAGTTACTTGTAAAAATAGAAATTGATGTTTTGGATCATGAATATAATTTGAAAATATAAAAATGTTTAATCCAAAATTGAAACACATTCCAAACTTTTATGATTATCATTATAAAAGTTTTATGATCTCATTGATCATGTTTTTTGGAACATGTTTTCATACTCCTTTGACTCACGTCTTTTGTTACACCAAACCATAGTACATTATTTATGATCTATTATATATTGGAAAAAATTTCTTATGTATCTGAATTTCACCCATGTTATCATATTATCCTCACTTATGACATTTTATTATTACCTCTTGTCTTTAACCTTAATGAAAATTTGATCTCACACAATTGTTATATTTCTAATTAAATAGGTTATAAAAAATATAAAAATGTGTCATGTGTATAGAAGAGTATCTTGTGTGGTTAATTTGAGGGATACATTTAATAGTTACTATAGATTAATCATTTGCTTATATAGTGTGGAAAATAATCATTGGTTGAAAAAGACATTGGTTTTCTTAGATACTGTAATGTATTAGTTATCAAAAACACTAAAACTAAAAGTTTTTTCGATTATATATAGTTTAATGTTTTATATACAATGTATAATTAAAATAGTGACATATTTGGAGCATCCTAGTTGGTATAGAAAAGAAGGTTTAAAGATTTTGTTTGCACCTGATCTTGGAGTACATATCTGGGGATGTACAAATGAATACTCAAGTGAATAAAAAATAAACGAAAATATTTCATATTATTTTTTGTATTGAAAATTGTATATTTTTTCATTAAATAAAAAATATCTACACCTTTTATTAGAATTAAATGAACAAATGGATAAAATTTAGTGGTCTATATTTAAATAAACAAGGTCCAAAATCCATGTAATAGAGATGCAATCATAGGTTTATTTAATTAAAATTATGATTATTTCATTAATTGATATATATGTTAAAACATCAAAGATGAATCTTCACTTTATTTCCAATTTTAATTTTAATATTATCGATTTTTGAACTTGTATAAATTTATCATTTAATTATTATGATTAATATAGGTTTACTAATTTCCTATTAAATTAGTATTATATAATTTCATATTTTCATTTATTTATTTTCAACATGAATATTTTGATTTGACACAAATTATTTGTCTTTTTTGGGATGGGATTATTAAAAGTAAAAACTGGTTAATTTTTATTATTTCACCATAATGTAAACACAAATCGTAGAAGGATGATTCTACCAGATTGATTCAAAATAATAAATTATGATAGATTCTTAAAGTAATCATGATTGATATAATAAGTGGTAATTTTAATTATAAAGGGTTGGAAACAAAGTTATATAATATTATTCAGCTTAATATACTGATTTTTAATAACACGTTATTTATAATTATTTTCATTATTAATTAATTCAATAAAAAAGTTGGTATATCCCTATTATCTATTTAAGAAATAATAGTTGAATAAAATATTTATCTCTATTAATTAATTCCCATTATTAAGAAGATCTCCCTAATGGAATTGAATTCCTTCAGTGGTTAATTCAAATTGAATTGATTTTTTTTATAAATCAACTTCCCTAATTATCATGGTATGATATTAAAAATCAAATTGATGTTCACATTGGAATTGTTGAAGGATTTTCTTTATTGTAAATCATTTGATAATATATATATATTTATTGGTGATTATTAGATTCTATTTGAAGATCCAAATTGTTTACAAAAATTAATAGTGACTAATAACCATATATAGATTATCTAAAATGAAGATCATAAATTGTGTGTTGTTACTGAATATAGTTTTGATGGGAATTTAAGAATAATTTAGGATATATATGCTATCAATTTTTTTTGAAAGTGGTACTTGAATTTCAAATTTACTATTTTATGAAATACTAAGGTTAGGTTTACCCCAAAATATGATCCATCTTATGTCTAACCATATGACTCATGTTTAACCATAAATTAGGTGTTAATGAGGGTTAACTACATCAAACCTAGGGTAGTATCTATTTGGAGGAGAATTGAGAGCTAAAATTCAACTAGAAAATATGTAGTGAATGATTATGGTTAGAAAGGGGTATATTCAGGGAATGCATGGTGTATAGGAGGTAGGTTTCTTAGGTCAGTGTGGAGAAGCACAAACCATGAGTGTTGTGTGTGATTTTTCCAAGTGTAGGCTATGGATTCACGGTTGTGTAGTAGGTAGAACACCCTGTATTATTAAGACCTAATTAAATGATTAAAAGTGGAATTTTGGGACTCTTAGTCCATGTTTGCCGTTCCTATACCCATATCATTAAGAAAATAATATGTTTTCTTGTTGGGTCCATATTCTTTTTTATGTTCATGATATTTACTATTCCACTTCTATAACAACAATCCTATATCTACAAGTGATACTATGATTTTTACTAATAAACCATTTCTTTACAATTGTCCACATGATGTTCAACCTATCATGATGTATCTTATAATGATATTTTGAGCTACTGAAATCATACAACTAACCATGAACTTTGGACCGAACATATATGAGATCAATTATAAAGTTTACGTGGTTAGTTGATCAAACATGTGTAATAGATTTATTAAATTTATATCATTATTCTTGATGTCATAATAAAAAAGGATTATCCACCATACATAATTTCTTTTGATTACTACATGATGAGTATTGTATTAGATAGAAATGTGAATATTTCTTAACTACTGGAGTAACTAGAATATTCCATGAGTATTATATAGGAAATAATTGGTGAATTTAATAAAATATATATCTTTGAGTGACTTCATGAACACTAAACATAATGTGTTATGGGATGAATGAATACATAAAGAGTTTTCTACTAAACACACATAAGAAATCCTACTATGATTATAACCAAGAATTTTAAAATCACGGGATTCACCATTTGAGTTTTTGTAATGATATATTATATAGAACCAAATATAATGATATCATATATAAAGTATCATATATATAGTTCAACTTACATTAGTGCATGATATGTTTAATTTATCCTTATGAATATAATTTTTTTAAATGATAATAGAGAAGAGTTTCATAATGTATGTGATATCCATGAATTACATGAGTAGATTTTTTAGTTTATGTCTGTATTTTTTGTGGTAAATGAAAACAAAAAGTAACAACATGGGAAGTTCCATGCATATCGTGCAAGATAAATATAGATTTCAAATTTTTGTGACATATGTAGAAGATAAGTAGAGAATTGTTGTTATTTATAAACCACATAATGAAGGATAATATGATATGATATATTAAGGTATTCAAAAGAAGATTAACTACTCATGGAATATAAAAAATTTAAATGAGTTATAGGAGTTTTAAATAATGAATTTTATACATGGATCATCAGATATGTTGAAGATATGGTAATTCAAATATTTCATTTTAATAAATGAGTTAATTCATAAGAATATTTAAAAGGAATAACTTGAATCAATTTTTGTGTTGAAAATCATATTTTTATATAATTTAAAAGGATATAATATCATAGAAAAATATCAAGTATTTTCTTTAATTATTTATAAAAATATTATTCAAAATAAATATGTGAATATATATATATATATATATATATATTTGAAAGTGTTGAAAAAGAAAATGTTGTTCCGAAATTTAGGTTGGGTGGATAATGGTGATTATTATATGCACCTACACTAAAGGGGAAAGAATATAATCATATGGTTTCATGGTATCATTATTGATATGTTCATTCTGATTTACTAATTGCGAGGTTTATCTGTTATAGTATCACTCCATTTGTTTTGGGAATTCAGTTCCTTATTGAATAATATCTTTTATTTGATACTGAATCATTCCATTAAATGTTTAAGATATTGTCAGTTCTATAAGAAAATTAGACTCTTTTAAAAAATAGAATTCCAAGAATTAAAATATCATTTTAGAGAAGAATATAATTTATTCTTCAAACTTGTGTACCAATATTATATTTTTCCAATTAAAATAATTCTAAAGTGAAAATAAAACACGTACACTCATCTAAATTATAGAATTTCATGTTCTCGGGTCCCATATAGAGGTCAATCCTTGTAAAAAAACTATGTGTTTATTTATTTATTTTTTTCATGATTATGGGCGAGAAAGAGAAACAAGAGATTGAATCATGACATTACCTTATCATTGGGGTGAATTTTTTAAGGAATAATTTGTAAAAATTATTTATACTATTGATTCAATACCCTCCACACCCCACATTACCCTGGGACCCTACCCACCTTAGTTTATCATGTGGAATCAGAACTCCATGAATTGTAGACGTGTTCCATTAATCAGTTTATATAAACATTTATGGGTGGGAAATTTAATTATAGCATATATTTTTTCACCAAGACATGTTTTGAATGATGTTTTCATTATGGGATACCTACCAATTACAAGGGATGATTCTATAACATTTATAGACAAGTGGAATCTCAGGAAATATGGGAATGAAATAAATTATATATTATGAACTTTTCCAAAAAAAGTGTACAACATGGAAATTGGGATTCATACTGCTATAGAAATTAGGGATAATCTTGATAACATATATAAAGGGCATATCATGATAAAATAAGCTATGTTTAAATTCTATAGGAAAAAATTTAAAGTTATTAGAATAGTTACAGATGAAAATGTTGAGGATTATTTTACAAGTGTAAATGAAATAGTTATACAAATTATTGGATTAAAAGACAAGGGAGATGACTCTTCTATCGTCAAAAAAATGAGATGTTTTCTAGACAGATTTGACCCTAAAATTATATCTTTTGAGGAAATTCATGATACATCTCTTAGTGGCTATCACAATAATATTTTAAATTTTAAAATAATAAAATAACTAATTTTCAAGAATATGGTAAGAGAATATATTAATTTTAAATCCATTAATAAATAAAACATCATTCAAAATTATTATGTTTCCTCATGTTACTTGAATAGATGTGATGAGACTGATGAGGAACAAATGAAATTAATACATCTATTAACGAAAAATATCAAGAATTAGAAAGACAAATAAAAAGTAAAAAAGTTGACTTAAATTAATTGAATGTGTATTAAATAAAAAAAATTTAATATTAAACTACATTTAAAAAATCTATAGAGACATGTAATGGTAAAAAAGAATATAAATAACAATATATTTCAAAAGGATAATATACTATAATATGAAATACATTTTATGGAAATAAAAGTAATTAATTTAAAAATAAAAAAGGAAAATATAGTAAGAAAATAGAAATAAGAAACCACTTACTCTAGTTAATTATTTTAGAATGAATTTTAAATAAAATACACTAAATTCATAGAACATATTGAAATAAATTAAGACACATACAGTAGTATATAAAAAGATTTGATGAAGCGTACATGATTCACATGTTGAAGACATATCTTCAAACCTTTATTGAAAGAAACATTGGACTTAATATGAATTTTAAAATTAACAAAATGAGGCTTTATGACTCAAAAAAATTGACTATGTGATTCCTGATAAAGAATATTAGTACCATAATGAAATCAAATGTCTCAAGGAGAAAGTAATTTACCAATAAAAGAAAATAAAGGAATAAGATAAAATGGTGTATACTTATGAAAAAGAACTATATCGGTCTTAATCAAGATGTATGAAGGACAAAAATACATTTGGTAAAATGATAATTAACCATGAAAAATATTTTGATGTTATGGATAACTCATAAAATAATATTAACAAACGTTTCTCATCATCTTAGTTAAAATTTTCATTTATAACTTCTCAAAAAAATTCAATCTATATCAACTACCAATGAATGTAATAAATGTTAATACGATTGATCCTTGGATAATAAAAACCTTTTAAAAGAAGATATTTTATCCAAGGGAGATTACATCTATCAAAATAATAATTTTTTTAAAAAATATATTCAAAATAAATATGATTCATTAAAAAAACCACTATAGTATTTTCCAAGATAAATATATATTTTTAAGGTGTCACATTAGGGGATACTGATGGTGTTGCGAAACCAATGGGAATAAATCTTGTATTATTGGGTAAAACATGTATCTCCTTTGGAATCAAAGAAGTATTTATATTATGGAAGACAACTTAAATGAGGGAAAATTAAATCCATTTTGAAGAAACAAAAAAAATATAGGATATACCTATTCAGAATTGATTTGAGTATCTTGAAGTGATATATAAAATTTGTGACCAACCGGGTCAAAAGAGTCCACGCCTCTTCCTTAATACCAATAACAACATGTTTAATAATAATTTAAAGGAATAATTGGAGGTATGATAGAAAATTGAATGACTTGTTGAAGTGGATATAGTACTATCCATAATAGTAAGCCATTGATCCTATATAGTAGATACACATCACACAATATTGGAGATTAAAAATATTTGAAATGATTTAATGAAAATGATAGTGTTGAAATGACCTTTCTAAAATAATTATCATTAAAAATCAAGAGAATTGGATCAACTATTATTGTACAAAATAAACTAAATTCATAGGAGGTTTTATTTGTCAACCTTTTGAGTGTGATTCAATTAGGTGATGATATTAATGAGATCATTTTTAGTAAAAACACTTTTCAAATAAAAAGAGTTAAAGATAATAAAATAATAACTATGAAACAAATAATTAGTTGGAATCTACTTTAGATTATAGATCCTAGCAATTCATTTTATATCATTGGTTGAAGATAAAATTTTATTTAGCGCACATGAATAGCCACATTGGTCAAATGAATCAATGTAACATTTGTAAAGAAAATGTTTTGATATATTTTCCTCAATTGATCTGAGACAGATATCAAGATTTCACAACCTATAGAAAGGGGGATAAGGTTAAAAGGAATCACAAGATAATAGAGATGAAATCAACAAGAGATCATGAATTAGTACACTAATATTTCCATTCTCCTAATAGAAAAAAATATACAATGGGTGAATTTTATTTTATTAAAATTATTCATAATTATAAAAGGATAAAAATAGAATTGTTTTTAAGAGAAAACCTCAGGTAGTGGGCATGTTAATGTATTATTAAAGACAATTTAAAATCGAACCTGGCATCCATATCCACCTAATTAGAATTATTATGAGATAAAAAAAACTATAAATCCATTTTAATGATATCACACACCTAAAAAATGGGATTTTTATATAATGAATATAACCATGGAAGAAATGGGAAGAAATTGTTTTGTCAATTTTGAATGATGAAATTTTCTTTAGAGAGAAGATGTTTTCATGAATATTCACATTCAAAATCAATGATTTTATATATAAAAATAAAATGAAATCTCATATGAAATGTGTACTAGTAAGAATCCATTATTGATCTATTTTGGATCCTTTGGTAGAAATTTTATTATAAAAAATAAATACTAGGATACATTAATGTTTGATGAGTGAGTTGAGGAAGGATTACTTCTCAGTAGTATATCAAATATGAAATGTTATATATTCTCTAAAAAGGATTCATGGGTTGGTTGATTAATATAATTTCATAAAAAATGAAATCAACCCATTAATTGTATTCTAATGATAGATGTTTTAAGGGAATTAAGAAATATAGTAATAATATTTCTATGAATAATAGAGAAAGGTTTTCTAAAATTGAACCAATAATAAGAAATTATGATTCTGAACAAACTATTGACGAGGAGATGTCATATTAATGTTGAAAAAATAAGTGTCAAACGATGAAAAATAATGTTTAATAAAACATTATTTAAAATCGAAAAAAAAGTATTGAAACTCAAATGAATATTTGATTATATGATCAAAAAACGAAATAAATTAGAAAAACATTTAGGTTTTAAAATCAAACCCTAATTGTCTCAGAGGTTAAAATACTATCAGTTACCAAATTATTTACTTATAATTATTTTATTGAAGATATGGATTATGAATTTCATTATATTTAGAGGAATTAAACTTGGGACCAAATTCCAATACCTATTCATAGAAATTTTATTTGGAACAAGTGGGTCCTCCAAAATAAATTTAATGAAAAAGGATAAGTGATAAGGAACAAGACTAGGAATGTTTTAAGGGATATTACTATGTTGATGGAATTTATTTCAATGAGTCCTCTACACAAATTTATAGGCTCGAAGCTATCAAGATGTTACATTCTATAGAATTTGGCAAGGAATACAAAATATATTAGATGAACTTTAAGAATACATTTTGAATTTTGATATTGAGGAATAAGTGTCTATTGAAAAGCCTAAGGGTTTTTATCTTGATAATGATGGTATAAGAGTGTGAAATTTTAAGAAGGATCTATATTTCTTAAATAGGCTCCATGGTCCTTGTAATCAAGGATAGGAAAGTTCTTAAAGGAGTTAAAATTCATTAAATAGGAAGTGGATAACATCCTGAATATCAATGAAATAATGGATTTTACCCTTATTTTTATTTTATTGGTTGATTATTTCATTTTTTTCAAGTGATTATGAAATTTATTTTAAATAGTTTTCTTATAAAATTAAGAAACATTTTGTGTTTTCAATGCTTGGTGAGATGAGATCCTTCTTAGGGATTCATGTTTTTGATGTAGTTTGGGACCCAGAAACCATATTCTTTGTACTTTACGATAAACATGTATTCATTGGATGAATATTAATAAACTACTTATCACATCATTACTGTTCATATTCATAACATAGTATGTGATAATTTCCTAAGGATATTTGTCGCATTAAAAGGTAATAGAAAATTCCTACTATGATGAGAACCTGAAATTTCAATGACACTATTCTTGAATATATATTATATGTTCAGATGATTGAATTTTAAGGGATGCAAATGATACAAGAAATTAGAGGTGGGGAATCATGAAATATGTAGGTACATTCTCATGGTGTGCACCATTTGTAATATCTAAGAGGATGTTATGAGAACAGTACCCTCCATTATGAAATCCACATTCATAACTGTCATTAGATCTTCTTATCTATGGGTGAATGTATTGTTACTTATACTTTATGTTTATTATTAATTGTTATTATGAATCCTACTCTTAAATGTATTACCGAAAACCATGATGACAGATGTTCGTGGGGAGTTTGGATACATCGGTTGCATCAAGAGTAATACTAAATTAATTAATAATGTGACAAAGGATTTTTCACTCCTATGGAAGTAGATATCTCATTAGCATTGATGGAAATGATAGATACTTACTAATTACATAGACATATTGTTCCCTAGGATAGATCAATTCTGGGAAGTCAAAGAAATAGAAATCAGGGACATGGATTGATGGTACTTTCATGCAACTCGCTTGATTGGATATATCAGTAAAAATGAATTATATTAGATGGTAATAATTTTTATGAGGTGACATGTTTTGGTGACATGAACTTCATTCTATTGGGTTCCTTGACCCTTTACTAGATATTAATCTTGGACTTCAGGCATGACCACCTAATTCCAATGAGAAAGAGGACTAGAGAGTCACACACTATGTGTAGTCAGAATCTAAATTAAATAATTTATTCATTTAACAAGTTGAAAATATATTATTCCCCATTGTGGTTTAATAATTATTCAAGTATGTATGATCGAATTTCTTTTGTCTCTTGTTATTAGAGAAAATATATTGTAGATGGAATATTTATTAATTAGGGAATAATATAGTTATATTTATTTGATAAATAAATATTAATTTTTTCCCAAAAAATATTGTGGAGGATTGGAGGTCCATGTTATGGGTTCAGTGAGAAAAAAAACAAAATATTATTCTGTTAAATAATATTTAAATATAACATGAAAACTAAGCACATGTCATGGAAATAATATTGTTGTTATTGTTATTTGATAAGGGGTTTCACAAGGAATATTAAATTATGTAATGGAACATATGCTAATTATTTATTATTACCTAGTGAATTAAATTCCCCGTTTTTCTATTATTCACTATTTAATCCAAGTGTTCAGTCAATAGGCTAACCAATCATTGTTTGAAAAACATCATTAAGGAAAAGACCTTGAGCCTAGAGAACACTTCCCTATTAAATAATTCTCTCATGAATGAGAGAGATCCTCCTCCAATGGATCAATGAAAATGATTTGGAAGCGATTCTCAGGGAAATATAAAGAAGACATCATCAGTGAAAGGATCTTATATGCTATCACCCAGAGACTCCTTCATTGATGTCTGGAGATATGTGGAGAATGTGTGGATCACCATTAGAGGATTCCTACACTTGGATTCCACATTACAATGAAGTCGAGCCTTGGACCCATGGTTAGATGAATCAACGAAGAAAGAATCATCTTGGAGGTAAATAAATAATTAAATTAAATTATTTATTAAAAAAATATATCAATCATCTCTTCTTAGTTTTGGGTTCTCCCCTTTTTCTTTTATCATTGATTCAATTTCATGGATTCTAGAATTCAATGTCGTATTCATACAAGATTAATTATTGATTATGGAAATTTTTATGGTTGGGTACATGCCCGTAATGTGATTCCCCTATGCCCATAACCTACAAGTTCCATCATACATGTCTTATTTTTCTTAATAATTAATCAAATTAATCATTTTTTATTTACTCCTTACTAATTTAGTTTTTCAATTCATGATTAATCATTCTTTTAATCTAAATTTTGAGATTTATTCCTCCATTATATTTTCTTGTATATCTAATATAAATGAGTAATTTTATTATTAAAATTTAATATATGATCACATCTGGAGGCATCGACAGTTCTATTCAGATAACAACAGAATTCAAGCTGTGTAGTCAGATCTACACACCATGTATTTGTGTTCAATGAATCCAAATTAATTTGTAAATTACTCAAGACCTATGCATTAATGAAACACGGTGTACATAATTTTTACACAACATGTTGACTACGAAAGACTGCCACACGGTCATCCAGACTACACGTTGTGTGGCCCACTAGACGCAGAATGTATTCCCTTTGGGTCAGGGTCAAGTCATGTATCCCATACATGGCTCACTTGGATGGTGACCGTGTAACGTGGAGACAACATTTCGTGTGGCCCATTTTACACTCTGTGAACTCCGGTGATTTACAAAGTACAACTCACATGCCATTTCCTTGAGTATGTAATTCGGATGGACGATGTCAAGGGTACACAATCTATAGTCAGATCTACACATCATGTACTATTTCTAGATATCACAGATTTAAAAATTTATTACTATATAATAAAAAGTCTTGAGACATATACCTTCATTTGGGTTTAAATCTGGGACACAACATATTATAGGTATTTGATATATATATATAAATGTTTAATTAACACATGTGTATTGTTCAATGATCTTCACATCATGTTTGAGTTGTATAACAATTATAATTTCGTGTGGCTACTATATGTCGCAAAGAATAAAGTGTATACAAGTATAAATACTTGTTTGGTAGTTTTTTATAGTTATTCACAATTTTTCCTCCAATTTACATGATATGTAAAAGGTTATGAATGAGAATCTCAATGAAATTTAGAAAAGTATTAGGATAAAATATTGATTATTTAATGTTAACGATTAATCGATTCAAGCATAATTTATCATTATAAGAGTGATTAAATAAATCAATGATAGTTTTATTAAATTCATAATTTTTTTTCGTATATGTCGATTGTCATGAGATACACTAGACCTTTGTATGTGATTGGTTCCTTATAAATTTATTTATTAGATTAAGATTTTTGGTATGTGTGCCTTCTCCTAATTAATATATAGGGCATGCATGCCTATGGATTCATTTATGTAAACCCTCTTTTACCCACCACTTGCATGTGAGTTAAAAGAATATATATTCTATGGCTGACACAAATGATACAATCTATCTTGGGTGGGTCTCATGAAACATTGAGGAACCTTCTCATAGTATGCCCCCATGGTAATATCTGGGGGATATTATGAGAAGAAGACCCACTAGTAAGAAATATATTTTCATCTGTGTCTTTGTATTTTCCAATCTGTGGATGTGTTTATTGGTCCTTACACATTAAGAGTAATATTACTGGGTATTATGACTAGCACAATTAGAATTATTGATGAAAAACGTGATGAAAATGTATAATATGTTGTCTGCATCACGAGTAATACTACATTAATGAATAATGGGAGAAATGATTTTCCACTTCTACTAATGTAGATATCTCTGTACCTTTGATGAAAATGATATAGACTAACTAAATCCATTTTTAGGGTGTTCTCTAGGAAATATAAATTCTTGGAAGTCAAAGAATGCGAAATCGAGAACATGGGTGGATGTATGTTACTTTCAACCATCTTGATTGGAGTTATCTGGAAAAGAGGATTATATTACAATGTAATCATTCAAATGATGTTAAAAGTTTTTGCGACATAAAATTATTTAAAATGGGTTCCTTGAACTATTTCTAGATAGTAATCATAGAATTTAGGCATGCCCTCCTGGTGACATGTAAAAAAGAGGCCTATAGGGTCACACACTAAGTGTTTCCAGTATATCTTTTAAATAATTTATTTATTTAACAAGTTGAATAAATATTATTCCCGGTTGAGGTTTAATAATTATTCATTTATACACCAGATCACATTTATTTCATCTCAAGTTATTTTTGAAAATATTTTTCTGGTGAAATATTTATTTATCAGCAAATAATGTAGTTATTTTTATTTTATAAATAATTATTTATTATTCAAGGCACAATAAATATTGATGATGATTGGAGGACCATGTTATGGTTCCAGTGAGAAATAATATTAAATATTATTTTGATAAATATTATTTAAATATAATGTTAAAGTTACGCACATGTTATTGAAATAATTGCATTGTAATTATTATTTTTCTAGGGGTTTCACATGGAATAATAAATAAAGTAATGAAACATGTGCTAATTATTTATTATTACCATGAGAATTAAATTACCTGTAATTCTATTATTCAATATTTAAACCAATGGGTCATTCGACTGGCTAACAAATCATTGTGTGAAAAACATCCTTGGAGAAAATATCATGAGCCCAGAGAACTCCTCTCTCTCCAAGAATGATCTCAAGAATGAGAGAGATCGTCCTATAGTAGATCAAGGAGAACATACTTCAAGAGATTCACAAGGTGATCGAAGGCAGACAACACAAGCACCTGGATATTCTGGGCTAACACCTGGAGACTCCTTCGGTGACGTCCATAGATACATTTATCATGTGTGGATCACCACTAGAGGATTCCTATCCTTGGATTCTACATTGAAATGATGCCTCACCTCAGACCCATGGTCAGATGCATCAACGATGAAATAATCACCTTAGAGGTAATTCAATAATTTACCTAATATAATTAAAAAAAATATGTCAATCCTCTCTTATCAGTTTTGGGTTATCTCATTTTTCATTTATCTTTGATTCAATTCCATTGATAGTGGAATTAATATTAATATTAATCTTTGAATAATTGTCGATTATGGAAATTTTTATAGTTGGGTAAACACCCATCTTTCACTTCTTCAATGACCAGAACAAATAACTGGTATCAGAGAGGTCATTTATTGTTTATAATTATTTAAATAGTTCATTTATGATTTATGCTTTCATAATTTAGTTTTTCAATTCATGTTTAATCATTCTTGTAATATGAATTTACAGATATATTGACCTTTCATCATTTCTCGCAGATCTAATAGAAACTATTAATTTAATGATTAAAATTAAATCAAGGATCTCATCAGGAGGTGTTGATAGTTCAGTTCAGATAACACAAGAATACACATCATGTAATCAGATCCACACAACATGTATTTGTGTTCAATGCATTGGTTTTAATTTTTCAATTAGTCAAGATATGTTCATTAATGACACAAGGTGTAGTTAATTCTTACACCACGTGTTGACCGGGACATATTGAACCATGGTCAACTAGACTGCATTCACTATGGCCCACTGGAGTTGGCGTGTAGTCCTTTTGGGTTAGGGTCATGTCATGTATCCCATACATGGATTTCTTGGCAAGTGACTATGTAATGCGGAGTCTACATAGTCTGTGGCCCACAGGACACGTCGTGTAATAGGAATATTTCTGAAGTACACCCCAAACTTCATTTCCCCAGGAGTGTACTTCAGATGGATGGTGAGGAGGGTACATGTCGTATAGTTGGATTTACACTTCATGTAATGTTTCCATATTATGAAGATTTAAAAATTTATTATTATATTATATAAACACTTGAGACATGTACCTTCGTGTGGTTATAAAACTGGGACATAACATGTGATAGGTGTTTAATATATATATATATATATGTGTTTGATTAACATCTATGTATTTTCCAAATATCTATACATCATGTATGAGTTGTATAACAATTATTATTCTACGTGCATGCTACATGTCACAATGAATAAGTTGTATAAAAGCATAAAAACATGATTTGTTTTTTCTGATGGGTATTCATTGGGTTTCCTCCAAAGTAAAAGTTAGGTAAAGGTTATGAATGATAATCCAAAGGAAATTCTAAAAAGTATTAAGATAAAAAGTGTTGATTAGTTAATGATAATGATTAATCAATTTGATCATAATTTATATTGATAAGAACGATTAAAAAATTGAATGCAATTTTTATTAAATATGTAATTATTGGAAGGTATATAGATGATCATGAGCTAGACCGGACCATTTTATGTTTTTGGTTCCCTTTTAAATTATTAACAAAATACAAATTGTTGGCTTGTGTGGATTATCCTTATTATTATGTGGGGAATGTGTTCCCATGGGTACTTTTATGTAAAAACCTTTAAAACCCTCACCTGAATGTGAGTTAAAATCATAAGTAATTAATGGAGCTCCCATGCTAGAAGAGGCAGTTGATGTTAGTAGTTGAGGAGAAACCAATCCAAGTAGATACAATGGTGGGTAGGTGGAACGTTGTAAACATGAACCATAAATGGGTCAATGTGTTTCTCCCCTATTTCAGGGTTAGTTTAAAAACCAATAGATAAACTAACCAATAGTAAATCTCATGATCATACCCTTTTTCTATTTCTGACAGTTCGATGGTTTTTAATTATGGATGTTTAATAAGATCACATAATTGATGAATTTACAATCATACAAGATAGAACTGAAATAAATAATGGCTTATGTGTAAATATTATCAATACAAGGTTAATCACTTAAGAATATCCAACATTACATAAACAAGAATTTGAAGAGATAAAAAGTGGAAATTTACCCATAAAAGATAAAGTACATCAATTATATATTTAGTTAGTATAGACTTCCATTACTTTGGTAATAATCGAAACATAGTTCAATGTGCTTGAAAAACATTTTTTTGGGTGATTTCAATAATTAGAGAATTCTAATTTAACATTTTGGGATGAATTAAAATTTTTTACATCAACATTTGAAAACCCTTGTATTACTTGGTCTAATTGAGATGCAAATGATGAAGAAATCCAAAGTTAAGGATTTTAGGATTGGGGAATCCACTCAACAGATTAAGGAGTAGTGAGTTAATGTCATTGGCATTTGGAATTGCTACCTAAAACCTCTCATGTTTCTTGACCAACCTTATTTTTGGTAATGCGATGGGAAATATGGATCATTTCTAGTAGAATGTCTAGGAAATGTGATATTCTGAAGCTAGTGGTGAGGGCTATTGGGGTTTAACAAAATAGTGGGATACTAATAGATATTAATTTTTATTTTCTTCTATATTTATCAAAATGAAGTTAAAAAAGTATGTTGATATTAATTTGTAGAAATAAAAATCAAAATGACATAAAACACCCCATTTAGATCCATACTCAAGAAGGAAACACTTCTCATTAGCACTAATTTCCAACCATGGTTAAGGTACCGACAGTTATCCTTCATTATGAGAGGATACATTATGTACTGGAAGAGCCTTTACCAGTTGTGCCCTGAAATGAGGTGAGTGATGGGTAACTCTTTATGTACGAAAAATATCTGAATGATGCTATAGTTTTTGGTGCGTCAAGCTATCATCCATGACCAATGAGGTCTTGATGAAAAATGTGGAAATGGATGCCTATAGCATAATGTATCACCTTCGTGATTTCTATCAAGAGAAGGATAAATATGAGATGTATGAGAACTCCAATGCTTTGGTCACTATGAATCATAGAGAGTCTTTTTCAGATGGACCAAATGTATTCAACCATATTGAATAAATTGAGTTTTTGAACATCTTAGGGATTAAATAATGAGATGAGTTGCAAATAGATGTCATACTATCATTGTTTCATAATACCTTCTAATGTTTTATTGTGAATTATATTATGTCAATAATGAGAAGAGTCTATTGTATTTTCATACCCTAATTAGCCTAGTTGATAATGAAATGGGGTGTGAGAAACCTATATTCCTTGTGTTGAATAAGAAGAGGAAGATCAAGGAAAAGTGGATTGAGATTTATAAACAATCTAAATCCTATGATTACCATCCAACTAAGAAGAATAAGATCCAATGGTAGGCAAGGAAAAGGAGGCAGTATGCTTTTCATGTTCCATGTTCGGCCAATGGAAGATGAACTGCACCCATTGGAAAGGGGAAGTGAATGGTTCATTCATTATTAAGTGAAATCATTCCATTTATACACATTGGTTATTAGATATAGCTTTTGCAGCTCACATCTGTATTAAAATTCAGTAACCAAGTAGATTCCAAAAAATTGACAAAGAAGAGGTGGATCCATGAGCTGCTAATGGTGTGAGGCTTTCTGATCTGGCCATTTGTGACTACCACCTCACATTGCCGACAAGAATGATTTTTTACATGGCTGTTATTATGAACTAAGTTTTACTAAGAAAATAATTACTGTATCGAGTTTAGATATCGGTGGATTTATTTCCATGTTTAGAAATAAAAGTTTATACCTTTATAAGGAAAACATATGTTTTGTAATGATGCATTTAAATAAAGATCTGCATGTATTAAATTACAAGTATCATGTTTTGGCAATTGATAATGAACCAAGTTCATGTGATTCATACAACACCCAGTTGTGGAATCAATTCCTTGGTCATGTAAATGAGAAGAGACTAACAAAACTCTATCAAGATGGTTATTTATACTCTTCTATGTTGAGACCACTTGATATATGTCACTCTTCTTTACATGGGAAAATTACCAAATTTCCATTTAGTGGACTTGGGGAAAGGGCCACATAGCTTCTAGGATTGGTAGAAGATGATATGTGTGGACCACTTCTAGTAGAAGATAATGGTGGATATAATTACCTTATTACTTTTACTGATGACTTGAGTAGTTATGGATATGTCTACTTAATGAGGTATATGCACGAGTACTTTAAGAAATTCAAGTATTTCAAGAATGAAGTACATAATCATCTTGGTAAGATGGGAAAGAAAATTTGATCAAATCAAGGTGGATAATATTTTAACTAAGAGTTAATCAACCTTTTATAGGAGTCTGTAACTCCATCTCAACTCACTCTACCTAATACACAACATTGTAATGGTGTTATTGAAAGGAGTAACTATACCTTGTTGGACATGGCAAGGTCGATGAAGAGTCATGTAGATCTTCAATAATCATTTTGGGGATATTTATAGCTATCTGTGACATTCAAATAAAACCAAGTACCAACTTAGGAAGAAAATAGGATTTCCTTTGAGCTATGGAGTGGAAAGAAATCAATCTGTCATATACACTTTTATGGGGTTGTGAGGTGTTATTAATTATTTCTTTGGAAAAAAACTATCACCTTAGGGAATGAAGTGTGTCTTTGTAGTATATCTTAATTAAACAAAGGGATACTACCTATACAACCCCTCAGACAACAAAATATTTGTTACTAAGAGGATATATTTCTTGAGAGAGAAAATTTCCTCAAAATGTATTGTGGAAGAAAGATTTAATTCAATGTAGTTGATTCTCAAGATACACTTGATTTGGCATAGGAACAAGTTTCACAGGTCTCTATGGAAAAGGTAGTTCTAGAAACACAAGTACTATCTATGAGTACAAGAGAGGTAGGGGAACCAGAGAGATATGGTTTCCTTGTCACAGAGGAAGGTAACTCATTATTATTATAAAATGAAGAAACTTTATCCTAGAATGATGTAGCAGAGAGATCCGAAGCTGCAAGATGGATGCAAGATATGAATTTTGTTATGCATTCAATGTATTATAACCATGTTTGGGTTCTGGTCAATGCACCAGTTGATGTAAAGCATCTTGGGTGTAAATGGGTATTCAAAACGAAAATGGACATAGAAGGTCAATATAGTACCTATACAGTAAGGATCTTGGATAATTTTTTTAAACAGCATCCTGTTATTGACTATGATAAAAACATATCACCATTTGAGATGTTAAAATCCATAAAAATCATACTTTTCATAGCAGCATTCCATGACTATGAGACTTGGTAAATGGATGTCAAAATTGAATTCCTTAATGGGAACCATTGGGAGGATGTCTATATGCCACAACTAGAAGGGTTTGTGAAACCAGGTGGTTCTAAAAAGGTATGAAAGTTATAGAGATCAATTTATTGATTAAATAAATAATCCATATCACGGAACATTAGATTTGATAATTCAATAAGAGAATTGGGTTTCATTTGGAATGGATGGGATCCATGTGATTACAAGTGGTTTAATGGGAATGCAGTCATTATCTTACTAGTGTATGTTAATGACATAATTCTTATTGGAAATGACCTACCATTCTTGCAGCCAGTCATGAACTGGGGGAACAAGTTCTTCTCTATGAAGGACTTAGGTGAAGCAGCCAACATTCTCGCAATCAAGATCATTCATGATAGATCCAAGAGGCTACTTGGACTAAGTAAATGTATATATATTGACCAATTAATAAAGACATCTAGTATGGAACAATCAAATTGGTTATTGGTTCTAGTGTCACAAGGTATACATATTTTCAAGAAAATTTGTACCTAGACACAACATGATAAATATAAGATGAGGAAGATTCTATATTCTTTAGTGATAGAATCTATCATGTATGACATATTATGTACCAGACCTGATATTTCCAATGCACTGATCACGCTAGGAAGATATCATTTAGATACAAGAGAAAAACATTGGAGTGTAGTCAAGACTAACCTTATGCATCTGATAAAAACTAAGGATATGTTACTGGTGTGTGGAGGAGACGAGAAGATTGTCATCAGAGGATATATTGATGATGGTTTTAGGCCCATAAGAATGATCGGATATATCAATAAGGATGTGTCTTCTATCTCAACAGAGGATCTGTGAGATGGATGATTTCAAATTAGCTAGTTTCCCTTGATTCTACAGAAGAGTCTGAATATATAGAGGCTTCCGATGTATCCAACGAAGACATCTGTATTAAGATATTTGTCCAGGCTCTGAATATTATGCCTACAATTAAAGATTACATTACATTGTATTTTGATAATACTTTAGCAGTGGCTTTTGAAAATGATCCAACTTCACATCAAAAGACCAATCACATACTGTAAAAGTATCACCTCTTATGTGATTCCTATCAAAGAAGTGAAGTTTCATTAAGAATAGTGTCCACATAAAAGAACATGGTGGACCTCTTGACTAAAGGCCTATCTCAGTAGAAGCATGAATATAATGTGAGAGCTAGAAAATAGATTATTTTTATTAGTTTGATATAATTAATGTTGGAGTCTGTTGGGGTTGGTGTCCTAGAAACCAACTTATTTTACACTATGATAATCCTTTATAGGTTGGATAAATATTAAAAAACTACGTATTACATCATGATTTTTCTTCAGCGTGACATAGTATTTGATAATTTACTATGAATAACTATCTCTTTAAAAGGTTATAGGATATCCCTGTTATGATGAGAACCCGGAAGTTCCATGACCATATTCGTGAAAATATGTCCTATGGACATAGGATATCATTTTAAGGGACAAAAATGTCCCTGAATATCAGGGGTGGGGACTCATGAAACTCTGAGGCACCTCCTCTTGGTGTTCACCATTCATAATATCTAGGAGAATATTATGAAAAAAGACCCTCCAGTTGGAAATACACATTCATGTGTCATCAGATGGACCTACCTACGGACATGTGTATTGTTCCTTATACATTAATTTTATTATTAATTGGTATCACGAATCATGATGTTAGATGTACTAATGAAAACTGTGATGATAAGATATTCATGGTGAGGTAGGATATGTTGGGTGTGCCACGAGTAATACTACATTAATGAATAATGTGAGAATGAATTTGTCACTTCTATGGAAGTAGATATATTAGGCCCGATTATAGAAATTATATAGCCTATCTAAATCCATGTCCATGGTATTCTCTAAGGTATTTAAATTCTAGGAAGTTAAGGAATAAGAAATAGATAACATGGGTTTATGGAACTCAAATTCAACCCGCTTTATTAAAGATATCGGGACATAGGGACTATATTACATGGTAAGAATTCTTATGAGGTGACATGTCATTGTGAAATCAACTACATTATCTTGGGTGCCTTTACCCATTACTAGATAGAAATCTGGGACATTAGGAAAGCCCACCTTATTTCAACGAGAAAGAGGCCGAGAGATTCATAGAATAAGTGTATCAATTATCGCAGTTAAATAATTTACTTATTTAACAATTTAAATAAATATTATTCCTGGTTTTGGTTTAATCATTATTCAAGTATGCATGGTTGCATTTATTTCGTCAGTATTTATTTGAGAGAATATATTACAGATAGAATATTTTTTTTATCAGATAATAATTATTGTATATTTATTTAGTAAATAAATATCATTATTCATGGCCTGGTAAATATTGAGGAGGATTGGTGAAACAAGTTATGGTTACATTGAGAAATAATATTAAATATTATTTTGTTAAATAATATATAAATATAATGTGCATGTTACGTACATGTCATGGAAATAAAACCATTGCTTTTATTATTTGACATGAGGTTTCACATAGAATAATGAATTAAGTAATGGAACCTGTGTAAATTATTTATTTATAACAAAGGATTTAAATTCCTTATTATGTTATTATTCTCTATTTTATTCAAGGGGTCATTCGACAGGATAACCAATTGTTCTATGCACAAAATCTTTATAGAAAAAGTCATGAGCTTATAGAATTATCCCCTCTATAAAAAATCCCAATAATGAGAGATTTAATCCTCCACCAAGTCAAGCAGATTGATTTGGAAGCAATTCTCATAGAGATTAAAGGCGAGCCTCTCAAGTGCAAGGATCTTTCTCACTAGCACTTGGATACTCCTTCAGTGATGAGGGATGATACTTGGATCATGTGTGGGTCACTGTTAGAGGATTATTGTACTTGGATTATACATAGAATCGAAGACATTCCTTAGACCTATGGTCAGACGCATCAATGAAGAATGAATCACCTTGGAGGTAGTTCTGTAATATAATTAAATTAATTATAAACAAAATATTTCGATAGTCTATTCTCGGTTCTAGGATATCTCCTTTGTCTATTATCTTTGATTCAATTCCATGGATACTATCATTCATCACTGTATTGATCTCAGATTAATCCTCAATTATGGAAATTTTCTTAGTTTGGTATATTCCCATCAAGCGCTTCCTCTGCTCCCGGAACCTACAGTTGTGTAGGTGGAAACTTTTACTCTCCAAACTCAAGATAAGTACTCTAAATAATTAATGACTAAGTTTGAGATGGAGGATTCATATCCAATATATTCAATTATACATGTGGTGATGAAATTATAAAAATTTGTTGAAGGTGAGATTATAAAATGAAGGGAGATTATAACACTTATTATAATCGGAGATTATATAATAACATACATGATAGATAATATAAATATTTTCAAACCTATTTTCTCGATATCATAGTGATCCAAAAGAGTCACATTTTATGACTCTAAAAATAATTCTTAGATGTATCAAATTTATTATGAGTTATTGGATTATTTATATGATCATAACAAATTTTACTATGTCTAGATAGATAAAAGTTTATTGGGAAGGAGAATATGGTTACAAAAGGCATGCATTAGTGGGAATGTTTCTTTTGGGAGATAATTATGTGAGTTGAAACTAACAAAATTATAACTCAATCACACTAATTACTAATAAGGTCAAATATCTAACCACTACTTGTGATTTCACTCAAATTAATTTCCTAATAGAGTAGTTATTTAATTTAATGGTGAATTTGAAAAAATTGATCAGAATTTATTATTCTGATCAAACTACTATAGACCTCTCTAAAAATCATGTCCAACACTCATGGTCTATGAATATTGATAATAGTTTTCACTTAAATATATGGTAGGTTTTCAATAGAAATATAGATCATGAAATTTTACCTACTAGAGACCAATAAGTTTTTAATTTAACTAAGTAAATACCAAAAGATAGTTTTGATTCAATGAGGATGAAAAAGAATGTCCCGTCATACCCTATCTGTTAAAATCTACAGGGAAGTCTCATAGTTATCCTTAGATTTGGTTTTCAAAGGGGTAGAAAAGGTACACTACTCTTAAGGATAAATCTATTGTAAATTCTCTCTATCTCTTCTATCTAATGGTTTTTTTGTAAATAAGGTGATCATTGAAATGGAGTTCTTAAATAAGGGGGCAGAGCATCAGGATCACCTAGAAAATATTTTCATTTAATAGAGGGAAGGAATTCTCTCAAAAATACTACATTATCATCTGGTGTCGTTCTAAGACATTTTGTTAAGTCGAAATTCTTCTTTTGACTTTTATGTCTTGTTTTGGAAATCAAAAATCTTTTTATATTCCATTCATAAATAAATATTTTACTTTGAATATGGTACTATGTCACTCTTACAGACTATGTTAATCGTACTGACTATGTCACTCGTATTAACTCTGTCAATCGTACTGACTCTATCAATCGTAGTGACTCTATCAATCTTGTTGACTATGTCAAATGTACTGACTCTGTCAAGAGTAATGACTCTATCAATCATATTGACTCTATCAATCGTATTGACTCTGTCAATCATACTGACTATATTCAATGTACCCACATTTTTCATCACACTCACTTTACATCATATCAATATACTGCACTAAGTAATATTAATAATACTAATGTTTTACTTTTATTACATGAATTATTATATCCACTTATCATAACACTTGTTATATATTACTCGTACATGTGATTCATTTTATATACTTATTTTTTTTTAACAAAAATGATTTTGTGGAGCTAGATATAAACGAATCAAAACAATGACCTATTTTCAGTTTCAATATGACCATTACAATTCCAGGTGTAGATGACCCTCTGAATGTTTTTCGGAGAAATATAACCATTGGTGAAAATATGACTATTGGAACCTGAGGCCTATAAATAGAAGGTCATTTGAAATAGAGAGTAGAAATTTGATCATCCACTGCTTCTATCAAGTTCTAGAGATAAACGATGTGATTTCTGTATTGTTTCGTGCGAAATCCTTGGAATTAGAAAATGTCAATGGCTCATTCATAGTAAGTTATTTACTGTTAAATTGTGCATCTGATCAGGTGATAACGATCGAGGGAATTAGGGGATAGGCAGACAATGAAACTGATCTTCATATCGAGGGATTTCAAGTGGTCGAAATACAAAGGTACAAATTACCTATAAAATCGAGAGCTTATGGGGATAGAATGATGGATGTACAAATAATAGTATCGAGGTATTACCAAGGTGGTCGTAAGACATACCTTTTATCATAGGTGAAAGGAGACCCTTCTCTTTGGGATAAAATAATTGTAATACTTTTACTTTCAATTTCTGTTTGTATTTGAAATGGAATTGTATTATTTTCTCATTCATTTAATATTCATTCCAATTGAAAAATTTCAATTAGGATTATTTTGATACATATTGTATTGATTGATTCTATGGGTTTTATTGTAGAATGTTTTTCATTTATATTACTATAATTATTGTATTCAATTAGAATACAATTGTTGTACATTACTTATAGTTTTACATCGTATCATACCTATTATATCCATTAAAATTGTAGTCTATTGTATTTATTTTTAATTGTATTAGTTTAATACCTTTTAAACTAATTTTGATCTTGTGTTTAAATACAAATTTTTTTAACATAAAATTCACCCCCTACCCCCCTTCTTGTTTTGTGTCATATAATCTATATATACTTCTATATAATGATCCCAAAATTTGTATCATAGCAGGTTTCCAGTGATATTATATTTTTTTATTTATTTCTTTTGACAATACGATTTCATTATAATTTTATGGTTGTAACTACTTACTACACTAACGTGTGGTGTGGAAAAGTATTGTTTTATTAGATGGTGGTAATGATTATTGGATCAATTGAAAATCTGTATCCAACTAGACCACCTATTTCTTATTGGAATGATTTTCAGCACTAGAGAGATCATATGAAGACATTTTTTATTAATACTATAGTAGAATACATTATTATGATCAAAATAGGTTACAAAATACAAGAAAATGAAGTTAGTACTTTAACCAATCAAGATAAGTGAGAATATTAATTGATTTACAAGGTATGTAATACATTCTTATGTTCTATAACCCAGAATATATATAGTAAGATATCATCATGTGAAGCATGAAATTGTATATGGAATAAATTAGAAGACACACATTTTTGTGCATCTAATGTTATAGAAACGAGAAGAGAAATGCTTCATATAGAAAATCACGGGTTTCTTTTTTCCTTATGGAGAACTAGTATGTAAGGTGTAACAAATTTTTATTACAATTGTAAACAATTTACAATCCATGTGTGAAAATGGGCTTGATGATGAAGCACTTGTAGACAAGATTACCGACATAAGTAAAAACAATTGGGAATTGAAAGGGAAAGTTATTGATGAAAATAGAAAAGTTAATCAAATCACACTTGATGAGTTATTTGGAAATATTCTACTACACGAGACATGAATGAAATGAGTTTCTAATTTCAATAAGAATAAAAAATTTAATGGAAGTGTATCTTTTACTAGTAAATCCAAAACTAAAACTCCAAAAAGGATAACAAGATCCAAAGCTATGAAAGTTGTTGTTATGTCATAATCAAGTGATAGTGACCACTCATAAAATGTTTTTGCTAATCTTACTCGATGGTTGAAAAATATTGTGGGAAATAAATTCATACAATACCGATTGAAAAATAATGATTGGAAGGATAAGAATAACTCAGAAATAACTTTTTATGAATGCAAGAAAGAAAGTCATATTAGACCTGATATTCCTTTACTATAGAGAAAATACATAATGGAGAAACATTCTATAAGAAATAAGAAAAAGTATTAAAATCCAAATACAATGAATTTCTTGAAGGAAAATGATACATGGAGTGCAAGTGGCGGTGATTCATCAGAAGATTATTCAGAATATGAATCTTCTGGACAAATTAATATTAGACTTATAACGAGACTACCAATTGAAAATCCTTGTTACATGGATAAGGTACACAATACTAAATCTCTTACAAATGATTCTTTAAATTCTAATTACTCTTATATGAAACCTTTTCACTCATCCGATGAAGAATAATAATCAGCATAAGAAATTTTACCTACTTTTTAAGAAGTTTATCGATTTTCCAAATTACTTGAGAATGAAAATTCCGAACCAATGAAAATTATTAATAATAAAAATTCTAGAATAACGGTTCTTATAAAATAAATATCAGATAATCCCAATAGATCTTGAGAATATAATTTTTTATTTTCAAAATATTTCAAAAAAACCTTTTGGAAATATATTCTGAGAAGGATAAAATTCTTAAGGATCATGAACAACATACTTTAATGAAAAAATTTTAGGAACAAAAACAAATTCTAAAATAATTCCTTATGAGAGTGATAATTTAATAATTAGACTAAAGTCTGAAATATTTTCTTTAAAGAAAAAATTATCAATATTCAACTTCAGAGGAAAATAATTTAAAAAATGTATTCCCTAATTCGTTCTCTTAAAAATAGTTCTGGAATTGGTTATACTCACTCTAAACCTATTTTTTGTCATAACTATTTTGTTCCTCAAAGTGACCCATTATGTACTAAGTGATAATGTGGAGGAAATTGGGAAAGAAATTATTCTATTAATATAACTCAATCATTAGGTTTTCATAAATATCATAGTTGGAAACAAATTTGGATTACCAAAATTATTTTATCTAAAAATTCTAGATCCAAACAAGTTTGGGTTCCGAAAAACTAATTGTTTCTGTTTCAGCAAAACAAAATATGTACCAAAAACAATAAAATTTGGTACATGGATAGTGGATGTTCTCGACACATGACTGGAAAAAAATCTCTCATTTAAATGATTATTGAAACAAATGGTGGAAAAGTTACCTTCAAAGACAATCCTCAAAGAATTATTGTTGGTATAGGTAATATTGTTTTCCTTGGTAAAATTTTAATTTCAAATGATTTATCTATCAATGGTTTTAAGAATTACATCATCAGCATAAGTCAATTTTGTGATGAAGGATACCTTGTGAATTTTAGCAATGAAAAGTGTTTAGTTCATAATTGCAAGGGTTAATTCATTCATTTAGCCCAAGGCATGATAATGTGTACACTATTAACTTAGAAGACCTTAAGATCCAAGAATTTCCTTGATTAAGTGAAATGGAAGACCAATCATGGATGTGGCATAGAATGATAAGACACTGTAACCTTAGAAACCTTTGTAAACTATCAAAGAAAAGATTTTTTAAGGATCTACCAGATCTAATGTATGATTCTTCAAAGGTTTTTGATCCTCACAAGTATGTAAAGAAACATAAAACTTCCTTTAAATCAATCAATGATGTTTCAACTAATAATGCATTATAGCTAGTTCACATTGATCTTTTTAGTCCTACACAAACTATAAGAATTGTTGGAAAATACTATGTATATGATTTAGTTAATGACTATACTATATTTACATGGATCTATTTTCTAGAAAGGAAATCTGAATCCTTTTTCAATTTAAAAACATCAGATCCCATGTTAAAAATGAGAAAAACATTCCACTAATAATTCTTCATAGTAATCGTGGTGGTGAATTTCAAAACTAGGATTTTGAACTCTTTTGTAGTAGTAATGGTATTACTGATAACATTCCATTTCCTATAACTCTTCAAAAAAAAGGTGTTGTTGAAAAAAAAAATCATATTCTTCTCAAAATGACAAGAACCATGTTGAGTGAATACTGAATTTCTATGTTTTTATGGGCTGAATATGTTAGTAATGCATGCTTTACTATAAATTGTGTTTTAACCAGACATTTTCATAATAAAACACCATGTGAATTGTGGATTGGAAAAAAACCTAAAGTTTTATACATTAGAGTATTTGGATGAAAATTATTCATATCGAATACAAAAGAGAATTTACACAAATTCACACCCAAATTTTATGAAGGAATCTTTATGGGTTATTCCACAACGTCTAAGGCATATAGAGTTTTTAACAAAAAACTAATGTACTATTGAAGAAACTGTTCATGTTAAATTTGATGAAACTGGATCCTTTTTTTAAACAAAATTACCTACATCAACTGATGTATTTTCAAAAACTTATTATCAACCTATGATTGAAAACACTTTTGATAAGGGGAATACGCAAGAAAATATTACTTAAAAATTTACCCAAGAATAATTTCTATATTATTTTGATGAACATGTTTTACAAAACCCAAATCCATTTTTTATTAGGAATCATCCTAGAGATAATATCATTGGTGACGTAAATCAACCTATAAGGACCAAAAATTCCTTGAGAAATGAAATAGAACATCCTGCTTTTCTATCTCATTTTGAACCTAAAACACCAAGAAATGAATTAGGTGATAAAGATTGGATTAGAGCAGTGAAATATAAAATAAATTAATTTGAAAGGAATCAAGTCTGCAATTTGGTTGAAAGACCTAAAGAAAAACCTATAATCGGTGTAAAATGGGTTCTCAGAAAAAAATTTGATGAAAATGGAGTCATTGTAAGAATTAAAGAAAGTCTTTTTGTTAATGGATATAATAAACAAGAGGGAATAAACTATGAAGAAATATATGTTGTGATAGCTAGACTAGAATCTATTTGTATTCTATTAGCCTTTGCAGCATACATCAATTTCAAACTAATTCAAATGGAAGTAAAATGTGCTTTTCATAATTGTTTTGAATAATAAGAAGTGTTGGTAGAAAACATCAAGTTTTTATGGATACAAAACATCCGGATCATGTTTTTAAACATAGAAAATGTTTATACAGTCCTAAAGAAGCCCCTATACATGACATGATAGACTTATAAGAATTATTTTAAAAACCAATTACATAAAAGGTATGGAAGTTCCAACTATTTTTACAAAAATGGAAAATAAAAATGTATTTATTGTTTAACATTATGTGGGTGAAATTATATTCAGATCTACTCAGAAATCATTAATTGATTTCTTTGTGAATCTAATGAAATATGAGTTTGAAATTAGTATGATGGGTGAGTTAACATTATTTTTAGGTTTACAAATCTCTCAAAAAGCAGAAAGAACTTATATATATCTATATAAGTATAACAAATACATACTCAAGAAGTATGGATATGACAACACTAAATGTATTAGCACTCCAATCGGTACATCAAATACACTTGATCTTTATGAAACTGGAATACCAGTTGATCAAACAAATTTTAAAGGTATGCTATGATTTTTGTTATACATGAAATCTAGTCATTGAGGCATAATGTTTTTAGTATTATTATGTTAAAGATACCAATAAATTCCAAAATAATCTCATTTAAATGATTTGAAAAGTATTTTATGGTACTTAAAAGGAACTTTGGATTTATGACTTTTTTATTCTTCTGGAAATGATTTTGTCTTAAAAAGTTTTCAAGTTCTTGTGTTTGGTGGTTATAGAATGGATAAAAAGAGTACATCTGCAACATGTACTTTATTAAGATATAATTTAGTTTCTTTTTCATGCAATAAATGACACTCAATAGTTCTTTCCACTGCTGAAGATGAATATATAGTAGCTGGATGTTGTTGTGCTTATGTGTTATAGATGCAACACACACTCACTGACTATGGAATTAGTTTCTCCAAAACTCAAATACAATGTTATAATATCATTTCCATAGATCTTAGTAAAAACCCAGTACATCACTCAGGTGAAAAACATATAGATGTTTGGCATCACTTTCTTAGGGATCACACACAAAAAGGAGATATTATTTTACAATTCATCAAAATGCAATAACAACATGCTGACATTTTTACAAAACCATTACCTTCTGATAGATTTGAATGTATTAAACAGAAGTTTGGAATGATTACACTAAAATAATCATTCAAATATACTTAATGTTTTACATTTCTCTTTTCATTACATAACTCCTCTTGAAAGGGGGAGAACATTAGTCTTTGTTTTTATGTTTTACCTATTTTTTTATTTCATATATTTTATTATTTTATTTTATTTTATTTTAATTACTTATGTTTACAATTTTACTTATTTTTGTTTTCTATTATTTTTATAAGTTGTTTATTTCATTGTCATTCATTTTTATTTTGTTTCATCATTCTTTTTATCATCTTGACTTTCTGTTTATCGTATTGACATTCTGTTGGTCGGTATAACTTTGTTTTCCATCATCTTGACATCCTATGGTGATGAAATTGTTTTCCATCAGCTGGACAACCTATAGTAATGAATTTTTTCCCATCATCTTGAAAACCTATTGTAATGATTTTGTTTTCCATCGTCATGACATCTTATGGTAATGACGTTGTTTTCCATCAGCTTGACAACCTATGGTAATGATTTTGTTTTCCATTTGCTTGACAACCTATGGCAATGACTTTGTTTTCTATCTGATTGAAACCCTATGGTAATTAATTTGCTTTACATTAGCTTGATAACCTATGGTATTGAATTTTTTTCCATCGTCTTGACAACCGATGGTAATGTCTTTGTTTTCAACAGCTTGACAACCTGTGGTAATGACTTTGTTTTTCATTGGCTTCACAGCCTATGGTAATGACTTTGTTTTCCATCGGTCTGACAACCAATAATATTCACTTTCTTTCCATCGTATTGATGGTTTATTACATTATCTATTCATCATTTCAACTATTTTTTTATATTTTATTATATTTCCACTTTCATAATACTATGAAACCAACAACATCCTTGAAATCTCTGACAGATACATTCTCTTTTCTTTTTGAATTAATATTGTTTTTTGTTTTTTATACTTATATATTTTTTAATAAAAAATGCATATTTTATTCCCCATCACTGAATTATTTTTCTTTTAATCTCAACCATAGAGGACCAATGGTCACCCAATTTTGCCTATAAATAGAGGACCCCGCCCCACCTCAAACCCACACTAGTTTTTCAGATTTCTTGGCAAAGCACTGACTATCCGTTTTAAGACTCAGTTCGATCTTTTATTTTTGCACTCATCTTTATGTCATAGTCTTCTACCAACACTCCTGCCAAAATGACTTCAAATTCTTTTTCATAGAAATATTTCTTTTGGGAAAGGTTAGTTTCTCAGGATTTTTTTGACAGTTATGACTCAACAATCAAGAGGATTATCTTATTCCATGACTGGGAACATAATTGTGTTGAGAAACCCATGTCTCAATATATGATTCTTATTGAAGATGTTAGACAATTCTATAATATGGTGTCTTTTGACAAGAATATAATGATAAGCTTGGTTGTGTACTATTAAAAAATTTCAATGTATGTAAAAAAAGCAGCACACATTATAAATGTTTTTACGGAAGGTGATTCCTTTTTCCCATCTCATAAGATACCTGAGGATGTTGGTATGTTTTACAAAAAAATAGGTGAAAATTCATTCTAACATATAAATGTGGAAAAAATGAAAGTAACTCATTTATCTCCAGACAACTGGTTTGTTGTTATTTGGATGCAAGGTTTTATAATTCCAAGGAAAGGGGATAGAGAAACTCTTAATGTTTCTAATGCTTTTATGTTAGATTATATTGTAAACATTATAAAGGTAAATCTCATGGGTTACATTTTAGAAACTATCATCAATGTGAAGTCAGAATCAATCATGTCTTATCTTATCCTGTATCCATCAATTCTTAAAAAGTTCATTCATGAAAGTTTGATGTTTTGTAATATTCATCTGAAAGGAGAGTTGAAAGTTCTAAATCCTTCTTCGATAAGTATGAAAATGATGATGAAATTTTATGTTTGTTTTGATGAATATTCAAAAATATTTTTCGATGATGTAGAAGCAGAATCGAAACTAAATCAATCATCACTAGTACTAATAGAATCAATTCCAACAGTTGTTTCTTCTCAGAAGTAAGATCCTCAAGTTTGTAATTAGACAAAGAAGAAAAAAATATAGAGTAAGGAGGTTGTGGCTATGTGGATAAAGTACAATTAATTATGAAAATAAGGTGATCATATGTTTGGAGTTAATCCAACTGAAGATATTGCTAAGAAGATAATGGTAGAGGATACTCTATAGAATGAGAAGAAAAAGAAGACTGTTTTTAAAAGAAAATATCATGATTTTGATGTTGCTAGAATCCTAAAAGGTGTTTAGTTGGAAAGTGGTCAACTAACAAAATACGTAAAACAAGAATAAATCATACATACTTTTTTAGAGAAAGAGAAAGGGAAACAAATAGCTTAAGAAGTTAAGGAATGTGAAGAAAAGAAAGAATAATTTAATTTTGGAATTTTTTCTGTGTTCTAAGAGGAGTAGAGAAGAATCATCTCTTACAAAGAAAAGTGAAGGAATACAACAAAATCCTCATGCCGATCAACCACTAGATAAATCCTTAGAAACCCATTAATAAATAATTCTATCTCCTGTCAAGAAAAGAGCTTCAAGATCTCATACCAAGAAAGTAGTTTTCATCAGTGACAAAGTGGAAGAAGAACAAAAGGAAAAAGTAAAAATAAAATGATAATAGGATGTTGAAGACTCATGCCAATCAAATGAACTTGAATCATATGATGATGACACTGATTCAGAGCGGACTATTTATTTTAGGAAAAGTGATTACATTGTTCATGTTTTGAAAATAATTGAAAATAGTATTCCTTATTTTCGGAGAATTGAAGGAAAAATTGATTTTATTACAGACCATCAAAGGAAGAAATTTGGTCCAGTAATAGAGAATAGAAAGAGCATTTTGACAATAGAATTTGATTAAAATGTTTTTTGTGAGTGTTTGACTTCTCATAAAAAGTCTTTGAACAAGATGAATAAGTGGTATTCCAAAATAGAAAGTTTAGTGGATGAATATAAGGAAACAATTGAAGATGTAAGGAACTTTCAAATGATCTGGCTATTTCTTTTAATAAGCGTGACATAGAAACTATTGAAATGATGAATTAGATCTCAAAAACTCGTGGAGCTAATATTACTTCAATAAAAGAGTTGAATGAAAGGATAAATTATTTCCAATATGATTTTTCAAAGGTTTCACCTTTCAGAGATGAAATAGTTTTTCTGAAAATGCAAAATACTCTTTTGACTCAAGAGAATAAGAATCTTCAAGATAGAATTGATACTATTGAAGAAGTAATCGGAGTTCAAGCATAGAATATCAAAAACCATGATCATATTTTTTACAAACAACACAAGCTTCTCAAATCCCAGGGTAATTCTATTTTAGTATACAAGAAAAAGATAAAGAAGATGAAGGCTATTCTTCATGAGTAGATCAAGAAAGAGAAATAATGAGAAAATAAATGAATATTTTTTTGTATCTTTTTTTGTTTGTCTTGACAGTTAATATTTAAAAATTCAATGAACTATTTTTCTAAATTATAATTGTTTTTAATTTTGTTCTATCTAATTTTTCTAGGAATCTTAAGGTTATCTAATTCTTTTTTTAAATCAAAAATGGGGAGAATGTTTTATAAAAAGGGTAGAAAGTTCCACCAAATGGGAGAGTTTTTAATGTCATGCCAAATTGTTGTACATCTAAATAATGGAAAATCTATGAATACAATCATTGGGATAGTCTATACCTAAGGTGGAGTTAGTTGTATTCATTTTCAATTTAAGATGAGTTTGTATAACATAGGGGGAGATAAGTATTTCTTTCAGTTTACTTTGTGTTTTTTGCATTCCAAAAAAGGGGAGATTGTTGATTCAAAATTATTCTTTTGAATGTTATTTCATGTTTTGGAAATCACAAATATTTTTATATTCCATTCTAAAATAAATTTTTTACATTGAATATGTTACTATTTCAATCGTACTGACTATGTTTATCGTACTGACTATGTCAACTGTATTGACTATGTCAATCGTATTGACTCTGTAAATCTTTCTGAATTTGTCAATCGTAATGAATCTGTCAATCATACTGACTCTATCAAATTTACTGACTTTGTCAAGCATGATGACTCTATTAATTGTAATGACTCTGTCAATCGTATTGACTCTATCTATCATAGTAACTATATTCATTGTACTCACATTCGTAATCACACTCACATCGCATCATATCAATACATTCCACTAATTAATATTAACAGTACTCATGTTTTACTTTTATCACATGAATGCTTGTATCCACTTATCAAAACACTTGTTCAATATTAATCGTACTCATGATTCATTTTAATATACCTAATATTTTAACAAAAACTATTTCATGGAGTTAGTTATAAACTAATCAAAACGATGTCGTGTTTTCTATTTTAATATGACCATTACAATGTCAAGTGTCCAAGTCCCTCAGTGTTTTTTTGAGAAATATAACTATTGGAGAAAATATGACTGTTGGAACCAGAGTCCTATAAATAGGAGCTCATTTGAAAAGGATAATAGACTTTTGATCATCATGTGCTTCTATCAAGTTCTCGAGAGAGACATTGTGACTTCTCTAATTCTTCGTGTGAATGCCTTGGAATTACAAAACATGAATGGATTGTTCTTAGTTTTTGTATTTTAGTTATTACTTTGTTTTTATTTGTACATCTGATCAGGTTGTAACACCCCAACCATCCATGGTACGTTTCCCATTGAATAATGTAATAGCTTTCATTGTACGCAACTTCAAGTTCTAACACACCACAACCAATCAAAATAGTCATTATGAATTGTAATATGCACTTTTTGAATTTTTATAAATTTATTATTCAAATTGGACTTCATTTTTTGGATTTGGAATATCAAAATTAGATTAGGGTGAATTTTTTGTATTTTTCTGAGAACTTCAAATTTTTGATGAATAGTGAAAAATACTAATTTTTAATTAAAAACAACATTTCTAATAAAAATAATCTATATTGATAAATTATAATAATCAGTGGTTTTAAAGTATATTTATATTATATTTTGACTATTTAATCCAATGTTGGTCATTGGATGTAATATCACATTTAAACTGGACAAAAACAAGTGTCAATCATTTGATAGTTTTTATTTAATAAAAACACGCTTTTTGTTTTGACAGCGGGAATTAATTTTAGTTTAATTTATGACACTTATATGTTTTGAATTTATAAAAATGGATTACATATTTATAATCAGTAAATCCAAATTTTTTAAATAGGTAACTTTTATTTTTATAATTAATGAATAAATACTTCGGTAAATATTTTATTTATTGTGGTTAAAGGGTAAATCATGCAAATAATTGTAACAAAATAATATTATAACAATATAAAATTACTCTAAAACATGTCCTAACCCCATTTTTTATTCCTTTCCGACCATGGACATCTTTGGGTATATTTTGGGACCCCATGGAGCCACTTGTAAGTGAAAATGATACTTTATATTAATTAAGATAAAATGAATACAAAAATGATATAAGTATATATCTTTTAGTAAAAATATTTTTACATGGTGTAATATAAGTTATATTTTAAAATATAATTATTCATTAGATTGATAAAAATATTTCCTACATAATGGTTTTTTATTTATTATTTGTAGACATTAAAAAATTAAAGTTACTTACGACACAATGATGATGTAGTATTTTCATTGTTAATGAAATAATCAAATAAATGGTATTATAAATGTTAAAATAAATATAATTTGAAAATTTTAATGCCATAAAATAATTATATAGGTTAATATGACATGTTAGTATTGACTAAATGAATTTATTTCTAATTAATAAAGTTTTTAAAATTTAACAAACATCAATTATTAAATAGTGTCAAAATTGACATAAAATATTTTTTAAAAAAATATTATATTATTAATTGATACAATGGTTCTAAAAATATAATGTTCATCCAAAGGACATATATAATGATATTTGTATCATTAATTAAAAACTTATGGTTATATTGGAAGTTTATAGTATGTTTATTAGCCATATAATATAAAAATACAACGAGACACAGTAAATGTCAAACTAATTAACTAAGAGTTAAATATAAAAGATAAGGTTAATATAATGGCCTAAACCTGTCAAAAATCTATTGGTTGAGTGTATTTAGACCCATCCCCACCTTTTAATCGAAATATTCCACTTTGGATTCATTAGAAGCTGAAAATTATTTTATTATAAATTAATATTTCATTCTTTTCCTAAGGTACCTCTCACCACTCTTATAAAAGGGCACCCCCCCCCTTCTCTCAATTTAACACCTTCAAAGCCTTTTGGATCAGGAAAACCCTGACCAAATACACTCTTAATTGTCCTTAATTCATCCTAAATGCTTTAGTTCGATCAGAAAACAAACCTAAGGATCCCTTTTGATCAAATCAAAAGGAAGAACCTCAAGAAGAGGTAATGATTTCACCATCCTCTTTCAAGTTCGTGTCTTCTTCCACTTCTTCTTTCTATATTATTTCCATTATAAAATAATAACCCCAGTATATTATATATACTGTGATGTTATTATAAATATGTTACAACCATATTCAGTATTGTATCCATCATTTGATTGACATGTCACCATATGTGCATACGTACAGCTTACCGTCTCCACATTGTGGTGTAATTGTTATTCAATACATTATTATTTGGATGGGTATGATAATGATGTGTAATTGATTTAAATAATAATTATAAAATGATTCTGATTCTCCATATATGATATAACTTACAATTATGTATGATTTTGATATCAAAAGAATGATATTGTCACTCGTGCGTATGTACGGACTACTGTCTCCACGAATGTGATGAGATTCATTACCCATCATATCCATTTAAGACTAATTTTCATTTTATGGTTAAAAATAATGTTTAAGGACTTGATATAATTCTGTATATGAGTAATATACAACCTATCCATATCAATCATGTCTAACGTTACAAATAATATAAGGGAAAATGAATCAATTTACACCTAAAACGGCGATAATACTAAAATATTATTAACAAAGCAGTATTAAAAGATCATATATTATATCCTATTTTTGTATATAGTTCATTTATAATTTAATAACCATTATTTAACTATTATATAGGAGTTTAACCTTTCTCCAACCAAGGAAAAGTACACGATAAGGGTTATTTCCTCAATCTCATTATTATCTGAGATTGTTCATCTATAAGTATTTTCTGGGACAGACTTATCATCGATGACCATATTTCATAAAAATATTTTCAAAAGGAATATTTTAAGGTTTTATGGGATGGTATATTTTACAAGATCATCATTTTAAATGTTTTAAAGATTTATCTTCCTAAACCTTTTTAATTAATGTCAATGTTTTCAAAATGATTTTAAAGATTTATTTATATGGACATGAATATTTTTAAATGATATTTGTTTTCAAATGTTTCAAAGTGGCATGGGACACATTGATTCAAAAATCTCTTTTAAATGACTTCCTTTATAAATTGTGAAATTTTTAAAAACATTCATGAAAAGGGGTATTTCTCTCAAATCATTTTACTGATCATTTTCATTTATGTCAACATCATTTTATGGATTTTAAACTTTGTTGAAGTTGATTTATTATGATAAAAATCATCCATATTGTATTGAGTGTTTTGTGATATTTTGACTATGGATGTGTTATATTATACCATTCATGGTTTATAGATAAGCTATTGAAATTTCATATGCTAGTTTTAAAACGAATGTTTATGTTATGTTTCAACATTTTCATATGAGGAATGCAGTGGACTTATTATGTGATAGGTGGATCCCACTATAGCTCCTCAATGCATCGATATGTCTCATGAGACAAACTAGTGTCTTGGCACAAGTCCTTGACAGAATCTTATTTGCAGTCTTTGCACAAGGCCTTGACTATGTGGTTATGATAGTCTAGAATTGTGCATTAAATCATTATGAAAGTTTTTATTGATGTTGCATGTGATTATTTGAATAGTATAATATCCATGTTAATAAGTAAATGGAATTATTTTATTTTATCTTTTCCATATATTGAATAAGTTCATGTTTAAAAGGCTTTTTCTTTAGTTGTAAATTTCCTAAAGTGTTTATGCTTATTTATGAAGTTTTCACTATATTTTTATCCTTACTGAGCATATAAGATCACCCCTTTTTATGTTTTATTTTTCCCAAGATGTGAAGATGTATTTTATGAATGAACTATAGGTATAGTATGTGGGGAAATGAGTGTGGTCTATGAAGAGAAGATGTTGTTATTGTATTTCACTTTATGATGTAATGTAAGACTTATGAATATATCTAGTGTTTCCAAGGCTACTAAAATAATAGGTCTTTCGAGACATGATATTTTGTGATCATGACAATGTTATGTAATAATGCACCGATTCTGGGTAACTAGGGTAGGGGCCTTATAGTTGGTATCATAGGAATTTTAGTAATAAACCTTGAAATCTATATTTAGTTAAACTATGATTAGAGAACATTACCTTAAAATAGAAATAAAGGATTAGTATAGAAAAAATACCTTGAATTTTGGTAATGTAGAGATATTGTGAGTTTTCCAAAAAATACATCCATGTATGGATACGATCAGGTAGAGGCGGCTCTAGAACAGATGTACCTAGGGGTAACACCTTAAAACGCCGCTTTGAGATAGACTTTAACGAGAACTGGTGCACGACAATGGGCCTTGCTGCACTCTTGGTTACGACACTCCCAATGGATATGCTTTGGATAATTCTCATTTTCTTTACAAATCATTATAAATGATTTACTAGTATATACCTCCTCAAAGAGAATATTTTTATGATTATGGATTATATCCATAAACAGTTCAATTTATTTTATTAGTTTTAAAAATTTGGGATTAGGTATTGAGATTCATAAACTAATCTAGTGTATGCCATTGTTTAGAAATGTCACCCAGTAGAAGGAATGATAACTCCAGCAATACGCATGATCCAAAGAGTAAGAAGAATTATATCTTTCATGGTCTTAAGCCCTCATTTAGAAGGCAAATATTCTCCCATATATTATCATCATATGATGAAATAGTATCATGTGTTAATAAGATAAGTAAAACATTCCCTGAGTCCTATGGATTTTTAGGGAAGCTAGAGAAGAAAAGGATGGAAGAGAGAAATATGGATAAAGGGATGAAGGGAAAGAAGGATTTTCCCATATGTGATAACTATGGAAAGAATCACCTAGGTAAATTATTCAAGGGAATGTGAGTTTTTTATAAGTGTGGAGAGAAAGGACACCAAGTACGTGATTTAAAAGGTAAGAAAAAGGTTTCAAATGTACAATGCACCATCTGCAAGGATTTGGAAAACTACACAAATCAATGTCCTAGTCATCAGAATATGCCGCAAATAATGCTATTGGATAATAATCATGTTATGATACTACCACAGATGAAGAGGAATGACTACTGTTCTTATGTTGTTATTAAAGAATTATGTCATTTCAGTGTTTTTTAGATAATGTACCAGTTACATGAAGTATGGAAATAAATAAGGATTGTACTGTAGTATTATTTCTTTGGGGATTTTAGATTATATGGTACTATGAAAAGTGAATCAAAAACAACTTAAACTTATTTTGAGAGTAAATGGTTGATGGAAAGGTAATTCTTAATATGTAATTGATAATGTGGTAGTAATTTTGGAATATGAGACGGTTCATTTGAATAAATCATATTGGATATTCTTGACTACCAAGGAACTGATTAATGGTTTTTATTACATTTTTAAATGGAGTATTCACAATCATTGGATATGAGTAATATATCTGGTATTATAAAAGGAATAATAGAGCTTGAATGCAATCAATATGTTTTTATGGTAATTCAGGGTGTTGTCATGTTTTAAAAGAATACATGATAAAGATATTCACATGTTATTACATGGAAAAAAGGATCTAAATTATGTTTACCTTCCATATAAATTTTTGATTGAGAGTTTGGAAAGAAGAATTTTGGATAAGTATAATGGTTGGAATAAAATATATTTTACATTGTATACTATTTTTATGATTTAAGAAATTCTTAAGATTATTTTTGGATTATTATAGAAAGGAAAACTCAGTGGTCGGGCGACAACCCGTCGCGTCCGGCAAAGCTGCGAGACATGAACCCGCAACTGAAGGGAGACAAGGTTGAATCACCTACTAATGGCCTAAGTGATTTCCTAGTTTTAATAATGTATTTTTTTAAAAGGTCTAATAGTTGAATTATAAATTCAATTTTTTGAAACCCTATATTATTACGATAAATAGAATATTTTTTAATTCTATTATCTTTTGGAGAAAAGATGAGTTAGTGGTAAAAATTTATTAAAGGAAGAATCTATACTTAAAAATTAAGTTTATCTCTTTATGTTATTTGTCAATATCATAAATAAATTCTTCATATCTATGAAAAATATCTTATAACAAAAACATTTTTCGTTTACTTTTCCTACTGGGGAATCAAATACCGTTTAAGCTATCATATGTTTGTGGTATTTAGATCATTTAGTTTCTCCTAATAACATTCTCTATAACTATACATCATTACTTGAAGGTTATTTATCTCTTCCATATCCATGTTTTCATATAATCCTAGTATGGGTTATCTCGGGCGACCTTTGTACTTTCCTTTCTTTCTTTTAAAGATATATTTTTATTTAAACTATTTCCGATGTCGGTTTTCCACATAGGTATTTTATACTTTCAACCTTTTATTTTCAAATAAAAATTTCAAATTGTGATGAAGGAGTTATTTGAAGTAGAGGAGAATGTGACACCCCAAGCTTCCATGTTATGTTTCCCTTTGAATAATGCAATAGCTTGTATTGTATGCAACTTTAAGTTCTAACACACTATAACCAACCAAACAAGACATTATGAAATATTAATACCCACTTTTTGAAATTTTAAAAATTTAATTATTTAAATTGGGCTTAATTTTTTCATTCAGAATATCAGAATTAACATAGGGTGAATTTTGGTATTTTTCTATGAAATTCCAATTTTTGATGAAAATTGGAAAATACTAAATTTTAATTTAAAAAACAATTTCAAAAAAAATATTATAGTGATAAATTATACTAATGAGTGGTTTTAAAGTATAATTATATTATATTTTTACCATTTAATTCAATGTTGTTCATTGGATGTAATTTCACATTTAAACTGGACATAAATAAGTGTCAATCTTTTGATAGTTATTATTTCATAAAAACACGCTTTTTATATTGACAGCGGTAATTAATTTTGAATTAATTGATGCCACTTCTGTGTTTTGAATTTAGAAAAATGGATTCATTATTTTGAAATAGGATGTCCAAATTGTGTAAATAGGTAACTTTTATTTTTAGACATTATGAATAATTACATCAGTAAATATTTTATTTACCGTGGTTAAAGGGTAAATCAACTAAATAATGGTAAAAAAATAATATTATAATAATATAAAATTACGCCAACGCGTGTCCTAACCCTATTGGATGATAAATGTCCGACCATGGCCATCCTTAGGTTTATTTTAGAATCCCAATGAGCCACTTGTAAGTGAAAATGCCACTTTATATTAATTAAGTTAAAATAAATACAAAAATGACAGAAGAATATATCTTTTTCTAATAAAATTTTTACATCGTGTTATATAAGTTATATTTTCGACTTTTAATATTAATTAGATAGAAAAAATTATTTCCTATATAATGATATTTTATTTATAATTTTTATACATTAAATAATTAATGTTATTTATGACATAATGATGATACATTATTTTCATTATTAATGAATGAATCAAATAACTGGTATTATAAATGTTAAAATAAATATAATTTAAAATTTTTTATTACATAAAATAATTTTATAGGTTAATATGACATGTTAAACGTGACTAAATTAATTTATTTCTAATTAATAAAGTTTTTATGACATTAACAAAAATCAATTATTTAATAGTGTCAAAATTGACATAAAAGAGTTTTAAACAAAATATTATATTATTAATTGATATAATGGTCCAAAAAATCTAAGGATTTGCCAAGTGACATATATAATGATATTTAAATATTTAATGAACCACATGGGGTTCTCTTGGATGTTTATATCATGTTTATTGACCATATAATATAAAAATACAAAGAGACATTGTAAATGCCAAATTAATTAACTAAGAGTTAAATCGAAATGATAAGGTTAATATAATGACCCAAACTATCTAAAATCTATTGGTTGAGTGGATTTAAACCCATCCCCACCTTAGACTCTAAATAATCCACTTTTTAGACATTAGAAACCGATATTTGTTTTATTATAAATTAATATTTCACTCTTTTCCTAAGGTGCCCCTCACCCCTCTAATAAAAGGGCACTCCCCCTTATCTCAATTTTACACCTTCAAAGCCTTTTGGTTCAGCGAAACCCTGCCCAAATACTATCTAAACTGTCCTTCCTTCATTAATGAGTCATTATTTTGCTCCAAAATCCAACCTATGGAGCCTTTTTGATCAAATCAAAATGAAGAACTCGAAGAAGAGTTAATGATTTCACCATCCTCTTCCAAGTTCATTTCTTCTTCCAGTTCTTCTTTATTTGTTATTTACAGTCTTAAATAAAAAATCCAGAATATTATATATAAATTGAAATTATTATAAATATGGTACAACCATATTCCGTATTCTATCTATCCTTTGAATGACATGTCACCATACGTGCGTATGTACAGCTTACCATCTCCACGTCGTGGTGTAATGGTTATTCAAAACATTATTATTTGAATGGGTTTGATAATGACATTTAATTGATTTTAATAATAAATATAACATGATTATGATTCTGTATATATGATATAACATCTAATTATATTCTATTTTAATATCAAAATAATGATATTGTCTCTTGTGCGTACGTATAAACTACTGTCTCCACGAATGCAATGAGATTCATTACCCATCGTATCCATTTAAGACAAATTCTCATTTGATGGTTAAAAATAATGTTTATGGACATGATATCATTCTGGATATGAGTAATATACAACCTATCCATAACAAACATAACATACATTACAAAGCATATAAGTGAAAACAAATCAATTAACACACGAAATGACAATAATACTAAAATATTATTAACAAATCAGTATTGAAAGATAATATATGATATAATATTTATGTATATGGTTCTTTTATAATTTAATAACAATTATTTAACTATTATACAGGAGTATAAATTACCCTAGACCAATAAAAAGTACAAGGTACGGGTTACTTCCTTAATCTCACTATTATCTGAGATTGTTCATCTGTAAGTATTTCTTGGGACATACTTATAATCGATGAACATATTTCATAAAAATGTTTTCAAAAGGAATATTTTAAGATTTTATGGGAGCTTATATTTAAAAATATCATCATTTTAAATGTTTTAAATCTTTATCTTTCTACGGATTTTTAATTAATTTCCATGTTTTCAAAATGATTTTAAGGATTTATTTATATGGACATGAATATTTTGAAATGATATTTATTTTAAAAAATTTAAATATGGTATGGGAAACATTGAGTCAAAAATCACTTATAAATGACTTCCTTTATAAATTGTGAGACTTGTAGACAATTTCATGAAAAATGGGCATTTCTCTAAAAGAATTTTACTGATCATTTTCATATATGTCAACATCCTTTGATGGATTTTAAGCTTGTTTGTAGTTGATTTATTATGATAAAAATATTCCATATTGTATTGAAGTTTTTGTGATATGTTTTACTATATATGTGTTATTTTATACCATTCATGGTTTATGGATAAGGTATTGACATTTCGTAGGCTAGTATTAATAAAAATGAATTTGTTATGTTTTAACATTTTAATATGAGGAATGCAGTGGGCATAGTATGTGAAGGGTGGAGCCCGCTATAGCTCCTCGATGCATCTGTAGGTCTCATGAGACAAACTAGTATCTTGGAACAAGGATGTGACAAAATATTATTTGAGTCTTGGGACAAGGCCTAGACTATGTGGTTATGATAGTCTGGCATTATACATTCCATCATTATGAAAGTGGTTATTGATATTGCATGTGATTATTTGACCAGAAGAATATACTTGCGAATAAGTAAATGGAATTATTTGATTTTACGTTTTCCATATATTGCAGAAGTTCATGTTTAAAAGGCTTTTGTTTTAGTTATAAATTTCCTTAAATTTTTATTCTTACTTATGAAAGATTCTGCTATATTTTTATCCTTTCAGAGTATCTGAGCTCACCCATTGCTATGTTTATTTTTCCCAGGATGTGAAGAAGTATTTTATGAATGACCTATTAGTATAGAATGAGGGGATATGAGTGTGGTATATGGATACAAGATTTTTTTGTAGTTTTTCACTGTATGATGTAATGTAAGACTTATAAATATATCTAGTGTTTTCAAGGAAAATAATCTAATCGGTCTTTCGAGACATGATCTTTTGTGATCATGCCAATGTTATATAATAATGAAACAACTCTGGGTAACTGGGGTCGAGGAGTTACACAGGTGATAACAATCGAGGTCTTCTGAGGATAGGTAGATGGTCAGACTGATCTTCCTATCGAGGTCTTACCAAGGTGGTGGTAAGACAAAACTTTTATACTAGGTGAAAGGATAACCTTCTCCTTGGGAGAAAATAATTTTAATACTTTTACTTTCTTTTGTTGTTTGTATTTGAAAGGAAATTTATTGTATCCTCTTTATTTTCATATTCATTCCAATTTTAATTGTTTTAGTTATGTTTCTTTTGATACATATTGTATTAATATATTCTATATGTTGTATGGTAGAATCATTTTCATTTATATTAATCTGATCATTGTATTCAATTAGAATACAATTTGTTTACATTATATTACATCATATATTACCTATTATATCCTAGACAATTGTGGTCAATTGTATTGATTGTGAATTGTATTATTTTAAGACCATTTAAACTAGTTTATTTCATAATTGATTAAATACAATGATCTTTTTTACTTACATATCACCCAAAAACATCTTGTATTGTTAAATTTAATGTACATATACTTCTATTTTTCAATTTAACAAATTTATCCTATGTGATAGAATTATATTTGGTGTCTTCTAACTAAATAAGTGATTTTTTGAAAATAGTTGATAAAGGATAAAAAATCCAAATGGGGACACTGAGGTGACCGTAGAAACTACTGAAGTAGTTTTCTCTGTTTTCAACCATTTTATAATAGACTGAGATGTTACAAATGATGATTAGAATCATCTTTATAATTATTAAAACCTGAGAATGAGATTTTGAAGAATTAAATTATTCTCAATGTTGAAGAGTGAAAAAGATACATCCATTTCTGATATAATATAATGAATATATATATGATATTGTTGTTGAATACAGCGTTGAAGAGTTTAAAAGAATAGTTTAGGCCATAGTGGCTGACCATTTTGTGTTTGGACGTACTGGTTTTTCATAAATTCTATTTTACTATGTATTTGAGTCATGTTTTACCAAAAATGTTGGATAGCCTAAGTATAGTTTTTAGGACCCATGGTCAACCACCTCTTAAGTGGGAACTATTTTCAACAATATCCCACCTAGATTAGTATATATTTTTAGGATCATTGATAGACATCACTCAGCTAGTCAATAGGCATGGGTCCATGATATTTTCTTAGATGTATCTGGTACATCTATCCTATATGAGTAGGATAACCCATGAAATTTACCAACAAACTATGATCTCATGATCAAAATCCTGATTCTCAATATATTGAGAGGGGACCTACTAGACAATCTAGGATATCATTGGAATCCAAAAATCATGAACATCAAACTAATTGTAGATGGGATCGACCACATAGATTGTATTGTTAGTTGATCAAAGGTGTAGAAAGGACTGACCACATTCATATCCATGTTGCTAATACTATTATAATAAAACATTATTTTCTATACAACAATATGTATATTGAATAAATGACAAGATTCATATCAATCATGAATTTGAAGATGAACTATCCTCTTGAGTAGCTGTAAAATATTGTGCATTTTCTGGAGAGATATCAATAATAATCTCAATCCAAGTGTAATATTTGAGTGACAACATTAACAATTAACATACCGAGTTATGGTATGAGTGTCCACATGAAGAGAGGTTTACCAAACTCATGTATGAAAACATACCATGTGTATAACCATGCCTTCATAAATCATGGGCTATTCCATTTGAGTTCATATGAATGTTTTGAAGAAAAAAAAATATGATGACACAAAATACAATTTAGCATGTATGAAAATACACTTGAACGAATGTTTGATATGTAAGCATAATTTGGAAGAAAAATGAAATTATTTTATTTATAAGTGATTAGAGTATCATTTATTATCTTTAATTCATGCCTTACACAAAGAGTTTATATAGTGATTGCGTTTGATGATATTGAATAAAGTAAAATATCTATGTTTGATATGTTAAATACAAATCCTATAAGATAAATATTGAATTAAAAAATTACATAACATATGTACAATGAACGAGATTTAGTGTGGTTATTTATAAACTACATGAAGAAATAAAAAAGGACATGAATATTTCAATTATTTAAAATGATATTACCTAATGGTGGAATTTCAATAAGAGAAATGAGTTCCATGATTTTTAAAAAAGGATTCTTATAATGGTATCCATTTACATTAGAATTCACATTCAACTTTCAATGTATTTTAAATGGAGAAAATATCACTTCCAAATATCAAAGAGTTTCCATAATTTATTTGGAAAATTTTATTCACAATAATTATGTAAATATATATTTAAATATATATGATTTGAGGTAGAAATTATTGTTTGAGTGTTCCATGTGTAGATAGATTCTATTGATTATTTTGTACCCCTGTGATGAGGAGAAAGAAGACCGTCTCATGTGTGACTTCTCTTTTGCTTCAAGTGTTCATTATGATTTTTTGAGAGGAAATATAATCAAATAAAGTATCACCCATTTTTTCTATAAGTGAAGGACCAGCCAGAAAAATATCTTATATTTTATGAATAACAAAATAGTCAATCATTGAAGATCTAGTTTGTTTTAGAGTAACGGGATTACCATTGAAGACATGTCTATCGCCATATTAAAAAAATAATTTTAAAGAAGTGTATGATTCGTGAAAAAACCTTGAGAACCAATTTCATGTTTTTGAAATGAAAATAATTCTATACTAATTATGAAATTTTTTACTCAATAAATGTTCAAATGGAAAAGATTGTGACCTCACATCGAGGTTGAACATTGTAAAAATTTCTGGTGTCTCTTTCAATTTATTTATATAACAAGTATGAGTGAGGATGTGAAACAAATATAGTACATCACAACATTAAACAATCTAATGTGTTAAATTATAAACTAATTTTTAATAAACTTGTTAGGTACCCCTAATTAACCCCCCCCCCCCCAACACCTGGGTACCCTAATAGGATCTTTCCTTTGCAAAATTTATATCTATATATTCTTTCTAATAAAAAATAACTAAATCTAATTATATCAAAATTAATTATTTCATTATGGATTAAACTATAAATAATAGTATAATTTCATTCTCTTGAGGGAAATAAAAAATTTGAGTTTTTTCAGGATATTGTATAATATCTATTTTTATCAAAATAGTGTATGGTTAATTTTAGCACTAATAAGTAGTCACAATATATAGAATACTATAGGGATAAAGAAATATTGTTTTAATTGGAAATTATTTTTTATTATTCATTATTTTACTGACATATCTTTTTTATTAAAAATAAATAAATATTAATGTGATTTCAAATTAATAAAAAAACTGAAAGAGTAAACTGTGTGTGCTAAAAAATATAAGGTTGAATGAAAATTGATAGATTTCAATTTCATAATCCAATAATTTAATATAACATTTTTAATGAAATAGTTAAATATAGAATTAGAAAGATCAGTGCCTTATATTTACTTTATAAGCTTAAAATGAGAAGTATGGAATTAAAATAAATAACACAATTTTTTTATTTAATATTAATTTATATTCATCATTAACATTATTTTCACAAAAATTATGATTAAGCATACACTATTTTTTTATTTTTTTATTATTACTAATAATTTTTTTGTAGGAGTAAATACTTTTTTGGGTGTATTGGGTGATGGAATCATCCATCCTGGTGTCCATAAGGTTGTATAAATGTTACACAAAAGTATTATGATGATATTTGGGTTAATATAATATTATTTATTGATTTTGTGGTCATTTATTCACCTATCTATTTACTCCTGAAGATAAATATTTTGGTTGGGAAACATTCAATTATTCTTATGGGATTAAGTGAAGTACCTATAATGAAAGAATAATTCATATATTACGAAGTGAACTTCAATCCTGTTAGAATGATGCAACTTGATGGATCCATGATGAAATAGTACTAAATTGTTTTTATTTTGTTTTTATGTCTTAAACATGTAATGACTTCAATATGATAGGGATGTGTAACCTAGTTAGAGATTTTGATATAACATGGCTGAGTGATCTTGGAGTTAAGTAGACTTTTTTTTAAATGCATTCATTATTAATTGATAGATTAATAAGTTCCCCTTCATTCAGTAATTCTATCACTTAAGATTTTATCTCTTGATGACATTGATTTTGTTAGCATTCAATTCCTCTCTTTTGTGGTTTTTCAATCTACAATGTATTCAAAACATATCATGATGTAATGTAGTAGAACATTCTTATCTTATTTTTCTCATTTTAATTATAAACTATTTATTCCAATTACAACTATAGATATTATGTCCATAAGGATTCAACCCAACACTAACATAATTTTATTACTATTATTGAACTCTTACTATTGTGATAAATACCACTACTAACAAAGAAAAAATTTATTTTTAATATAAGTAATGATACATTAGAAGAATATTGATTTAGTTTATATAATCTGAAACATAAAAACACGAAAACTCATAAATTTATAATCTAAAAACTAAAAAAAAGCCATAAACATAAAATAATATATATGAAATAATTTTTTTTTCAATTTTCATGTATATTATTAATATTTTTATACGTGGATGGTAGTGTATACACTCAATTGAATTATTTATTTATTATACTATTATTATTCCATAATATTTATTTATAAGGATAATGGTGTTTGACATAATATTAATATAATTTTTAGAGGTCAATTAGTTTATTTGAAGTCTCCATATTGAAATATATTTATAAAAATACTAGAAATCATTGATAATCTGAAAAAATATAAGGTCACATATTAATAAAATGCGTATAATTTTTTCTTTATATAGCTATCCACCCATTACATAGGGTAACTATAATAAAAGATTATAAATCCAATCAATTGAACCTGATGAAAAAATATAAAAACAATCATATAAATCTTTTAAATGTAAATTTTAAGATAAAGATGTAAATTTTATTCGCATGGAGAAATAAATTTATAATATTATTAATAAAAATAAGTATAACCTCATGATGGAGGAATTTAATATAAGGAAAAATTCTGTGATAAATTGAATAATACATTGAGAAATATAAATTCTCTATTACAGTAGAAAAATATAGATTTAAAATATTTTTAAAAAAGTATAAAAAATGAGGTTGGAACAAAATATAAAATATATATATATATGTAACATAATAGTATATATAAAGAATAAAAATTAAAATTATAAACATTCATAAAAAATGGAAGTGAAAGAGGAATAAGAGGATCAAACCAAGTCTAATATAATAAGTGAGGAAAATAAAATACAAGTTGTTGATAATGTTGAGTTGGTCGAGGTTGAGAAAGGAATTATTCATGATTTTCTCCTACTCAAAACATTTCGATTTTGGTTTAAGAATAAACTAGATATTAAAATTTAATTAAAATTTGATGAAAATTGGTAATGTGACATTGTATTTAAACATCATGACTTAAAATTGACACAATTTGAATTTTGAAATTTATATTCCTATAATTGAAATGATTTATTTATTGTTTGAGGGGTTCAATGTAACAATAACACACACACAATGGGGACAAAATGGTTTTTACCTCATCCCTTCCAACTATTATAGGAATTCATCAACTTGACCTATTATTTATTAGATTATATGTCAAAAAAGGGAAACTAAAATATTTGTAGGATCAGAAATTTTGTTTTTCACACTCTCATGATAGGAGTAAGTCATTCAATATCCACTAATAACCTAATCCCACTGACCACTATATTAATTGTTATCACAGCCTTCAGTTATTAATTATCTTCTACCCACCTGAACCTGAAAATAATTATATTCCTCATATCCATTTCTTGAACCTGTCAATGTCGACTAAGAGTCTCATTATGAAGTGGGATTCCACATATCATTGGTTGAATAATTTTAATGTTATTGAATCCAACACTACATTAATACATAAGGAAATAAATACCCCATTCCAATTAAATGGTGGACCTCAAAATTCAAGGGTAAATCCCCTCATAGATTACAAACTATATTACATCTCTTCCACTCAAATGGATATATTTTAAAAACTACAAAAAATACCATTTTCTTAATTAATTTTTTTTATTTCTATATGGATAGGATTTTAATATATTTTTTTTAAAATATAGATATTGTATACCCTATGGAGTAGTCTTATATCATATTATCACCTATTATATGATTAAAATTGATACATCATTACCATGATTCTCATGTGTAAATAAAGATAATTTTTATTAAAAATGGAAGATTATGATGGTAAATTTATTTTATATGTATAATAGGTTTTTCTCAAGCCGCCTTTTGAGAACATGAACATTTTTGTTCAATATATCCATGCATAAAACATAATGGAGTGTTTTGAATACATTAACCCGCACTCGCTAATTAACTAAGGATAGTTTTGGGAACTGTGTGGTTGAATATGGTGAACAAGAAAATGTTTGGGATATAAACCAGAAATTTAGATGGTTTTTTCATTTTATTTATATTGTTTTATATTTTAATTTAATCTATTTTTGTAATTATAAATTAATATTTGGGAATTAATGACTCATATACTTGAAAATTTATATTTTAACTATAAAATAAAATATTTTATTTGAAGTTGAATTAATCCACAATACTAAAGGGGGTGTTGTATATCACTAGTGGGGGTTTTTATAGAATATATTTTTTACTCGTACTTGAAAAAAATTACTGACATAAATTTATTTGTTATATTTTATGATATTAAAAAAATTGGCCCCATGTTTGAACTAATTACAAGGAAATGACCTATGGGAACACACATTAGTTTTAATTATGATTGTTTATAAATAAATGATTTCCTAAATATTAACATCATGACTACTTTTGGAATTATATTTATATATAATTAAAATTTGTTGAGAATGAAGAGATATTTGAATGATAAAAGATATTTAATTAAGGATCCATGACATGAGTGAGTGTTTTAGTATTTATAAGATATATTTTTTAAAATTCTATTTTGAATGTGAAATTGATACGGTAAAAATATGGATTAATTTTACCATGTGATGAAAACTATTTTATGCTTTCAAATATGATTTGGGTATATTTGCGAATAAATTATTAAAAAATAAATAAAAACCCTTGTACATTGAAAATGTAAATAATACATGATTGTTTGTTAGATATTCATCCTTTTATCTTCCATATCTTAACAATGAAACCTATTTTAACATGTATTTGAGGTTTAATTTCTTATTTCATTTTAATTTGAATTATATTATTTAGAATGACCAAATGTTACCATATTAATTTATTGTTATTTCTTGACTATAAAAAATTGCCTAATGGGGTAATTGATGGTATGAATCTTATATTTTTATTGGTTTAAGCTCATTATATGAGTAATTTTAATATAATAAAAATATTAGGTGTTTCTATAAGTAATAAAAATATTTTTTTTGAGTGAGCCAAATTGTAAGAGGGAATTGAAAATAATCGATTTTTATTCCACAAATAAAAATTTTAAAATAATAATATCAATGAAATTCATAAATATGGAATGAGGGAATTTATTACCTTTTATTTCCTTCAATAGGAAAATTTTATATGTAGATGATTAAAACAATTACATCAATTTCATTCCTAAAAACTCAATAATACTAATAATTAACTTAATAATTATTTAAAAAGTTTTTACACTTTTCATATGATAATTCCTTTATGAATGATTATTAATAAATTTTATTAATTACTAGGAAAATAGTACTATCAATGTATTTCATTAAATAATTTTTTTACTTAATTTAAATATAATATTTCACAATTTTTTTATCATTAATTTGAAAAATACAACCAAACATAATTTTCAGTGTATTTTATTATATTTTTTTTAAAAAATAGTCATATTTTGTTAAATTTGTAACATTCATGGTTATTTTTAATATTTTAATAAAAATAAAATGTCCAATATATGCAGGGTAGAAATTGTGATGTGAATGTTCTACCCAATATAATTATTACAATGTGTCAAGTAGAATAATTACTATAGTAAATGAAAATGGTATGTAATAAAATCTAGAAAAAAACAAATAATTTGAATATATCTAATTAATAAATTATTGTAGTGTCCCAAAATATTCTCAATGAAACATGTAACATGTTACTTTCTTTTATGAAACATCAATTTTCCTAACATAATACACTCTTAGAATGAACACATTTGTTCATTAACTATATCAGTATGATTTACATCATGAACATTTTATTATTATGAACACTTATGAATACTCAATTAAATCAATATGAACCACAAATTAATAAATAAAATAGGTTATACTTATTGATTCACATGATTAAATAAAAACCATAAATGATATACACCACAAAATTCATATACGCACACTATTTTTACATGGTTCATTCAAGTTATTTAACAACAACAATTACATCAATACATCATATGGACTATGATCAATCATTCATCATATTTATTAAATCATCAATACCCAAATATTTAGAATTAATAAAAAATTTAATGGATATATATAATGGATAAATTAATAAAGGAGATTGGAGGAGTTTCATTGGTAAAATAAAACAACAAAATATCATTATTTCGGTTCATAATGATATAAATGAAGTATTCATGTGTTAAAAATAAAATTAAATATTCATTAATATTAAGGGGTTATATATTCATTTTAATTTAGTTACAAACTCATCCATACCTACAAGAAGAATGGACAGAACCCATGTAAAAATTTTGGGTATAAAAAATTAGTGTTTGAAGATCTAACTCTTAGAGACTGAGAGTAATATGAAAGATAATTAAATGATGAATATAAGGAAAATTTTACTAGATAGGCATTTTGAAACATATAGAATTTATCTTCCCTTTATTTTAAACTAAAAATAAATTATCATCAATATTTAAACTTGTACTAATTTTTAATTGTTTGATTATTATGTTTATCAGTTTTAACATTCTATAAAAATTGATTTATTTGGTTATTTTTTGATCACATTAATTTTTTATAAAAAATATTTCATTTGGTCACAAGTTATTATTTATTCCAGTATTGATTGATGTAATATTGAGTGAAGTCCATTCTATGAACTTGGAAGTGAACAAGGATCACTGAATTATGAAAGGATAAGATGGATTTATGGAAATATATGATTATAGACATTAAAATTTATATAAATGCCTATATAGATTTTGTTATTTAACTATATAAAGTTTACTAATGATGTTGAAGAGTCATGTATATACTAACAGTGTGTATTACATGTCTTTTAGTAACTATTTAAAATTTTTTCACAACTAATATTTCTATTAATATAATCAATTTCATTAATAAGTTTTCTCACTCAACCAAGATACTATAGTAGAATTTTATTCAATTATAAGTAGAGCCCTTTAGTTATTATATAAATATATATATTATTTTTTCCAATTATTCTGTTAAGATATGTTAAATGTGACTTAATTTCCCCTATAATATATGATTAAAAAAATAATTCCAATTACCACAATAGGGCCATGTGTCCCTCTCAATTCAACCTAGTAAAAAATAATTATTTGTGTTTCAACTGACTATTAATTCCTATTAGTTTTACAAATATCAACAATTATATTTTTAAAAGATTTACATTATTAAATTCTAAGTATATATATTATAGGGAATTATTCGTTAGATACTTAATAAAAACACAAATCATTGTATTAAGAAATTTTCTAAAAAATTATTAACTTCGTATTCATGTGTCAAAATGGTGGAATTTAAATGTTACATAATATAGATTAAAAGAGTTTAGGATCAGTTTAATTATATCCCAATTTAATATACTAACATTATAAGGATTAAATATCCCATAAAATGGAAAATATAGTATTTATAAAGAATGGTTTGAGAATAAAATATACCTTTGAATCGGTGTTAATACAAAAATTTCATAATTGGTTCACATGGTAGTGATAGATAAAAAATACTTTATGAATATTTTTATATATAATATAAATACATAATATAAAAATTATAAATAAATGATCTCCAAAATTGGGTATTTAGATAACAAGTTTTTATGAGTTTTAACATAACAAGAGTTCTCTCAAAGGTCCATATAGGGATTAAACAATGTATATCTAAAATAATGTTTATAAAAAGTCCCTCCTCTTATATTGGCCATATCTATAATATCATGGAATTGTGAAAATACAAATTTTAATTATTGAAAAATAAAATCTTATTTCTTTACTAAAATAATAGAGTATCTATTTTAGGATTAAATAATTTATAAAAATTATATAAAAAAGAGGAAAAGAAAACCCTCATAATTAATTCAATAATTTAACAGTACTATAATTCAATAAGTTGTCCTCTACATACTAATGTTATCACACTATATAGTAACTCATATTAATGATAATATTACCCTTATCTATATATCTAATAAATCATGCTTGGTGTTTCAGTTAAATATAAAAAAAGTGAAAGTCATGATATCAAAACTAAGAGTAAATTAATGTAGTAAAAATAAAGAAAGTGGTATGATGAACTAATGAATTCTCATGCAAAAACAACTTTTACACTATTCCAATATCCCATATTATAATTATTTCATGAATAAATGGAAGAACTTTTTAAAAACAAAATCAGTTATTCGATTATTTTTATTTTATTTTTTAAGTCACCAATCTATATATAATAATGAAGAAGCAATGTGCACACTACAAGAAAAATGATATTTAATAGCAGTTTTTTAAAAACACCGTGAATGGTTGTTACTGAATAAATTTTATGGTGGATTTCTATATAGTACCACTAAATCATTGATAAATAATAAATTGTATTTTATATTAAATTTTAGTAGCGGTGTTTTAAATTTTCCACTAAATAGTTTTATATTTCTCTATGTTCTTAAAAAATCACTTCTACAAATTTTAGAATTTAAAAAATATATATAATAAAAACTTAATTTTAAATAAATTTTTTCATATAATATAAATAATTTATAATTTATAATTTATAATTGGTTTTTATTAAATATTCTGTAATTTTTATTAATGTTCTCAGAAATCTAAAAAATCGGAATTTATCAATAAATGATCTTATCTTTTGATTCAGGTATCTTTTTATGCTAAATGATGTTTCAAAATAAATCTTTTTTTAAAAAAAGAAATGAAATAATATTATAATTTGGTAGTTATTAATAATAAAAAAAATTCATTATTGTTCAACGTGAAGATGAAAAATCAAATATTAACTTCAAATATAAACAATGTTTGATCCAACTATGTATTTGGGATACATGAGATTTAAAATTTATCTTGTGATGATATATATATACATAAGATTGTATATGTTGGTATTTTACCTTTTTCCTAATAAAAAAGGCCCATAAGGAATCCAAAACTGTGTTTTTAGTTGGGATACCCTGATTTTTTTAACATTTGATCAAATTTTAGTTTCATTTAAGAGGTTATTATTATGATTTTCATTTTTTTAATGATTTTATTCCATGTTTTTAAATTCCTATTGATTTGATGGTGTTTCAATCCCAGTGGGCTTCCCAATTTTTGTTACTCATTATATATTCTATGTGTGTGTGTGTGTCATTCTTTATATTTTTGCTTATTTATTTATAATTATATATAATGGAATATATTTATATATATTTATATGTATTTTGTATGTTTTTATTTATTTATATATATTTTATAAATATTGATATGTATTTTTATCCAGGATGATGATGATGACGACATAGGAGGATTGTAACACCCCAAGATTCCACGGTACTCTTCTCTTCGAATAATACAGTAGCCTGTGTTGTACACAACATCGAGTTCTAACACACACCACAACCAATCAATATAGCCGTTATTAATATTAATACCCACTTTTTGAAATTTTATAAATTTTATCATTAAAAATGGACTTCATTTTTTGATTAGGAATATCGAATTTAGCTTAGGGTAAATTTTTGGTATTTTTTTGAAAACATTCAATTTTTGATGAATAGTGAAAAAATACTCTGTTATAGTTTAAAACCGATTTTTTGTTTAAATAATTATTTATTTTATTTAAATTTAATTAAGTTAAAAATAGATACATAATACCTAAATAAGTTCAATTTAATTCATTAGAGTTATTTTAGAATCATTTTAGATTTATAAAAATTTTATTGAACTTTTCAACGTCTTTTACCCATATACTAGGAGAATTTACAAATTCACCAAAAACATAATTTTACCAATTATTTAAGCATAATTTCGAAATTCCGAGAGACATGGTTAATATCAAGGAGTAAAATGTTGTTCAATGAGATAAAAATAATTTTTGGTGAATAGTAACTTTTTACTTTTATTTACCACGGTTAAAAGTAAATAGGGTAATTAAACGTAAAAATGATATTAATATTACCCTAACACATGTTATAATTCTATTGGACAAGTTAATTTCGACAAAAAAACAACCTTAGGAATATAATATGATCCTCTTTGGTCCACTTGGATTAGATTAGGACATTTATGATTATTTATTTCAAACACTACGACAAAAAAGGCATTTAGCGGCGGTTTAAACCTCCTCTAAATGATTTAGCGGATGTTTCTTTATTTTTGTTATTTTTGTTATTTTTTTATATTTTTTTAATTTTTTTTAATTTTTAATTTTATATATTTATTTATATATTTATTAATTTATTTATTAATTTATTAATTTATTAATGTATTAATGTATTAATTTATTAATTAATTTATTAATTTATTAATTTATTTATTAATTTAATTATTTAATTATTTAATTATTTGATTTATTTATTTATTTTTTATTTATATTATCTTTTTATTTTGTTTATTTATTTTCTCTATTTATATTGTTTATTTAATTATTTATTTATTTATTTATTTTTCATATTTATTTATTTTATTTATTTTATTTATTTATTTTATTTCGTATTTATTTTATTTACTTATTTTATTTATTTATTTATTTATTTATTTTATATATTTATTTATTTTATTTCGTATATATTTTAATTTTTTTTAATTTCGTTTTTATTTTTTATTTTTTAATTTTGTATTTATTTTTTATTTATTTTATTTCATATTTATTTTTTATTTATTTTATTTTGTATTATTTTATTTACTTTATTTATCCAGGCATGCACATCCCATGCACATGCACATGCACATGCATGCCCATGCAATATAAAGAAATTCTTTGTTTGGTGAGATTTGAACCCCTAACCTCTTGCATATTTTCCAAAGACATTACCACTCCAGCAAGCTCGCCATGTTGTTAATAAAAAGAATTTAATATACTTATATATATTAATTGAAAAAAAAATACATAAATAATAGATATAAATTCAATAATAATAAATAATAAATAATAAATAATAAATAATAAATAATAAATAATAAATAATAAATAATAATTAATAAATAAATATAAATAACAAATAATAATTAAATATAAATAATAAATAAATATAAATAATAAATAATAAACAATAAATAGTAAATAATAAATAATAACTAATAAATAAATATAAATAATTAATAATAAATAAACATAAATAAATAATAAATATAAATAATAAATAATAAATAATAAATAATAAATAATAAATAATAAATAATAAATAATAAATAATAAATAATAAATAATAAATAAATAATAGATATAAATAATAAATAATAAATAAATAATAGATATAAATAATAATTAAATAAATAATAAATAATAAATAATAAATAATAAATAAATATAAATAATAAATAATAAATAATAAATAAATAAAAATAATAGATAATAAATAAATTTAAATATTAAATAATAAATAAATAATAAATAATAAATAATAAATAATAAATAATAAATAATAAATAATAAATAATAAATATAAATAATAAATATAAATAATAAATAATAAATATTAAATAAATATTAATAATAAATAAATATAAATAATAAATAATAAGTAAATATAAATAATAAATAAAATATATAAATAAAAAATATAAATAATAAATAATAAATATAAATAATAAATAATTATTAAATATATATAATAAATAAATATAAATAATAAATAATAAATAATAAATAATAAATAATAAATAAATCTTATATCATAAATAAATAATAAATATAAATAATAAATGTAAATAATAAATGTTAATAATAAATAATAAATTATAAATCATAAATTATAAATTATAAATTATAAATTATAAATTATAAATTATAAATAATAAATAATAAATAACCAGTAGAAAATATTATTATTATTATTAATATTTTATTATTAGTAATAATAAATAATAAATAATAAATAATAAATAATAAATAATAAATAATAAATAAATATAAATAATAAATAATTAATTAATAATAAATAAATATAAATATAAATAAATAAATAAATATAAATAATAAATAAATATAAATAATAAATAATAAATAATAAATAATAAATAAATAATAAATAAATAAATAATAAATATTATTAATAAATATTATTAATAAATATTATTAATAAATATTAATAATAAATAATAAATAATAATAAATAAATAATAAATAATAAATAATAAATAATAAATAATAAATAATAAATAATAAATAATAAACAATAAATAATAAGTAAATATAAATAATTAATAATTAATAATAAATAAATATAAATAATAAATAATAAATAATTAATAATTAATAATAAATAAATATAAATAATAAATAATCAATAATCAATAATCAATAACCAATTACAAATAATAGATACTAAATAAATTAAAATATATTATAAATAATAAATAATAAATAATAAATAATAAAGGAAACACATGAAAAAGTATGAAAATACGTGATAAGGGATGAAAAATCATGAAAACGCATGAAAAAGGAAGGAAAATCATATGAAGAATGAGGCATTAGAATGAATGAGAACGCATGAAAACTCGTGAAAACCCTGGAAAAATCCTTAATTATTCAACATAATCATCATAATAGCCCACAAAAAACCATTGATAAAGATAACAAGTCATGGAAACCCAAATAAATAGTAATAAATGGAGGAACCGTTAAAACCCGTCAAAATGGTCATAAAGAGACAAAAACATTGGACTCACATTAATGGAAATAACTTATGATCCGAGAGTCAATTTTAGATTTGCGACCTGTCAAATCAAAGATCCTGAAACGATCTTCGACTTGAAAGGTGAAATAGTCTGAATGGACAGGCAGATCAGATGTTATGACCATTAAAAAAAAGCTGACGGGGAACAGGTCCTAGAAACGAGGCATTGAAAAACATAACAAACCCGATACCCACTAAAAAGGCCATTACATATGATCTAGGAGTGAATGTGGGCGCCCCGACTAGTCAAACTGAAGCTCATCGAACGAGCTATGATCTGGCAGGTGGAGGAGGCCGAAATAACACGCGGATCGAAAGTTAGGTCCATTTGAAGACATGTTCGACGGGATACAGGTGATAGAAATAGGGTTTTGGAGGCCATCAGAGGGGTTTTTTGGGTAGAAAAACATGACAAAAGCTTGCTTGTGTCAAACTGGTTCATAGCTCTTTTCACTGGCTTCGATTTGATATGTGGTAGAGCCCAAACGGACACCCGGAGTGAATGTTATGGCCGTTTGAAGTTGGAGAACTTTTTTAAACTTTTAATAACTCTAATATCTTCGCCACCTTAGACTGTCTCACATATTTGATTATATGTGCCTCTATATCTCTTCCTGAGCTTCGATTTTACTGATTGTGGCACTTCAACGGACGCCCGAATCAAAAGCTATGGTCGTTTTAGTGATTTTGGGGTTTCTCGTGTTTTTTATTTTTTCATTTCATTTCGCGGCGGTTTTACCGAAACCGCCACAATTTCCCAACAGTTTTTTAAAAAACCACTGCTAATCTCCTCAAATAAAATTAAAAAAATAAATAATAAATAATTTTTTTTTTGGCATTTCGCGGCGGTTTAAAAACCACCGCGAAATCCGCTAAACCTCAGTTTTCTTGTACTGAAAGAAGACTTCCAAGAGTTAAAATCAATGTTTAATAACAAAAACATTTTTAATATAGGGTTATATATAATATAAATTCTATTATAATTATTCATTAGGAAGATAAAGATATTTCTTACATAATTGTATTTTATTTATAATTTTTCGAAATTAAATAATTTAATTTATTTGTGACAAAATGATGATGTAGTAATTACCGTATTAATGAAAGTTTACGATAATTGATATTATAAATACCCATATAAATGTAATTTGAGACTTTTGATGAATTAAAATAATTTTATAGGTTAATATTACATATTTTTATTAGTTATATGAATGTTTTTGAAGTAATAACACTTTTATAAATTTATCAAAAACAAAATACCCAATAGTGTCAAAATGGACATAAAAGAGTTTTTAAAACAGATATTATATTATTAATTGATTTTCAATTCCTAAAAATCTATGTTTTGGCCAAAATACTTATATCATTATAGATGTATCATTAATGGACCACTTGGGGGTCTATTCGAAGTTTATAGTATGTTTATTAACCATATAATAAAAAAACACAAAGAGACATAGTAAATGTCAAACTAATTAACTAAGAGTTAAAACTAAAAGATAAGGTTAATAAAGTGACCCAGACCAATCTAAAACCTATTGGTTGAGTGTATTTAGACCCATCCCTTCCTTATCCTCAAAATAAATTAATTTTTAGCCATTATAAACCTAATATAAATTTATTATAAAATAATATTTTATGTTTTTTCTAAGGTTCCCCCACGCCTCTTATAATAGGGATCTTCCCACTCTAATTCACGCCATCAAAGACATTTGTCTAGAACAAACCCTACCCAAATACCCTCTTAATTATCATCACTTAAACCAATAGTGCATAGTTTTATCATAAAGCCATCCTAAGGAGCCCTTTTGATCAAATCAAAAGGAAGAACCCGAAGAAGAGGTAATGGTTTCACCCCCCTCTTTCATGTTCTTTTCTTCTTCCACTTCCTTTTTATTTGTTGTTTCCATTATAATATAATTAATCAAGTATATTCTATATACTATGATGTTATTATAATTGTGGTTCAAGCTAATTAATTATTCTATCCACCCTTTGAATGACTTGTCACTATATGTGCGTACGTACGGCTTGCCGTCTCCACGTCGTGGTGTAACTATTATTCAATACATTATTATTTGGATAGTTATATTAATGATTTGTATTTGATGTAAATAATAAATATAACATGATAACTATTATGTATCAATGATATAACATCCAATTATATATTATTTTAATATCAAAATAATGATATTTTTTCTCGTGCGTACGTACAGATTACCGTCTCCACGACGCAATGAGATTCATTTCCATGTTCACAATTCATCAACGATTATAAAAATATATATTACTAATAAGTATGTAATATATGACATAATAATTCTACTGGAGAAATATATATATATATATAAGTATTTATGTACTTACATATATCTTATTCACTTACTTTTGTTCAATACTATATGAAAACAGAAACAACATTTATGTGTGCGTACGGACTGCCGTCTCCATAAACGGTGTTTTCCATTTCATATATACATCTATTATACGTATTTAAATTCTAAATATATATGATATATAAATCATGTTTAATATTCTGGAAGTCTTTAAATCATGATCTAAGTGATACAATCAAGAGTAACAAGATAAAACATGTACGATAAAGAAAATGATTATTACCCGAAATATTAATATTTAATGGAATTTATTATTAAAAGCGTAGTATAATGTAATAAATGAATAATTTATGATAAAATAAATATGAATATGGTTCTGGTATAATATAATAATAGACCATATTTTTCATACAAGAGGTTAAACGTACCGTCGACTAAAAAAAGTGAAAGGTAAGGGGTTTTCAACTCACTCCTTATACCCGTGAGATTCATGCCATATTGTCACTATTACCTTTTCGGTGGTGTATGTACTGCCCATAGTTGTATTCTTTGTGTAATACACTTTAATTTATGTGTATTTACATATTCATTGTATGATACCTCTTTTATGGGGTGTATGTTTCCTAAGATAACAAATTGGTATGGGTTAATTCCTCAATCTCATTATTATCCAAGATTGTTTATGTTTAAGTATTTACTGAGACATTTTTATTATCCAGGTCAATTTTTCAGAAAAATGATTTCCAAATGAATATTTTAAGGATTTTTTAAAGGTACTCTTTATCATGATCAGAATTTTTGATGTTTTAAAAATTTATATTTCTAAATCATTTTAATTAATGTTCATGTTTTCAAAATGATTTTAGGATTTATTTATATGAACATGAATGTTTTGAAATGATAATTATTTTCAAATATTCATAGTGGTATGGGACACTTTGATTAAATTTTTTTTAAATTAATTCAATTATAAATGTGTGACTTTTAAATTATTTTAAAAAAAGGATATTTCTCTCAAAAAAATTTACTCATCATTTTCAACTATGTTAGAATCCTTTACTGGATATTATTTTTGATTGGGGTTGAATTATTATAATATAATCTTCCATATTGTATTGAATGAGTTATGATATTTTTGACTGTGGATGTTCTATTTTTATACCATTCATCGTTTATGGTTAATGTATTGATATTTCGTAATCTAGTTTTAATACGAATGTTTATGTTATATTTCAACCTATTCATATGAGGAATGCAGTGGACTTAGTATGTGATGGTTTGATCTCGCTATAGCTCCTCAATGCATTGGTAGGTGTCATGAGACAAACTAGTATCTCGGCACAAGGCCTTGAAAAAACATTTATTTGTAGTCTTGGCACGAGGCCTTGACTATGTGGTAGTGATGTCCGGTATTAGGCATTCCCTCATTCTGAAATTAGTTAATTCTTGTGATTATTCAACTAGTAGAATATGCATGTGCATGTTTATATGGTAATGTTTCATATATTTTTACCATATTATGTTCAGGTTTATGTTTAAAAGGATGTTGTTCTTATTACACATCTTTCCATAAAAGTGTATAGCTTTCACTAAATTATTTACCCTTACTGAGCATCTGAGCTCACCGCTTTCTTATGTTTTATTTTACCTGGATTCCAAGAAGTGTATTATGATTGATATGCTGGGTTAAGATAAAGGGAAAAATGGAATTCTCAATGAACTATCTATGTTGTGTTTTATGCTTCAAATTGTAATGTATAGTTAATGTATGTAATCTATTTTCCAGGAATCCTAAACTAATCGGTCCTTCGGTACTTGATTCCTTGTAATCATGCCAATGTATTAAAATAATGCACCAGCTCTGGGTAACAGGGTTCAGGGAATTACAAGGATATTGAATTGTGTCCTATTAACAATCCTGAAAATTTTAAAAATGACGTCTTGTAAAAACTGATATTTTATTTACCTCTTAATATTGGGTAATTAAGTGGAAAATAAATGAAATAAAGAGATGTAATTAGTGATATATAGTTTCTTAGGGAAAAAATATCCACTAGTCCACTCAACTAGTAATCTCCCCATGAGCCTGGTGATTTTCACTAAGTGGATAATTTTATCAAGTGACCTTGATAACTGATTGAAATCAGCTAATACTTATTGTAATGATTTTACAGGGCCTTCATGTTCTTTTACAGGGAACTTGGATAACACAGTATGAGAAGTCAACACTCCATCATAGTTGTGTAGAACTAGTCAATACTCTAATATAAAGAGATTGGATGTAGATATTAGACTATATTTTTCAAATATTTATAGAAACAACTGAAAATAAATGGATTTTTTATTTAGATAATAATTCTTCATGTAGGTGCATTTCTAAATTTATCCTCCTTTCAGAAGATATTTAGTGAGTAGAGCATGAAATTAGTAATAATAATGTTGTTTTCACATCAATAGTTTCATCATTTTGTAGTTTATTATCAGTAACATCATCACCATATTTATTCTATATTTATAACAAATATATTTTTTTTACTTCATTTACCTCTAAAATAATTTGAAAATAATTGAGTCAAATCACTTCAATAATTTTCTCCATAATTGTATCACTTATATTAAATTATTCCTAAAATAAATTCTTATGATAATAATAAAAAATTTTGAAAATAGTATTTGATATTTCATATATTTAATTAGAACATCAATATTTTAATGACTCAAATTCTTTCAATTTTTTTGAAAAAAAAGTTATGCTAAAATTCTAAAACCAGTCATTGAGACGACATTTGATTCTGAGGCCCGGTGTTCCCAGAATGGTTTGAAAAAAAATGTTATATTTTAATTACACATGTGAGTGGTTTTCCAGAAAATGGTTAATAACTCTTAAATGGCTTCCCATATTAGAAATCTAATGGCACATTTCTATTCAGGATGGCGGGTTTACCCTAGGTGTGACTTAACGTTATTAGGTGTGAGTCTCCAGCGAGAAAACCCAAAAAGGAAATAAAAATAAATAAAATAATTATATAATTATATTTTGTTTTAAAATATTAATATCTTGTGAATAGTGAATCAAATTTAAAATCGATGACCATCATTGACTTGTTAATGTGTCATTTTCCATAATTGGGTCCTAACATCGACCAACACAGGTTGACTACAAAAGTTAAATTTGTGATGTTTGAAATGATAATAAAATAATATTAAAGAAGTTTATTTTATTTGTTTTTAACGTTCTGTAGTGATGTTGTATTGTTGTGACACAATCACAAGTCTTCCCATTTTGTATCTTAAATAAAATAGTGTGGCATTCTGGCAACGCTACAATGGGCTTATGTGTTTTCTTTTCCCTCTAATTAAACAAGAATTCACAGTTAACACATAACCCTTTAATTCCCTAGAAACACTGGAATAAGGGATTGGTGGTTCCCTCCCATTGGACAATGACAAATGATGAAGAATGCTGGGGGATCGTAGATCAAAGATTGTGGATCACCGATCAAGGATCAATGAATGATTGTGGTGCAGCTACGTTCTTAACCAATTATAGATCCAAACCTCTAGGTAGGGGATTTATTAATTCCGAGTATTTTCTTTAACTGTTCCTGATTCTAATGATGAACGTGGACTAACCCACAAATAGGTTGATTTGTAGTGCAATCATTCTTGTGGGATGGATAAAATGCGGGATTAAAGTTAGTATATTGATGGTTATTCTTTAGGTAATCCTATTGAAATGAACAGACGAAGGAAGACATGAAAGAGGACAAGGCTAGTTCTATGGTTGTTATTGTGCCTATTCATTATCCCCATTTTTTATTTCTTCACTGATGGACCCCACGTGGTCGCGTTAGGCTTTATCGAGAGGTTCTGAACATGGTCTTACCCTCAGCGCAATGTCAAGACAAATTAGACCCCCTACAGTGATGGTGGTGACCCAGGGATCCCAAAGGCATTCTTGGATCCAAAAATGAAACAACACACTGACAGTGGCAGCCCATAGAAGAAGGGTCACCACCAGCAGTGCACGACAGCTTAGTCGCCCAGTAGTAGGAAGCCATCCCCTCGATGGCCTGCAACAGAGGGGCCAACAATTACAAGTCCACGGGTGAGCTGTGGCAGTGTAGATATGCATTATGGTGGGGAACCATGTCGATTGGATGACATGTGTTCTTGAGTATTGTGGATGGACACATTGAAAAGGAAACACGTTCACTCGATGGCGTCTGCCAGGTGGGAGGGGTGTGCCCCCATTCTGGACCTAGATGTACGAACCAGCCCGCACAGGCCGGCTATGCTAGATGAAACCGAGCCACCGAGAAGCCAAACAGGCATAAAAACGTGTCCCAGTGGGTTGTAGTTTAGCAGCCCAATAGGCCTGGACTTTGGGCCATGCTGGTTCGAGGCAGCCCAAACCCGATTGGGTCATGTCTGGTCAAAATCAGACCCAACCATCCCCTTTTTATCAAAATGATCATAACACTAAAATCATGCATTCATTTGATGAGACAATTTTTTATTTTAGGACCCTAGAAAAGAGGAAGTCCTTTTGAGAAACTTTATTTTTGTTTTCATTGAGGTTGGAATATAACGTTTTGGATCAAGTTGTAGGTGCTCCCAGAAGGGTCACACTAAGAGATGAATCTTGTGACTGAGACCTAAGCTAAGTAATTCTCCAATGTAGTGTGACATACGTTAGGTCTCCTAAGAAGACATGTAGTTTTTATCCTGTGAAGATGCAGAGTAGGTCTCCTGGGAAGATATAGAGTAGGTCCCCTGTGAAGATGCAAAGTAGGTCTACTACGAAGACATGGAGTAGGTATCCTATGAAAACGTAGAGTAGGTCTCCTTCGTAGATGTTAGTAGGACATATATGATTATACTGATTGATTTTCCTATGAAGAATATATGTTTCATTGGATTTTAGTATTACTTGATAATAATCATGTGGATAAGGATTGGATATGATATCGAGACTCCATGTCTTAGCGAGACCAAATTTCTTAGGGAACATTGTGATGTATCGAAACCAGATGTTATCTCAGATACTTTTGGTAGACTAGTTATGTGTGATTCTTATTAGATAACACGGGGAATGAGATCTCCCTGATATAGTGTTCTATGATCAGAACCATATGACTAGTAGTGTATGAGACCTTGATTCTTGGATTCCTTTTAGAGTATACCTGCATGTTCATGTTATATGTGTTGTTTACATAACTATGTCAAGATGAATGTATCTTCGTAGTGGTTTTCCCTTTGTAGTATTTTACTTTATGTTTTGAGGTTCCCTACTGAGTATTGTATACTCACACCTACAAGAGATTTTCCCACACATATCACATCTTTTGCTGATGATTGATGCTTTGACAGGGCTCTTAGTAGACCGAGGCCAGGTGGTGATTAGAGTTACCTGACAGTCGAGGTGTTTTTATGTGGCTTCAGACACTTTTTTTGTACCTACCATTTAGGTAGGGTATTTTTGGAGGTGTTCTGGAGAATTTTAGTACAACTTTTCATTTTTTTGGTCTTGTATTCTGGACATGATTACCTTCAATTTCCCACTATCATACCTTGAGTTTTTTTACATAGTGTTTTCACTTTCCAGAATCTCTGGCTTGGATTTGTGTGTGTGTGTACATGTACATAGTAAAATGCCTACCATTTTTTTGGGATATTCCTACTTGGTGATACTCTCCAGCCCCTCACTTGTGGGAGGTGGGATTGGGGATGTCACAACATGGTCCCCGAGGGAATGTTTGTGTCATAGTGGTATCATAATAGGTTTGTACTACCTTATGAACCTAAAGTCTATGGGTTTGGTTTTGGGAAATTTTTTTATTTCTTTGAGTTCAACTATAAGGCCATGTAATCTAGTGTTGGTACAGTGGACGATGTATCCATATACTAAAACCCTGAATTCTTATTTTCAAATTGGTACATGAAAAAACTAGTTTCAGGGGGAATACGATGGTACATTCCTCATATTGGAGTGGGTTGTGTTTTCCATGTCTTTCTTGAGTCAGATCACAAGGTATACTCTATTAATCACAGTACATTTTCTTTCTTAAATATGACTCCATATAGGCAGCCAGATTGGATTCCACTGCATGATCATAAGGACGATCCATTGAGTGTTGAGAGTAGTACATATATTTGTACTAGAGATAGCACCCTCGAGTAGTGTGTCTGCTATACCACCACCGGTAGAGTAGCACATGGAACCTGTAATGCAACAGGATGTGATGCATGGTCTATGTACACTTCATGAGTTTCAGTAACATATACCCCGTATGTTCCAAGGTGATCCCAACTCATAAGCATCCCAGGACATGATTGAGGTGATGACTAGGTTTTTAGTATAGCGAGCACGCCATTAGATCAGATGGCAGACCTGGAGGTGATCCACCAACGTGGCTGAGCAGAATTATTGCAGGGTCTAGATTAACTGATATTATGATGAGGTGACTCATCCATGGATAGAGATTGACATCCATTATCAGACAAGGGTTTCTCACCATAAAAGTAAGGGATATGCATGTCCAAGAGCGTCTACAGTTCTATAAAGATGACCTGTTGGTATATACGTATTCATCGAGGCATACCAACCATTCCTAGTAATTTATGGATATGATATATGCACAATTCATTAAGGGTCAGAAGATTGAGTTAGGTGTTCTTAGGGACATCTGAAACAGTGTTATTCCTCTGTTCATTCCTATATAATCTAGGGTTCTTGAGCAAACCATTGCGTTTGAATTTCCTTTGGGTGATCAGATACAATCAGTGGATGTCAGTAGTGGGAAAGAAGTATTAGAGGCATTGGTAGTAGGAAGTCGATGGAAATCTTAGAGATGTGGATGTGTGAGATGTTCTGAGAGTAGATCCTAGGATAGGGGACCTACAGCTCAGGGATCATTGGGTGAGTCCAGTCAGCCTAGAGGGAGGCAATTCTTATCATAAAATGGTAGGGTAAATCTCAATAGAGATTTTCCATCTTGTCATACTACTGATAAGGAAATGGTGGATGGGCCCCCAAGGAAGAGGTATTCGTAGGTACATATGGATATGATTGGAGGAAGACGTGGTAGGGAGCTGGGAATGTATAAGTAAGTGGTATAAAAATCGACATGTTATCTCTACCACGACCATGTGGTCCACACCAACACTGGGAGAAGGAGGACATGGGAGGGGACGACTACATGTGTTTGAGGCATATATCCCAAGGAATCTAGCAATTATTCAAGGTATGGTCGGTATCAAATATTAGATGTTGAATTAATAGTCATAGGTGAAAATCATTATTTCGTATCATGAATATTGTAAAAGACCTATAGATTCCTGTAAACTGTTTACTTGAACCTTATTTATGGAGATACACACGTGAGAAGACTTGATAATCACACTTATGATGACTGTGTGATCTTACCCTTGAGGAGATAGTTTTAGTTGGAACCTCTTGGTGGAAGCATCGAGGGCTTTCGACATCATTCTTGGTATGGATTGGTTATCGATAGTCCATGTCTGATTGATTGTTTTAGGAAAATGGTGTGGTATACCAGTATATATGAAATGGGGTTTTCTCGGGTCGTTGAAAAGGGAAACCCAAGAAGCACATGATGGACTCTTGCATAGTAGGGTGCATCTGATTAATCATGAGTCAAATATCATTACCATCAGAGTAGTAAATGATATGAGTTTTTAGTTCCTAGTAGTAGTGGAGGAGTTCGAGAACATATTTTTAGGATATGTTTACATATTTACATCCCCACAGGGGGGTGGAATTTTTCATTGTTTAACACCATGGGATTCAACTATATCAGCATCAGCATATCAGATAGCTTCCGAAGATCTTCACAACCTATGTGTGCAGAGGGAGGACATACAGAGGAAGGGCCTAGTAAGAACAAATGATTGGGGTTTTTTGGGGATTTATATAAAGTTGATGAAGTGTCTTTGGAGAATGAGTATCCACTACCAAAGGGGTCGATGAACACTTTGATAAGATGAAAGGGGAATCCTTTCGAGTGGATACAATGGTTACTGTATGCTATTCAACAGTTAAGACAGAGTTTGATGAGCACCTCGATCATGAGTTTTCCATAGGAGGGATTCAAGTACGTAGTATTATGAGATACATTGGGGATCATACATGGTCGTGTCCTTATGAAGAGTAAAGTGTTGAATTCTTATGGTTCCAATCAGTTGAGAGCACATGAGAAGAACTACGTGACCCATAATCTTGAGATTAAAAAGGTATTCTTCTTATTGAATTTATGGAGACACTACTTGATGGGAAACTGGTTTATCATCTACCTTGACCACCATAGTCTCAAATATATATTATTTTAGAAGGTTTTGAACATTAGGAAGTGGTGTTGGCTAGAGTTTCTTGTGGACTATGACTTGGAGAGGGTCTATACTCATCGTATGGGAAACGTGGTAGCGGATTCTCTCAACAATAGATCGAGTTCATCATTTTTGAATGTGGAAATGGAATAGTTAGGCTCGTTAAAGTTATCCTTCATGGATAGAGATAATGCTTCATACCTCCAGTCAATATTTTTTACCCCTACACTATTATAGTGAGTCATGGAGGCACAGCTCGGTGATACCTATGGTGTGATTTTATATTCTCAGCTATATATGGGAAATTCTCCTGATGTATATTCAAAACATAGAGAGCACATTGTTCTTTTCAGGAGATTCAATGTAGTACTAGTGGTGTTTTAAGTGGAGTTTTTAGGGAGTTCAAAAAATTCCCATTTTAGCCGCAATGTTCCCAATTATCATGACAACAGTGGTCACCTTGAGTAGAGTGATTCATCATAATATTAATATAGGATTCAAGGAGGACACTGGGGATGATGAAATAAGTTAACGTTGAGATTACCTATTGATATTAATGTTGTTCTCATGTTTGAAAGAGTTTTTTAGTTTTTCAACTCACCATGTCGAACCCCTGTTCTTGGAATGGGTTTCTCTTTTCTTCATTGGGGTTCCAGGGAAGGAGTGATAATGGTAATTGAAGGTATTCATGATCATTTTACCATGTATTTTTAGGGGACATGATACTATCTTGGTGATTTTTGAAGAACTCACAATGTCGTTCACTTCTAAACTTTTTTAGAGTATTGTTCATTATAGGACATGATATGCATCTACGTGTAGGAGATAGCTCGACTCCATGGAGTCCCATAGATTGTATTTTTTGATCAGGATTCTCACTTTGTATCCTAGTCTTGGAGATCGAGGATCAGTTGGAGAGGACCCTCATCGGGTAATAGATTCCATTAGTGTGTGCCTGGTGGTAGCACAAGAATCTCTTAAAGAGGGCATGGGAGCGGGGTCTCAATTTCATGCTCATACCCTTATATATATGGTATCCCTTGGTTTGGATTTTTGGTAAGTAAATCCTTAATGTGGGGGGGGGGGGAATTTAACGACAATAATTTCCAAATTTTAGTTTTATAAAGTTTGCAGGAAAATTCGGAGACCATGCGCTGAGATAGCATGTGATTCCAAGGCCTGGTGTGCCCGAAATGGTTCAAAAAAGTTGATATATTTTTACTAGTTTCGGTGAGTGGTTTTCATAAAAAAGTAGAATAATAATTAAATGGGGTCCCAGATAAAAAATATGAATGCACTTTTTTTTCAGAATGGTGGTTTTACCCTACATGTGACTTAACATTAGTTGGTTCATGTCTCTAGTGAGAAAACCCAAAAAGGATGCAACTGTAAATAAAATTCTTAAATAAAATTATATAATTTTAAAATCTTAATATCTCATTAACGATGAAATAGATTGGAAATTTGAGACCACCGTTGAGTCTTCAAGGTGGCATTTTCCTTAGGTGAGGACTCACATCAACTAGCGCTGGTTGACTACAAAGGTTAATTAGATGAAATTTTAAAGAAGAAAAAAAATATACTTAAAGAAGTATATTTCATTAGTTTTTAAACATTTTACAGTGAATAGTCATCTTGTTTCACTACTTAAATGAAACATTGTGGCAATTCCACAATGTTGTAATGGTCAGATGCATTTTATTTTCTCCCTTATTAAAAAAGAATTATGTGTTAATGCATAACACTGGAATTCCCTAGAAACTCTGGAGAAAGACGTTGGCGGTTTCTTTCCATTGGTGAATGACAAACGATGACAAATGCCAATATATTGTGGATCACGGATCATAGATCACATATCAATGATTTACGAATAATGGTAATACATATCAGTTCTTCACCATTAACATATCCAAACCTTGGGGTAGGGGGTTTGTTTATTAATGGTATATTAATTATATGTTCTTGATTCCAACAATGAATGCTGACCAACCCAAGAACAGTTTGATCCGTAGTTTTTTTGTTCTTGTGGGATGGATAAATTCTAGGATTAAAGGGAATAAACTGATGATTATTCATCTTTTTAATCCTGCTGATAGGAACAGACCAAGGTCAATAAGAACAAGGACAAGGTGTTTTCTACGGTTGTTCATGTGGCTATACTTTATCCTCATTCATTGTTGTTCTCTAATAGACCTATGTGGTCAAATAGGGATTTTTGGGAGGTTTAAAACGTGGTAGAACGCTCAGAGTTATGACAATAGGAATTGGCACCCCGGAAGTTATGGAGGCAGCCCAATGATCACAAAAGTGTTCTCGGTTTGAAAAACAGACCACCACAACGACAGTGGCGGCATGAATAATAGGATATTTCAATGGTGGTGTGCGGAAGCACTGGCGGTGGCATGCGACGTTAGGACCACCCTATAGTAGGAGGTCCCTGGCTCGAAGGGTTTCAACACAACTACGAGTGTCTACTGAGACCCACAGTTAGGGAAGGCCATGATGGTGTGGACTGACGATGGGGTGGGGAACCGCGTTGGACGACTGATCGCATTTACTGAGTAACGGGGTCTCTCAATCAAGTCAGCCGGGTGGGAGGGGTGCAGCCATCATTCCACAGCCGGCTAGACGATGTGGCCCACACAGGCAGGTGGGACTAAAGGAAATTGGGCCACGGTCTAGTGATCCAATGGGAATGGGCATTAGTTAAGGCTATTTCTATTTACCCTAGACCCAACCATGTTAGGTTTGTTTCAGTCGGTCTTACCATGTCAGGTCATATAGGGACCCAACCTGCCCCTTTTTACTAAAATGACAATAACTCTTAAACATTGTGTCTATTGGATGAGAGATTTTTGGCATTGGGACCCTTGCGATGAGGCAGTATTTTTGAGAGACTCTATGTGAGTTTTCATGGAGGTTCGAATATGAACACTTGTATTGAGGATTATGTGATTCCATAACGAGTTACATAAGAAAGAAATCATATGGTTGAGACCTACATGATGTAAGTCTCTTGTAAAGATGCTTAGTAGGTCTCATGCAAAGACCTAAACTATGTCTCATGCATAGATGTAGAGTAGGTATCCTGCGAAGACGTGGAGTATGTATCCTACGAAGATGCGGAGTGAGTCTCTTGTAGAGATTGTATGTCTCATTGGATTTAAATATGGCTTGAGAAGAATCTTGTGGCTATGATTTGGTTGTGATATTGAGTATCATTGTCTTAGTGATACCAGATGCCTTAGGTAACTTCGTGACATATTGATATAAGACATTCTCTCTGATACTTTTGGTAGACTAGTTTTATGTTCTTACTATCAGATAGATCGAGGAGTATGATCTCACGGATTGAGAATTCTATGAGCGGGACCATATGGCTTGCAGTGGATGAGACCTTGAGTCTTGGAATCCATTATGTGTATACTGATATGTTATTATTATAAGTATTTTTGACACATACCTCTGTTGAGGTGATTGTATATTCTTAGTGGTGTTTCTTGTGTGGTCTTTTACATTTTGTTTTAGGGTTCCCTACTGATTATTGTTTTACTCACCCCTTCCCGAGATTTTCAAGAACATGTCATGTCTGGTGATGATGATCGACGCTTTGACGGAGCCATTAGTAGACCGCAGCCAGGTGATACTTAGAGTGACCATCCCTGTGATTTTTTCTTCTGTAGATTCAGACAATTATTTCTCTACCTACCCTTTAGGTAGGTTTTTCTGTGGAGAAGTTATGGATACATGCACATCTACTTCTCTTTATTGTTGGACTATTATTCTGTCCCCTTTTACCTTCACATTACACTGTAGTGACTTTTTTTTATTTACTTAGTGTTTTCACATTGCAGCATATGTGTCTTCAATTTGTGTGCATGTGTAAAGATAGTTAGGAAAATGCCCTCCATTTTTTGGGATTTCCTACTCAACACTAGTTGTCAGGCCCTGACCTATGGAAGGTGGCCTTGGGGTGGTTATGGAATGGGCCATGGGGGACAACTTGTGACAAAGATAGTCTTCAAAATAATCTCAAAGATAATCATTACATATCTAATAAAAAATTAAAATATATTTGAATTTTAATTTACAATTATATATCTTTAAATGAATCTTCGATAATTGCATAACTAATCCTCTATAATTCATTCATATATTTGAATTTGAAATTGGAATATAGTTTCTAATGTCTCTATAATTATCTTCATTAACTTTTCCATAAAAAAATGCACATTGAATCTAGTCAAAAAATAAAATCCCAAAAAATACTGATTTAATAACAATAATAAATTAAAATTAAAATATTGAATTTGGATTTAAATCTTTTTATTACCCAAAATATATCCATCATTTTTTCCACAGAAACATTAAAAAAGTTTACCAATATATTTTTTATTTAAAATTAAATTATTCAAATCTGTGTTTTGTATATAGTCTTCTAGAATTTTATCCATAATAAAATACTTGAAAATATCCCAATTAAATATTTTGACATATTTTTAAAATCTCCATTCAAATATTTGAATTTTATTTTCAAACACCTTCCAAATTTTCTTATAATTATATAACTCAAAATTCTCAAAAAAATCATAACATTATGATATCACAAGATTTAATAAATCTTTAAATCCTTTAAACATGAAATTTAGTATTTTTTCTAGTAGTATTAAATTTATATAATTTCAATATATTTCTAACAAGTCAACAATATCCATAGTCTGACATTATTTACATTATATCCCATGGAAAACCCATCTCTAAAAAATCTATAATCTTTGTAATCTCATAAATTTATTAGTGAATATGATCAATTAATTGAGCACCCAAATATCCTTTTTCATCTATACATGCAGTTGACTAAATGAATATAATATTTTTAGATGTACTTTGTAATAATAATCACCCAATTATGAGTCCTACAAGTAATGTTATGATCAAAATAATAATAGCTAATAAAACTAGAGAAATGTTTTAAAACATAAAATATTCAAAAAAATATTCCAAACATGGGGTTATGAATATACGGTACATAAAAAACATACATTTCCCAACATGCGATATATTCCAAACGTGAGTTCTCCAACATATGTTTCATTAATAATGTGTGAACATGATTGTTTATTTCATCACCAATGTGGGGTTCCTGAACTTGAGGATGAATACAATTGTGGGCTTCCAAATGAGAAATGATTACCAATGTGTTGTTCCAAATTGGAGGATGATTACTAATGTGGGGTTCCATGAATTTATTTGATTAGTAACGTAGAGATCATTTCCTTAGCAAAAAAGTAATTTTTATCCGAATGAATGACCAAGATGTGTAACAGAGAAAATATAACATAATAAAATAATGAACAAACAAAAATAATAATCAATAAAAAATACTAAAAAACAATATTTATCAAATAGTTCATAAATGGAAATAATTAAAATATAAAGACTATAAATAATGTGGTTTTATTGATTATCAAAATAATAAAAATAATTTTTTTATGAATCACTCAATGATATTTATGATTATATATATATAGATATATATGTTATCGTGGTATATTTATATATATGTTTATATATATATATCTGTGTGTGTAAATTTATCTATAGTTATATTCATTTATACTTACATTTGTTAAAATGCATATATTTAATTATATGGATGTGTGTGTTTATAAATATTTATGTATATTATGTTATGTGTATATATATGTATAGAAATTAATATCAATTTATGTACATCTATACAAATTTATAGAAATTTATATATTTTTATATATATTATGTGAGGGATCAAATCTACATGTATATACCCTTTTCGTTTTTTCGAAGAATGAAGTACTCAAAGGAGGCTCAAATTTTTTTGGAGAAGTTCAATCAAGTACACTCTGAATAATGGGGATTACACTTCATGTAACTATATTACATGATATAAAATCTTATTTCACTGGTTGTTTCGTGACGTGAAATAGGGTTTCATGATGTGTATTTTTTAGGGGGTTGAAAAATAAAATAAAGCATTGAGGTGATGTGTTTTTCATAAGAAACTGACTCTGAGGCATTATACTATGTGAATTGGGATTTCAAATCATTTAATCCACCATGGATAAATCCTTTTAAAACATTTTATCAACATTGGTTTTTACAAAGCCAATGGATATAGCACTCTCTCTTGACTCCAGATGACTCGACATCCCCCCTCTTCAAATTTTGGGGATTCTTTCATCCCAGATCGATTCCTCGGTTCCCTCTGTTCATCTGTATTTGATGTATGATATGTTCTACCTCCAGTATTGAAGTTTTAGTCAATCTTTTTATTCACATTTCCCTTTTCCATGTGATGGATATTCATCTCCATGTTTCTAATAGAGTTTTCTTGATGGTTGGTCGGTGCAGTTTTTCTGGGACATGTTCAGGTGGATGAAGTTGTTCCAGGACATGTTATTTTCATACCTTACTCGGATCCATTATCGTGAAAAAGATGTCAACAACCATTTTTGGAAGAGGGTTTGATGCGTCTATATTTATTTATATGTAATTGTAGAGTTATCATGATTTAACCCCTTAGATCATAATGAAATAGACCTAATTAAATACTTGTACTAAATTAAAGAATTTGTATCATTCATGTTATGATGTCATTGCTTTATACCCTGATAATGGTTTGCCTCTTCATTTTCTAGATACTTTGATATCTATTTATTTCACGGATTATCATTTTATTATTGATAGAAATTAGTAAAGAACATAAATTCATAATTAATTGATTATTAATTGGATAAAGTTTTAAAGAGTTTTGTTTACTGAATCTAGTTGATGTTCTAATTTGATGTTAATATAATTTATGTATATATAAATTTATAATGAAATTGGTCAATGAACCTATATTTTTTTGATGCGTTTCTGAGAAAATATTAACGTAATGATAAAATAAATGTTTTTTATAATTTACGATAGAATTTTATAGATTATTTTTTAGATTTCTCGTACTCGGAACTTGTGAAAAACGAATCAGTTAATTCAATATTGAATAGTAATTAGTTTTTTTTCATAATGATAATTCTTTTTTAGGGCCTGATTTTTTCATTTTCTTTTAAAGAATATTTGTCTTATGCTTTGTATTTGTGAGAACTAATTGTGTGTGACGGCCGAATCCTTGTTTTGGGGCCTAGATCTCAGTTTCTTGTTTGTTTCCTTCTACTTGTGATGTGATGTGAGCCTGGGATGGATGAGCCTGGAGTTATTTTATGGATGTGGGGGTAGGGAGGCCTAAATGTGATGTGATCTTGGGATGGGTAATATTCGAGATCTATTTTTGTATTTGGGATAGGGAGGCCAGGTTATTGTGGCAGAAGTTGACAGATAGAGTGGTGAGATGAATCAGTTTATACATGTGGTGTTTAGGAGGACACATGAGATGGTGGAATAGGTTTAATCTAGGCTTACCCATTGATTTTAAAGTTTGATTCTTAGTAAATTTTTTGTTTTTTTACCTATTTTACATTCCCCATTTATTAAAGAAGCTAGTTTTTCATACTCCACTTCCAAGGTAAGTGATGATGTTCGGGGTATGCCACATGCTTTTCTTGTTTATATTCTTCTGGTTGGATGGGTTTATTCTCATAATATAGGTGTAAAATACTCAACGGTAGATCATTTACAAACTGTGTTGAGGCCCTTCTATGTTCTATCTTAGAATGTTTTCATAAGAATACCAAGAAATAAGGAATGTGGTAATGTAGTATAATAAATTAATAAATGATGTTTAACACAGGGGGTTAGATCTTACTGAGATGAAATTCTGAGGATATATTTCTGAGAAACCATGGAATCCGTTTGGTTGTGCCTGGGGGGCATGAAACATTGTTTTGATTCTAATGTAATGAAATGTTGAAGTTATTGATGGTTAATTAATGGTTAAATAATTATATAATGTAAATTTAAATGGAAAAAGGGATGAAGAAAAATTATATAGAGCATTAAATGGTTGTGTTCTTATTGGATATCTAGTATTAGGAGTGGAATCTAGGAGTCCAAGAGACTTTAGATGCAGTTGATTCTAAGACTATGTTGTACCCATAGCGTGGTTTTGAGATATATTATATCATGTTATTTTTGTGTTTCTATATGCTACATTACAATTTTTATTAGGGAAACTGACATATAAGGGATTCTAATCCCTGGGGGTATTTTCCAACAACATCTCTGTGGGAGGATGGATGGCTGACTACCCCATGTTTCCCCACTCTCTTCTCTTTGTAGTTACTTTTTTTTGTATGCATGGGGGTTAGTTTTTCCCATATATGTTTGTTTCGGGCTATAATGGCTTGCGGTTCTTCACACACATATATTCCGGATATAGTATCCTAAAGGACGCTATAAGTATAACATGTAGGTGATGTGATGTCTTGAGGTTCCTTACTCGGTATATGGGATATAATGTCTTGAGGTATAACACCTTATGTATGATACACGTTATGTGGGTTGTGGTGGATCCCAGAAACTACCTGGTAACTTTTCGTACATGGATATGGTGGTATAATGCATGAAGTGCATTTTGATGTACAAGGTGCATGTTGTGGTGCATTTCTCAGTTGTGTACGAGCTATCCTTTTTTGAGGGAGATAATCAGGGTGTTCAACCTTGGGAAAAATGGGTAAACCAATGGGGGAAGTGGTAGTGAGGTACCCTTGATATTCTTTATTTTTCTATATTCTCTTGTATGTGATACTTTTTTAGAGTATCCATGGTGAGGATGGGAACTTATTGTTCCTATCCAGGTGACATGTTAGTTTCACTTGTTGTTCACTATGCTTTAGCATAATTTATTTACTTTTGCATGAGATGCTATGGGGAGGATCTTTCTGAGTATAATGTTATACTCACCCTAAATATATATAATCTATTTTTCTGGTTAGTTTGATCAGGATGGAAATCAGGTTGGTTACTACTATCTTGAGGGTTGTTGGAGATGTTTGGGATTCATGATCACTATCATCTTTACTTTCCATTTTTATATTACAGTTTTTAATTTCAATTATAGTAGTTCTTACATGATATTAAATTATTTTACTTGGGTTTATTTTCTATTGTAGTCAAAGTATTATTTGGTGGATGTATCTCATATGTATCTCTTCTTCATGTGTTTATCTTATAGGTAATTCCTCTCGTTTGAATGTTTATTATACCCTCATTCCTAGTCACCAACTCGGGGCCTACTGGAGGTGGGATTCGAGGGGTCACTATCTCTCTTCTCCAATTTTTGGCTCTGGGGGGGGGATAATTTATTGGAAGGGGGTGCTAAAGGAGTTGTATCATATGTCTTCTTGAGGGATAAGATGGATTTTGTATATAGGCATAGGTGAGGTTGCAATAGTTTGTAGGGAAACGAAGTCTGCTATGTTTAGCAAGCACTATAAACATGGGAGACCGGATGATACACATTTATTTAGGGCCCCCTGTGATCTAATTACCATTCCTTTGAACTTATAGGGGCAACTACATGAAATTATTTGGGATACAAGAGAGATACCTAGAAATGAGTCATGCATACTTATTCATTCTGAATGTGTTTGAATGGGTAGAACATTGTGATTGGTTAACCTAAAATGAGTAAAATAAAACAATTAATTAATGTTAAATTCTTCCATATTCCATGTTCAAAAGCCCTAAATTCTTGTTATTTTCGAGTAATGGATCCATGTCAGCATCCTCATCAGGTACGCACAGAATGTTTTTTTCAGGCTGTGATAGCGGAACACTATAGGGTAGAGGTTGAAAATGATGATAGTTGGAGGTGGAAACTCTGAGAGTTTTAACACCAGAGACTATTGAAATATGAGAGCTATGTTTCAATTTCAGTCATAAAAGACTAGTTGGAGGATGTTTAGATAGCTTTCAGTTCAATCAGTACTCAGAAAGAGCACTGAGTATCAATGGTTGTGACAATGCTTTATGGTGAAGTGAGGCAGTGGCAGTTCTTGTTCCTTGGAGATTGTGAGGGGTCAGCAATATCATGGGAGAAGTTCTAAGACCAATTTAGAGCCATGTTTCTTTCTTAGACCAAAAAGGAAGCTAGTCACCAGGGGTTTCTTACCCTTTGGTAGGGAATCTCTAGTGTTAGAGAGTTTGGAATCTATTTCATGAACCTTTTCTGATATGCTTCAGACTTATTTCCAGATTTGGATGTCAGGTTGAGGAATTTTTAAGAGGATTTGCATCCATAGATACAGTCCTGGGTCACCCATTTTATGTTGAAGACGTATCTCAAGGTGCTTGAAACATAAGAGTTCATTGAGAAGATTTTAGACAAAACAGGATCATCATGAGAGAGGAGTCATCATGACTCCTCACAAAGTAGAGCTGTGGTCTACGGTTGCCCGATTTTTAGAGAAGAAGATCTTTTAATCATCTGAGGGTAGGTACCAACCCTCAATTTATCATTTCTATAGGAGATGTGGATACCAATCCTATTAAATAGGGTCATACACACTTTTTTATTATGTATTCTGAGGTTATCAGCGGCGAGAATGCCAAACCATTTTAAGTAGTCAGCATGTGCCAGGTGTTCTGCTTCACGTTCCTCTATTGAAAATGTTCCAACTGAGGCATCATTGATAGGATATTCCAGTTTTGGATCATCATAGATCATATGGGTTAGGAATATGATATCTTCAAGACACTCCCTTCATTAAATAGTAGAGCACGACTGTGTATGTGGTCTTCATCCTGGCCAAAGAGGATGTGGAAAAGTTTGTGGTCAGCTTCATGCATTAGCATTGCCAGCATTAGGAGATCCAGACTTCGTTTTAGGTAATATTTTATTTTTTTTAATTGGTTTCATGCCTTTTTGATTCCATAGTGATGCACTTTTTCATATCACCGTCCCTTTTCCATGGTTTGGAACTTTAGTTTGAAAGACTTCCAATTCCTTTGGCGTTGACTATGCTAGTTGGAGGTTGGGATGACTTGTTTGAAGTATGTAGAGATTGTGAATTAGTGGGGGTAGCACCGCTCTTGGGGATATTTCCTATGTCAACTGATACAACCATATGATTTCATCCTCATTATGGATTTTTTTGGATTCGGTGAAGTATATAATGGATTGATTTAAGAGGTAGGCTGTGTTTTTTTATGTATGTGGAGAGACAACCGTGTTAATTGGATAGTGAGTCCCTCAGATGAGTTGGAGTCTTGTTCCTTACATGTGATCCTTGATGGATGAGATAATTATGAGTTATTCAAAAGTTTTGGAGTTCATATTTCCCAAGGTCGTTCAATAGTACAATGATGAATTTTTAGAGGAGGTTATAACATTACCCTCTCGATGAGAGATCATGTTCGGGATCAAGCTATACCTAGGTGTTTCTCCTATCTCAATGTCTCTATATAGGATGGCACCATCAGAGTTGTGGGATACACATATATTGCTCGATGTTCTTTTGTGATGTGTTTCTTTGGTTGAGTGTGTCACTGTGGGGTGGACCAGTTTCGTTTGTAAATAAGGATGAAAGTAGTTTGTGGTTGTATATCAATTTTCATCACTTAAACCCAGTGATAGTGTAAAACCGATACCCTCTTCCATGCATTGACCATTTATTTGATCATCTAAAGGGTGATATTCTATTCATGGACCTCGATTTGTGGTAAGGATATCATCATATGCATGTAAAGGATGAGGATATTATTAAGAATGCTTTTTTTTTGTCGTCATGGGAATTATGAGTTCATTGTGACGATGTTCGGTGTGATGAATGCTCCAACTTTGTTCACGTGGTTAATGAAAACTATGTTATTGAGTTCTTGGATAAGTTCAAGGTGGTTTTCATTGATTACATTGTTGTTTACTCCACATATAACAAGGAGAATGTAGGCTATATACAGGCTATTTTGGGTGTTCTATGTTGTCGCCATCTATTTGGAAAGTTTTCTAAATGTGTGTTTTAGGCTCTAGAAGTCCTTTTCATAGGAAATTTTTTTTCCCATCATAGAGTAGAAATGGATACATCAATTATATAATTAGTTATGTCTTGGGAATTCCCCAAGATAGGGGTGGAGGAGTGATGTTTCATTGGTCCTATAGGATATGATTCTATATTTGTTCTATTGGACATTTGACGAAATCTGCCCACATTATAATAATAAAAAAGTCGAGATTAGTGGGTTTTTATCAAGGTAGTATCTAGAAGAGTTGGTGAGACTCCCTGGAGTCTCATTGAGTATTATTAACAATTGAAATCCTCGTTTTCCTCTATGGTGTGGAGAGGTCACCAACTTGATTTTGGTTATCAGTTATACCTTAGAACTACTTTTCATCTACAAATATATGATCAAACATAGTGGCCCATCCGTACTTCTGAAGACATGTTGTTCTCTTTTTTCCTAGATTTTTAATGTTCATGTATTAAAAAATATCCCTTGGTATAGATTTCTTAAAATAATATTTTTCAGTCCACCATCGATATGGTGCCATTTTAAGCCTTGTATGGTCAACCTTTCCATTCTCCATTGTGATATACTAGGGTCAGAGAGAAAAAAAATTCTTGGGCTAGAACTGGTACAGAACATGGCATATATTTTTCATGTGATTCACTATAGGATTAAGGTAGCACAATATCTTCATAAATCTTATGCAGATCATAGGAGGAGACCTATGGAGTTTGGTTTTCGGTATTATGTGCTTCTGAAGGTTACTCCCCATAGAGGAAAGAAAAGTTTTGCCCATGGGAGTAAGATTTCTACCTGGTTTATTAGGGCCTCTAGAGTGGTTGGGTCATGGTGAATTCATGGACTATTAGGTATCACTTCCCTGAAATATGAGCCGGAGACATGATGTTTTTCACATTTCACAGCACATTCGTTATCTTCGTGATTACTCTCACATAATCGATTAGGAAGAGATCGATATTGAAAATGATACAACCATTGAGGAACACCCTATAGAGATCGAGGAATACCTGGAGAAGGTGTTTCATGGGATTTCTATCCCCTTGGTTTCTGTCTTATGGTGGAATGGATGTGTGGATGTAAGTACCTAGGAATGTCAGTCACAGATACATGCTTAGTAACCCGATCTATTTGATGTTTAGTTATTCTGTGGTGATGACGTTCTTTTGATGTTTTTAGACCATTTCTATTTATGATATCTCTTTCTATTGTTTCCTATTTTATAATTTTATACTTTGAGATGTCTCTCCCCATGGAGAATGTTTATGAATGGGTTATTTTTGTTTTTTGGTTTTTAACTTGTTCCTCTTGTGAGGTGGTGAGATCCCGTGGTGGAGAAATATTTGGTACATATCTCACGGAGTGGATATTTGGATGACCAATTTATATTTATTTTTTTGGTTAGTTTTGGATTCATGAGGATGATAATATTTTTAGATTTATCTAATGTAAGGGAACATATCCACACATATTGACCATTTTCATGTTTTTGAAGATAGAAGTTCTCGGAGGAGGGTCGAAAGATGTTTGGAGAAGTTCGGTTAAGTAAAAGCTACAAGGGGGACAACACGTCGTATAAATTTATTAAATGACATGAAATTTTTTTTCATGAGTGGTTTCAATCTTGAAATAGTTTTTAATTACTTTTAAGATTTAGGGTTTGGAAAAATAAAATAATGTGTTTAGAAGATGCGTTTTTTGGGAATCAGAACCTAAGGAATTACACGACATGAAAGGGGATTTCACATCAGGTAATATCCCACTACTGTATGTCTAATAATATCTCTTCCACTTAGGTTTTCATAAAACCTACAGCTACAACACTCTCTCTCGACTCCAAAAGACACAATATCATGGCACTTCAATGTTTGGGGATTCCTTCATTCTGGATTGATTCCCTACATCCCTCCTTTGATATGTCATTGATATAAGGTATATATATCTATGTTGTTGCAGTTTCTTCGATATGTTTCCTCATATTTTTAATTGGCATAAAATTTCTTGTTATCTCTAGGTTTCTAATAGAGTTTTCTTATTGGTTGGTTGGGGCATTTGTTCCAGAGTATCCTCGGCTAGATGGAGTTGTTATGTGAGAGCTGATCGTGAATGTTTTCTTTGATAGGTTCTTGTACTAAGAACGTAAATGAACTTTTGAGTTAGAGTATTATATTATTCTCAAATAATTTATATGAAATTGTAGAGTTATTATTATTTATCTCATTGGATCGCAATGAAACTGAACAATATAAATACATGAATTGGATAAAATAATTGGTATCGATCACATATCGATGTTGTTGATTTATACTATGATAACAATTTACCTCTTCATATTCATAATAGTGTGATATTTATACATTTATTGTTTTATCATGTTCTTATTTATGGAAATTGGTAAATAACATAAAGCCACATTTAATTGATAATTAATTAGGCAATGGTGTAAAGAGGTATGTTTAATGAATCTGGTTGTTGTTGTAATTTGATGTCAATCAAATTGATGTAGATATGCATGTATAATGAAATTGGTTAATGAATACGAAACATGTTGAGGCTTGTTGATAAATGATTAATGTCATGATTAATTAATTGTTTAATTAATTTTTGATATCATTTGATAGATTGTTTTTTAGGATTCCCATAGTTGGAAAATTTAAACAATGAATTGGTTAATTCATAATGGAATAATATCCAGTTGTGTGTAAAAGATAATGCCTTTTTAGGTCTTGAGTTTGATATTTTATTGTAAAGAAAAAGTGATTTATGCTTTGGAGCTGTGAGATCTCATTGTGTGTGAAGGCTGAATGCCTTGTCTTAGGGCCAAGTGCCTAATTGCATGTTTTTTCTAGCTTTTTTGTAATCTGATGTGATCCTGGGATAGCTTATCCTGGAGGTCTACTGTGGATTTAGGGGTAGGGAGGCCCAAATGTGATGTGATCCTGGGATGATTGGGCCTGGAGGAATGTTATTCTGTGTGGGGTAGGGAGGCCAGGTTGATGTGGAACCATTTGACACCAAGAGTGGTAATATGAATCGGTTTATGCACGTGTTATCGGGAAGGACACCCGATATGATGGAATGGGTTGATTTTAGGCATACCTGTTGATGTGAAAGTTGGCTGCTTTTTGAATATGTTTTCTTATCTTCTTTACATTCCCCACTACTTGAGTCAAATGGTTTTTCTTACCATCCTTCCAAAGGAGGAAAATATGTGATGGGTATGCCATGTGGTATCCTTTTTTAGCTTCTCATGGTTGGATGGGTCTACACTCCTACTATATGTGCAAAATACTCAATGGGTAGTTCATCTAATCAACTTTTTCATCCCCTTATGATTGATATCATAGAATGTCTTTTAATAATACCCAAAATTATAGAATATGTAATTTTTTTACATAAATGATCATTTACACGTGAGGTTGGAGCTTACTGGGATGCAATGCTGAGGTTATATATAAGAGAAATGGTAGACTATGTTTGGTTATGACTGGAGGGCATGGAACATTGTTGTGATGCTAATGTTATAAAATCTAGAAGTTTTTGATGTTTAATTAATTGCTAATGAATTAATTAACGTAAAGTAAAATGAAAATAAGGTTGAAGTAAATTAAGCATATCCTTAAATGGTTGTGTGGTTATTAGAAATCTATTCTTAGTTGTAGCATCTGGGAGCCCGCGAGATGTTAGCTGTAGTTGACTCTAAGAATACGTTGTGCATGTAATGTGGTTTTGAGCTACATTATATCGCATACTTTTTTTGTTTCCATATTCTAATCCTCCATATCGGTTAGGGAAACATACACACTATGGATTCTAAGCCATAGTGGTTTTTTCCCCAACATCTTAGTGGGAGGATGGATTGATTACTACCCCCATTGACCCCAATCTCTTCTATTTGTAGTTACTTGTTCTGGTATGCATTGGGATTATTTTAGCCGAGATATGTGTGTAGAGGGTTGTAATGGATTCTGGTTGTTCAGACACATATATAGTGGATATAGTTTCCCATAGTTTACTATATGTATAACATGTAGGGGTTGTGATGGAGTGAAGATCCTTACATAGTGTATTGGATGTAATGTACTGAACTATAACACCTAATGTATGATACACGTTATCCGGGTTATAGTGGATCCGAGAAACTACATGGTTAAATTGGATTCATGGATGTGGTGGTGTGATGCACGAGGTGAATATTGATGCACAAGGTGTGTGTTTTGATTCTTCATCCTATGTGTCTATGAGCTATCCTTTTTGAAGAGAGAATCTCATGACGTGCGATGTTGGGGAAATGTGGAAAATCATTGGGGAAGCAGTAGCGGGGTACCCTTGATATTCATTATAATATTATATTATCTTATATGAGATACTTGAAGAGAGCAGCATCGGTGATTCTTGGAGCATAATATACCTATTTACAGCATAAGTTAGCTTCACTTGTTGTTCACTGTGCATTAGCATTATTTATTTACTTTTCCTTGGTATGCTTCGAGGAGGATCAAACATAGTTTACTATTATAGTCACACTATGTATATATAAACTACTATTCATGTTAATTGGAGTAGGTTATAGATCAATATGGTTACTACTAGATTATGGGTTGTAGGAGCTGTTTGGGATTCATGGTCACATGCATCTTTACTTTCCTTTTTGGTACTATAGCTTTTTCATTCAGTTTTAGTATTTCGTGTGTGCCATTACATTTTTGTGCATGGGATTATTGTATATTGTATTCTGAGTAGGATTTGGGTTTTTATCTTATCTCTCTCTTCTACATGTGTTTCTCTTAGAGTCCAATGCCTCCTATCTGCATGTTTGTTATACCCTCGGTGCTAGTCGTCAACACAGGGCCTGCTGGAGGCGGGACTCAGGGGTCACTATCTCTTTTCTCTCATTGTCGGCCGAGGAGGGGTACACGTTGAGGGGATGGGGTCATGACACGTTTTGTTTGTATAAACACAAACAATAATTTATTTATTTATCATTGTATTTGGATTTAAATATAGTTATGTAAATTTACTTATATTTATAATATTTTATAAGAGATATATATATATCTATATTTAATTAAATTTATATGTAACTATATTTATTTTTTATATAATTATTTTAATTATTAATAATTAATTTATTTATTACTAATTTAAAATATATAGAGTTATTTTTTACTATTTATAAATTATAAATTATAAATTATTTATAAATTTTATATTTTATTTTATCTATATATCATTTATTTATCATTCATTATTCATTTCTTATTAATCTCTTAATTATTATAACTTATTTATTATATATTCATTATTTATTATTAGGTTATTATTCCTTATTAATTGTATATTATTCATTATTTATTTATTACTTACTTATTTTTTATTTTTTATTTTTTATTTAGAATATATTTTTAATATTATAACTAATTATTAATTATTAATTATTAATTTTTCACTAATTTACTACCACTTATTTATTTAAAACTTTCAATTTATTTATTTATTATTTGGAATTTATATTTTTTTTATTTTTTTTATTTAATTTATTATGTATTTATTATTTATCAATTTTATTTTTATTATATAATTATTATTTATTTATTTTTTCATTTTCTATTTACTTATTATTTATCAATGATTATTAATTTATTTATAATTTATTAATTATTTATTATCATTATTTTTTTATTTTTTTATATTTTAATATTTATTCTTAATTTAATTTTTATTTATTTATTTTTTTGTTTTTATTAATTGAACATTTATTTATTATTCATTATTCATTATTTATTTATTATTTATTATTTATTTATTTATTTATTTATTATTTAATTTAGTTAATTAATATATTTATTTATTTATTATTTATTATTTATTATATATTAATATCTATTTATTAGATGAGATAAATTTTAATTTTTAAATTATTTTAATAATTTATTACTTTTTTAATTACTATTTATTACATTTCATTTCATTTTTTATTTTTTTTAATTATTGGTTTTAATTTATTATATATTTATTTATAATTTTTTTATTTTTTATTTGTATTTATTTACTATTCAGTATTTATTATTTATTATTTATTATTTATTATTTATTATTGACAAATAATATATATATGCATATGTATTTACATATATTTATCTATATATATATTTGAATATTAAAGTCTGTTTAGCCACCACAGAAGTGATTATTGGAGTTGTAAGTCTTTGTACAATGACCAAGAGGTACATGGTTCAAATCTCATCCAAAGCACACACACACATAGATATATATATATACATATATATTCAATTTTTGTTTGAAAAATAGAAAAAATAAGAAAATTAATAATAAATAGTAGATAATAAATAATATTTACATCAATAATTTAAAGGGAAACAATATTACATAAATAATAAATATATTATAGAAAATTTAGAAAAATGAAAAATGGTCGTAAATTATTTAGCGGTAGTTTAAATAATAGTAAAATAATAAAAGTAAATGATCTACAATAGTTTTGAAAATCTCTACAAAATATTTCATTGCATCGGTATATGTGGTAGTATTGAAAAACTACCTTGAAATAATTTATGGAAATTTAAACATCTTCTAACTCTATTTTTTATATAGTTCCAACTATAACATCCTGTGTTTCTTAGATCATTACATTTTTTCCATGGATTTAGAGTCCCTGATAAAATGTTTGCAAGTTTTCTTGAGGTATGGGGGTGGGTTTTGGATCCTTTTTAATAAAATACCCATTTTTAAGTTATAGTGGATATTGTTTTCGGGCTGTTGTAATTGAGAATTGGTTACTTTTATGCACTGTGAAACTGTGGTGTAAAATGCCTGTTTTGAGGTAGTATGGGCATTTTGAGTTTGTTGAGATTTAAAACACCCATTTTGAATTTGGGGTGTTTATTTGAAGGTTGTGGTCCTTAATGAGAATTTGTTGAAGTCCCTCTAAAAAAATTAGAATTCGTAATGGGTGTCTATGTAGTCATGGATGCAGTGCATCATTTTTAAATTGTTTGTGTTGTTAGATAATTTATTTAATCATGAATGTGTTAATATTATATGTTTCATATTTAATATCACATTAGGATCTCACAACACCACAGTGATGGAAATTTTAGAGAGCATGGTGTCTGGAGATTTGTGGTTGAATCTCTATGAGAAATAGGTCAGGGAAAACACCTGTTCAAGTACTAATGGGGGTGTTATTTCATTGTTATGAACGTTTTTTTATTATCAGTAAAGAAGTGAGTTTTGAAAAATGAGGTTAGTTCCTTTACATCATTTTGTTTATCAAAGGTTTCACTGTTGAAGTCTTTTACAGACATTTTTAAGACTGCCATGTCATTGTGCTTATTAGCCTACTTTAAAAATGGTCGAATGCAAAACTGAGAAAGGGGGAATATACCATTTTATCAACCTATACATCCAAATATCCTTATCAAAAGATTCATTATATAAAAATTTTATTCCACCATATCGTTGTGATAGTTGGAAAAGTTTTAATCTAAGGAGTGAATGACCACACTTTGGGTCAAATTGTATTATCTTCCTCAAATCCCTCATAACAACTACCCTAATTTAGCGCCTTCAATTTATCCCACTAATAGACATAAATTATTTTATTCTTGAGTATTGATCTGTATTGATTTTAGGTACCGTATTCTCTTACCTTCTCTGTTACTCCTCCTATGTTTTTCTTCTTCCATTGGAGGTTCTAACAGTGAGATTTATTTGGTTCATTTTTTTGTTTGGATGATGGTTTGATGTGTATATTTCTATTTTAATATCCTTTAATGATTGAAAGTGTTTGATCCTTTGTTTATTCCATCAGTGATTCATTATCCTAAAAACTTCAAATAGGTAGGTGATTCAATACTTCTCTTTATTTGTTATATTTTAGCGTGGGTTAATCATTAATTTTTTATTGGGGTGGGTGGGGTGGTTGGAATAACCTAATGAAATATAATATACTCACTATTGAAATTGACATAGAATGGAACTGATTTTTATGTGCTTTAAATTATTCAATGTGATTTTTTATATATTTCCACTTTCTATATGTAGCTGATATTAAAACATTCTTTTACACCCATTACAATGTTATAATCAAGTATTACAATTGGTTAATCGCATTAAAGGAATGATGAATTGGTTTCTTGAAAATTCAAGATTTCATTATAAATTTACTGTATAAGATTGATTTGTAAGAGTATTTTTAATTTTTTTTACTAATTTTTTTTATATTTTTTCAATAATGGGAGTTACTTATATTTGGTTTCAATGTAATGGGTTATTTCCCATAGTTGTTTTCATGATGGGGTATGGTTTTTGTTGTTTTTGGGGTAGTAGTATGGTTGGTTGATGTTGTAAATAGGTGGATTGATGTTGAAGTTATAAATTTGGCTATGTTGTGGTAGTTATTGGTTTGAGGAAGTGTGGTGGTTAATGTGATGTTTTCAATTGGTTTTGTAGATTCACGGACGTTTCTATGTAACGTGGTTATACAAAATTGAAACTGTAGAGCATGGGAGGGTGAAGGGTTATGATGATAAGTACTTTTATCCAAATTAATTAATTAATGAAAGTGGTATGTGGAAAGGTATTTTGAAACATAAGTGTTCAATGATGTAATTTTTTTTATTTAAATGCATATATTTATTAATGAATGGATAAATATTAAATCTGGTTATATTAATAGAATAATGAATATAATGATGATAGTAAATTGTATGTATGGAATTTAATAAATTATGGGATGAAATAGTAAATTAAGATCATTATTATTGATATTTTAATAAATGTATGAGGATGAAATATTTTATTTGTGGAAATGAGTTTTGGTGTATCGAGGTTGACTCAATAAGGCGTTATTGGATATTATGTTAGTTTTTGATTTTACCCTCATATTGTAATTATATGTGACTATAGTTTTCTTTATAATTTCATGTTATTTCTTACACATCACCTCCTATGTCTGATATCCTTACTAACAACCATATGGTTTTAGGTTATGATTTTTCCCCAAACATCTTAATTGGAGAGGGAATATATGGTTAATTTTACTCCCTTTAATGTACTCTATTCATGATGTATACTAGGCTGCAATGACACTATATTATAATACATGGGCTCTGATGGACTTTTTTTAGAGTGATTATGATATTTTAAGGGGGATAGAGTTGTTCTAATGAATTGTGGGGGTTGTGCATGGAATTTGTAGGTCAATGATACCCTGTTGATGATAAGGGTATGGGATATGGATATGAATTTTATTTTTTTTGTATCATGTTGTTTTTTTATGGTTATATTGTGTTGTATATGGTGATAGATATATGGTTATAGTTATGATGTGGTTGGTGATTACATGGATATATGGATGTGAATGGGATATGACTACGTGAATTTTTCTATTATGACATGAGAGTGATGGTGTACCTTCTTCATTGGTATTGTTTTGATTTTATATTATCGTACATCAAAATGATATTGGGTGAGGGAGAATTTATGAGATTAGGTGTAGTTTACTTGGTATAGGATTATGTTTGTTATTCTATTTTTCATTGCAGGATTAATATATTTATTCCACTTCTTCACAAGTGGTATTGATGAGGATCGTATGGATTATACTTTTATTGTCTCCCCTATGTATATAAATATTTTTTACAAATTCCAACTGGGTGGAAGTGAGTGAGAAGGATGTTAATAGGTCATGGCATGGTGTTTCTATGGGTTTCATTGTCATAGGAGTTCCTATTACTCTTTTATTTTTGTAACATTCTTCTATTTGAGATTTAAAAGACTTATTAGATATTGTTTTTTATTTTATATTATAGAGTTCATTGGTGTGTGTTTCATATACTATCTTAGGATTATGAGGATAATTCCACATATTTCATTGTGATATCATTTCCTTTGTGATATTATTCAACTTATGTACAATTATGGGTGGAATTCTGGGGTCTACATCAACTTTATTATGGACCTAGGTTGAGTTCCCATTAATGGTGGTCATGACATAGTGGTATCAAATCTTTTGATAATTATTATGATGGATTTTCTAGTTAGGAACAAGTGGGTATTGTTTCTTTGGGAAATTGTGTTATTAAATCATATTGTGTGATATAGTAAGGGATACTTCATATGTAATATGAGATTAGGGCCCCGTAGGATCTGATGGAAGGACCTTGAGCATATTGAAATCACATTTTATGATATACTGGTTATAGGGTAGAGACCCAAGGATTTAATATGCATCATGTTTGTTTCAACCTATAGTGGAATTTGGGTGATTTTGGGGAAGATAACATGTGTATAATTAAATGATCATTATAAATTTAAAAGTAATAGGAATTAGAGTTTCATTTTTCCCTTATATAGAAGTTTTCTAGTCATCCTGTACATGTGGGTCAGATTGGTGAGGTACAACCGGATGTTTTGGTTGACCATGGGAGGGTTGACCAAGATGAGGATTAACTTTCTTGGAGGAGGAGCACGCATGAGTTTCCTCTTTAGTTTTTTGAAATATATGTTAGGATTATATGTGATTTTGAGATATGACATTTGTTATATTATTTTGAGATCTCATTGTATTTGATATGTGTTATGGTGGAGCATTGTGTATCATTTTATTTTATAAAAATGAGATAATTCAAGCATTATTGGTGTTTTCTATTTCCATGAGAGTTTGAGGAGTTTTTGACATCATAGGAAATATATAATAATCAGTTCCATAGATATTTCATTTCACTGATAGTGAGGATGGTGAAGAGGAAATAGTTTATATCCCTTCTATTGATGATTAAAATCTTGTGGGATGTTAGGATTTCTGTTAGACCCCGACCCATGTAATTAATTTATTATCTTATTTTATTGGCTTCGAATACTTTTTCTGGGGTTCGAGTTTAGTCCTGGTTTAAATTTTTGAGTTTTTAGTTAAAAACAATGTGGGTTTCGGGTTTGGAGGCATCTAAAACACGGGCAGAGCACAGTCTGGGAATTGCGCAGCCTTCCCCAGGCCACTATGCGGCCTTCTTATCATTGAAAAATAAAATAATAATTTAATTAGTAATGAAATGAAAATATTATTATTATAAAATTTAATAAATTTTAGGAATAATATTATTAAATATATTGTTTAATATTATTTTTATTAAAAATAAAATTTAAATTATTAGTTTTTTAGAATTATGGTAAAATATTAATAATTATTATTATTACTATTAAGACTATTAATAATGAGATTAATTTATTTTTTAGGATCTTAGAAAAAAATTAAATGAAAAACCAAATTCACGTACCTCCCCCTCCCTCATATGTGATACCCTCTTCCTCACCCCTTACCTGCAGCTGACCTAGACCTTCGCTACCCCCCACCTTGTTTCTTCACCAGCGCACCCACCTCCTTCCAGTCAACCAACTCACCTTTTGGAGACCTACCAATCCAGCAAGCCTCCTCCTGCCTTGCACACCCCACACAACCCACACCCTCTTCCAACCGGCTTCCCTCTAGCACAACCCTCTTTTGGCCAGTTCCATCACCCCTTCCAGTGCATGCCCTTCGGGCGCCACCCGACCCCCCTTCGGCTGCCCCTTCTCCAGCCACATGACTCCCTATCGGTGAGTCCTACTAACAACCTTCTTCTGGCATGCGTAGCCCCTCCATTATACCCCTCTTTCACCTTCTTCGTTTTACCTTCAATTAGGTTGGGAGGTTTGTTTTTTAAGGGTTATATTTGGTATATTTTTGGTTTTAGAACCCCCTGGAGAGATCTCAGGTGTTCTTTTTTCCATTCCTCCAGGGTTTTGAGTAAGGTTCTCCCCACACACATGCCCTTTTAGTTTTACAAACTCTAATTTCATGATTTTCTCACTTTTTGTATATGATAAATATTTTTTTTCGACCTTCTGGTTAATTGCTTGGTATACGGATGATTCTTGAAGTAATTTTTATATGGTCTTGTTGTGTAATTAATTTTAATGTATTATTTTTGTGTAAAATTGGGGGTGTTTAGTGTAGAACCTTGTTTTTTCCCTTTTTTATGTTTTTATAATTGAATCAAACATTTAATAAATTATTTGGCTAGTGAAAAATATCGAAAGTTGTGTTTCTTGGGTGTGTTTTATTTTGATAATAGATTTTTATGAGTGGTGTGTTTTGTCAAGTTGTAATCATTGGATGTTTTATACACATGATCTGTAATGTTGAAATATGTCTTAGAAATTTAAATAACATTTTGGAATGAAAATTGGTGTTCAAATATTTTTGAGTTTGAAATTGAAATTATTTTCTAAAACATTTCACGCCTCATGCACGGTTTGATGCCCGTTTGGATTTTTGGAGTAAAATGTGATAATAAATGAATTTATGGGATTTCCAAATGTATCATAAGCATACAAACCAATGTTATGGGTACATTATTTGGTTTCCAAAGTAGTTTTCCTTTTTCAAAAAATAATTTCTTACCGTGTTTTAGCACTTTTTGGCATTTTATTTAAAATGGTTGTGTCTTGAGTGTGTAATTTGAGTACATTAAAAAGATCTCATTGTTTTTTTTGATATGATAAAGGGTGTTTATAAACCTCTTTTAAAAATGTGGAGATTGTACCTTTGATAAAAGTTTGTTTTTTAATACTGTTTAAAGTCTTTTTTCGTAATTTGTGAAAATGATGAAAAATATGTTTTATTATGAAAACCTCCATGTATTCACTCTCATTCCATGTAATGTTTCATGGGTGGGATATCCTCTCTATATAATCCTAGTGACCCTTCACTGGAGGTCCTCGACATGGACTCCTTGCGTTCTTTTTATTATATGTCATGTTAGTCGATTTGAGGGATGGCTAGGGGTGATACAAGTTGTTTTTTATTCATTTTATATCTATACTTATGATTGTATACCCGACTGGCATTGATTGGACCACATACATTATACACCACACATATGAACTTGACATATTGAGAGAATATTCTAAGAATGATTGGGGAATAGTTAGTTGAGGTGCTAACTAGTAGCCCATAGTTGGTGGATTTATGTTTGGGTTTATTGCTATATTATTTTCCCTCATTATGTTCTATATTAGGGTGGTAGAGAATACTGAGAATTTTGATTTCATCATTTTTGGAATAATACTGGGGATGGAGTCTCATTTATTAATGTCTTTTGGATTATTCTCAATCTTCTAAGTTCACCTATGTCTACCCGTTATTAGTGTTTGCAGTGTTGAATGTGATACTTGTATGTATATTTTTCATTTCTCTTATTGTGTAATAACTTTAGTGCTTTCATGTGTAGTGTTTTATTGGAAATTGATGTGTGGTTTTAATGTGGCTCTTAAAAATTACTTTCAAAGAAAACAAATTTATGCTTTTTTTATAAATTAACAAAGTAAACATAACTTTCCTCTTGAAACTACTAATGTATCACTAATATAATGACATTGGTATTGGAAATGAATAAGGATAATGAATTGTACTTTGTTTTTGAATAACATGTAAAAAACTTACTTTATAAATTGTAGTTCAAATATAAACAGATGTTTCTTTAATTTTAAGGTTAGTGCGTTGAGGAATAGAATATTGGGCTAGCCTATTATGTTTTAACACTCACACCTACATTTATATTATATTTTAGTCCTTTTTGCAGGTTCTATCATGATTGTGTTATCCTTGGGAGATGTTTGATCATTGAGCTGGAGAGTGCCCCACGAGGTCACACAAAGACAGTGTTTATCCCATTTAGTTAGATTAGTTGTGTATTTAAAATGTATTTTCATTTTCCTATTAAAATTTTTTTAGTTCAGTTTTATTTATATTATTGAGTTTCATGCAATTTCTTGCTACTATTTAGTTTTTGTTTTGACTATAGGGTTAAATTATTCCCTTTCTTGTACTCTGTTGATCCCCATGGTGCTTGTTGCTAGCCTGTGAGAATTGGGAATGCCTCTCAGACCTTTTCATGGATTAACTCAGGTGACCGGAACATGGTCTACTTGGCTTGGTTCATGAAAATTTGATTCTAGCATTACTTACATGTATCCTTGTATCTTTTACCATATGACGAGGGTAGAGAGAATAATTTTAGTAGGAATTGTGTCAAGTTATTCAGAATTTTGTTACCCCTTTTTATGATTCCTATAAATTTGGAGGTACTAAATATTTTACTGGTTCTTGAAATGATGCATTCATATTCATGATAATTTAAATTTGGGATTCATGATAACATCATGATGAGTAGGGGTGAAGAGATAGGATCTATATTTTTTAACAAAATATAGGTTTTAGTCAGTAATGGGTCATGTCTTAGTAGTCATTTTCTCAGTTTTTTAAATTAAAAAGTGATTATTGCTTGACATTGGGCTCTATTCAAGTCTATTTTAGTTATAGAGGGGATAATACACATCATTTCCAGGTCATAACCATTATCACTACAACCCATAGTTTATGTAGATAGTTTTTATTTCATCCTTAGTAGTAGTTTCCTCAGTGTCCCTATCAACAATATATTTGGTATTATTTCATTGATATGAGAAGATGTAAATAAGTAAGTGGATAGCCTCGTTATATCACCCATCCTTATGGACAATGGGTGATGAGTTGTTGGGGATTGGTTATAAACAAGACCAGTGAGGTAGATGAGTTTGGAATTGTCAGATACATGCAATAGAGATTCTAATTCAATGTGAACTAGACATCATCTGAGGTACTATATTCTTCTCTTCTACCCTTTAACCCACTTTGATTGATTATAAGTAATTTATTTCTGTTATTACACAGGAATTGGTCTATATCTTATGAATTAAGTTGTAGATTCTTCATGTACCCTAGGTGTTGACTATTCCCTTTATATGTTGGTTTAGTTTTCATTATGTGTTTCGATGTTATGATTTGATGATGGGGAAACCGTAGACATTAGTGGATTTAATTTTTCTATACATCAAACCATACATTTTTATTTTTTGAATTTATTAGTCATGAAACTTTTCATTGATTTATCATAGTTCATAGTTGTGTTCTTTTTTGTGGATGGTTAGTGTGTCTTGATTGTTGAATAGTAGTATTATTAAATGCATTTTAGGAAATCTAAGAAACTTTTTTATTTTTTAGTAGATATTATATTTTATTCATTAGACTTGTAAATGGTGGATTTTTTGATATTTTTCAAAGTGTTTTCTTATTTTGTATTCAAACAAGTTATGATTCTCCCCTAATAAAATGATATTTATTTCAAGATAGACTTTCTACCTTGTGTTTCTCTGATTTCAATAGACCATTATCTAATGGAACTATATCATTTATTTGAGATGACGATTAATATTGATTAATTTATAGAGAATGGTTTAATCTAGACCATTGTTTCATCATGGGGTATGTTGTTGTTATTTTCCATGTAGTTGAATAGTACCCTATGATTGTCCAATGAATACTAGTGAATGAAATTTTTGGGATTCAAGAACTATTAACCCCTTCCAAAAATCATTTATTTATGTGATCATTGAGAGTAATACATATATATTTAAATTATTGATCTATGATCTAGGAATCATTATGTGATTGAGAAAAAATATGATATCCCAATTCTGTTTTTCAATTTCATTATAGGAACATTAATTTCCTATTCACTTTATTCGATGACATGAACACTCCAGATGTTTTAATGGGGATCAAAAACTATATGGTTTTTATATACTTGGATTAGTTTTTATATGTTTTCATCATAGAAATCCTTATGTAATTAAAGTTATAGGAGGATCATTCTTAGGATCTTATGGATTTTTTATAGGTACTTAAGCCTCATGAGCTCCTTGGGAGGTTGTCCATGTAAACTTTTTGGACTTATGGGGTGAATTTTCTCAAGAATTTTGTGTCCTGGTATGTATTGTTACATGACCCTCAGAAAATTAAGGTGTATGGTTATTGGGAGGCATCCAAGAATGTTTCAAAGGATTATAGAGTCCTTATTTTTACTGTGTATTTTTAGATATTCATTTCTGATGTATGTTGGACTAGATACCCTATGAAATTATTTACCAGGAAAGAATATGATTTCATATAGACTACTTGGTTTTATGTTTCATTCTATTGAGAGGATCCTAGAAACATTATTATTTACTTTTTGATATTACAAAATCCTTATTATTACACAATCCTCATCTTATTCCCTCTAATGTGACATCTAAAAATTGTTTTTAAAAATTAGGAATTTTCTTATTATGAATCTATTGAAACTTTTATAATAAAAATGTTATGTCCCCATTATGAACCTTAAGAGGGGGTAAATATGGGTGAGATTAATGAAAATCCTTTTTTTCCTCCATAATAAATTTAATTTCAATATCGTGTTCCCAAATGCCTTAGAATGATGAAAAACTAATCACTTGGCCTTTAATATAACTGAATTTACATAAGAATTCAATTGTGTGTTCCCTGAAAGGGAACACAAAATTGGTCTTAGTTCACCCACACTAGAATACTCCAAGTATTAAGCTATTGATATAGTTTTGACTCACCAACTGAGAAATAGGACCACTATTTTTTTGATTACAAGGTTGTAGTCACTCCACACATTGCCTCACAACACATAAAAGATCTTGGTCAAATTATTTATACCGATGGATCACTACCATACAATGTTCTGGGTTAGCTAACTACCACCCAAGGCTCACTAACTCTAAAGGAACAATTCCAACTTCTTCTTCCATGACATGTTTTTATTGCATAATGAAAGGTAATAAAATACAAGAATAGCCAATATTGAAGAAATAATAGAATGATTAAAATGTTCAAAAAGAAAGTGAATAAGGTTTTAACTATAATATATATTCATATTGGTTAATCAAATTCTAATAGAGAATCCATAAATGAAACGAAATATGTTAACTTATATTTTACGAAATTTATAAATGAAGTTATCGATTATAGTTTCTATTATATATGTTATACAACTGATTCTTATGTTTATTGTATAATTATTGATGAATTTAAATAAGAAGATAAAAAACTATGAAAAAGTATATTTTGAATTTCTAAATTTAACATTAACTCAATGGAAACAAATTACCAAACATTTTTGGATAATAATAATTTTAAAATTGAAAATTAAAAACATATAAATATTAATTCTACCTTGAATAAAATTTTTTATGATAATCTAAAATATATATATAATCTGAATGAAAATATTCATATATTGACATATAATCTATATAATTTAGATCATGGAATATGTACTTTCAAAAATGATGTCTTTAATTAATATGAAAAAATAAAAAATGGTACTATATATGATTGAATATTACATCATATGTATCAAAATTATTTTATAAACAATTAAAATTTTGTAGATTCTACTAAAACTTTTTATATGTATGATATATAAAAAAAATTTAATAGATTTTCACTATGATTTCTAGAGTCTTTGAGATATAAATATGATTATATTTAAATGTCTTTATCCTCACAATTACCTTCAAATTCCTACTTTAAATATATATGGTTTCCTAGAATTTTCATAAAAACTTTATAAGACAATACAATTTATCCATGTATGTATCTGTTTTAGTTTCTATTAAACCATTTAGATTTCGGTAAAATAGCCACTTTCCTAACATCAAATGGGTATTTAGAGTTTCTTGGGGGGCCAGAGGAGGTGGACTACCAAAGTCCAATAGTTTCATGAATCAATGGAGATGATGTTGTCTAATCATCTATCTGGTGGGTTGGGTAGTAGACAGGTATTTATATATATAGCCCCTAGCATGCTGGTGAGACCCACCGTTTATCCAGTGTACCCTTTACAAAATGGAATTACCAAATGAGGCCCATCAGCTAGTCATTTGGGTTTAAGGGCTTGTAAAAACTCTTGTTGAAACCATTGGCTAGTCACTCGTAGCCAATTACTAGGTGATGGAACCAAGATGAGCTAAGATAATGAGAGGAAGAATCACATTTCTACCCCTAAATAACCTATTTAACTTTTAATTAACCCAAATTCAATCCTAACACATGATTTATTATCTATAAGTTTAGTCTAAGGATAGCTTGACTTCATTAACATCAAAACATGATCCTTGATCTGTTTTATGATTTTCTAATCTAGTTTCGGTAATTATTTATTAGAATTTTTTAATTACTCTAATTTCTTCCCTGGTTCTTCATATTCCATCCTTGATCGAGTGTGAAGATAGATTTCTGTAGTTTATTATGTTGTAGTTCATTGATAATTGTGCTTGATACTAGGATTTTTTCATCATTTAGTGAGGTAGGTGGCCAAAAAAAACTCATTATGATATGATTTTATTCTACTATTTGTGAAACTTGTACACTCTTGTCGGTATGTTGTCCACGTGAAAAAGGTTAATCATAAATTTGTACTATGGCCTGAAACTTGATGATTTGACCTAAGATAGGTACTGGTGGGTCCATTGGTATTGATACCATAGAATTTCCACCACCCAAGGGGTGCACCTAACCTTTACCCTATGTTTAGACCCAGATAGAAAAAACCTATAGCCTTGTATGGGTCACTCTCTAACATATAAAATGGTTTCATGCATAAAGGGTGTGAAAAAAAATTTGTTAAAAATTTATGAGAATTTGGTAGCATTTCATTCAATGGTTAGTTGGATAGTCATTGGTATGTTGTCCTGAAGCTGGTATTTGTATTAAAGAAATAATTTCTTCTAACTAAAAGTGGTGAGATAATTTGTAATTAGAATGAATTTATCAATTTAAGTTATGTTATCATGTTTTGAATGATTGGAGATTGTGTATTCATTGAAACATTCATAGCACTTGAGGGTGATATAAATTTTATCATGATTCTGTAGGGTTGGATACTTGGTTTCTTGGTTTATTATGGAAAAAGGTGGTTTACTATGTATTGAGGGTGAGAATCAAGTATATATGATTCCTGAGGGAAGGATGCATGGATTATTGATTCCTAATACCAAGATACTATAATACAAGATCACTGAGGATTAGATATATGGTTACCTGAGACATGAGGTTGAGATTTTTTGTTTTTATGGTGCCTCATGGTGTGATGCATTATTATAAATGATTCCGCAGGGTAATGTTTAGAGTGATGGACATGCATTAAATCCATGTTTAATTTAATTGGGGTTTAAGGATAAATACATCTTGTATTGGGTTGAAGTGGGTATTGATGACCCCGAGTGTCAACCTGGATCTCAAGGGTTTATAGGTTTATTTTATAATTTCCATTTGATTTATAGTAAATGACTCTTGTTAATGATATTATTTTTTGAAATAATACTCATACAATATTTTTTTAACTCTATTAGTGGTTTCCTACTGAGTTTGAATCATACCCTATCTAAATGTCAATTGGTTTTCAGGAATACATCATGGATATAGGTCTATATGAGGTCAATGTGTCATACACTTGATTAATTATTTACTTTTTGTGACATGATATTGAATATAGAATTGGGCATGGGATTTGGGAATTGTGTTGGTATTTTATTATAATTATTATTATTATTTTCATGAATGAAATTCATCATAAAATTTAATATGAAACTCAGTCTGAAATTTCATTGATTTGCTATATTTAATTGGTTTGGTATTTCTATTCTATCTATGTCACATGTATTCTATTTCTTTTTATATTATTTATGATATTATTTTCAATTTTTACCAATGGTTATAATCTTACCACTACATCCACAATACCCATGTTGTTAGTCCAAAACATATAGATTATATGGAGGTATGTCCGAGGTTATGTACCGACCCATATTGGATATATGATGAAGACTCAGGAAGTGGAAATTAAAATGTGTAATCATAGGTGGTATTTTCTTTTAATTACTATTTATGAAAAGTAAAAAAAGAATAATAGGTTGTGTCAGGGTTCGGTATTGTTATTTTTAGTAGGATTATCTAACTGATTCAAGAGGTAAACCCCACATTACTTGGGATTCTATTATTGATCTTAATGATCATTAGGTAAAATTGTGATGTTATTTCACCATGGGTGATGAACTAGTTGTGTGATGTTACCTTTATAAGTTATATAATTAATATTATTTAATATCAATAAAAAATATTTTATTTATATTATATATTTCCATATAAAAAATAAATTTTATACTTTTAAAATTAAAATTTGAAAAATTAAAATTCATTATTGAGTTAATCACAATAAAATTTTCTTAGAAATTATATTTTATTATTTTTAAAATAATGTAATTTTATATAAATTATAAAAATATATTGATTCATCTAATACCATCACTTTAAAATCACTTATAAGTATTTGAGACATTTTTAATATAAAAAATATATATTTATAAATTTAAATAATTCATTTATATGTACTATTTTCAATTTATAAAATTTGTGAATAAAATTATAGAAACTAAAGTAAAAAGGGTGTTTTCAATAAAATGAGTTTTTTTATATTTTCTATTGTACATTATATTTTAAATTTTATTATTTTGGAAATTCAATTAGATAAAATAAACCATATTTGTTCATTTTCTAAAATGGATAACTTTTTATTGAAAAATATGGTATTTATGAAAGTTATAATTTCCATGATTGTATGAATATGTAAGAATAAACTATAATATTTCTAATCCATTATATAAATAAAATATTGAACAAATTAACAACATAAATTATTTTTGAGATATTATTTTTGTATATATAATCTATGAAAACAAATTTTAGAACTGATGTAAAATATTATATTAAATAATTAACATTTTATATGAATTAATAATATTTTGGTTAAAATTAGGTTATTGATTAATTTCAATGTCAAATAACCATATTTTAATTTATAAGAAATCAATATCTTTCATAAAATTTATCAAAATTTATAATTTTAACTCGAACTAACTTTTTAATCTTAAAAACTCAATTTGCATAAAAACTATTTTTATGTGTTATGTATTTTATTTTGAAATTAAAATTTATTAACTGTATAGTTACTATTTTGTTAAAATAATTTATTTTATTTAGTATTAATATTAAAAAATTATTTTATAATTAAATATTTATTTTTTTCATTTTAATTAGGTTCTATTGGTAAAAATAAATGTTACATAGATAAACCCACACTTGGTTAAAAACAAACAATATTAAGGAAATCCATTATGTCACTCAGGGATACATAAAAAATAAGTGTATAGGAGGATATTTCTACATAAATATTTCCCACACTAAATTATTTTAAAACATTGGTTCCCTAGACATTGTAATAGTGTCAGTGAATTATTAAAATATAAAGTGTTTTCCGAAAGTGGAATTTTCCTATCTTTTAAAAAGGGAACCACTTGCATACTTTCGACGATATACAACACAGTAAATTTCCTCATTTAAATTATACCATTTCACTATCCCATGAAACCTCTCCCATTAAAATAATCCCCTTTTCACTCACATTAAACCTAAGCCCATCCAATTCAAGGGGATTTCAAAGATAAAACCATGTCTCCAATATATGTATTATCTACTTTTTTGGTATTTATCTTAACATTACACATCCAAATATCATATCACCATAATTATATGATAAATTATTATCAATAATATAATTATATATTTTAATATTAATGGTAGACCACATATTTATTCACTTCCATACACTTATAAAAAAAGGAATGTCAATCGTGTATATGTGTAGACTTCCTCCTCCTTGAAAAATCATTTTTTTTTCAATTTTATTCTAAATATTAATAATTTATCCAAAAATAATTAAATTCACTTAAACATAATAAAAAAATGAAATTTATTTCAACAGGATTCCGTAACAATTATATTATGTCAAATGAAAGAACTCTTGAACCATACCTTCCAATCATGATTAATTGTGTTCATGTTTAGGTCGGTTTCACCACATGCTTAAATAATAAATTGATATTATACTATGGATGATTAGGAAAAAATAAATTTTTGTATGATATGATATAAATATTTAATTATTTATTTTTCCTTGAAGTTATAAATTAATATATGATTCAATAAATTAGTAAGAAACCCTTAGTAGTTTGTAAAACACTCAAAAAATATTCGTTATAATTTCATTTTTCTAGTATAAAAACTCAAGTAATAATGAAAATAAAATTATAAAGAAATAAATAAATATTATTCATCAATTAATGTAACAATAACAATTATTAATCTATAAAATTTGAAGATGATCCAGTGCCTACACTGCTATTATGAATCTCGTACAAATGGTCAATGCTATAAACAATGAATGTGGGAAAATATAAAAAATAACTAATATATATGAAGATAATTATTATAAATAGAAATAATAAATATTTTTATGTATAAATATGGTTAATAAATAATTTTTCAGGTAACTAATTTTTTTATACAAGATATTAGAGCTCATCTAACAAAGTCGGGAAACATGATGAGGGTTTATTTGTCTCAAATTTGAATTCCTTACGACAAATTTAAACTATACACCATGATTCTTTTTAAATTATTCAGGTACTATCCTATTTTAATTTTTTATCATTATAGTATAATATTTCATTATATTAAAAGACTTATTTATTGTTATACCTCTCATGGGTTTTTTATGCCATGGTTGTTAAGGATTAAAGCGATTTTATTGACTCATTTATTTTCCAGGGGTCCTAATCAATCTTATTTGACTATATTATTTCAATTTTTATATTATAAACTATGATGATGTTATGCTATATTTCAACTTTTTTATTTTTATTAGTTCATGTTTCACACCAATTTCATTTTTCTTTTTTATGCTATTGTTTTGTTAAAATACATTTTTGTTATGAATAATTTTCATTACTTTTAATAGATTTTTCTTTCATATACATGTTATTAAATACAACCAATTTTTTCCATTACCTAGTGTAAAATAAAATTATTTTTATCTCTAATGATCCATTTATTCCTATTATTTAAATTTGAATCAATAACCTCGTTATTCTTTTAATGATGTGTTTTTTTCCATAATGGTTATTTCAAAATGTATAAAGGATTTTCCAATCCCTTAAAAAAGATACTTTATCATCCACTCCAAATTTTCATTTTAAAAACTTATATATTTTTAAAGATTAAATTATTAAATATAATTTTTAAAATTAATTTTTTTAAATTATTGTCACACCATTTTTGTTAAATTTATGTATTCTCAAGTCACTGTTATTAATGATTAATTTAAAATTAAAAATTTTCAAATTATTTTAACTTATAATTATGATTAAATTTATGTATTTTTATTGATCATTAATTTTTAAATCATTATAATAAAGGTTTAAAATAACTTATTCTCTTTACCTTCTCGAAAATTTATTTTTAATAGTAATTTACACATCATCTTTTAATACAATGTTTAATAATTTGTGTCAATACTTGTATATTTCACTTATATTTACCCTCCATGGTTTATCTTTCCTAAATTTATATTTCAATCACCCTTTAGTTTTATTATTATATTATTTCATTTTATAAATTATATTTTTTATATTACATGATTTCTTATGTTTATTTTTTTTTTCTTAATTTTTTTTACAATCCTTTATTTTTTTATGGGATATTTATGAGATGATGACTTTATAATTTTCAAGTAGAACACAAAGTCATGGATTATGAGATGGGTGGGACATATATCTCCCACAAAATCATTATTTAAAGTATTTCATCTCCTATTATAGAAATGTTATGTGATCAATTTATTAAGTAGCTAGGTTTACACAGGGTGAGTGTGATGGAATCAAGCACTACTCGTAAATTTTTTTTCTGAACAACATAGAAAGTCTCTAGGTTCATAAAGGGAGATTATGATGGAAGTAAGCTATACTCATAAATTTATATTGAAACAGGAAAGGGGTAGCTATGTTCACAATGGGTGAGTGTGATATTATTTATCTCTACTCATAATTTTATGATTGAATTTGTTGATGGTTATCCATTTTCACAAATATAAGAAATTCTTAGTTTTTTCATCCTACACATTCATTCCTATATTCATTGATCCTGTTATATGCCTTATATTTTATTTTATTTATTTCCTTAGAAAAATTATTTTCTTTTGAGAATTTATTTCTATTTTTAATTTTTATGGTTAACACATATTTTTTGTGCTTTTCAATTAGTTATTTTTTATTCATGCTTTTCAATATTATTATGATTTAAATAATAATCTCGGTGTTATGATACCGCTTACTAAGGGTTTTAGATAAACATTTTCATATGATTCATTACCATTTTTATGAGGATGATTATATCAGTTGAGATATATAGTAATGTTCATAGAGGAGAATGATTACAGTGAAATTTACATGTGTAGTAAAATAATAATTTTATTAACAAATATATGAGATGATATACCTATTGGTCTTTGGTTTATTTGATTTTTTTTATATGTATTTTTGAAATCATTAAAATATTATTGTTTCTATGTATGGTTTAACATGGGTTTCTATAATTAGTATCAAAGGAGAGTTAAGTTATTTTGGAGATTGGTTAAGTTATTTTGGAGATTAGTTTAGTTACTCTTGGTATTTGGGTTATATAACATTATTAAAAACCCTTGAGTTGAGTCTATGTATAGGATGATATCCTAAAATATTTAAAAAGACAGGAGTAGAAGATTTTACCCAGAAATACATCCTTGTATGGATAATATGAGTAGATGAAATATCTAGAACAAGTAATGACCCAATATTTAATATCATTTAAAACACATATTATTTTATATAACATATTTTAGATGTTACATTCAACGTAAATAACCACAAAAATTAATAATATGTTATTAATAAATCTATAATAAACATTAAGATGGTATATTATTAATAGTTTTTACCATGAGTAGATAAATGATTAATATAAGTTAATATTTTAAAAGTTATAATAAAAAATAATTTTATTTATTTTGAAAAATATTTCAAAAAATAAATTTTAAAAGTTTAAAAAGTAAATTTGATAAAATTAAATTAAAATTTTAACTCATATCATGAAAATTTATTTAGTATTATCTTTTTAAATTTACCTGAAAGGCATATTTTTATGTCCAGAATATGATTTTTATGATTTTATCATATTGTAGAAAAATAAAATATGTATAAAAACCCATTTAAGTAATAAATATTAAATTTAAGGATAACCTTTTTCATATTAATATATTCTTTGAGTTTATAAATACCTTGTTCATCATTTCTAGAATATAATAAAAAAATGTTAATTAAAAAATGATTTCAGTATTCTCTTTTTTGAAGTATTTTCATGGTGAGATTAAGTTATGGACAAAATTTGAAGACTCATTACATTAATTATATTTATAATTATTCAGTTTAAGTAATTTAAATTTTTAATAATGATACATTCATCTTATATATGAATTTAATGATGAAGAATATCATTTGTTCTAAAAACTTTGTTTACACAATTAAGTGTGTTTATTTTTTTAGTAAACATTTGTCACATTTAGAAATTTTATATGACCAAATTATTTTGAAATTTAAAATTTTAAGGTTCAAAATAATTAATAAGGTTTTTTATAAATATAATTATCATTCACAATTACCGAGGAAAAATAATTACTACCACGATAAAAAGTAAAAATTGTGAAATGATTTTTAATTAGGGAAATGGACAAAAAGTTTAATAATGATTTAAAATAAGTTTTAGATGAGTTTATATTTTACCAGAAAAAACTATTTTCTAATTTTTATCATTTCAATATTTAATTGTGTCATTGAATTATTGAAAATGACGAGTGTTTCCAAAAGTGTTTGTTTCTTCTCATATAAAAGGATATCATTTCCACAATTTACAAGAAACACTTAAAATTCATGTATTTACTTGAAACACTAAATTTTACTCTACCTACAACCCTATACCATAATAATATTCTATTAGTAACTCATAGTTCACCTAATACCTTCAATTTCAAGGGAACATCCCTGGAAAATCAACTACCCTGTAAGTGTAATCTCTATATTATCTTTTTTATTAATATTACTCTTCCAAATTTCATATAAACAAAATAATATAATTATATCATTATAATTATTATAATTATATATTCTTATATAAATTTAATAAACTTGGATTTTCATTTCATTAAACATAGAAAAAACAAAAGAACATCTTTAGTGCATTGCGCGGACTACCATCCCCATGAAGCGACATCATTTGTTTTCCCTTATCGACTTTCATGGATAATATTAATCCTGGTAATAATGAAAAAAATAATACATAGAAATATTATTATAAAATATCAATTTAATATCCAAATTCACCCCCTCTCATGCATTGATAAATATGAATTTTAATCATGCATACATGTAGATTATCATAGTCATCATGAAACATTTTTCATTTAGATTTTAGTATGTTATCCAAAAGACAAAAAATATATTTTTCCATCACAAATAAATAAAATAAAAATAATTATACTTCTTTTATAGTTATATTATGTCAAAAGAAACTCTTATTTTACCATACTCTCCAACCATGTTAAAGCATGTTCATATTTAGGTTGGTTTAACCACAGTAATGAAAAATGATTTAAAAAATGACTATTACTGACAATGGGAATATGTAAAATAAAAATATTAATATATATTAAATAAATAATAATTTTTTTTAAAATAATATATTAAGTATTAAATAATTATTAAATTGACATTTACATTATCTAAAATTACTAAAATTATCCACTATCAATTCAGTTTACACATAAGCTAATAAAAACACATATGGAATGAAATCAGAAAATTTTAAATAATTACATGTTATATATTATGAAATCATAATTCATATGTAAATAATTAACTTTTTATCCAATTATTGAAATTATTTCATAATTTTAATTATACACAAGATATATAAATTTGGTAACACCAGATGGTTGTAATATGCAATAAAAAATTAATGTGGTCTTGATAAATAATTATTATAAAGATTATAAAAATTTAAAATTTATTATTAATATTTAAAAATAGGTTATTAAGTAATATATGTTTCTTTTATGGGGGGTCAGAGTGTTTGGATCTATGAAATGAGACATGGATAAGGATTTTCAGGACAATTCATCTTCAATGATACATTGTCTATTTTACACGCCTATTTTTATTTAACCCATGATTATATTATCAATATAATATGTTATATCATGAATTTATTCTTCAATAATTGTATTCTATGTTTAATTTAATAGTTATTATCATTCAATATATCTTATTTAAATGTTGCACAAGATGTATTGAATTTTGTTCAGCTTCTTACAAAAAATTAAGATCTATCAAATGTGATGATCCATATTGGTAATTTTTATGGTCATTTACTCTATAGACTATATAATTTTACACTCCTATGGATACCAATGGTAAAATTCAGTATATGTTCACCTCATTATAATTATATCATTTAAATATTTTAAGGTAGGTGGGTTTACAACAATCTTATTTTTTAAAGAGACCCAATAATTTTACAGTATTATTGCACTATTTTTAACATAAATTTTCATTAATACTCAATGAGGATCAAATTGGACTAGTGTATATGGAATAATAAATTAATAAATCAATAAAATGAATCAAAAACATATCATCCATATTTGCATCTCAATGATGAGATACTAAATCCATTTGAGCTCATAAAATCACATAGGATAACCATGGGAGTACAAAAAATAAAGGGGTGATCTAAAAATCCCAAAACAAGAATAAACATGATAAATAAATATAATTGGTGAGTCAAATATATAATATTTAACACCCCAAAATATTTATTTAATAACCTTGTATTTGATAGCGTGCATGACACACGGAACCAAGTACATAAGGGAATATAATATCCAGATACATTATAATATAAATAGATTACATATACTTCAATGCATGAAAAAATGATTTACATTATGTTACAAAAAATATATACCTTCTTCTATATCTTTCGTTACACGCATGGGAGGCCATCCTTGATAGATTGGGTTACACAAAAGATCAAGTTTCACCAAATAGTATGGTATTATTAAAATAATATTATTTAATATAATATTATATAACCTAGCCGTTATGTTTGAGATTATAAATATTATTAACAGAATTATGAAATTTTATGTATTATATAAATTTAAAATTAATACATTTGTTACCAAATAATGAGAAATGAAAATAAAAACCAATTGGACATGAAAATTAATATTAATATATTTATTCTTCCAAAGGATTTGTGTCTTAATAAAATTAGTTAAATAAAATTAGTTACTAATTTTAAAGAAATATTTATGTCATATATTCAATAAAATATTTTTTATATTTATCGATTTGGTTTGAAGTGAATAAGATTAGAAAAAAACCTATTTTACATATAAAACCATATATTTTTTTATAAAGGTAATTTCACCTCCTTTTAATGGAGATTCAATTTTAAATCCGAATATTGAAAATTTAAATGATTTAATATTTTAAAATAAAATTAATATTTGAAATATAAAAATAAAAATTATGTTAGGGTAAACTTTTGACATGATTCAGAAACATATCATTTTTTAAATGAAAAGTTTAAAATACTGAATTTTAGTTCAAAATAGTTTTTCTTCTATTTTATTTATAAGGTTAAATTATGATTTATATAGGTTTTGAAGTTTAATTATATCAATTTTTATAAATTAATACAATTTATGTGATTGGGATCATTTTCACTCTTTAATTTAATATAATTTTTTTTAAATCTTTTAGACCTTTTTTATTTAAAACACTACATTATCATCTCGCCTGCGTAATGAATTTTAAATTAATTTCTTCCATTTCTGTGATCTTAATTTTTAAAAATATATTCCATATTTGAAATAATAATAATTTAAAATGAAAAATTATTTAAAATTTGTTTTTAATAAAAATATTTGTGAATGTGAATAAAATCAATTACAATTATTAAGGTAAAATTAAGATTAATAATGGACTAAACCTCTAACTTAAGGGCCCAATTGACCTATCTACTAGTACAACACCCAATGTATATTAATATAACCTCATTTAACCTCAAATTAATTATTTTTTTGGTTTGGTAATAAATACTTCCAAGGAATCCTTTTGGTAACAATAGAAAGATGTTACCCGATTAAGAGGTAACGTCTTCTCTCAATCCTTTTAGATTCATTCCCATTATCCACTCCCTATTCTATTATTATTTTTTTATTACAAAAAAACACCAGTATAATCAGTATAATATAATGTTTTTGTTTTATTATTTTTACCTACACTTACAAACACCTCCACTTAATTGGTAAAGAACATACTATTTCTGTGTATGGTAAACTACATCCTTACTAAATAATGATTGTTCATTTTTCCCTTAACAAAATTCATGGTATCTGTTATGATTGAAATTTTTATATTGTTATATATGATATTTATTATTTCCTAATACTTATATAAAATTTTTATAACACATAAATTAAAACATTCCATTTTAGGTTAATACACTTACATCGTTTGAGGAATTGTGGAATTTCGCCCCCTCAAAGTGATGTGATTCATTCACACGATACATGGAATATATAAATTATAGTTATAATTAAATATATTATGCATACAAAAAATATATATGATATTAGTTAAATAATTACCTATATATATATTATTTTCTTTAATGCCCTTTCACACATATAAAAATAGATAATGATATTAATGGATGTTTGGACTACCGCATCCTCGACATGATGTGATTCCTTGTTCATAACAATAATTATCTATATACGTATGTATGATTATATAATATGATACTTATTATATAATTATTATTATGTATTGATATGGTGTTACTATACTTCTTTTCAAAACGATCATTGAAAAATGGGAACATTACTCATGGGTACGTACGATCTACCATCTCTGTGATTGTATCATTGATTCATTTTTCATTACCAAATTCAAACTTTTATTTTGAAAGTTTAATTGATTTATAAATTTTATAATTATTTCATTATTATTATTATTTAGAATTTATATAATGACCCCTTTGACCATTTTTGACCTATGAAATATGTTTTTTAAATATAATCTAAATTTTTTCATAACACCTGATGTAAATTAATTGATTTAGTAGTTGTACACAACATGGTAATAAGTGAAATAAAATTAATTATAAACATGAAATATGATTTGAATAATGTATAATATTAACATAAGTATTATTATATTGGATGTTAAAGGACGTTCACCTAAAAGGAAACTCAAGTTAAGGGATTCTCATCTCACTTTTTACATCCATTAGTCAAATGTCATGTCCACCACATACATATTTTGTGTGGTGTTTCTATTACCCTTTGTTTATATAATATCATTAATCATTTTATATTCATTTTATATTAACCATTCATTTAATATTATTCCTTAATTATGATTATTATTAAAAAAAATTAAAGTGGTATGGGATACATTGGAATATTTAAATATTATTTTCCTCAAGAACAATACTAATTATATTTCAATGGAATTTCCATTATTGGAAACTATATAACAATTATTCAATAAAACCTTTCATTTTCCACTCGTTATTCATGACCATTTTCAATTATTAGTACCAATTTTACACTCCTTAGTACTCAAAATTTTATATAAAATGATTTTATGAAATCCCAACATTATTTCTCTCTTTAGTCGGAGAACATATTTTCTCCTAAAAGCCTTGTTTTATTAAATGTTTTTCAAAAACATTTTTTAAATAAATTTTTACCCTTTTTATATTTTAAAAATGGTTTAAAATAAATACTCTTGTCTTTTTTCAATCAAGGCATCTTTTTAACCTTTAACCTTAAAAATGAGTGTTTCTTTTCTCTTTTATGGATTGTACAGATTTATCCCCCATCAATTCATTGAATCATAATTTTCAAGTTTAAAATGTTTTGTAAAATGAAATTATTTTCAAAATGGATTTTAAAAGAAAAATACATTCAAAAAGCTTTTAAACAATTAAATATATTTTCCTCATAAATATTTTTAAAAGATATTATTTTATTTAATAAACATCAATAACCCTTTATTTTACTCAACTTGGCATATATTGTATTGACATAATCATTAATATTCCTTTGGATGCTTTACAATTGATTTGTACAATGATTTTATTCTTATTCTCTTACTTAATTACTTTACTACTCTTAAGATATTTAATTTCCTCTAACCATTTGATTGTGAAAGTCCTCTAAATATGCATATCATTTTTCAAGGATATGATTATTTCAATAAACATATACCATTTTTCATATGGTGATTACATTGACTTTTATTAGATTATTCGGTAAAATCTTGATAAACTTGTATCATTTATTAAATATGGATATTTTATAATGAAATGTTTTTATTTAAATGGTTTGGACATGAACTATATTGGTTGGGGAATGCTTAATACAATCCCTATGGGTTAAAGACCAGTAAACACAAGCTCTACGGGTTGGGGACCAGGTGATGAAATCCCCTTGATGCATCGGTATTCTCCTGGAATGAATCAGTTGGTAAAAAACACTTCAGTTTTATTTCTATGTAGAATAGACTGTTAAGATACGTGTTGGGGACTAGTTAATGAACGCCCCTTGATGCATCATAAGTCTAATGAGATGAAATAGTTTTCTAGCTACCTTAGATGTGGGTTTACCTAATAGGTAAACAATCATGTGAAACAACATGATGGTAATAAGTTTTCATCTACCTCAAACATGACGTCAAATAAGAAATCATTCCCTTCATAATATTATATTTACTATTCATCCATGATATTTTGTATCGATATTTCTATAGATACATTTTATTTTAGTAAAATGATTACATGGAAAGTGTGTTCAATTATTTACCTTACCATATTTAATTTGCATTATCTATTTTTTGAATGGAATATATTTCTCGTTGTTACAATTTCATATTTATTATGAACTTACATAATAATTTATTATTTATATAGAATGTGAATTCACTTATTACCATGTCATAATTATTATTCTTATTGATTTAATATTTCTTCCACTATATTTTTACAATATTGATCATTTGAGTTAACCCTTATAATGTTTCATTCCTTGGGAATCCAATAAGCATACTATAAAAGATATGTAGGGATTTACCAGATGGATTACAGTTATCCTCGAAGTTATTTTTATATATTGTAGAAAAAAATATGTTTTAATTATTCTATTCAATTGTAATAAAATTCTCATTTATGTATCTGGTTTACCAAGGCTACTAAACTGATTGGTCCTTCAGGGCTTGATTCCTTCAAATCATTTCAAAGTAATATATATAAACCACCATATCCAGGGCTTCTTGGGTCGGGTCGATATAGTTGGTATAAAATGAAATTAAGTAGCATCCTTTGGAAGTATATTTTGAATAATATAGGTTACATAACATTACCCTATGGTAAAATTGAGGATAAGTATAGAATAATCCCCTATAATTTTAGTAAAGTATATATTATGTGGTTCTTCCTAGAAATAGATCCTTGTTTGGATAATACAAGTGGGTGTGGTTCTGAACAGATGTACCTATGATTAATAACTCTAATAATGTGTTCCTAGCCTCACATGGGGTATCCTCATACATGATAATGGGCCTTACTATGTACATAGTTTTACACTCCCCGTGGATATTCTTGGGATAATTTAATTTTTATTCCCTACCCATTATGAAGAATTTGAATGGATATTGAAAATGAATAATAATGGTTAAACCTACGATATTTTAGATTTAAAATAAGTTTTTATGATTAAAAATCGCAGGGATGATATTATGGATAAAAATTAGAACACAGAAGGACCTATGTTATAATAAACGGATGAAGTATTTATGTATTGATTTTGTATTAAACCCCATAGTTAAAATTCAATTTAGTTATTAATATTATTTAAAGAATTTCCATCATATTTTTCGTGGAAATTATATTAATTTTCTTTTATAGAAAGAAAATATTTAATTCCGGTGACATCCAGTCCATTTCAGCAATTTCACAAGACTTGAACCCATTACCGAAGGACAACAAGGGTTTAACACCAACCATTGACCGACATAATGTCCTGGTTAATTTTTCATTTTCTAGTTAAAATATTTTATGGACAAATGTTAATAATGAACCGGTGGTATAAATTTTAAGTATTAGATATTATGATATTAATCATAATGGTTTTTGATGATTTTAAAAGAAAAATAGTTAGACTTTTCACTCTTGTATAGGGATTACAATCCTCTAAAATATTCCTTACTACTTCAGGAATAAAAATCGTTGTTGGTAATTAATTTTTGGGAGTAAATAGATGAATTATAATTTTATAAAAGCATAACCATAATTTAGGATTGTTTATATGAGATTAAAACCTACCATGTAAGAATATTTCATTATATTCTTGGTTAGTAAAATAATAACCCAACATTAGGAAAATGAATTAGAAATAAAATATTCTCTTAATACCTAATTTTCAATTGAACTAGTGGCCTTTTAAATCGTCAATGATTTATGTATTTGAGGCACTAAAATTTCTATTTATCATTCACTTATTTATGATTTATTACATAATTCAATACATATAAATATTTATTATTATCATCCTAGTAAGTATATCTACCTTCCATTAGTGTAATCCTACTTAGAGACATTGTTACATGGTATTCTATGATACCTTTGTACTTCACATTCTCTCTTTTATAGAGGATGTTATAAAAACCCTTATCATGATGTGGTACTTCAACATAGGAATCATAAAACAATATATCACCATGATCATGTTTAAATTTTGAGGAATAAATTTAATTATGGTGGGGAGAATGTCGCACCTCGAAATTCTAATGTAAGAACATTGTATTCGACAGCGTGCATGACACATGACACTAAGCACGTAAGGGAATACAATATCCATATAATTTATTATAAAAATAGATTATATATTTCAATGCATGAAATACCAAATTATCTAGAATTACATAAAAGGGATACCTTATTCAATAGCTTCTGTTACATGAATGAGAGGTCTTCTTTGATAGCTTTCATTACACGCATGGTCGAGTTTCACCAAATATAAATATATTTTTAAAATATTATTATTAAGTATAATATGATATATCCTAGAAATTATGTTGTAATTTATAAAAACAAATTAACTAACTTATGAAAATTTATGGTTTATATAAAAAAACAATCAATACATTGGTTACCAGTTAATGAGAAAAAAAAATAAGAACCAATTAGATATAAAAATAAATATTATTATATTTATGCTTCAAAAGTATTTCTGTCTTAATAGAGATAATTTCTATATTTTAATTAAATATATATGCTATATATTAAATAAAATATTTTTTATATTTTTTCATTATGTTTTATATTAATAATATTAGAACCAACCATATTTTACAAAGAAAATCTTATATTTTTATAAAGGAAGTTTACCACCTTTTAATGGTGAACCCATTTTAAAACTAAATTTTGAAACATTAATTGATTTAATATGTAAAAATAAACATCATATTTTATATAGAATCATTAAAATTATGATAGGTTAAATTTTTCATATTTTTGGAAACATATCATTTTTAAATGAATAGTCAAAAACAGAATTTTAGTTTATAATGATTATAGTTATTTTTTGTTTAAAAGTTTAAATATTTTTCAATATTAACTTTAAATATGAATTATATAATATTTTTATCAATTAATAAAATTTTTGTGATTAGAAAAAATTTCACTTTGAAATTATATATTAAAAATTATAAAACATTTTGACATTTTTCCTTTAAAACCGCGAATTGTTGTCTCACCTATAGGGTGAATTTTAAATTAATTTGTTCCACTTATGTTATATAAATTAGGAAATATTTATTAAATATTTTTAATAATAATAATTTATCATTTCTAATAAGTCAAACATCGTTTTTGAAAAAAACAATATTAGTAAAAGTGACTAAAATTAATTATAATTGTCAAGGAACAAATAAAGATTAATAAAGGACTAAAACATTATCTTAAGGTCCCGATTAACCAATACACTTCTCGAGAAACAATTTTATGGACATTTATAAGACATTAATCTTCCATTATTGAGTCTTGTTGGTATTTTATTTATTTCTGTATGTAATATCATTTTTATACCAAACTTGTTTCTAAAAATTTGAAGTGAGTCCTTTTCATTTCCTATAAAAGGAACCAACTTCTCCCACTTATTCACACCTCTCAAACCACTAAGGATTGACCAATATATTCCCAAATATTTTAAAAACACCCATAACGTATTCCTTGATTCCCCCATTTTGAAATAAATCCTTCCAAGTATTCCTTTTGGTATAAACCAAATGAATTTACCTGAATAATAGGTAATGTATTCTCTCAATATTTATCAATTCATTCCCTTTCTCCACCCCCTATTCTTTTCATATTCTATGTTTACATAAAAAAACTCCTATAATTAATATAATATGATATTTTTGTGTTAATATTTTTACCTACACTTATACACACCTCCATCTAATTGGTAATTAAAATATTTCTTCAATGTATGGTTAACTACTACCTCACGAAATGATGATTGTTCATTTTTCCATTACCACCTATCATTGTTTCAATTTTTATGGACACTATATTTTTAAATTTTATTAATTATATTTATTATTTCTTCATACATACACGATAATTTTAAAAAATATATATTTAATACTTTCTATTTTACATTAATATGATAACATCGTTTGAGGAAGTGTGGACTACCACCCCCTCAATGAGAAGTGATTCGTTAACACAATACATGGAATGTATAAATTATTGTTATAATTAAACATATGAGAAAATAAAAAACATATATATAATATTAATTATATAATTTACTTTCTAGAAATTTATATATCATTTTATTTACTACCCTTTCACACATAGAAAAATTATTACGTTATTCATAGACCTATGGACAACTACCTCTTTGACATAATGTGATTGATTTATCCTCATAAGAATAATATATATATATGATTAAATAATATGTTATTTATTATATAATTATCTTTTGAGAAAGATATATTGTTACTTACCTTCTTTCCATATCGATCATTGAAAAATGGGAACGTTGCTCATGCGTAAATAGGACCTACCGTCTCTATGATTTTGACATTGATTCAATTTATAAAACCATATTCAAAAATTGATTTTAAAAATATAATTTATTTATAATTATAACACTTATTTCATGATTATTATACTTTATAATTTAAATAATGATCCTTTTGACCATATTTGTCCTATGAAAGTTTTTTTGTCATATAAACTTAATTTGGTCAAAACCCTCATTATAGACTTAATTGATTTTGTATTTCTACACAACATGGTAATAAGTAAAATAAAACTAATTATTAACAAGAAAAATGTTATGAAGGAACTATAAAATTAAAATAAGATTAATATATAGGAAGTTAAAGGACATTTACCTAAAAGGAAACTCAAGGTAAGGGATTCTCATTTCAATTTTTACATCCATCAGATAAATGTCATGTCCACCAATTACATCTTTTGTAATATTACATCATTAATACTTTTATATTCATGGTACGTTAAACAATAATTTAATATTATTTATTCATGAGGTTTTTTATTTAAAATATTTCTAGTTTGTATGAAAAACATTGGAATGTTTAAAGATTGTTTTCCTCAAAACCAATATTAAGGATCTTTCAATATAATTTCCATTAAAGGAAATTCTATAATAATTATTAGAAAACTATTTAATTATCAGGTGGTTATTCGTGAACATTTTAAAATATTTGTACCATTTTTAGACTCTTTGGTACTCACATGGTTTTAGAAAATGTTTTCTATGAAAACTCCACTTTATTTATCTATTTAGTAAACAAACCTATTTTCTTATAAAAGTAATGTTTTATTAAAATGTTTGAAAAAATATTTTCAAAATGATTTAATAATTTTATTTTTACCCTTTTACCTTTACCCATGTTTTAAAGGAATAATCTTGGCTCTTTTCAAACAAGGCATCTTTTTAACCTTTTAACGTTCAAAATACATGTTCTTTGTACCTTATAAAACTTGTATGGATTTATCCACCATCATTTCATTGAATCCACCTTTTCATGTTTTGAAGGGTTATTTTTAAATAAATTTTTTTCAAAAGATATTTACAATAGAAAATACTTTCACAAGGTTTTCAAGAGAAAAGGGTATTTTCTTAATGAATATTTTTAAATGTTATTTTTTTATTTCGTCAACATCATAAACACTTATTTTTACTCAACATGAGGTATGTTATATTAATACCATCCTTATTCATACTCTTTATGGTTTATGATTGATTTGGAAAAGTATAGTATTCTCATTCACTTTCTTAATTCATTTAATCCACTTGAACCATTTAACTTCCTATAATCATTTGACATTAAAATTCGACAAAATATGCAAATAATTTTTCATTGATATGATAATTGCCTAAACTATATTAGATTTTTCATAAAGTATTTGCTATGAATGTTATTTGATTATTTGGTGAAATATTGATAAACCCATATTATTTATTCAATATATATATTTTATAAGGAAGTTTGATTATTTAAATACTATGTACATGCACTATACGGGTTAGGGACCAGTTAATAAAATCCATATAGGTTAGAGATAGTTAAAGGATGTTCAATGGGATGGGGAATAGTGATTAAAATCCCCTAGATGCATTAGCAGTATCATGGGATGAATCCACTGGTGATAACCCCTTTACGTTTGATACCATCTAGAATATACTCTGAAGATATAGGTTGGGGATCGATTAATGAAAGTCCCTTGATGCATCGGTAGTCTCATGAGATAAAATAGTTTTATAGCCACCTTAGATGAGTTTTCTCATGATAGATAAAATGTCTTGTGAAAGATATTGATGGTTATATGTTTTTATGTGCCTTATACATGATGTCTAATAAGAAATCATTTCCTTAATATTAGTTTCCTTTATTATTCATCCATGAGATTTTACATCAAAATTTATATGGATACATTTCATTTTAGTTTATTGATTGCATGGTATGGACGTTAAGTTATTTACCATACCATATTTATTTTTCCTTATCTATTTATTTTAACAGCAGGTGTTTTTAGATATTAACTTTCCATATTTCTTATTCACTTCCTTAATAATTTATTATTTATATCTAATGCAAGTTCAATTATTACCATGTCATAATTATTATTCTCATTGATTCATCATTGCTTCTGTTATAATTTTTCCTTACTAAGAATTTGAGCTCACATTAGTTTTTTTTCATTCTCTAGGAATCCATGAACCATACTATGAAAGATATTCCTAGATTTAATAAATGGATTAGAGAAATCCTCAGATTTATTTGTTTAAATAGAAGATATAAAATGTTTTAATTATTATATTAATTTGTAATAAAAGACATATATATGTATAAGGTTTACCAAGACTACTAAACTGATTGGTCCATTGGGGATTTATTCCTTTTAATAATGTGGATTTAATTGATTGCAGACATCAGCACTAGGGATTCTAGGTTTGGGTTAGTACGTAACATAATATCATAAAATTGATGGCTCTTGATTAATAACATGAGAGAATAACATAAAGAATATGGTATCATAAGATAATTGAATCATAGGTAATGTTACATCAATATAAAACATGAAATAAAAATAAGTGAAGTATTATCAATGAGACAACAACACATAGTGGAAAGAGTCTGATAATGGATTAATTTTAATCCCTAGTCACATACATGGCATTTGCGGAGACTAAAAATTTACCCAATAAATTGGAAGGATATATAATTATAGGTTCCCCAATAAAATTGATTTCATAAAAATACATATGCATTACACATAATAAAATCAATCATATGTCCTAAACATATGAATTATCCATGGAAAGAAATGGGTTGAATTATCATGCCTCATTTCATAATCCAAAAGAGATTCCATAAAGAAGGAATTTGAGAAATGCTCATGTGGCATGTATTTTCCTATTAAAGGAATTGATACTATGAAATGTGTATATATATTAGACATGTATATAAATTATAAGAGTTTTATAGTATCATAAGAAGAGATAAAATTACATAGATAGATAGTCTTCATAACCCAAAGATAAAGAATTCTTTTGAGAGATCCCTTACCTTGAGCCGAACTTCTCACGTGTGTTATTTTATTTCTAAATAATAAAATAATGATAATTATTAATTTATTAATAACATATACAAGTTTATTATTTATTTATTTTTATTTATTATCATGTTAAAATCAATGTCTTCATCATTTTCGTTAATATTGGAAATTTTAATGATATTTCGCTCATATATCCAAAATCACTTTGGTAAGTTGACTAAGGTAAAATTGATTATTATTTCATTATATATATAAAAATATACATTACATAATTATCAATTTTATACATTAATAATTATATTAAAAACAATCATGAAAGATGGTTATGAAAAATGAGCTACTTTCCAATCACGGAGACAGTAACTCATACGTATGCTTGAGTAATGTCTTAATTTTCCAAAAATATTGATAGAAAGATGTTATGTGTTATTTAATGTTAACCTAATGACCATTAATATATTATAATTTCTTCAAATAAACTTATATATACCATCTATGTGATGAGTTAATAAGGAACAAGTCACATCTCTTTGTGAGGTGATAGTCCACCACACACACAAATGATGATATTATTTTAAATATATGGTAAGGTAAGAAATTATATGATATATTAACTTTATATAATGAATAATATTTCATTAATATCATATATAAAAATTAAATCCTTCATAATTTATATTTGTAAGAGGTGATGCTTGATATCAAATTACATCGGTACATGAGGTGGTAGTCCTCCATACACACAAACGATGGTTTCATTTCCCATTGGGTGGAAGAAGGGATGGAATTATGTTATGTAATAAACATATTTAAATTTAAGTATATGGTGTATACTTATGTTATTATATCTCCATGTTTAATTTAAATTTTATGAATTTGTATGATGAAACAAAACATAAACGCTCTGTTAAGGATGATACCTCTTCTTTAGGCCACCTATTTAGGATAATACATAAAGCCTTCCTAGATTATATTAATGATCAAAAAAGTCTTTTATAAAGTGGTATAGAAGTTATTTATTCATTTAGGTATTTATCTTCTAAACCAAAATAATTTGGAAGTGTGAAGTGGATAGAAGTGTGTTTCGTTTTATAAGTGGGGGAGGGCACACTTGGAATGTTATAATAAAAAAGTTATACCCACATTTTAAACATCCCAAAAGGAAAAAAATGTTTCATTAAATAACTTTAGATGAAAATATATTGAAAAATTTCCAAATAATAGTAATTATACAAGTATTTAAGTCATTTTAACCCTTCTCTTTTAATTTTAACCCCGAGTAAACAGGTTTTAACCTTAAGCACGATAATTAATATTTTATGTTTTTACTGTTAGTTTTACCAAAAATTATGTTCAAGATACTATATAATTTTAATTATTATTATTTGAAATATGGAATCAATTTTTATAAATTCAATTCATATAAGTGGTTTAATTCAATTAAAAATTATACCCAAAGACAGGACAAAAAAAAGTAATTTCATAAGGAAATATTTTTCATAAGAATTGAAATTTTTAATATATAAATTCTATATGAAATTGATTATGATGACCAAAATTGGATTATTTATAATATATTTTTAGCGAATATATTTTTAAATTATTTTAAAACAAAATTAAACATTATAAATTCATTAACTGATAAGATAGTTTTTAATAAAATGTAGAAAATTCTCAAATATTCAATCTAAGATAATTTATATATGTAGACTTCAAAAATGATTTTTTTTTCGAAAATATATTCTGTAAAAGTTAAAAAAATAGTTATATATCTTTCTCACAAAAAATATTAAAAATAATTTTGGTTGAAAATGTATTTTTGATGAATAAAATGAATTTTCCAAAAAAATCATTGGTTAATTAATAAGAGTTTATCAACACATTTATATTGTGTATCAACATTAAATAAATTTTATAAATTAGTTAATGCAGTTAATTCTGGAAATTTAATGGCTAGTTTATAATGGAAATATATGAAAAATCAGGGTTTTTTGGGCTCTGTGTTGTATGTCACATACACTATCGAACGTAGTTTTCTATTTTAAAAACATGTGGTGTTTCAATATTCATAGGTTCAGTAATTTATACCTAGATATATTATATTAAATAATAATTTGAAAATAGGTGTGTGTAGTTATACTTAATAGACTCTTTAATTTCACATGTTTCTTCCTCATACCTAGGGTTTCACCATAAGACTTTTACCAATTGAGATGTCTTACTTCGTCGAAATTTTCCTCTATGGTCTAAGATCTTTATCAGCTACTCCTCATATAAAAGGTATTTATCCAAATGTAATACCTTTGGATTTCATATATGTGAGGTGTCTGTTATATATTTCCTTAATAGGGATACATGGAACATATCATGTACTTTAGATACATTAGGTGGGACTTCAACTTGATAAGACACCATTATGATGTGATCAGTGATCCAAAAGGGACGATTTATCAATATCTATGTTTTCTCTTCTTCCCAATACTCATTAACTTCTTCCATAGTGATATATAGAGGAACAAATTATCTCCAAACTCAATCTCTAGGTCTCCTTGATGACTATATGTATATATTTTATATTTATTTTTTTCATATTTCATGTGATAATGAATGGTTTTACGCTTATATGTCATAACATGGACAAAGTCGGGACCCATAATCTTATGATCTCCAACTTCATCCCAGAATGTTAGAGTCTAAAATTAATTCCCATATATGTCCTTAATAGGTTACATTTTAAAGATGGAATTGAATCTATTTTTATATGATAAATATATTAGGGGAAGTTGTTGATCCCAATATCCTTGTAAATCCATTAAATAAGATCTTGTCCTATTTTCGAGAGTTTGGATAGTTATGTTAGTCTAAGAATCCATATATGGGTGATAAGTAGTATTGAAAATCATATCTATATCTAGTTATTATAGAAGACATCCCCAAAACATAAATGTGAAACTCATTTCTCAATAATATACAATTCATTTTGGAACTCCATGATATATCATTACATACCTTGTGTATATATTATCGAATTATTCTAGAGATATAACTTCCTTGAATGTAAGTAAATGTGAGAAATTTGTAAGGAAGTCGACTACCACCCATATGGTGTTATTTAATTTTGGTGTCTTGGGGATTCCTATGATTAAATATATGCTTATTATATCCTTTTTCCATAACAGTATGGGAAATGGTTTCATCATACCCTTAGACATCCATTATTCAACTTTGACTTCTTGTTTTACCAAACATCGAGTGAAAAATTCCACAATCTCCCTCTTCATGTTATCCCACTATAATTTATTCATTATATCCCTATAAATCATATTGATTCCTAGATTAATATATAAGGATGAAATATTCAAATAATCCATAAGCTTCATCTTCAACAATAGTTTTGGTAGGACACATATCTAGGTTTAAAATCATATAACTCCATATTCAACAGAGTTAAACATCATGAATACCTGCTACCTTTTTTAATAGAATCTTATCGTATTTTTGAACCACCATGATCTAATAAATATTGGATGCCTGAGAAGTTATTTGAGAAATGTTTTTCGAAGATCCTTTTATTATTCTCATATCCATCCTTTGCAAGGATAGGAATATTGGATCCTTCTCAGTTCTCATGATTGAAAAAATTGTTTCATTTATACTTATAGAATATCCGACGTTGTTTGATTTCCTATCATGGTAATGGATTGAGTATCCTTATTAATTGATTATATTAAAAAATCGTTGTTAGTGAATATTAATATACTTATTTCTGAATATATATTTTAGGCTATTATAATACAGTTTTATTTAACACTTCTCCTCATAGAGATAATGATGAAATATTTTCAAAGAAAATATCACTACAGCCAACTTCATGTAATATTTTGGATAGTTTTTCTCTTGAAATTTCAACTAACTTGAGGAATATGTATCTCATAATCGATATAAATTAGTAAAAATCGGAAAAACATCCTTTAAGAATTGTTATATACCACAAAATATTCTCCACTTGAGTGTAGCATGAGTAGGGCTCTAGTGATAAGCCTATTTTTAACTCTTTAATGATCTCTTCACATTCATTGAACTAGAAAAAATTTAATCCCTTATATGTTAGATTGTTCAATAGAATTGATTATCATAAGAATTTATTCACGAATCATTGGTAATACCCAACTAGTCAAAGAAACTAAAAATCACTATTAAAAATTCCAGTCTGGGACACTCCTTAATAACCTTTTTCATAGAATGTTCCACATATGTCTCTATTCTGATGATAATATGCCCCATGAATGACACTTTTACATAAAAATTCATAATTACTATAATTTTCACACAAACATTCATTTTTCAGGGTCTTCAGTACAACATTCAAATTCTATTCATGTTCCTACTTACTTTTGTAGTGGGTAAGAATATCATCTATAAAGTCTACCAGGAATTTGGTTAGATAATATATAAAGACACTATTAAATAACACCATATATAGATGTAGCATTAGTGAGTCCAAATTGGGTCTTTATTAATGTAGATATGCATTGAATCGTTCTTATTATTTATAAAAAGTACTGGTGAACCCCATTATGAAGCACTTGGGTGTATAAACCCATCATCTAGATTCTCCTGTAGATTCTTTTTTAACACTTCAAGTACAATAATAGCCATTTTATATGGATTCTTGGTTATTATCAATGATCTAGGAATAATATGGATTGAAAATTAAACCATAAGACTCTAAGGAATATGATAAAACTCTTTGGGGAATATAGTGGTATAATCCAACACAATGATAATGTCTACAAAAATGATCTTTTCATTAGTATCAATAATTTTATCAAGATAAACTTTCTCAAATAGAAAAAATATCCAATATTAAGATGATTATAGCAAAGAATATTTATCCTACTCCTCTCACTTGTTTATAATCATAGGGATATTTTAATTACAGTATGTAATTTCCTTATCATGTAATTTATATTGGGTCTATATTATTAAAGCCAATCCATGCTCAGAGTCGCACCAGATATTTCTAAAGGAAGTATCATCAGGTTTGATTGTATGTTCATCCAAAAAATATTTACAGGGTGTATTGTACTAGATTTTAAAAGTGGTACGTTCACATATAATACTATTTAAAACATCATTTATTATTTTATTAATGTTCTCTGAATGATAAGGAGTGGTTCAAAGAGTTTATGTCTTGTTCGAAACCCATATCTCTTAATTTTGGAGAGGAGGATTGAAGAACTCTGTTAGAACACTGTTAGTACTAAACATGAATCTCAACCATGTAGGGTTCCTAGTGCACTTCATATGGATGCATGGTTTTCACTAACTGTTCGACCAAGAATCCATGTCCCTGTAGTTGTTGCAAGCATCTTGACAGATACATTTTTCATGGTCAACATATTGTTTGTTAAAATGTGCACCTACCCATGTGATGGGGTTCCATGGAATATTTTGGGTTCACTGTTAGTGCATGGTTTGTTTAACCATTCATCCAAACCATGTGACCCCATAATTAAGGGGTAAATTAATATATTGACTTTACTTGTTTTAAAACCCTCTCCCTCTATTATTCTCAAGTGTATGCAGAGTACCTCCCTTACTTTGAGATATATCGCTTCTCATTTCCATGGTAATTCGACTTCTCTTCCATCTAGACTCAGTTTTCTTAGCCACTTATTGCATTATATTCCTCTAGGTAAGATCTCCACTCATTTTCCATCATTTATTAGATTATCTCACCTAATTTATCTTTATTTTTTGTGAGATTATATTCCTTATTTTCTAGGGATTCATCTATTATTCTTATTTCTTCTATTCTCACTAGATTCAAGGGCAGATACTGGATGATGAGATTAATACAAAACTAAGGTAGTTGTTCTAGTTCTATTCCCTAAAATTTTAATTGTATTTTATAATGATTTGTTGTGTCACACACTAAACATTTCATTGTCATATCTTTCTTTTTAATTAATTAATTTAAAGATTATTCTTATATGGAATTGGACTCTAGCTACACCTGAATTAATATTGTGTGGTTCTTACAGCGACATGATCCATCTTTTTGGGTGTACCTCTCTTTGAAGTATTAATAGCCATGTTTAATGGAAATGAGATTATTAAATATTATTTAGCATGTATGAATTTAATTATAACAAAATTTAATATATTGTGAAATGATGAAATGAAATATTTTTGGATTTGAGTTTAGACACTATGTTGTATTCCATTGTTTTAATTAACCAAATTAATTTAATTGGCCAACTTATTCATGATTCTTTGGGGGTATGGTAAAAGTTAGTAATGACTATAAATTCCCATCACTTTAAAAGGGTTATGAAAAAAGGTTTGTAACTGAATGATTAATTGGATAGGATCATCATAGATTATAATTATAAAATTTAAAAAATATTAATGTGATGGGAGAGAGACTTGGATCATTTTTACTGATTGCCTTGGATGGTCAAACTGGGAATATTTCTTCATTACCCATGAGTGATATTGGTTCCCTAGGTGAAATACCTTAGATGGGATCGGTGGGAGATATGGTTACAACATCTATGGGAGATACATGGTCCCCTATGTGGTCTACTTATAATGGTCTAGGAGGTTCATGATTAGCACCATACTAAGAGTGATACGTGGGATTCCATAACCAATCTCCTTGTGTGGAATCTTATGTTTTTGGGTACTGGTATTTTTCTTATGGTGATACTTAGATACGTTTATATGGTTCACCTTGAATGGGGCCAGGATTCCAACTTATTAAATTCCAGAGATTCATTTTATAAAATTCCAGAAATGTAAATTAACTCAATCAAAGGATGCATCTTCCAACACAAATAACATTCTTGGGTTTGGTCCATTCATGATAATTTCTTTGTTGGAAGGCTCAATTATTTTTCCGTGAATTTATTCTAGATATCTTGATACACCCATATTATTATATTTATATGTTTCCTTTATTTTAAAGATAAATTGATTGGGCCTGAGAAGGTAGTGTTGGTCAGGTATCCTTGAGTAACCTAATTGGAAGTGATTAATTAATTAATTAATTAATATATTTATTCACTTCTATTATTATAAGTACCTTTTTCATTTTATACATACATACTGGATTGTTATAGACCCCATTGTTCGTGTCCTGTGGAGTATGTCACACAGCCTATATTTTCGGCCCTTGGTACCTAAGGATACATTTTGATTTTAGTAATAGAATAATGAATTTTTGTAGCCTTAGATTTCTTATTCTAAGTACTATTATGGAGTAAAAGAGAAGAGGACAATGAAAGTTATTTTGATTCTAGTAGAGGATGATTTTGGCCTTTTTTTCTTGTTTTTTATAGCGTGTATTATATTCCAGTTTCCCCTTTATCTAGTGTGCCTCATTTTTTTATAGACACTTGAAATCATCATCATATTTTTTTATCAAATTATTATTAGGATACCACCTATTTATTTATTTTAATGATTTATTATTCTTATACTACTTATTTATTCCTTTATTTTTTGTTTTCTAAAATTATTTACTATTATTATACACTCTAATCAAAAGTTAATATTCTCCCCACGGACACACCAGAGGACATTGCTATTGGTAAAAAGCATCTGGAATATAGGGAGGTGTGCCTAAAGTCATGTGGAGAATTGTATTGGAGCATTTCTTAGTGGATTCCATTATGGTATTCTATAAAGTGTTATCAGAGACTCATTTTCCCTTTGTCTTACTATTTGTTCATTTTATGAGAGACTAGGATGTATCATAATTTAGTAATGAGCTTGTTATTTGGAGTATCTAACCCATGTATAGTGGAAACCCAAATTACTTAGGATGGTTTGTTTTTTATGTTGGTATGTTCCTGTGAATGTTTTAATGATTTCACTATTGGGTGACACAAATATATTGTGAAATGTTTATTTATGATATTATTATTATTATAGATTTAAATGTCTCTTTTCCTAATAAGGAAATGAGTTATTATATCTTGCATCATTATAGGCACATAGGGACTTATATTCTATACATTTTTCATTGCCTTATAAAATCTATGTGTGTATTTCATGCTACATATAATTAGTGTCTTGATTACTATATATAGAAATGTGCTAATGTTTCTCACAAGGATAAAATAATTAAATTAATTATAGTGTCTTCATAAATCTAAATGGTGTTTTCCCATATAGAGTTATGTTGTCACCTTAAATAACCGATTTTTTCTAATTTGAGCCAGAAACATATATTTTATGGACTAAAATTTTAGTTGATATGATTATATGAATTCCAAGAGAAATTTATGAATTGTGCAATTCTATAAATTGGAAATTGTGATTCATATATTCAAATATATTTACAGGACCTGTTATAACATAATACCAGATATATTGGTTATTTCACAATTACATGACATTCTAATATCAATTTATAAAGAGTATGGTATTTTATAAATTGGGAATGGTAATTCAAATAACGTGACTATGATATATATGTATTTATTAATTAGAAATAACAAAATTTAATTTAATCTTTTATGTGAAAACGTTTACCCTTAAATAGGGATCAAATTACAAAATAAAAAAGTATTTTCATATATAACATTCAATTGAAACACTAAATACTCGAATATCTATTGTTTGATATGAGACCTTGACCCTAACCAAACCTTAGTATTGCGAACTATTTAGTTTCTCTTATAGTCATTTATGATCTTTCATATCACCTAGGCCTAGATTTAGGAGAAGGAAGCGGGATATGAATCTTTTATAAGAAGGATGTGTACCTATCCATTCCCACTTATATAGGACATTCCATATGATTCCATGGTTTATGAGGTACCCAATGGAGTATTGATCATGTGTTGGGATGGGTATTATTCAATGTTTCTATCAAAATTTCCCTCTATTATCTAGTGATAATAGATTTATAATAACACAACATTGAGGTACATGATCCATAGCTCCATATCAGGATTGGGCCTTTTCTAATACTATATGATCATGTTTAGGAGGTGGTCAATGTCACGGTAGTAATAGCTCAGTGGTTCAACCCCATAAGAGCAGCCCTACATAGGTTAGATAGGGTGCATATCAGGGTCACGGATATGGCTCTGTTCATTAATTATAGCCTACACCTGAAGAGAAATTTCTAGGTATTACTATAGTCTGAGGGACTATCCTAGTGGCCTCTACTTCATTTTACAATATTTTTTAAATAGGTTCTTAAACAAATTTATATCTACTACAATTATGGAATTTTGGGGCCTAGAAATATAGTAACTCTATGGAATGAAGACTGTCAACACAATTTTAGGGGTTCGATTTAAAAGTGTGCTCTAATGGATAGAGTAGCCACCTGAGATATATGGGTACTCTTTCTAATGGAATTTTGTTTTCCTTAAAATGACTTGATTTTATTTCATACAAGGAATGGACTTGTTATTGCCTTATCATGATCACATTGATGAATATTGTCGAATGGTGTCCTTTTCATCACTCAAGGGAAATACCTTCATTCAAAAGGGGGAATGGGATTTCCCAGAAAGTTAAAATAGACCTGATAATCATGGATTGGGTAGGGTGATAGCCCATATATCTGGTCTCTTTATGATATATTGGGGAATGTAGCATGTGAAATTCCATCCAATAGAGGATCAATTCATGGATTTATTCCTTGAAGACATTTGTATCATACATCTTGAGAGAGGGGTGAAGTTCCCCATTGAGCTTGTGCTAGGAGTGACATAAATTTCTATTTCTAATCATAGAATGTATCCTAGAGAGCATCATGATCTTAATATTTAGTTGGAATACTTATACTTATATGGATTAATACTACCCAGTACATCACAATGGGGTTCACCTGTCCATTTCTCCAGGAAGTTGGATGATACCCTCTTATTGTTTGTGGATTTCCATCACATCAACCAAATTATGGTTATGAATTTTCTATCCAATATCCCATATAGAAATCCTATTAAACTATCCCCATATAGAATCATTTTTCTCTAAGATTAGTTTGAGGTTGGGATGCCATTATGTGCATTTTAGGCCATCAAGGATACCACATAAATAATTCCAGAGTAGATATGGCTTGTATGAGTATGTGGTTATATCGTTCATCCTTAGGAACATGACCACAATTTTCATGGATCTAATGATTCAGTTTAAACCATGTTTCTGCATTATTTGGTGGTAGTATTTCTGGGTAAAATCTTGGGTTATTATTATCCCCAAAATGACCATGATAAACATATGGATATTGTGATGGATATAATAAGGGATCATTGATTTTACATTAATCTCACCAAATTACTCTTTTGTATTAACAAGGTTCACTTCGTGGGTAATATTATTTTAGATGATGGAGTATCATTTGACCTAGAGAAGGTGATCATTGTGGTTTCCTGGAAGAATACCAATATCTACTTTAAAGATACATAGTTTCTTGGTGATGGATAAATATTACAAAAAATTCGCACATGAACCCTCACCCCATGTAGTAAATCATACATATTTGAATAAGAATGTTGTGAATTTATTGTGGTTCCTGTGATATTTCCTTTCAACAATTAAAAGGGAGAATAAATTGTATGTCGATCCTGATTTTTCTAGAGTTAGGAAGAGGATACATAGTTTATTATGATGCTTTTGGAATCAGTCCTGGAGAAATTATGATGTAGGGAGGTCTGGTAATAGTTCATGTGTTACACCAATTGAGACCTCATTAGCAGAATTATACTACACATGAACTCGATCTAGCGTTTATATTTCATTTTATTGGTTGTTATAGGAATTATCTTTTGGGATAATAGTTCATTGTTTACACTAACCATAAAAGTCTTTAATACATTTCAACATAGTGTGAATTGAATATGAGGAAGCGCATGTGGGTTGAATAGCTATAGGAATTAAATTTTGAACCTTTTTATACACCCAGAAATGGTAATGCAGTAGCTGATGCAATGAGCCACAGGACTTGGAAACAAGACATCTGGGTGCCTAGTATTGAGTTGCTGATGAATGCTCTGTTCGTTTATATACACTTGGAGTTTTATTAATATCATGGTCAACCTGTTTTAGCTACTTTAAAAATAAAATCCTCCCTTCTGGAATAGGTGAAGATGAGACAAATTATTTTATCCTAAGTTCCTCATCCTATGGGAGAGTATCTCTAGAGATAACCCACTTCTAATTTGGGTTGTTGATGATAATGAGACCCTTCTCTTCAAAGGGCATGTATGAGTTCTTGTCGTTATATGGGAAGAGATGATGCGAGAATCACATGATTATGTCTTAGCAGTACACCCTGGTCTAACCAATATGTATTGATATGTACATCATTAGTATATGTGGTTGACTATGAAGAGGTCGATTATAGGTTTGATTATGAGGTGTTCCACTTGTTATAAAGTGAAGGTGAATCAACCACGACCTACATGACTTCTACAAACTCTACCCATTATATTATTTAAATGAAATGATTTCACTATGGATTTTTGAAGAGATTTCTAAGATCCAATTGAGGATGTTATGTGGTATGGGTAATCATTGATAGGCTGACCAAGGTCACACAATTTAAACCTTTCCAAAAGACCTTCTTAGTCACTGATATAGGGAGGATATATATTTGGTAGATTATAATCGTTTTTGGAATTCCACATTCTACCATATTAGATCAATATGCTTAGTTTACATCATGGTTTTGGAATGTGTTGTAGAAAGCACTGAGTTCATATGCGTTATTGAGTACAACATATCACAAATAGACTGAAGATGTGATCAAGTATATGATACAGGTGATAGAGGATATGATTCAGGATCTTGTCCTTGATTTTGGAGGTTTATGGGTGAAACATGTATCTCTTGTTGATTTTTCATCCAATAAAATCTTTCCAGAAATGATTTAGATGGATTATTATGAGGCCCTTTTATGGTAAGTCATTCTTTCCACCCCTATGATTGTTAGAGATAGGTGAGGGAGTACCATGGGGTCCTCATCTCATTTAGTATACATCAAAGAATGTGTTGCTGATTCAGAAATGTGTGGCTATAGATCGGTGTTGGAAGATGTCTTATACCAAATTTCATCACTGATATCTAGAGTTTAATGTGGGACATTGACTCTTTCTGTGATTTTTTTCTTTGACTGGTTCATAAAAATATTCAATGAGAGTGCATGTTATCACCTATTAACGTCAATCCTTTTAAGATCACACAAATAGTCGGTCTGGTATCTCATCTGTTATCGTTGCCTCAAAGGTACCATTCCATGTATAGAAACTTCACTGGTATAATTTAGATCTATCTCATTCAATTAATTTCGAGGATATACATTTGGAGGTAGATGAATCCTTTCAGGATTATCTGATACATGGCATTGATCAAAGCACGAAGGGACTCCAAAGATAGTTAGTTTCACTTGACTGTGTGATACTGTAGTACATTCGTGTACATTATAAGACCTCGTAGTGAGAGTCCAACATATGTGTCATGTGGACAAAACATTTCCCAAAAAAGCATTCACATCTATTAGAAGGGATACTCAGGGTAGAGTTGTTTTAGGGAGGGGAGGTTGTAGCATCCCAACATTTCTAATAAGTACATAAACTTATTCTACTATTAAAAACCTCTAGATTTAAATTATTAATGTGCTCAAAATGATAAGGAGTGTTTTGGGAGAATCCTAGGAAAATTCAAAGCCTAGAGATCCAGATTTTGGAGAGGTATATAAAAATTCACATTAAGTTTGTGGTTGATACAAACGGTGCGACTCAACTGGGTGGGGTGCTCGGTGAACGGTAGAGCGCCAAACGGTTTTCCCTATCCTTCAACCCAGGTTGTACACCCATGTGGGTGATTCAAGAATCCGGGTAGATTCATTTCATATTGGTTTTTTATGGCCAGTAAAATATTGTTTCTAGCCCATCCCACATTGTTCCTTAAACAGGGATGAGTACATGATTGGCACAAGGTTTGTCCAATCTAGTGCCAAATCTATGTGACCCATTAATTAAGGGGTAAATTACAATATTTCCCTTAAATTTTTTTAAACCCTCACCCTCTTTTCTTCTATAGAAGATTCACAACCTCTCACTTACTATGAGAACTCTCCCTTCTTCACTATGAGTGATTTTGATTTATCTTCTTTCTTGACTCTTTTTGATTCACTACTTGTTACATTATATTCCTCTTGGTAAACACTGCACTCCAATTCTACCTATTATTAGTTTATCATGCCTCCTTTATTATTATGGATAGTTACTACATGTCATGTTTTCAAGGTTTTTGTTTATTCTTTTTATTTATAATGTTCTAGATCGAATCAAGGGTTGATATAGTATGAGGATAGTACTCTGAGACTAAGGTAGATGGTCTAATTCTTTTACCTCAATGTTTAGTTGTATTTTATCATGCACTATTGTGCCACATGATATACCTTCTATCATCACATCCTTTTTCCTTAATTAATTAACTTAATCATTATTATTATATGTAATGGGACTCTGGAATCCCACAAATTAATGTCGTGAGGAATTTACCTCTAAACCAGACACCTATTTATGTGTTCTCCTCTTTAAAGGATTAATATCCTTATACTTTAGATATTATATTATTAAATATCAGTTATATGTATAAATTTCCATGAAAAAAATATAATGGAATCTGAAATGATCTAATGAATGATATTTTCCTTGATTTTGGACCATATAATTTATTGCGTTATTTTAATTGCTTGAACTAAATGAATTTTAAAACTTGTTTAAGATTCTTGGGGATGTGTTAGGAGTTAACGTTAACTATAATATTATATTCACATTAATTCAAGATTGATACTAGGTTCTTGATGCAAGGACACTTTGTATGAGATCATCATTCTTTCTAATTATTAATGTAAATAAATATCAAAGCACTAGGAGCGATTCTTGGATATTTTTAAAAAAATTCCTTAGATGAGGTCACCTGGAAGATTGCTTATTTACCAATTTGAGATATTGGTTCTCTAGGGTACATACCATGGACAAGATTAATGGATGATATTAAAATTAAATCATATGTAAAATTAAGGAAAAATTGTTAGGAAATAAAACAAGAATATTGTTGAAAACTTTTTAAAAAAACAAGGTCATGGAAGAGAAATGATTTTTTACCGAAGAGAGTAATAATGTCATTTTCCTTAAAACATATTCGGTCTTTTGAGTACATAGAGTGAAGAAAACGAAAGGAGAAAATATATTTTCCTGATATAATCATATTATAATTAAATTCATAAGTTTTTTGAAATGTAAAATATAATATTTGATCATTGAAAACATAATCATAAATAGTCCTAATAAACAATGATATTGTATCATAAAACCCTTACATCAAGTTCCACATTCTTCGAAAGTGCTTGAAAATAATTTATAATAAATTTAAATTTGTTTAATTTAAATAATAAAATCATGTATATACTTATAATATCATACATTATCCCTTTATAACATTTAAAGACCCATTTATTAATAATCCCTTATTAAAACTATCGTTTCTGAGTAATAATTATTTCATATTTTCATAATAATTTCGGTTTGGTATTTCTAATATTTGTACATTGATCATAGTTCCATAATATAGAGAGTTTTAATCATGATTAAAATATCATATATATTAATTATATATATATATATATATTTCCATAAATATTATATATAGAAAAATGAATTACACCGTTCCTAAAGACAGTAGGTCGTACATACACAAGAACGTTGTATTCACATTTTAAAGGACGAAATAAAAGAAAGGTGATAATAATTAACCTTTTAATAATTATTATTATATGATATACATTAAATTTATTCATGAAATAATTCTTTATCACCATCTATGTAAAACGTTAATGAAAAAAATCACATCATTTCGTGAAGGTGGTAGTTCGCAGGTATGCCCGAGAAACATTATCATTTTTAAATGTATAGGAAAGAAACAAGTAAAATAAGATATTATCATTTTATAAGTATAATTATTTAAAAAATATGATATATAAACATTAAAATCTTCATAATACCCATCCATAAATTATGGTGATGAAAAATTAATTGTATCGTTACATGGAAACGGTAAGTCGTACCAACACATGAGTAAAAGATTCACTTCCCATTTGATGGGTAACATGGTAGATAATGGTGGTTTTATAATCATGAAATGTTTTAGTGTATTCAGTATAATTGAGATATTATTTTGTGATAAATATAACATATTTATATTATGTAAAATAATAAGTAAAAAAATAAAATTATTGGATATGGAGATTACATCTTCTTTGAAGGAACTTGTTTAAAAATATTATTTATTATACTAAATTTGGTATTTGGGGAATAAAATAACCTATATAATGTGTATAAGTATTTTTATAAGATATTTTTTAGTGTTTTTTCTATATATAAGGCTCATAGTGCTGTAAAAAGAGAAATGAGGGGTTTCTATTTTTAAATAGGGGTAATGGAACTCTTGGAATTTCATAAACGATTAAAATATTATATAATTTATTCTATAGGAAAATGATTCAAAATGTCAATATATTTTCATAAAATTTAGTATTTGGTTGAAATCTGATAAACATATAATGCTTATATAGGTTTAATGTGTCCTTTAAACCTTACCTTTTCATTTAACCCCTTCTTTAACTTATTTTAACCATAACTATGGTAATGTATTTTCACACTAAAACGGTTATAATTATACCTATAAGGTGAAAATTAAATCATAAATGGTTAATGTGTAATATTTTAAACTATATATTATCCACCTTAAACAACTTATATATTTTTATGATTCGTAATTAATTTAATAATATTTTATTTTCATAAAATATCATTAATATCATTTTTAAACTATTCATTAAATCTTTCAATAAAGACAAAAATAAAAATATGTAATTAGAAAATATTTCATTAAATAAACGCCAATATATTATATTCATTTATAAAATTAATTTAAAAATATAAATCAGTCATATTACATTACATTTAATGTTTTTAAAATCATTTATTTTTTATCTCTATTTACTGAATAAATATTTTTTAATAATTTCGTAAAAATATAAGGAAATTATATAATTAATAAGAATTTGATATAAATTTATAATAAGAAAATAATTTAATTATTATAAAAATAACCATTCATATTCATTCAAAACTTTCTTTTGTTCGTATGTGAACAGTTATGAGATATTTAATAGTAAAAGATTGACATTTTGTGTTTTTATTTTCTTTAAATATTTTATTGGTCAATTTCAAGGAAAAGTTCCCCTTAAACAATTATATTTCATGAATATATTGATAAGGGTTAAATTAACTTCATACAATAAGAATTAATATTAAAAATTGTGACATTAACATTTATTTTTATCCTAGTTTAACATGATTTACCCAATTTACCCAGTACTAATGTGATAACTTTTACCAAATTTACTATCCATGATGCCTAAAATTCAAATAGTGGATATTTACTAAATTTCGGCCTCCAGATTCAAAATATAGAATCTGTTTATCATAATTAAAATTCTATATGTGTCAGAATTTCATTTTAAAATAAGTATGAAAAATTATTAGAAAACTATTTTTTAGAAAGATACCTTTTTATGCACAATACTGTATTCATTCATATCACATTCCTAGAAAAAAAATTAAATTAATGTTAAAATACATTATTTAAAATATAATATAAAAATTTCATTAAAATCATTCACCAATATTTTTCGATTTAATTTCTTAATATAAGAACACATTATACGCAAAAAAAATAGTTTCCCAAAACAACATCTCTTTTATTTATACGGGATTTTTATTTACATTTATAATCAATTGAAAACTAATGAATTTATTTTATCAACGTTATAACCATATATTTTTTATAATTAAGTCAGTCTTATTAATATTAAAAAATTTAATGGATAGTTTTTAATAGTATAATAAATTATGGTTTATTTAGATTTCGGGTTGCACATATCATAATCTATAAAAAAATTTATAATAAATTTATTATAAATCTACGGGTGTTACATTTACCCCAGACCCCTTCAAATGAGTTTTACCTTAAAATTTTTATTTCTATAACATAGAAAAATGAGGATATCTCAATTTCATTACATCATTTGGTTCCCATGTATCTTCTAAAAATTTCTGATTCCTTTACTGAACATTAGGTAACTAGGTATTCTTATTTTATAGAAATTTATCTCTGTGATCCATGATTTCTACTAGGTGTTCTTTTTTGTAAAATAATGCTATAATGTTATGACCTCTGAGTTTGATACGTGTGACGGATCAGGAATTTAATTCCTCATGAGTGATTCATTGGGCACATCATGAACTTGATAGAGGTTCAAAGGAAGTGTCATGTGAAATGATACCACCCCAACTCGATAAATAATAATGAAAGGTAAAATATAGCTAGGTCTTATATTTACCTTATTTGTTAATTTCATAACATTATTCCATGTACAAATTAGTAGAAATACCTTTTCACCAACATCAAATATAATCTTTCATCGACGTTTTTAGTATAACATTTTTGTGACTCTGAGATTCCTTGATATACTATTCAATAACTCTAAATTTCTCTATAATTTACACATATATCTTAAAATAACTCTGATTTTTCCATGTGTTGATTAATAATATTTTATAGACTATATTCAATCTAGAAACTGAGACAGTGTGTGATTCTAAGGCCTATTGTTCCCTGGATTATGTTTTGAAATATATTAAATATATTAATTACATGCATGCATAGTTTTCCTAAAAAAGTGGAAAAATTGTAAAAGTATGATTATATTAGAAATCTAAGGCTTTCATTGAGTTTATTTTATGGGTTTTAACCATCACATGATATAACCTAGGAGTGATTCAGATGTTCTTTTTGGACACCATAGGGGGCGAAAAAATTAAATGAATTAATTGTTTTAATTATTTCATTTAATTAAAACACCATGACCTAATAATTTTTCTATATATACACTACTATAATGATTTTTCATGGTTAGCCACATAACCCTTCATATTGATAGGAATAACTCAACAGAATTGGAGGAGCTTCTATTGGAGATAGACCACCAGATCATGGATCGTCGATCGGTGTGTGATGAAACTTGGGGATCTCACCAATGAAAATGAAATGAAATAAATATTTTCCATTGATTGTTCTGAATTGAGGTAGGATATTTCTTTTATTTGTGTATTTATCCCTGTTTTATTTTTGATAATGAAATATGTGACTGAATTGATATATGGATTGATTCATGGATCGATCATATTATGCGTATGGGTTTAATCTATAGGGATTATTGGGAGAATTATTTATTTAATTTGGATCTTAATTCATCATTCTAACAAAAATAGATCACATCCAACTGAACATTTCTGAGGTTTGTTCCTATTTTTCTTGTTTTTGGATTTCTCCCACCATTGATCATGTGTTCGTTGTCATTGATCTTTTGACTGGTTTTTTTTCAGTATGATAGATAATAAATTGTTTTCCACCCATTTCTTGGTGAATTATATTGATTTCAAAGATATGGGTTCATATTGAAAATAAGATTAAGATGCAATGTTTTATTGAAACTCGATTAGAGTTATCTAATTGGGGTTCGATATGTAGCTATCAGAAGATGAGACAGAGGGATTTCCCAAGAATTTTGGTGGTTTAATTCCAATAAGTATTGATAGAAATGGTCGGCTAGAATATATCCACACTCTCTGATGTGATTCATGGCTGGATCAAAGGAATAAGGAGTAGATGGTGACATGGGAGGAAGAACCACGGGTATTGTGTAATTCTACAAACAAGTTGTGTAATTAAGGATTACACAACATGTGGGGAATTGGATGTGGTTCTAGGGTTATTACAAGAAGATAAATATCGCATAGCATGTGACCTCTTTCACATGGAGTGTGACCTTTTGATAATGAATCAGAGTATACCTGAGAAGGTACATGGGCAAGGGAATAGCCACTGCTAAATTTATATGTACATGGACAACCAAACATAAGCATGGACATCTGGGCATTGACATGACTATGATTACATAGTCTCAGACACATCATGTGCTCAGACACGGACACAAACATGAGCATGAGTCTTGATACCAGGGGAGGACCAAGAAATGGATGGAAATTTCATGTACATCCAGTATACAGAGTGTAGCCCATTATATGTGGATTATATCCCTTATCCTCCTCACATAGTTCAAGCTTCATTAGGGTACATTGACTTGATCCATTCTATGAGGGTATAGTATGAAATCACGTCCTATACCGACGATGGTGATCCCTTCAGAGGTGCTTTAGTCTTGGATAGATATATTTGAATCCTTCTATGATGCTCATAGAAAGATCCTTTATCATTATGTTTTTCCTAGGTGAATTTATTTGTACCATCGTGAGAAAGAAAACATGGTCATCGATCCTCTACATAGAGAGGTATTCGAAATTGCATTTTTGGTAAAACCCACGGTCATTGGTGTGATCCTCATTTTATTATTGGTCTGTTTAGAATTTTATTAGGTAGTTATTATGATGAGAACTTATTAATATGAAATATTAGATAACCTCCATCTATGTTATTTGACAAGTGGAGTTTCTTCTTTCGTATGAGTTCTATGTGGAACCTTCAAGCAGGAATACTAGGCTGGTATTATGGTTTTGACATTACCATGGAACTATGTCTCTTTGTTGAGTATATCTGGATATTATTTTTATATGTGTTGTAGAAATATTCCTATGATGAGATGAATTTTATTCTTGATTTTATATTATTAGTGATTATGGGGTGTACTATTAAGTATTTTTATACTCAACTATGCATGATATTTTCCCAAACTTTTAATTTATTATGCAGATGACTCACCATTTTATGGAGTCCTAGAGGTACCAAGGTCAGTTGGAGCTTAGTGACCCAGATAGAATGAGGTTTCTTTCTTGTATCACCTTTATAGTAGTCCATACCAATCTTATAGGTTGTACTTGTATTAAACTTCTTTGTTGTTGGAATGTATTTTTCCTTTTTTTTTCTTTCCAATATTTTTTTCATTCTCTGATGGTGGGATTTATATGACTGTATGAATGGTTTATCAGCTGTTTTAAATTTCATCATTATATGGGATTAGATATATGTACATGTGTACATGTACATTAGGATAATGCCTCCCATGTGTGTCATATGCCCACTCTGTACCGGTCTTTAGCCTGATGCTTATTGAAGGCGGGCTTGGGGTAATCAGGGAAAATTCAACATTATCATATTTTTTGATAAATTGGTATCAAAGGAGATAGTTATAGCATAGGACTGGAGTCTGTTAGATTGGTTTGGGGAAACAATGTAAATTATTTTGTGTTCTGATTTAAGGCTTGGGACTCCAGTGTTGGTTCATTGGCCGACATATATATACACCAAGACTATAATAACCTATTATTATCATGGTACATGTTGACAATTGTTATAGGGAAAAAATGGTAAATGAATCTTATAGAAATGATTTGTAGTTTACATGTCCTTCTTGAGTGATCTCTCTATATATACACATTGATCGTGGTACATCTTTTTTATTTTATGATGCCTCTAAAATATTTTCAATCTTGGATTCAACAATAGGATTATGAAGACGATCCTTTTAGTGATAAGGATTCAATAAAACGACCTATATGGGAGATGTTACCTCTATGTGGTTCCCCAGTAATAAAACCACCTATTTAGGAAAAAATGCTACTATCAATACCAAAAGATGAGGTGCGCAGGATGAGTACACATCATGAGTTTCAGTGACAACCCCCATCAAGATCGGAGGTGAGCCTAACCCATAGGAGGATGAGGACTGGCTTGAGGTGGTTACATGATTCTTCCATATATTTCGGACACTGAAAATTTTGATAGTGGTCTTGTAAATGATCCTTCTACATGGATCTATAAGACGATGGTGGGTTTTAAAGACATAGTCATATGATGAGTAAAATCATTCATGGTTAGAGTTAGCTCTCATTTTCATAGAGGATTTCTCTCTATATACATTGACGGTTGTGCAGATAAATTATATTGTACATCATTAGTTTAGTAGTATGATAATGGTTGAGTAATCAATGATATTTTCAAACCTCTCTTAGTGATCAATTTATATAGTATGTCATCAGTACTTTTGGGATCATACCATCAAGAAAGAACATTATAGAGACATCCAATCTAGCATGATAACTCTATGAATTCCTAACAATTTTGGGGTTCTAGAGTTTTCCTTGGTGGTTATGAGTTTCACAGATTAGTAGATGTAGATGTTTGGTGTATGAAATGGGAAAATTATATCTGATACTTGGGTATTAGGTAGCCAATGACAGACAAAGAAACCTAGACATGTAAGATATTTTCGGAGGCAATCTCAGTTTAGAGGTTTTTCGGTTTGGGGATGACATGATAGATCTAGTTATCCTATGGAGAGGTGGTTATACACTTATGATGGTAGGGGACATCCTATAAGGTATTTTCCAACCCAACATATAACTAATAGATAGATAGTGGATAAGTCACCTAAACTGAGGGAGTGGATGAAATAGGTAGTTCTAAAGGGAGGAAAAAATGGTAGAGGCAGTAGGCGTGTAGTTGTAGGTGGTAGAAATTTTGAATTATTTCCGTCACAACCACCACGTGGTCTATGCCAGGATGAGGGAGCTGATGGATAGGGGTGAGGGAAGTGTCAAGTGGTCAATATTTATAATATTACAACCCATTCTTTTCAAACATGGATATTATATGTTTTAGATGAATATTTATTACACTAATTACATGTTCCAGTCATGGGGTGTGAAAAAACCAAATATTTCATAAGTTAAAATGTAATAAAGTAGTCAATATAACTTATATCTAGAGAGAAGTGAACCATAATGAAGATATCAGGTTAGAATTAACGAAATAAATGGATTTTTTTTACATTATTTTATTTTAAAAAGAAATTAATGAAAATAAAAATAAAATATAGAAAAATATTGAAAAAAAATTATAATTTATTTGATAGAAAATATTCATTTGAATTGGGTGATCATGTTTTGTTTAGTTTTACAATTTCAATGATATCGTATTCTCAATTTATCTAATCCTCTTCTACAAAGCTGATTAAAGATAGATTCTATGATCGCTTTATCTCAATCCCTTGGTCAAATGGTGATGGTGAGAGTATACTATTCCAGGAGCTTAGATAAATATACTATCCTTCTTCTATGTGAAGGAGTTATAGTGTATACCCTTAATTGAGTTGGTAAATACCCAATCAGGTCTCATTTATCCCAAAAAATCTAAAATATCTACTACCCCTCCCACGCGTAATGATGATCACCGAGTACATCACCCCTAAGCTCTGGTCTATTCCATTATATATAAAACTAAACCTAATGAATGTATAAAATGATCATTGACCAAAGAAATAACAATGACATCATCAAAAATGAAATAAGATCATACTTTTTAATGAAAATTCTATTAGAAATTGAAACGAACTTCAAAGATAAGAGAAAATATTTTATACCACTATGTTGCTGAACTTAAGAATTATAAAAGGAAAAATATCTACATACCCAATAACTAAGAGGATTAACCCTCCATGTGAAGTTTATCCAATAAGAAATCTTAATAATAAGACATTAAAAATCAAAAAAAAATAAAAGAGGGAAAATAAAGAACAGAAAATTTATCCTCTAGAATATGTCTACCGAAAATTTTCTTCTGTTCTTCCAAAAAAGCCATATAAACTTTCCATTTTTCCATATTAAAAGTTATTTAAAATAAAATTTTATATATAATTCCAATATTTCAATTAATCTAGACACATTTAGTGATAGTTATGACTTAATTACTCAATTATACATTTTTTGGCTGAGGACACTCATTAACTTCCTCTAATTGGACACATTCAAAGGCATCCTTAATGAGAGAATTTATCCATGGTATTTAATGGGCGCATGATTATTTTAGTTATTATTATAATCCATATTTATTACCCTAATTTTGAAATATCTACTAAAATATATTCTTATAATACTGTGGTGGGATACATTCAGTCATACAGAAAATATTTTCCATTTCATTTATTTTTCCTAGCCATTATGTTACGAATTAGATCTGGGTCTAGAAGACAATGTCGAATCCCATGAACAAAAGAGTACTAAAAAATAATTCACTTAAATTGTATCAAAATTTTAAATGTTATTCCCAAAAAATAGAATCTCCAAATAACTTCCAAATTTACATAATTAAGAAATTTTTAACATTTAAGTGAAAAATTCACCAATAATACCAAAATAATAAAAATCACCTCAAATTAATTAATTGGAAGTTATTAAATCATTTAAGAAAATTATAATAATAAAAAAATATTATTTCTATCAATTAAACCACACTTACCACTTGAAATACTAGATAAGTAAGAATCAAAATCAAATCAATGAAAATTCAAAACACATACCCATGAGATCCACTAATTTCACACCACGAAGAAAAAGATATCATACCTCCTTAAAGAACATTATATAGAGATATATATTTAGATAATTAATTATAATTCAACTTCATTTTTCCTACCTTGTACACTAAACACCTACATCACATGAAGTTTCACTCATATCACAAATGTAAATTTTCAACAATTATTTTCTCAACCAAACCAATGGAAGAGTCACTATAGGCTTGATATATACTTAATTCATCACCTAATGTGAGTTTTGGAAAATTTTTTATCATTAGTATTTTTAGGTTTATTCTATGGATTTATATTGGTAGGATTGAGATTTGAAAAATTATGAGGCTGAAAAAGGAGGGCTTGGCTCATTTTGAAGAAAAATTGAAAGATTATAAAATGTATAAAATTCAATAGAATGAATTTTTTAATAACAAAACAGAGCTCTTAAGAATTTTATTTTCCACCCAAAGAATCTCAAAATGGGGTAGAAGATAACAAGAGAGCTTCCCCCACACATAAGTTCAACAAGATCTTGAAATTTCACTTGAAGAGATGGTTGGATAGGGAAAATTAGCTTGTAATGTGTCGAACCTAAAAATTTGTTCATAGATTATAAGGGAAACATGGATTAAATATGAAAGTAATTACATAATAAAAATAATTATATTGAAAATAGGAATTTTAAACCAATGAAATCCCATAATCATTTAAAACACAAGTACCCCAAACCCTTATGTTTTTAAAATAATAAATAAAATTCTGGTTATATCAAACATGGTGCGATTATCTTAAGAAGTGAGGTGAATCAAAAAAGAATGAAAAAAAGATCAAAAGCTTTATGGGAAAGTAATTCTAGAGATAAAGATAGTGATGTTGAATGTAGGTTCCCTAGACCCAACTTTTATTGTACTTTGATTACTGTTACATGTATTCAGGTTATTTTATACATGTGTTTATCTTTCCATAATAGTCTAGATACTTCTGTATCCACTTTATTAATGGAAATGTCCTTAGATTACATGTCGCATCAAATGGTTATAGTAGGTCCTAGGCTATAATGAGAACCCTGAGATGCCATGACAGTAATCTTAAATTAACGTCCTATGGTCGAGTTACATCATTATGAATGGAGACAGATGATGTGTGACCATCAGGTGTTAGGGGCTCATAAGCATTGAGACTTCTTCTCATGAAGTTCTCACAATATGATCTCTTACTATTGAGATCATGAGGACAACCCCGCTTAATAGGAACACCACATGTTTCTAGTGTCATTGGTTGATCCTATCCACGAACAAGTGTAATAGTATCCAAACTTGAGATTATTATCAATGAATGTCATTTAATTACGTACAGTTGCTATAAGGCGAAAACCATGGCGACAAGTCATGTTGAGGTAGTTTATATCGGGTATGTCATTAATGGCAGGGCATTGATTGAATGATCAAGAAAGGATTTTTCACTTCCGATTTTAGGATGAGATATCTCAGGCCTAGTTGATTAGGATGGTTGCACCTTCATTAAATACATTTCCATTGTAGTCGAAGGTAAGACCATCCAGAAAAATCAACAAACAAAATAAAGAAAATGAAGAATGATGACATTGAGTATGCATTCTTCTTTATTGATATATTGATGACGAAGAGACTAGATTACATGGACCGTGTTCATAGGAAGGCAGTCATTTCATTGACTTTTCCTAATCTCTATAGGGGCCTCGATGGGTTACTAAACCCCACTCTAGGTCGGTGATATTATTCACTGTTATTGAGATAAGGGCTTAGAGGGTCACACACAACAACACTTTGACAATCTGCCCTATTCTGATGAATGGGATTATAGGACTTTATGGCCACCACCACGGGGTCCGGGTATTATCCATGTCCTATGGGTCACCAAGTAATAAATAAATTCTTTTATTATTCAATTTTGGAATAATTCATTGAATTTATTTATAACATGTATTTACGAGTGATTATGTAAATACATAGGTAAATATTAATCGGACATATATTTATATCATGGGTTCATTTAATATTATTAGGAGGTGCGAGTCGAGTTAGACTCATGTTTATCACGTAATTTATATATTTATATATATTTCAGTTCAGTGATAACTAATAAATATTATTTATGGCATAATTTAGTTAGTCATAAATAATTATTTTTAATATATATAGTTAATTTTTAATACACTGGGGTCGGGAATCCTTACCACATATTTTAGATATTCCCTATATATAGTAAGAGAGAGGCTCTCCCCTGGGTACTATTCATCCATTGGAATTGAGAGCCTCTCTCTCCTCCTGAGTTCTATAGAGAGACTCTCTCAAACTAGCACGTTCTTCAAGTTTTGCCTTCACGGATCGAAGATACTAGTTTGTGGTGATCATCGCTGTGTCAAAGTGTGTGTTGAAGATCCGCGCTAGCACTCGGATCTTGACGAACGGTGCGCGAGTAGATTTTCACGGCATGTTTGGACGATCTAGAGTGCTTCGACGTCATATTCTTCGAGAAACGATCGCCGGTGTCATGCACGTCAATTCTGAACAAGATAAATGTTCATGTTTAATTTTTGTGCTCCTTAAGAACCTTACAGGATCCTCAGACCAAGCCGGGACAAGATCGCTAGAGATGATAGGGTTATGTCCCTACAGTGAAGTAGATAAATTTTAAAATCACGGCCCACCGGCTTCTATTGCGTAGTCCCAGTACCCAACAACTAATGTGTGTAATGAGATTCAAAATTGAGAGGAATTTTCCTGAAATTCCCAAATATTTGAACATGAAATAATGTCATTTTCATCATACATTTATGCTTAGTTTCAGGGAATAAATAGATTCACTCATTGAAATGGTTTTCAAAATTATGAATTATAATCATTTGGGCTCAAATTTTCAAAATCCCAAAAAAATGAATAATAATCAGAAAAATTAGAAAAAAAAAACAATTTTTATTAATAAAAAAACAGAACATTGAAAAATCGTAAACTATAAAGGTTATATCCCTACACGTAAAATGATACAGTGTGCTAATGAATTCAATTGAATTTGTCATGTAAGAAATTTTTTTAAATTAAATCACAATAATAAATAACATTTAAAGAAGAGGTACAACATGACTTAATGTTTTTACAACATTGAGTTAAGCTATTATGTTTTTCACATTTAAAAACTATGATAAAAAAGAAAAGAAAACATAATTTTGTTAAAAATAAAAGAAAATATAAATAGAATGAGAAGAGAATGATATATCTTGGTTCAATCCCCCAAGTTGGTCCTGGGATTTGACTGCCTCCAGATGGGTAGTTTCAGTTGGCTATCCCCAATCTGATGGTGGTTGGATTTTCATTCTAATGATCCACCATTAGTTCATATTTATTGCTTGAAATTATTCTTTCTTATTGAGGAATCCATGTATATAGTGTACTAAATCCTCCCACAGAAAAATCATATGATTATTTTATGGTGGAGTTAGTACAATGAATGAGTCATCCCCTTTGTTGGTCTCTACTTGCACAACTTTGTATTCATTCACTATTGGTTTCTCAAGGTATATTGCCTCAAAAAATATTATAAGGTAAATTCAATGTATAATTTTACCTTAAATAAATTAAATCATGAAGAATAAATATCAAATTGGTCCCCTTTAATGTAAGAATATTGTGTCATTGTTTCCTATATAAAAGAAACTTCGGTCTCCTCTTAAATACCTCTAATAAATGTTCAACATGTTTAGGGAGTTTCAAATGTTTCTCATTAGGTGAATATTATTTTTTCTCCTCATCCGATAAGGAAATACATGTTTTCGATGAATATGAAAATTTAAAACAATTATAGGTGATACTTAATTCAGTTTCAATAAAATCAGAAGATAATTATTTCATGAAAAGCTCGTCTCCCTCAGTTTGTTCGGCTTCAACTGCTTCTTCTACGGAAAGTGCCTCAATGTGTTGAATTTCACTTGATAGAAGTAGGTAGTCAGGATCCCCTATTTGAAATATGAGTTGAGAATTATCCTAAACCACTTGTTTTTATCCGGGTTCATGTCCCATCTCCATGATTTTCTCGTGAGATACATGTACATATTTAGCTATCCACTCTCTTTTGCTCTTCTGGTTTTTCATTTTTCTTAATATTCTTTTCTAATTGGGCTTTAATATCCATGTGAATGTTTTATTTTTTGTGTTGAAACTGTGAATAATCAATGCATTCATAATAATCACTATTTTATTACATCACGGACAAAGATATTTTTTTATATTTTTTAATGAATGAAAATAGATTATATTTTAAAAAAATGTAACAATTAGATTATTTGAAAAACCTCCCCAGATAAGGAGTTTTGATTTTACATGTTCTTGTCATGTGTTATGAATAAAACGAATATTTATTAAGTAAAAATGTATTAAAGGGTTCAACATAGGTTGTATCCATAGAAGATCACCCAAAAATTAAGCAATCAATATTAAATTTGAGAAAGAAGTGGAGGTTGTTTTTGAAATTGTTTGATTTTAAAAATAAACTAAAGAAACAATTAAATAAATCAATTATAAAAATATTGAAAAAAAATTGAAAACGAATTTGATTGAGAATTATTATATAAATTGGGTGATGAGGTCATGTTCAGTTATTCAATTTTAATACTAGCATAGTTCAAATTTATCTAATCCTCGTCTACTAAGACAATTAATGTGATATTCCATGAAAACTTCTTCTCACTACCTTGGTAAAATATTGATAGTCAGAGTAAAAATTTCCTAGAACACAACTAGATCTAATCTCCTTCTACTCTGAGAGATATTTTAGTGAATACCCTCAATACACTTAGGAAATCCCTCATTGGATCTTGTTTTTTTTTTCTGAAATAATCAAAAATATCCACTCTCCCTCCCACATGTACTGACGATCATTGAGTAATGCTCCACTAATCCATGTTCAATTCAATAATAAATTAACCATAACCTAATCAGGGTATAAAATGATCATTGAAAAAATAAATACCAACAACATAATCTAAAACCAAATACAAGCATACTTGATAATAAAAACTAATATTATAAATTGAAACCAACTTCAAAAAAACCAAAAATATTTTCTACCATTAAGTGTATGAAATCAAGAATTAAAAAGGAAAAACATATCCTGACCCAAATATCATATCATTACACATCCATTTTAAGCATACCCATTAATAAAGGGGAAGAAGAAAACATTATAAAACAAAATTTAATGAAAATAGGGAAAATGAAGAATATGAAATTTCTTCTCTAGAATGTGAACACTAAACATTTACTTCTGTTATACCCCCCAAAACCCAAAAAAATATAATTTACCTTAAAATTTGTTCTAAATTCATTTTTATATAAACTCACAAATTTTCAATGACTATTTACATGTTTAGAGACAGTTATGACTTAATTACTCCACTATAATTTATTTATCAGAAGAGACTCTTCAACTTCCACAGAATTCAATGAAATCAAAGGTAGTATTAATGAGTGAATTTATCTATGGAATTTAATATAAACATTTGGGGTTGATTTATCTATATAATTTATAAATAATCACCTAATTTGGATATCACTTGGGAGATATATGCATATATTACTAAGGTGGGGTCCATTCTGCCATCCAGAATAATTTGTCCATTTGATTTATTTTTTTGGGCAATTTTTTTTTTGAATTGGTCTAGGTCCAAAAGAAAAAGTAGAATCCCATGAATAATGGATTCATAAAAATTTAATCAAATAAATTGGATCAAAATTATAATAGTTATTCTTGAAAAATAGAAGCTCTAGAGAACTGCTAAATTTCTAGAATTAATTAATTTTCACAATTAAGCCCAAAATTACTCAAAAATAATAAAATAATGAAAATAACCTAAAATTGATTATTTTTAATGGAATACATAATTATAAAAATAGATGAAAAATTATTAAAATATTTTCTTATCAATTCCATAAACAAAATCCAGAGGACCATAATAGTTAAGGTATATGGGAAACATCGAACACAATCTTCTAGTCTAGTGAAACTGACTGAAAATTATATTTTTTTATTATCATGATAGTTTTGAGGAAAAAGTGAGAAACTGTACAACCATTAAAACCATGAAAACACACATGAAATAGTATTACCCAGAACAAGACTACACGATCTACCCCTTCCAAGTGAATACAATGTGATGATAAGCCTTCACCATTGAATGACCACTCGGATAGCTGTCTCGTGCAGAGTTCCACGATCCAAGTACATATGGTAGAGCCATACCCTCTCAAACTTCCAAATCTGAATGGAATTCATGTTGAATGATTTATTCTCTAGACATCATATGATGTAGACCAATGTTGTTTGCTTATTTCTAACAAACCCAAAAATTCAACAACAAAAATGCAGCATCTTCAGAACAGATCACGGAACCACGGAAATTCAATTCTTACTGACAACCTCCCAAGAATTGTAGCACCATAATTCACAATGAAAAAAGAAAACATATTCTTCATCCTGTGTCCAGGTTAATTTAAACATGAACATTGCAGCGAAGTCTTGACCAAAGTAGCAGAATCATACCAAAAAGAGAGGCAAATGCACACACCAACACTAAACTATAACCAAGCCCACAAAGCATAACATGGGAGATACATAAGCATAACATTAGAATAAGAGTATGAGAACATGATAATAACAATAGAAAACAAACCCTTTATATTAATGATAATAATCCTAAATCATAGAATTATGATTTTCAGTTTATAAAACATGAATCATAATATAATCAAATAGCATGAGTAATGAGAGTATAAAAATGGAATAATACATGGAATTTTTGGAATACACATAATATTAGAAAATCATATGTCAATGATACCTACCAAGCCATTCATAACATGTTTGGATTGGGTTAATCATATGTGTACCTAATTTGGTCTTTGGATAACCAATATTTTACCCTATATTTTAGATATTAGGATTTCCATCTATGTACGCTGTTTTTTTGGTCTTAGGATGACCTCTCATGTACCCCCTTGTTTTAGGCTAGGGCTGACCACTGATGTACCCATTGAGCTTAATAAAAATTAACATTACCCAATTCATTGGAAGGAGAGATTAGTCTCATACATCACATAAAAAATCATACATTATGTTCCACAATATCATAAATTATTTATCACATAATAAATCATGAATTTAAATGGTTTTTATAAAAATTCCATCATTTCATATCCCATTGAAAATTAATGGTATTCTTAATCTTAATTTTATACCAACATAAACCATTAAAAGAAATGATATGAATGGTATCGTTAGATAATATACCAAAAAAATTTATGAGTTACACCAATAGATTTCATCTTATATGAAAAATTTTTTAATGATCTTTTTAAAACAATTATTGAGAAAAATATCTTTTCTGCCTTAAAATGATTGTTATATCATAAATCATTTAACAATAACTATTCACTAAAAATAAACTCGAAAAATTATAAATAAAGCTTTTTAATCAATTTTAAACATCAGATTATCCTTTTCCTTGAAAATTATCAAAATATTGTTTATTTTTTTAAAATCCTGTTTAGAAAACATGAGTTTGGATTAACACAAATTTCCGACCGAAATGAGAATAACATTACATGAAACATATAATTTCATGAAAAGACAGATATTCATGATATAAAATAAAAAATGGAATTATATAATCCCCTTAAAATATTATATTTTCATAATATAACATGTTTCTCAAATAATAAAATTTGATAAAAATTTATCTTACTAATATGGTAACTTTTAAACTATAAATCCCATGAAAGGGATATCATCAAAGGGATATGAAAATACCCATAAATTTATGAACAAGGATTATATATTAAATTCATGGGGAGTATATACACCATAAAAATAAATGAGTGATGAATATGGAATATGTCTCACCTAAATAAAAGTGATACTATAAATCCCCCTACATTAAGTCTTGACTTCCATTGTAAACATTCAAACCTATTCTTCTTCGGGTATATCTTTTTGGATTTCACTAAAGGAAATCATTGGTTGGCATTATTCACAAATGAAGGATTATTGGATTAAGGTATGGATTTTTCTAGGATATTTGGATGGTATTTTTCTGAACCAAATAGGTTTTGAAGAGTGCAGAAAAGAGAATAATAGGTTCTGTTTAATAATTGAGGTAAGGGAAACTTTTGGAATTAATCAAAATATTAATTTATAATAAATTCAATATCAATATAAATACCTCCAAAAGTACATGAATTATAATATAATATAATATAAGGATGTAATTTCATCAATCAATATATTTTATATATGTTCTAGTGTTATTTTAAGCCATATAATTTTAACTGAACCTTAGTTAACTTATTTAAATTATTACTACGGTAACACATTTTTCAATATTTAAAGGATGTAATTTTTACTCATAATTTTTAAATTGGACCATAAATGGAAAATTTATAATATTTTATACCATTTCTCATCGAATTTTTTAATATTTATTTATTATATTTCAATAATTTAATAAAATAATATTTTTTAAAAAAATTATTATTTTCAATTATGACATTTTTCATTACATTAACTTGAAAATTGATTAAGAAAGATATATTCAAAAAAATATTTAAATTCACCCCTAATATATCATAAAAAATTATGAAATTCATGGAACTTTTTTATTATTTTATATTATATTTGATTAAATTTTTTTAATATCATTTAATTAATTGTTTTATTAATTGAATAATTATTTCCTTGTTGTTGTGTAATTATTTAATGTACTAATTTATTTAATAAAAATTAAAAATAAATTTGAATGATGAAGACAAATATTTTATATTTCCAAATAATATTTATGGAAGAATATATATTTTTTATGGTGGCATATTTAAATATTATACTGATTAAAACATTAGTGTGAATATTTTAAATTTTCTTAAATTAAAATATTATTAGTGGATTAAAGTTACCCATGTTGATTAAAGAGGTCAGAAATTTGACCCATTGATGACGTTTTTCAAAAATAACAAATATAATAAAATTTATACATGTTATTATGGTCCTTTTATAATATTTATTACATTATTTGTACCCATTATTACATGATTTACCCTAAAATATGGTAATAAAATTGAAATGATTACTATTGATATTGTCTAATAATAAACGGGATATATTTAACAAATTTAGATAGTATAATTCCAAATATTTAATCCTCCTCTCAAAATTCAAAACATATAAGCAAAAAAATAATTTTAAATTAATTTCATTGATGGGATGAGAAATCACATTTTTAATTGGAAAATGTTCAAAAGATTCCTATGTTTTTGTGTCTAGATTCAATATAAAATTTTTTCTAATGACCTATACTGGATTAATAAATTAACATTGGATATATTTTTACCTTAAAAAATTTAATATATAATTTATCATTATAAATAATTTAAATGAAATATTATTTTTCAATTAAAATATACTATTTTTCACTATTCATAAAAAAAGTTAAACGTTTCAAAAATATACAAAAAATTCACCCAAAGTAAATTTTTTATTTTCCTCATTAAAATAGGAATTATATTTTTTGAAATATAAATTATAAAAGTTTCAAAAATTATTTTTAAAACAAGTCTTCGATTAAGATGAGCCAAAACTGCCTTTTAGATAAATAATGTTTTTATACCTAAAATAGGATTTGTTATTGTTTTATGAATATAAAAATTATTAGAGGAATTTAAAAAAATTTAATTTATAACACATATATTTTAATAATACCCCTCACTAAAAGTTACTAATTAAATTTAATAATATAAAATTCATTTAAGGGCATAAAAATGGTTTTTCGTAAAATGACTCCTTTATATTAAATATGTTTTTATTTTCATTTAAAATTTATTAATATCCAAATACTTCATATATGTAGACCATGGATTCATAATTTATTAAATCTTATTAATATATTCCATTATACAGTCTAGGTCATGACTATAATAATATGTTAATAATAATATATATTGTAGTTCGGTAAAACAATGTCTTGTATGTAAAGCAGGCTAAGCTCAGTTTTGCGTATAGAGAAATCCAAACTCTATGTTATGTGAAACTAAAGATAATCATTGTTTTGTATATATAAAATAATTAAATTTTTGTATCATGTAATTCAATCCATCAATGAATTTTTTATTTTATTTAAAATAATAATAATTCAAAAAAACTTTAGGTATTACATTCCACCCCCTTAAAAAAATTTGTACTTGCAATTCATCTACGTCATCTAAGATTTAATTTGAATCCCAAATTGTAAAAAGTAATACCAGAACTTCATTTAACAAGGTAATTTTGAAAACATAATAGTTACCCAATGTAACTCATAACTGGGATTCTATATAGGACAACATCGGTGGAATGTGAAAATATGGAAATAGAAGAGAAAAATAATTATCATGATATGATGGAGAGTAATATAGAACATTGTAATTATAATGTTAATCATCATAGAGAGATAAATATGTTATTATCTAATTTAATATTTGATTCATCGAAAATGTAGTCAATAGGATTACATTTTTTAAGATACATTTCCGAAAGTTGAATAACTTTTACAAGAAGATGTACCAAAATAATTTAATTCCCTTTCATGATAACAATATCACCAATCAGTTTTATCATGATAAATTTTAAATTCATATATTAATATAATAAATGAAGCTTCTTTTTTAATCCTAGAAGAACTAATAGATCATAAGAATCATGGATGGATAGGTAAGTCATTTTGTCTTTCTTCTGGTATCTTGAAAACAAAATGGTTAGCATAGGTTATCCAATATGTATAAATATTCATATTAAAAAACATTAATCTATAAAACTTTCATTAAAAGTCAATATAGTACTTTTCATAAATGGTTAAGCTTTTTATCCTTAAAAATAATGAAAATAAAACATTATAAATAAGGTTACTATATTTATCAAAACCAACATAACATTAATCCCCAATATATCATAATCTACTGCCTAATTTTCACATACTAAACATGTGAATGCATTTTTATCAAGTATTCCCTTGAACAATGCTATTAAAATGCATTACCCTAAAACCTCAGTAAAGACATGTATGATTTAAATAATTAATTATTTCATCATACCATAAATCCAATTATTTTATAAACATATTTCATGACATAATAAACTACATTGTCCTCATATTACTAATAAACTCAAAAGGAATAAATAATATCTCATTTATTTTATCAAAATCTAAAATCTATTTATCTTGTTATCCAAACATCATGAACATGTTAAGGGATTTCCTGCCCTTAATCATTTGTTCTCCAAAAAACCACCTCAATCAAATTTCATGGTTACCAGAACAATTAAACATATGATTTCAAATTATTAAGGAAAGGTATTATTGAACAATCAATAGATGTTTTTATTATTTTGCAATACAATAAAAAAACTACAAGAACATTATTACAATACATAATAACTCATTCATTCACCACTTATTTTCCGTAATCTATATTTCCAATATAAAATTCATGATATTTCCATTTTTATTTGTATTTAAGACATCATTGATGTTGATTATCATCATTCACCCTTGTATTTGGGCACTGACTAGAACAATTCCCATTTTTGTTACACTTAAAGAATTTAATTTTGGGTGTGAAATCTATGAATCCATCTCTTTATTCTCATCACTAGCTAACATATTCCCATTACATTAGCATTAATTTTATAGATGACCTTCGTTTCCACAATTGAAACATTTCCCAGACCCCTTAATATAATTTCAACCATACTTATTCCCACAATTTGAACATAAATGGAACGTCATATTAATCATGATATGGTTTTTATAATTGTATTTGAATTCAATTTTTATTTTCATTTCAAATACATGAGATTGATAGGAAAATGACATCTCCATGTATACATTAATATCACATCGAACAGTCTCTTCAAATTTTCTTATGTCTCTTATGGCTCACACCCTTAAGAGACATGGTTTTGAGACACTATAGAATAGGTCCACCCTAATTTTATGTTGGATGATAATGTTAGAGGTGTACCTCCCGTGTCTTAAAAAATTTTCATTATAGGTTCCAACAGATTCGTCACCCTTTTTATTTAACTCAATTAATTCCTTCCCTATTTTTAATAAAAATAATAAGAGTAATGTAATTATTTAAAAATATGTTCTTGAACTCATCCCATTACACGGAGTATATTTCATCCCATTACCTCATATTCTTACCAATATTTCACTATTTAACCCCTTAACCTTCTAAATGATAGATATCCAAAATTTCTTTCTCATGTTCTAAACATTGGATAACTACAAATATCTTTTCATTGGTACTGGTCAATTGCTCATCCACTCATGGATCAGAAGACCCACTGAAAGAAGGTGGACGCTGCCACCTGAAGGACTCAAGATAATTTTGTTCCCATCATAGTTCATTTTTACGTTTAGTATGATTCATGTTTTTATAATTTTGTTTGATTATAACAACAACATTTTTCATTCCTTCTCCTGTAACATTTTTTTTCTAAAGAGAAAAATAATTAAACTTCCTCTCTTATTCAGTGCTAACATGATTCCTTCGGGTTTTCTTCATTGATTAAACCCAAAATTATAGTGTTAGAAGCACTAATAACAGTGTGAAAACCACATAATAATGATAAATTACATTATATCTATAATTTATTAGGTTTAATCCAATGTTATTCATGATTGTTAACAAAATTATTGGATTATAACCTATAATGGGACTTATCCATAGAGATCTCACTCAGGTTTTCTCATAATAGACTCAAAATGTTGACTAAACCTATCCTCTAATACCATCTATAATATCCAAATATTTTCAAATGTGGATATTACATCTGTTTAGAAAAATATTCATTTAATTACAAAAACAAGTGCCTATGGACCATAATAATTTAGTGCCTTTGGATACATGGATCAAAATTTTCTAGTATGCTGAAATATCTTTAATGTTTCCCAAAAAAATATACCCCATTATTACTCTTAATTAAAACATTTCTTCATAACATAGGGATATGAAACATAATAAAGAGTGTGCTCATATGCTCAGTAAGGGTAAACATTGGATATATGTAAGTAGAACATGATCATAATTGTATTATAACAGGAGACTAACATTTGAAAAACATACCCTTCATATTGAAGATCATAATCTTGAATCATGTCATTATAAATTGTCATTTAACAAGAAATTAATTATAATATATTCAAATAACATGATAAATGTTTGTATAACAATGGAATAATACATCGAATTTCTAGCATACACATAATATTACAAAATCTTTTATCAATAATACCTACCAAAACATTCATAACATGATAGGATTGGGATAATCACATAAGTACCTACATTGGTAATAGGATGACCTCCCATGTACCATCTAGTTTTGGGATTAGGATGGCCTCTTATGTACCATCTTGTTTCGGGTGTAGGAGGACCTCTCGTTTACCCTCTTGTTGTGGGATTAAGCGGACCACCACAATACCCTTTGCACTATTAGAAAAATTATCATTACCCAATGCGTTAAAAGGATATATAGTTCCCACCCACCACATAATTAAATCAATAATATATATTTAATTCTATCAAAAATCATTCATCACATTATAAATCATGAAAATAAATGTTTTTTGTAAACATTTCATCATAGAGTATCTCAATGAAAAGTATCAATATTCATAAACATGAATCCATAAAAACATAAAACCTTTAGATAAATAATATGAATAGTACAATTTTATCATATCCCCATTAATGAATTATTAACAACAAAGGATGTAATATTATATGGAATATAATTTTAAAATAATTTTTTAAAATATTTCTCGAGGAATATTTTCTTTCAACAATAAAAAAATAAAATTATAAAACATTGAGAAAAACCATTTTCATTGAAAATAAACTTGAAAACATATAAAGAAATATTTTAAAGCCAATTTAAACATATTTTAAATCCTTTTACTTACAAATTCTTAAAATATCATTTAAAACACATTTGATAACCTATTTTGAATACATGGTTTTTGAAGAAAAAAAATTTCCAACTTAAGAGAGAATAACATTACATGGAACATATAATATCATAAAAATAAGGAAATTAATTATATAAATTAAAAATGTAATTATATACATATTTTAAAATAATATAGGTTCTTAAATTAATATTTGTCTCAAAGAAGGTAAATTTAGACCAAATTACCATACTAATTTTGTAACTTTTGAACTGTAAACTGCATTAAAAATAGATCATCAAATTGAAAAGTAAATACCCATAAATTTAATAATATGTATCATATATTACATTAATGTGATTTATATTCACCATAAAAAAATAAATGAGTTGTTAATATTTCTTATGTATCCTAAAAATAAAACTAAGACTAGAAATCCCCTTATCTTAAGTCTTGACTTCCTTCATACACATTCAAACGGCCTCATCTTTAGGTCTCCCATTTTGTTTTGCACCAACATACTTCGTTGGTTGGATTTAATCCCAAATTAATGATTATATTATTAAGTTATATAATTTTTAAGGAGATTTTGGTAGGTTTTTTCCAAACCAAATAGGTTTTGAAGTGGGGACGAACAAAAATAGGTGCCCTATTATAATTGAGGTGAGTTGTACTTTTGGAATTTCTAAAAATATTAATTTATAATAAATTCAATATCATTAAAAATAAACCCAAAAGGATATAGATTCAAATATAAATAAGAAATGTTTTTTATCTCATCAACAAATATATTTTAAGAATTTTTTTGGGATATTTTAAACCATATTATTTTGATTAACCCTAAGTTAACTTAATTTAATTTTAACTACGATAGAACTGTTTCAATAATAAAAAGTTTTAATTTTTACTTTTAAAGATGAAATTGGGACATAAATGGATAATTTATTATCTCTTAGACCATATATTATCCCCCTTTTCATTATTTAATATTTATACGATTAATAAATAATTTAATAAAAAAAATTTTATATAATTTCATTAGTGTCATTTTCGGAACTATTCATTACATTAACTTTAATAAAATCAATATAACTAGATATATTGAAAAAAATTAAATAAACACGTAATATGTCAAACAAAACTGAAATATTCATGTAAATCCTTAATTATTTCAAATTAAATATCATTTATTATTTAAAATATCATTTATTTGATTGTTTCATTAACTCAAAAATTATAGAATCATTGTTTTTAAATTATTTATATTAATTATTTATTCACAAAAAATTAAAAATCAATTTCCATGACTAATATAAATATATTATATTTTCAAATACTATTTATAGTTAAATATATATTCTATATTACCACATATTAAAATTACTATAAGGAAATTAATGTTATAAAAATGGGCACGAGTAGTAATAAACTAGAACTACTAATTATTTTAGTAGACACTCTCTCATAAAATAATATTTGACAAGTTTTATGGTAACATTCTCATATTTATAATATTATTTTTACACTTAATTATTCGATCTACCCTTAACCGGGGTAATAAAATTACGAAGTTTACTATTAATCTTATAAAAAAAATAAAAAGGACAAACTTAATAAATTCTAGCCTTATTATTGTTGACTAACTCACCAAGTCATCCCATTTCCTATATATTTAAGAGCATATCTTTGTAGAGAGCTTTGGAAACCTCTATATATTGGAGATAATCTCACTCCATGAAGTTCCCTTTATGATCAGTCTGGACTATGATTCTCTCTTTACATTTCAGTTATGTACTAGATTAATGGAGGAATTTAGGACTCAGTTATGTTTGAGCACAATATTTCAACCCCAAAATAATTGCTAGACTGGGAAAACCATTCGTGTTATGGAGGACCTTTGTGGGATTTCATATTATACATTGACCATATTCGGGAGGATCACCTACCATTGGTGGAGTTTTAATACAAATATTACTACCTTTCCACAATTGATATAGCACCATTTGAGGCGATGTATTGGAAAACTGATAGGTCACCACTATGTCATACTGACTCAGGAGATTCAGTAATTATGAGCCCAGAATTTGTGTGGGCCACTACATAGAAGATTCACATAATCAAATACTATATAAGGACTGAACATATATATCATAAGTCCTATGCGGACCTATGAAATATGCCTCTAGAATTTGAGATGGAGACTATGTGTTCATGTGAGTCTCACCTCATCATGTATTATGGATATTTGGCTGGGGCAGAAAGTTATCTCTGAGATTCACTAGACCTTTCTTGATATTTTTGTAGATTTGGTGAGGTTCAATATTTATTAGATCTATAACTACAATTATACTAGGAAAACAAATACATCCACATGCCATGGATGATGGGGTATGTGCATGGTCTATCACATGTTCTTGACTGGGGAGAGATGGACATTGATGATGGAGCTGTGTTTACTGACTACCCAAAAGAGATTTAGGATCAGAAGAAGAGTACCCTTTTTGGTTGATCAATTGCACTAGTGTGTGTATTGTTGCAAAATATGAATCTTCAAGAGAGTAATTAAGAGAGAGAGGACTAGATGTGTTCTCAGTGCCCATATCTCTCTATGTAGACATTTTTTTTGGATATACGACATTTAAATCCCTAATGTGGGGAGAATATAGAGACTCCAAATCTTCCATTTATTGTTTTTAAATATTATATGGTTTATTTTCAAAACTAGGTGTTGAGAAAAAATGATATTCCAAGGTCTTGTGTGGCCAGAATAAATTTTTTAAATATATTAAATATATTAAATTCATGCATCCATAGTTTTCCTAAAAAATTTGAATAATCTATAAAAATAGTATTAGGTTTTAAATATGAGGCTTTTGATTAGTTCCGGTAATGGGCTCTACCTTATAAACGTAACAACATTAGAGTGTGACAGACGTTTCAATTGGGTGTGGTCATGGGAGAAAATATTAAATATATAAATAATTAAATTAATTGATTTAATTAAAACCTCATGAACTAATAACCTTCCAATATGAACTCTAAAATAGAAAATTTGAAGGTTTAGACAAATAAACCTAAAATTTATAGGAGTTGTTACAGATTGTTGGACAATATTTTCTTGGTGAGTGACTATTATATTGTGTATCATCGATCAATGTGTGATGAAACTTGAGGATCTCCCTAATGAAAATGACACAAAATAATTCTTCACTAGGGACTGATCCGAATCAAGGTAGGCTGTTTTAGTTTTTTGGATTTATACCCATTTTATTATCCCCATAATGAAAAAAATAAATTTGTCTCTGTATTGATTCGGTAATCAATTGAAATTTGGGATAAATATTATCCTGTTGGGATTATTAGAAGAATTGTTTATTTAATTTGGATATTCATTAATAATTGTAATAAATAAATATAGATTACAACTAAACATTGATGATTTTCATTCCTTTTTTCATGTTTCTTAAATTTCACCCGCCATTAGTTGTGAATTCATCATCGATGTTCATTTTATTGGTCATTTGACTGTAATACAGGATAATCAATAATTTCGCACCCATTTCTTTCTATGATGTATGATATCTCAAATATTGATTTAGATCAATGAATAGATTGAGATGCGATAAAATTTTGAGATTTGATTGGATTTCTCCATGTACTGTTTGATATACGAACATTGGGATATATGATGGAGATATTTCTCATGCGTTTTGGATGTAGGATTCCAAAGAGAGGTGATGGAAATGTTTGTTTGGAATAGATCTACACTCTTGGGCATGATTAACAGATGGATCAATGTCCGTATGAGAAAAGGAATACATGGTAGTAAGAACCAATGGATCTATAAAATATTTTATAACGCAAAATGTAATATGGGATTACACTTCTTGTGGGGCCCTAGTAACAGCGCCCTAAATTCTGTGAGAAGATAAATATCACATGGAATGCGACCTATGTCACAGTGGAATGCGACCATATCTTGGAATCTCAACGTGTACTTGGGAAGGTACACTTCCATGGGCATGGTAATGGATATCTATATATATACTTGGATATCTGAATATCGACACGTCCAAATGGACACATACATGTATAGGAGTACACGGGCTCAGACACGTTGTTTACATAAGCACAGACATAGACACAAGAATAGTCCATGACACCTGGAAAGGACCTATAGTTGATGTTATGTTTTTTATACTACCAGTACATGTTGTGTACCCCCTTAAAACATGGCTTCGATCCCTTTCCCTCTTTATCTTGGATAATTTTCGTTAGGGTGTATTCCCAAGATCAATTCCCTTAGAGTTTAGTATGGAATCGTGTACAATACATAGGATGGTGATCCCTTTAGAGAGACTTTCGTCTTGTATAGGGTTTTTTTCCTTTTGTGAGGAAAAAAGTGTGATCCTCTATCATTATCTTTTACCTAAGTAGATTTCTTCACATCATCATGACTAGCACTACACAGTTGTCGATCCTCTAAATAGATATGTGCTGCTAAATAGTGAAATTGAAAATCTATTTATTGAAGAGTTCAGGATACAAACAATGAGACTAATGAGAGTCCAAACACGAAATGATAATGATATAACAAAAGGTATGAATAAAGAGTTGTTATAATGGTTTGCATGACATGTAAGTTTATAAATATTGCAATAAATATGAATATTAGTTTGACACATACAATTTGTAAATATATTAAATTATATTTTTTTTATGATCATGAATAATGATACTCGAGCAGACTTGTCAGAATATTTGTAATTTCTTGCAAGAGGTCTTATAAAACAAGTTAGAAAGTTCGACGCATATAATGTGAATGGCTTTAGATTTCATATAGTCAATCGAGATGTGGGTTTGAAAACACAAAATAGTTGTATATTTACATTTTAAAAAGTGGAATACAATGGAACGCTGCATGATATTATTGAATTAAACTACCACGGCCATTTTTCTATTGTCTTATTCAAATGGAAATGGGTCAATATTATCAGAGGTGTTAAAAGAGATTCCTTGTAATTTACTTCTGTAAACTTATCTCACTTGATGGATGTTGGTGATCGTGAACTGCATGATCCATATATCTTAGCATCGCAATAAAAAATGGTATATTATGTGAATGATGGTGTTGATTAATGGTGGAGTGTAGTTACTCACGTAATACAAAGAGAATTGTATGATATGGGTGATGAAGTGGAAGATTTAACCCGTACAATTGAATTTCATCAACAACAGGAAGCAGAATTATTTGTCCATCATGAAATTGAAAATATTCGTCTTGAAAGGATGAATGAAGTTGATGAAGAAATGGAGCAAGAAACCGACATGATTTAAGGGTAAAATGATTGTATGTAAAATTATTCATTCATTCAGAAACCACTTGTTTCATTTCTACAGTCATCCATTATCATTGTTATATATATTTGTTTATTAGTAATAGGCATCTATTATCATTTTTAATTTTTTTCTGCTTAAATTTTTTGAAATATATATTCTGAACTTAATTTTATTTTATTAAATGACAGAAATTCCAAGGAAGAAGCGGTACACTATTGTATCTAGTTCTATGATAGATGACGGTTCGTCTGTCCCCACGGAAACTGAGGTACCAGCCTACACCCCTGCACCATCTCCCCCTGCACCATCTCTGACACCATATGTGGATCTCTCATTAGAGGATGAGTTATCGACTCCCCCTACAGGAGCCTCAGTAGTGGGGCTACGACACGCCCCTTCGAGTTCATCACAGATATCCTGGAGGGTCACAGTCATAGGTACAAATTTTAATTAAATAAATTTATTGTATTTTGTTTATAATAATTGTTTTCTCATTTAAGATGAAAAAAATGCAACAATGGAAAAAACATAGAAAGTGAAAATGTTTGGAACATGAATGGAGAGAAGATAGTCGTGCCATTTGATTCTTACGGGGTCCTGACGGATGACGTCGCGGGGTTACTTGGCCAGATTATAGGTCAGATGGCAGCAGAGCACATTTCCCTGCATATTTCATTTGATGATTGGATGCCTATGCCTCCAAACTATAAAAATGATGTTTTTGATTCTCAGATAATGTTAATATTGTTACTTTATGGTTTAATTGAATTTCATGTTACTAATATGTTTAAAATAGAATTTTTGTATACAGATGTTCTTCCACTTTACCGCTGCTGATGTGATAGCATGAAAGAAGACATTGAAAAATCTTGGTAAAAAATGAAATGATTTCAAATAGAGGTTGTGGTGTGATGTAAACGACACTTCATTGACCGTGAAGCAAATGTATGAGAAGCTACCCCTTGAGGTACCAAAAGAACAGTGGAATGTTTTTATTGATAGACATCGTGATGAGAAGCGGATGATATTGAAATATATATTATTATATTATCCTCATTTTACATTTATATATGTATATGAAGAGGAGATGACATTTAATACATTACTGTTAAATTGAATTTTATTCATTTCAGGATCTCTCAAGACAGAATGGATCAAACTAGGTAATGCAAGTCATCCGACACACTACGGTCTCAAAAAGCCTTTCTAGAATCCAATTTTCATTGGTAATATTTTAATTAGTTTAAATATTTATAAGACAATATTACCTATTTAACATAATGAATTTTTTATTTATCTTTGTTTAATGCAGTCACAAAATTTAGGGCCTGAAGCATCCCGAACTGAACTGTGGGTGGATGTTCATAAAAAACAGATGGATGATTTGTTAATGATCCTTCCATAGAAGTTGCGGTATGAAGTCAATTTTTAATTATAATAACTTATTATAATTTTCTACTCTGTTAATATTTATTGATATTTTATTTATATGTAAAAATTAAAGAAATATGGGATACCAATCCTGGGCAGTCCTACTCCGTCTCCCATGATGACCCAGTTCTAAAAGTCCTTGGAAAGGAGTATCCTGGTAGAGTGCGCGGGATGGGTTTGGGACCCATACCATCTGATGTCTTTGGCAGGCCACAAGGGATTCCAGCTACATCTAATCCTGATTATAGTCATTCCATACCTGAATATGCTCAAAGGGAGATGTTTTCTCTACGAAACATAGTTCACCAGCAGGGGGATCAGATATCTTCATTGCAGAAATAGTTTCTTGAAATACGTCTGCATATGAGTAGATATGCTCTGGTGGTAGTCCATCAACTAGTGGTGGGCAGGTAAATCACAAAAAAATAAAAATCATTTAGTTTGAAAACTTTTATTGATATTGTGTTTAATTATAAATATGCATCAATATTTAATTTTCGAAATAATGTTGTTACAGGATGCAGCAGGTTATGGAGATGGAGGTGGAGATGGTGACAATAGATCATTGGACCATGAGTAGTAGTATTTTTGATGTGTTGAACAAATATGAGAACGGTTGGTTTCTATATGTAACATGTATGGAACATAGTTTCCACCAAACATTTCCATGTCCTAACATTTTCTTAATTTCTCATGTTTCCTTCTATGCATTTTTTTGATTTCTGATGTTTCATTTTATGTCTTGATTTATTTAGTGTGGTATACATAATTCCATTTAGGCCAGTGTTTGAATTGGTAGTCGAGATTTTGGATGACTAAAGAGTGATCATTTTGTTATTTTCTTCTGGTTATATAAATTGGAACCTAGTAGGCAGTATAAAGACCAAACAAAAGAGGATGATGGGAATGTCGTTTAGCCTAATCATGTGATACGAATCATATACTCACCAATAAAAGTAGTTGGAAACAAAAATGGTGAACCTAACATGAAACAATAATCAAAATAAATGTGTGACCCACATTTTAGGCTCTTTTTTCTCTCTTAAAATATTAAATGTGGACAAACATGGATCCGATACAATTGATTATACATGTGTTTATTTATTGATATGATGATTTCATGAGAATTTCTTGTCATTGTTTCTCATAAGAATTCTGGCACATTCAACTAGAAACCCCTTTGATCCAAATGACATTTTACTACTTTAAGAACACATATGATTCTACTACTGAACAAGTTGGATCCTCATTTAAAACTAGGGCTCTATTATCAACCTTGCACCCTCAACATTGGGTCTCAAATTCACTGGTTTGGGAGTCACACCTAAATGGTACCTTTCCATCATCAGAGGAAGCTAAAAAATCCATTCATCTCAAAAATCCCTATGAGATGTCTACTCGACAATGACTAGTGAAACATAATTTGTTGTAAATAGTTTCCATCTAAAACCATTTCATGGTCATATCCATGGAAGGAAATAACATGTTCCTCACTTATCTAGGGAGGTTGATCAAGAGGTCACTAATGGACTAATCTAGATAGCGTAAAGGACCCTCCAAAGGGATCCTTCTAGCATCCACCATCACCAATGCTACAAAGAAATAAAACCTCTATATGATGTGTGTGTTTACCTCAGGATTCTGACCTAAGTCTCCCAATCCTAGGTAGTCAGTAAAACCCACTGAGGGTGGTGAACAATCAACCAAGAACATGGCCCTACATCTATACCCGCCAAAGAATCCCACTAACTAAATATGGTGGCAAACAATGAGCAAGAGGACACATTTTCCAACATTTACTAAGCTTGTCGGTATAATCTAATATTATTCAAATAAACCACCAAGAATATTTTGGTAAAAAATATAGGGAATACCCATATCATTTCCCACTAACTTGATTAACATCGGTATATAACTATATGAAATGGAGGAAAATATCAGGCCCATACACATTCTCCAACAATAGAATAAGAACATAAGAATTTTCTAGTCACTTAAGTCACCCAGAATATTCTAAAAATGGTTAAAGGGAAGTCACACAACTATTATACCATAATTTGGGCGACTCATTAACATAATATGAGGAGATTTAGAGAAGATACACATATTTTCTCCCAACGTACTATGTATCTAGTTGAATGCAGATGTTATAGGAGTTTCAGTTATATCTTTCACATCTTCAAAACTTTTCAACCAGTTCCTCTTAGGGGGATAAGATCTTTACATATTCCACATTATTACGTGGGTCCTCTTAATTTTTAGTAGGGGTGTAACTATAATACCACATACTATTGTGGTCAAGGTGGTAGTCGACGTAGTTTATACTAGACACAGTAATTAATGTGCATGAAATGTTATCCCACTCAGAATAGTCTGGTTGTAGCATAGTGTCATGGTATGGGAAAACTAAATGACATTCAAAATATGATAGGGAGAATAATTAAAATTCATCTATTCTTTGAGGTACTAATCTAGTAACCTATACTATAGATTCTACATTATTTGACAGATGTGTATCATACAATTTTGTATTTGATACATTTCTAGTGATTCTGTTCCTTAATATAGCGTATTTATGTGTCATTAAGAATCTATAAACCTCATTGGTTATTCGATCAATGATTGTTCACTGATGGAATTATTTTCCCCATCAGTTCGGAAAATATTTTTTTATATAGAATTCATTCTTTCCCATCATGTAACTGTATGATGTAATTATTGGAATGGATTTCATGCTTCCCTATAGATCCATTATTTATTATTATCACTATAGAATTATGGTCGATTGTCTGTATGATGTCTCATGTTTCATCATGTTGGGGATACCAAGTTTGAAGTAACATTTTATTTGTTTGTATGATGTCTCCTGTTCAATTTTCGGGTTTGATTTGTTTTTCAGGGTAGTGGGGCAGTAGAAGCATAACTGCATTTTTTTCTAGTCAGAATTTCGCGGCGGTTTTAACTACCACTAATGAATTACTAGTTAGTATTTCATGGCGGTTATAACCGATGCTAATTGTTTAAAGGTAAAACATTAGCGGCGGTTTTAACCACCGCTAAATGTAATCATTTTATATTTAGAATTGGTTTTCACCGCCGTGAAAGAGGTGCATCATATGCCTAAATATCACGGCGGTTAAAACAGGGGTGAATAAAAACATATCCGGCATCCGTCAAACCACCGCTAAATTCACGAAAACCGCCACGAAATGATGCATCTTCGACGCTTCCTATAAACTGCCGTGAAATGGAAAAAAACCACCGCTAATAGATTGTTGATGCCCAGTTTCACGGCGGTCTGTAAACCGCTGCAAAACCATATAGTGGCAGTTTAAACTGCCGATATATGAAAAAAAACCGCTGCTAATAGCCGGATTTGTTGTAGTGATCCTTGGAAACACTAGATATAATCATATGTATTACATTACATCATAATGTGAAAAACTAAAACAACATTGACTCTATAGTACACAATCATATCCCCTCATACTATCCCTATAGGTCCGTCATAAAATACTTCTTCACATCATGGGATAAATAAAACATTGAAAAGGGTGATCTCAGATGCTCAGTAAGGAGAACAATATAGCGTAATCTATCATAAATAACCATAAACATTTAAGGCAAAGTATAACTAAAATAAAAGTCTTTTAAACTTCAACATCAGAATAATATGTAAAAGATAAAAATCAAATAATTCCATTTAATAACTCACATTGATATTCTACTAGTCAAAAAATCACATGCAATATCAATGACCACATTCATATTGATGGAATGCTTAATGTCAGACTATCATAACCACATAGTCAAGGCCTTATTCCAAGACTACAAATATGATTTTGTCAAGGACTTGTGCCAAGACGCTACTTTGTCTCATGAGACCAACCGATGCATCGATGAGCTATAGCAGGCTCCACCTCTCACTTACTAAGTCCAATTCATTCCTAATATAAACATGTTTAAACATAACATAAACATTCCTATTAAAACTAGCATATGAAATGTAAATACATTATCTATAAACCATGAATGGTATAAAAATAAAACATCCATAGTCAAACATATCACAAAACCTTGAATACAATATGGAAGTTTTGTATCATAAGAAATCAACTTCAGATAAGCTTAAAATCTATCAAAGGATGTTGAAATAAATGAAAATGATTTGTAAAACTCTTTGAGATAAATATACCTTTTTCATTAATACATTTAATAGACCCGCAATTTAGAAATGAATACAGTTAAATACATTTTTTAATCAATGTTTCCCCTACCGCTTTGAAACCTTTCAATGTAATTAACATTTTAAAACATTCCTATCCACTTAAATAAATCATTAAAACCATTTTGAAAATATGGACATTAATGAGAATAGTTTAGAAGAATAAATATTTAAAACATTTAAAATGTTGTTTTAGTAAAAATTCACTTAAAAATAATCCCTTTTAAATCTATTTTATGAATCATGGACATGGAAAATAAATATGTCCCAGTAGATACTTTCGTAAAAACAACCTCGGATAATAAATAGATTGTGAAATTAACCCTTACCTTGTACATTTCCTTGGTCGAGTGTAAGTTAAACTCCTATATAATGGTGAAATAATTGTTATTAAATTATACAAGAATCATATAAATTAATATGATATCATATATGATCTTTTAACATTTCTTTGTTAATAATGTCATAGTATTATCGTTCCTTCGGGTGTTAATTGATTCGTTTTCCATTATATGCTTTGTTACGTAAGCCATGTTTGTTATGGATAGGTTGTATATTATACGTATCCATGAATGATAGTAAGTCTTTAAACAATATTTTTAACCATCAAATGAAAATTAGTCTTGAATGGATACGATGGGAAATGAATCTCATCACGTTCGTGGAGAGGGTATTCCGTACGTACGTACGAGCGACAATATCATTATTTTGATTTTAAAATTATATATAATTGGATGTTATGTCATATATAAAGAATAATTATAATGTTATGTTTATTATTTAAAGCAATTACACATCATTATCAAACCCATCAAAATAATAATGTTTTGAATGACAATTACACCACGACGTGGAGACGGTAAGTTGTATGTATGCACGTATGGTGACATGTCACTCAAAGGATGGATTGAATACTTAATATGGTTGTACCATGTTTATAATAACATCATAGTATATATAAGATACTGGATTTATAATTTTTAGAATGGAAATAAAAAATAAATAAGAAGTGGATGAATAAATGAACTTGAAAGAGTGTGGTGAAAACCTTACCTCTTCTCTGGGTTCTTCCTTTTCATATGATCAAAAGGGATCCTTATGTTTGATTTCTGATCAAAATAAATCCTATAGGTTTAAGGTAGAATATTTGAGAGATTATTTGGGTAGATTTTGGCCGAGCCAAATGGTTTTTAATGTGTGAATTAAAGAGAGGGGGGATTTCCCTTTTATAAGAGGGGTGAGGGGCACCATAGGAAAAGCTAGAAATATTATTTTATAATAAAATCATTTTCGGTTTCTAATGGCTCCAAACTGATTTATTTCTAGGATAAGTAGGTAAGGGGTATAAAACAACTCCACAAATGGGTTTTATACAGGATTGGATCACTATATTGACCATATCATTTAGTGTTAACTTTTGGTTAATTAGTGTGACACTTACCATGTCTCAATGTATTTTTATATTATATGGTTAATAAACATACTATAAACATATAATATATCTCATGTGGTTTATTAATAAAACTACTATCATTATATAAGTCTCTTGGCCAAACCATAGATTTTATGGAATAAAATAAAAATTAATAATATAATATTTGTTTTAAAAACTCTTTTATGTCAATTTTAAAACTATTTAGTATTTTGTTTTTGTTAAAGTCATAAAAGAATTATTACTTAGATATAATTTCATTAAATCAATAATAACATTTCATATTAATATATAAAATTCTTTTATGGCATAAAAACATGAAAATTATATTTATTTTAACATTTATAATACCAATTATTTTATTCTTTCATTAATAATGAAAATACTCCATCATCATTGTGTCATAAATAACTTTAATTATTTATGTCTAAAAATTATAAATAAAATAAAATTATTAGTAAATCATTTTTTATTTCTAATGAATATTTATAATCTAAAATATAACTTATATAATACCAAGTAAAAATTGCTTTTCTAAAAGATATATGCTTATGTCATTTTTGTATTCATTTTAACTTAATTAATATATAGTCATTTTCACTTAAAAGTGGCTACATGATGTCCCAAAATCAACCCAAGGATGCACATGGTCGTAATTTTTTCATCCAATTGGTTTATAACACATGTTGGGGTAATTTTATACTTTCATAGTATTAGTTTCTTACCCTTATTTACCTGATTTACACTTTAACAACGGTAAATAAAATATTTACTGAAGTAATTATTCATAATGCCTAAAAAATAAAAGTTACCTATTTAACCAATTTGAACATACTGAATGCAAATATTGAATCCATTTTTCTAAATTCAAAACACCGAAGTGAAATAAATTAATTTAAAATTAATTACCATTGTCAAAATAAAAAAACTTGTTTTTATGAAATAATAACTATCAAAAGATTGACACTTGTTTATGTCCAATTTCAAAGTAAAATTAAATAAAAAGACCAAAATTGGATTAAATGATAAAAATATAATCTAAATATACTTCCAAAAATTTACAATTAATAATTGAACACTATCAGTTATTTGGATTAAAAAAGTTGATTTTAGTTAAAATATAGTATTTTTCACTATTCGCCCAAATATGAATGTTATCAGAAAAACACCAAAAAAATTTTGAAATAAAATCTTAATGTCCCAATTCTAAATAAAAAGTTTATTTTTTGAAATTGAATATATAAAAGTTTCCAATATTGGATTTAAAAAGGGTTCTCCATTAAAAGGTGGTAAAATTGCAGTTTTTTAAAAATGCTTCTTTTATCTGAAAAAAATGATTTTGTTCTTACATTGTGTCTAAGAAACTCATAATATGGATTATAAAATTATAAGTATTATATAAAGTTTAAAATTAAGTTAATAATATCCATAACTTCTTTTGAATGGCTAGTTTGGTAAGTCGTGGTGCGCTTGAACTCGATGTTGTGTGTAGTGAAAGGTATTGAATTACTATGAAGAGATAACGTACTATAAAATCTTGGGGTGTCACACCTAAAACACATAATGGTAATTTAAAACATATATTAAAACCCATGATATATATTTTATTGTAGAATATAATTTCTCATCTGAGACATTGTTCAGAAGATATTCTATTTATCAAGAAAAAATGTGTATGCGAGATATAATATATTTAATACTTTTATTATATTAATATCAAAGATCCACAAGACACATAATATCATTACAAATAAACACCATACACAAAATTTATTTCATAGAATATTAAAAAGTGTTTATAGGGCTAATAACATTACCTAAATAAATTAAATGACTAATTAAGCTGTTTTTGTTGAAATATTAATTTTCACATAATAATATTCATAAATTGTTAAAAAAATGGGATTTTTATCATAGAAGATTCAGGATATTAAAATTATCCTCCTTGTATTTTTCCCTAATAAATTACTATAGAGGTGAATCTCATATAACTCAGGCCAATGAGGTTGAATATTAGACTCAAGATCTCACATGTCTTCCTAGATCTGTCCATACTACAACTAAAACAGAACAAGTTGTATTGTCATAAATTGTAGGACTTTCTTTCACCGCTCTATAATCTAAAATGAATTCACCTTGTAATATACATTGGTCTCTAATTCCATTTCTTCACATTTGATGACATGTTTTGGATCAGTCATGTACCTCCAGAGCTGTGACACATCAGATATGTCATGAATACCTTATTAGTGAAAATTAATATCCATATGATATGCCACTATCCCAACACATTTTATGATAAAAAAATGTCACAAAAACCTGGGTATAGATTTTATTTTTTCATCATGTGTTGGTGACCAAACCAAGGGGTAACTCTTAACAAAACGTGATCACCCACAATGAACACTAAATGTCTCCACTTAATGTTAGAATATGATTTCTGCATACTCTGAGTGATGTTTAACCTCTTCAGAATCAAATTTACTTTCTCATAGGTCTCTTGAATGAAACTATAACCCACAACCACTACCTCACTAGCCTCATGGAAACAAATAAGTAAATGAAATGATCTCCCATAATGATCCTTGTAAGGATCCATATGGATCAATGAATGGTAACTAATATTTTATGTGAACTCATCCATGCCTATATTATCATCCCATGTTCCACTAAATTCTAGAAATAAATAATGAATCATACCCTCCAATATTTGTAGTACACTTGAAATATCTCTCTGTCTGAGGATGGTATAATATGCTCAATCCCCACTGACTCCCTAGGGATTTTGACATGACCTTCCAAAAACCATAATATAATACATGAATATCTATCCAACAAAATGTTCAAGGAAACTCCATATAAAAATATGATCTCATGGACATAGTTATTTACTATCTCTTAAATATTGTTAGTCTATCGTATTTATAAAAAGTGAGAAAATGTCATCATCTAGTCATAAATCACCTAGAAATCATCGCAGCTTCTCAAGGTCCTAGGTAACCCCATCACAAAGTCCATTATGACATATCCCAACATCCACATAGTAATTTTAATTGGATAGATCAATCCACAAGTATGTTGATTCCTAGATATTACCCTCTAAAAGGTAAGGTGTCAAGAAAAAATCTCAGATGTCCCTCATCATTCTCCACACAGAAACTATTGCTTGATTTCGTGGTACATCATTAACAAAGTAGAATGTGATTCCCATATCAATGTATATATATCTTTAATAATATCCTATCATGTGGAATCATGTACTACTATTCTTTCATTTTCCATGATTGTTTCATCATCAACAAATGTCTTCCCATGTATCAAGTCACCTCTAGCTGGTTGTTCTATCATCACAATACACTTTGGGTCCAACTCCTATACAATTTTCACTAGGTCTACAAGTGAGGATATGATAACTAAATGGAAATGAGTCATTAATCCTTTTCCTTAGAATAATCCATAATACCTAAATCCAATTCTCTCATCAATTTTCACTACTCCTATAAAGTAATCTCACCACTATCTCACTCTACCTGTGTCTTATGTCTAAGAGAATCCGCTACAATTTTACCTTTACCTAGTGAATAATCCATATAAAATTAAAATGTCAACATAAAATCCACCCAATTCTTATTTCATAGGTTCATGTCTCTCTGTGTGAATATATAATGAATCCTATTGTAGTCTTATTAAATAATAAATTTCTCACCAAAGAGACAGTGTTAGCAATACATCGAAGCATGAACAATGGATACAAACTCTAAATCCTGAGTAGGTTTGTTCCATTCATGGGTAATAGCCAAAAAAACCCATAGGATAATACTATATCTCTCTACATATACCCCTCTCCTAGACCAACACCTAATGCATACACTACGTAACTAATACTAGGCTTAGGGAGAGTCAATACTAGAGATATCACCACCTTCTCATCAGCTCAAGTAAATCCTCCTCACATGGGTTTATCCCTTGGAAATTTACTCCATTATTCATTAGAACTATTAGGGAACATTATAGTAAAAATAATTCATAGATAAAGTAACTGTAATATCAGGTTAGGACCAAAAATATTTATATATCAAACACATTTTAGGGACTTGTCTTGAACATGATTACTTCCACTTTATCTAAGTCTATCAATATACTCATCTCAGACACAACATGTTCTAGGAACATCACTTCTTAAATATAGAATTCTCACTTCAACAATATAGTTTAATGAAGATACACTCTAAGCATACTAAATACAGCCTCCAGGGTCATAGTATGATGCTCTATTTTAGGTGTGTAAATAAGGATTTTATCTATTAACACTATGATGAATGAGTCCAGATATGGGTGGAATATCTTGTTCACAAAGACCATGAACATCGCTGGCATGTTTTTCTTCCAGAATATAATAACCAAGTACTCATAGATCCCATATATAATTTGAAATTTCATCATCACAAATTACTCTTCTCTAACTAAAAACTGGAGATAACATGATCAAATATCAATCTTTTAGAACTACTTGACTCTCCATAACTAATCTAAACGACTATCATTACTGGGAAATGGATATATTTTCATTACTTTCACCTAGTTCAACTTCTAATAATCTATGTCTATAGTCTTATTTCATGGTGAGAAACATAGGTTCACCCAATGAGGAAGTGCTCTGTATGATAAATATGTTATAATTAAAGTCCTAATGGGGTACCTTGAATTTGATCAACTTGGAAGGCATCGTATTATATGAGGGTTATTTAAATGGGTTTCGCACATGGTGAGAACTCTATATCATCTTACGTTTTTGGTCATTTTGATTTTATACAAGGTCAATAATTCCAAAATGATTTCAACTCATTCTTTATCATCCAAAGGGCCATAGGTTCCCTGGAAGGATGAATAATTTTAGAGTTTAAATTCTATAAATATTAAACAATAGTTCTAAACTCATATTCCTAGGGAAGGTGCTAAGAAATTTACTTTTTATTGAAGTCTCCCTACATTCAAAACCACATAACTTGTGAGAAATCATGATCAACTGCATTTTCCAACATGTTCAGTAGTAAATTAGAAACTTCCACCCCTGTAGGAGTATTATAGACATCTTCTCAAGAATTATTATAAGAATACATCGATGTGACATGTTTTCTAATTTAAAGGAAACTCTTAAAAAAATAGATCCATTAAGATAATCCCCAATCCATCTATGTGATCACATAATGTTCACCTAGGATTCTACACTTAACCTAAGGTATAACCCTCCTAGCACTAACCCTAGTATTTTTCCATGTTTGTTAGTCTCATTCATCATATATATATACAATAACAATGAATCATTTTCTATTTAAGTAATTAATTCCAATAAAGATATATCATAACTGCATTAAAACATAGATATATCACACAAAGGGAAACTATCCCATATAGATAGCATAATTCAAGGCATTTAATTATATAACTAATATGTTACAAAACATTATGTATATACATTAAATGTAAATATATGTTCCTAGTAATGATTCATGAATGCACTAAAAATATTATGAAATTAAATAGCATGTCTATGATTCAAGGTGAATTTATTCAACAATAATAGTAAAAAAAATCTCTCACACATTATCGAAACTCGGAGGATCATTATACAGTGTCGGCCAAGAACTGTCATTGCTCCACATACCAAATATCAACCATCCTATCTTCTATATACCCTACCCTAAATAAATTAAAAGTTAATAAACAAGTTAGTCATTCATATTCCTCTTATTCGATTTTTTATCTCCTGACCCAAACAACCATGTTCGTGCTAGAGTTCCACATGAAATCATTTGTGTATCCCCATATGCAAGAGGTTGTCAACTAGCAGTGAGCATATGATTCCATCAGTGGGGAGACACTATCCTTAGAATCATATAATAGGATCGAAAATAAATTATAAATAATATTATAATTATACATATTAATCATGTGTAAATTGAATAATGACATATAGTTCATACAATAAAAAATTTCCCCTAAAGAGGAACTCCAATATAGATTATAATTTGTAAATAAATATATAAATTAGTATTTTGGACCTCTAGAGTCCATCCATATTTACTACTTGCTTTTTGATTCTTTTATCAACCACGCACCATAGGGCCCTTTCCATTCATTGGATCTCTATTCATGTAATATACAAGTGCACAAAAATTCTTGGGTATTTTTTGAGTAAAAGAGTCAATAGGACACAAAATATGAACCCTTAACCCGATATGCTCATTTAGACATATATATTACATATGATTAATAAATTAATAATAATAATAATGACATAAAATCCAAAAATGAACTGTTGAATTCTAACCAAGCCACTACAAACCGCTAGTTGTACCTACTTCGGCACAAAACTAGAAGATTAATCATAATAAGAGACAAGAGTATCCAAGAGATCCATGAGGCCAGTGACTCTATCAGTTGAGAACCTTATGGAATCATGTGAACATGTAGGATCGGCATTTCATAGGACTCAAATACATTCTTTTTATCGGCATCAAGGAAACAAGAACTAATTGGAATTACATTGGTAATCCAGGAACCCGATACTTGGAATCTATGTATTATGTTCATCCTCAACATCACTCCATGGGATCATCTCATATCCCCTTGTGTTGTGGTACACCATTTTTTTAATCACAATACAAGCACACACCCCCTATGAGGGGTAATCATGTCACAATAGTCCATTGTTCTAGAGCACCAAGATGATACCTCCAACGCAAGGTTACATATATAAACGGTAGTGAATATAATGAAAATAATATCATCATGGGATTTAATTAGGAGCACACAAAACATGTGATCATAATAAAATGTGTCAACAGGATACTCAAACAATACTCATCGGGAATGTATATCAAATTGCGTCTCATCGGCTACACACACACCAACAAGTGATCATAATCAAGAAAGGATATCAAGTCACTCCAACAAATAAAATATAACATGGAAACATGTTTAAAAAAATAAACAAGAGATATGGAACATCCAATATCAAAGTCATCAATATAAATGGAAAGGCTAAACCACCATATGTGGTTTGAGAGATGGAGTGAAAAACTCAATGGTTAATAACACATAATCATTGTATTTATTATCATTTTTGTCGGCACATTAATGCTTGTGGTTTTTCAAAGGATCTGAGAACATAATATAGAATTTTTTCAAGAAGAAATAAGGTATAACATTCAATGATAATTTCTATATCATAGATAATTTCTGAATTATCTTTTTATTTTAATTCTTTTCCTCAAAATATTCTCCTTACGAATAATTATACAACCATGTTTTATAATATTAAAAACTCTATAGATTATTCTGAGATAATACATTTTAGTAATTTAAAATTTATTCTATTTTAAAACCAATTAATTATCATATGAAAATTTTTATAATTATCCTTTGATAATTTTTCATAATTTTATATTTTATAATTATAAATAATTATCATTTAATAGTCCTTATAATTATCCTTTGATAAAATCCCATAATTATATGTTTATAATTTTAATAATTTTCCTTTGATAATTCAAAATAATTACCATCAAACATTTTAATAAATTATACATTCACAATTTCATGAGATTTTCATTTTAAAAACTATATTTAGATAATTTTTTTAGAATATATCCTTTTAATAAATGAAGTAACCATCACTTGTTAATTATTTATAATTATCTTTGATAATTTCATGTAATTATATAATGGTAATTTTTTATAAAATAAACCTTAATCATTTTTATAAATTATCCATTGATAATTTCTTAAAAACTATCTCTTGATAATTGTATTATATTATATTTGATAATATTTTCCTATTAACTTTTTAAAATTCGTTGAAATTATCATTTGATAATTATATTTTTTATCATTTTAATTTCAATTCAACATATTTCACATTTGATAGGATGAAAAATCACACCTATTTCATGTGGGAATTGGGAAATTTTTTAAAAATAAGGGGCCCTTATCGTTCATGAAACCAGGATAATAACAGTAAAATGTTCAAATAAGGTTCCACCAACCACACATTATGGTGATTTTAGTCACTTTAATTCAATAGAATTGACATACATCAAATCAAAAATGGTTTAGGAATTTCAAAACCCCAAAATCGATTCATTTTAAATCTAAACAAAAAAATAATGATTTAATTTGCGATACAACCAATAATTTATGGTGGAGTATTTATTTCTACCCCATTAAGCCTTTAATAATTTTATCCTGTCAAAATGGTTGATTTATTAATGTTTTTTATGGGTGGTTGCATAAAAATGGTGGTAGAGGGTGTGTGGCATGGAAGGAGGTGGAAAAGGGAATAAAAAGGGAGAATAATTTAAAATTAATTTAAATATAAAATAAATTTCCCTCACATGTGATTTAAACAAAAACTAGAAACACACAATTTTAATGTCATGCATAGGGAAAACACAGATTTCAAACCTAAAAGCGGCCTCAGCTTTCTCATATGAGACACCATTCCAAAGGTATTTCATTTTTTAGAAAAATAACATGTGAATAGTATAATATATTAACCATTATGTTTGATCTTACAAAACATATTTCAAACATATTATTTATACAATACCTATGGTAAAACCCATTTTTAATATTTAATAGAGGCCTCAAATTTCCCTAATGTGACACCATTCAGGATGTATTCTATTGTTTTAAAAAAACTATGTATGCAATATATAATATATTTTCAATTTTATTATATCAATATTGAGGCTCCATGAGCCTAGAAATCTCTTTCCAACAAATCACCTAACTCCAAAAATATTCTATATATTATGTAAAGTGTTAACGGGCTTATACCCTTATATAAAGACTATAAATCATTTATTAAGTGATTTTTATTGGAAAAAATTAAATTTTTCAGATAAATAATCTTAAACTATTATCAAAATCAGGGTTTTATTGTCATTAAAATTGAGGATATTACAAAGGGATTTATAAGGATCCATATTAATGATTGAGTTAAAGCTATTATTCTAAGAAAACATCACTATAAGAGGTGTTTCTCTCAAACTCATTTGAAATCCTTTGAATTACATCTCAGAATATATTCAATGGTTTTAATGGCTCTCTTAGAATAACCAATTATATATGGATGATATGTCATACGGAAACTCAACTACTTATCCAGAGCCAACTAAAGACTTCACCATAATATCACTTTAAACCTTAGATCCTGATCCGATATAATTGAATATTGTAGTCCATAAATCCTTATCACTTCCATAATTTATATATTGGAAAACTGATCATGAGAAAAATCTTCTCTGATAGAATTTAACTCTTCTAAATTAATATGTTAATCGACTAAAACACAAAAACTATTATGTCCTTTTGTGTTTTTGGGGATTCTAATGATAAAGTACATGCAATGTTTTTTTATTTCTATTTTGGAATGGGTAATGGTTTCAATATCCCCTCAGACTTATGTCTCTTAACCTAAACTTTCTAAAATACCAATCACCATGATACATTTTCTAAAATATCTCTCTTCATACAATGCAACCAAAAATATTATTCATGACTATTTTACATCTTCATACTCCTTGGATGAATAGAGAATGATGAAATATGAAAATTCTCCAATGGCTCTTTAATCAAGTCTGATATTGATGGGACCCTTACATAGTTCGTAAACCGTATAATGATATCATAATCAAGGATTAAATAAGGAACATTTTTATCCTTCTTCATAAGTTCCAAACTTCTAGATGTGCCTATTTCATCTACACATGGTTAGATTTTTTAATATTCATTCGAGAAAGATAAAATATCTCCCTTTCCATCATTATTTCCAAATCCATCCATTTGAAATCTATAAATATTGGATCTTTTTTTATCCCCATTGTAGATAAACTAACATGATCCTTTCGACTTAGATAATTTTCTACCTTATTCACTTTTCCAAGGCGGTAATTTATTGAGTAGGCATAATATTTAATCAAATCCCACCAATATCCCTATTTTATATTCATCTATTTTTGAATGATAATATAATTTAATTATTTATGATAAGTATATATGTAATTTTTTTATAAATATAATAACTCAAAATATTTATTTCAATAATTACAATAATTAACTCTAAATCATGTGTTGGTTAATTTTTCTCATTAAAATTTAATTATCATGACGAATAAGTTATCACCATATTATTATACATGAGAACACATCCCATTACCTTATTTAATGTATCACTATAGATTAAAAATCCTTCTCTATTATAGGGAAATTTAAGAATAGGTTCACTAACTAACTTTATCTTTAGTTCCTTTAAATTTTTTCACATTTATCTATTCAAATGAACTTGGATCTCTTTTGAATTAACATTTTGGGTGGATTAGATATTCATGATAAATCCTCAACAAGGTGCTGATAATCTCTATCCATTCTAAGAAACCTTTATATCTCAATCATAGTGATTGGTCTGGGCCAACACTCAATAATGTTTAACTTTGATGGATCCACTGATATACCCAATCTTGATATTATATATCCCAAAAATGAATATTTTCTTAACAAAAATTAACACTAGGTAAATTTTTCAGGAATATTATCCATCCTTTGGGTTTTCGATACAATAATAAAGTTATATTAATGTTATTACATTCACTTTGAGTGTATAATAATATCATCTATAAAGACTACCATTGAATAATCAAGGAAATATCTAAATACTCAATTCATTAAATCTTTGAAAATAGAAGGGGTATCAGTAAGACCAAATGGAATAACTATATATTCATATTTTTTATACCATGATAGTTTTTGTGTGTATATCCTCTTTCATGACACTATATTTATGATATCCATAATGATGAAAAATTTGTGAAACATATTGATCTATGTGTAGTAGATCAAACAAGTCAACAATATTAGGTAGAGGATAATTATTTTTTACTGGGAAATTGTCTAGTTCTTGATAATCGATATAGTGTCATGTTGATCAATATATATTCTTAATAAAAATAATAGGTTCACCCCCAATGTTATGTACTTGAAAAAAAAATTCCTTTTTCAATATTCTAATGGATTTTCTTCTTTAATTCAATAAAATAAATTTGGGCCATTTGATACGGATTATTTGAAATATGTGTGGCACTAGGTATGATTTCTATTGCAAAATTAACTTAATTATTCAATGGAAGACTTGGAATATTTTCCAAAAAGACATCAAAAAACTCCTATGAAATAGGGATATCTTTGATATTGAGTATTTCCCCAACCATATTAGATAAATACACATTTTTAATAGGAATCAAGACCCATATAATTGATATTATTTCCATTATAAGTTCATATTTCTCATCACATCGATAAATGATCATATGTTGATTTAGAATATCAAACATGGCTTCCAATACTTGTTAATTAATGTGGAATTTATGTAACTAAATTTAATACCAACCTAATATAATATAAAGTCCCAACATATGGAGAATAAAGATATTTTTTGGAAGAAAATTCCCACAAAAATCAATTTGAGAAGAATCATAGACATTAGATGCGATCATCATTCCATTAGGTGTTTTTAATTCTAATTACATATATATCTATTTTTTTGGTTATGTTATACACTTATAAAAATCATTAGATATAAAATAGTGGGAGGATAAATAATCAAATAAGAAATTAGATATTATATATTGGATTATATATAAACCATTAACCAATTCATTATCTATATGAGAAATAGTTATCACAAGATATTTCCCTTTGTCCTATGGATTAAGAGTTTGCTGACATCAATCATCATCATTAACCTTCATATTTGATCCTTGATTAGAATAATTCCCATACTCCTTTCACTTAAAACATTGGAGTGTGGTTGGTGCATTCTGTGAAAATTTATCTCTATGTGCCTCATTATCTAACTTCATCCCATCGCATCAGTATATGATTGTCAGATGAACATTCACTCAACACATAAAACATTTACAAGTCCCCTTAATAAAATTTCCTTTATATTTAATTCCACACTTTCACCATAAAGGAAATCTAATCATATTCTATCTATGTTTGTTAGAATAAAATATTAATTATTTCATTCATTTATTATCCAAACCAAGAGATTTATGGGTGACACCAATCTCCATTTCCATCTTAATATCACATCAATTGATTTAATAATAGATACTTAAGTCTCTTATAGATAATTCCCTTAATATAATCGGTTTTAATCCACAAAATAATAAATCATCCATTATTTTAGGATGGATGATAATGCTATAATAATACCTCACAAGTCTTGTAAAATTTTTCTTTTCTGTTCTAAAAGATTCACCATCCTTATAATTTAGCTCAAGGAATTCTTTCTCCATTTCCATATGAAGAAAAAGAGGAAACTACTTATTGAAAAATAATCTCTTAAATTCATCCCACTCAATTAATTCAATATAATCTCATTTTCTATTGTTCTTGATAAGATCCAATCAATGATTTCCTTCTCCTTCTAAATGATAAATATCAAGAAATTACTTTTTCATGTTAGAAAATTACAGAATGAAATATATATTTTTGGCTTTATAAATCCATTAATCAAAAAACTATTGGATCTGCATACCCACTCAAATAAGATTTATGTTTCCTCATAAAAGACTCAACCAAATATTGTTCCCTCTATTGATTATTTGAAATCTCAACATGATTTATATCTTTATAAAGTTGAGTAGTAATCGAAAAAAAATTCATTCCCACAACCATAAAATTTGGTTTCTTAGGTGTGAAAATATTGAATCTTCCATCAAATTCAGCATTATCTTGATTCCTTCTAGATAAAACAATTTAATAAAACCAAAATAACCAGGGAGTGAGAAATAATATTCATAGTGGGAAACCACCTAATAAAGAAGAATCATTTATAAGATGTAAAAATGATGACACATATTTCATCCTATTACACCTTAAGTTTAAAATAGGTCAACCATGGTCATCATCTATTCAAATCCTTCATAATGGTTCATAAAAAATATATATTAACCCATTTATATCCTCTGAGAGTGTCAACCCATGTTCACAGTAAGGTCACACTCACCATGCCTCAAAATGATGGTTGATATATAATCAATCAACTTTTTTTGGGTTTATTACCCATAGATTCATCTATAAAAAACAATGTAATCTTATAGCATCCAAATAGAGATGTTTTACATGTAATATCACACTCCTTTCTTTACCATAACTTAATAAATTGTCATATACATAATATTATCTTAAGGGACTTCACTAATGTTCTCTCATCCTAGTTTACAAAGGATCATGAGACCTTATTATGATACCAACTATTACTATACCTAATTTTCATACATATATATTACATATTATAATATGAATATTCATTACATAACATAATGATCTACAAGATAATTTAATAGTTTATTTCCTTTGGAAACATGGATACAAAAACAAATGGTTCATAAATGAATTGCATCATCTCCCACTCTGTTCTTTATAACTATGACCCTTCTTAATGATATTAAACATAATACCTTTCATCATAACCCATGTAAAGTTAATATAAGAAATTGTGAAATTTTATTCTTAGTAAGGGTAATCTTGGAGAAATAAATGAACACATAAATATAACATGTGAAAAATGGTATGAAGACATGATAAAAACATTTGAAAACTATACCAAGAATATCATAGATCCTAATAACGATTCATGTCATCAATCACGGCACTTCATAAGATATGTATCATAATGGAATGAAATAATATTACACATTAGATAAAAACATAGGAATATGATATTGATTTGTGAAATACAAATAAGAATAGAAAATAATTTCCTTAGTAGTCAAGGTGCACTTCCAATGCTATCATAGTGCATTGGGTTAAATCCTTATTCCATTATATTAGTCAAGGTTTTCTTTCAATACTATCATAGTTGACAGTGCCCCTTAATAAATTAGGTTCACTACCCATTCCAACATTATTAATTTCATTAGATATCCATCATTATAAAATTTATTGGAAGGATATAGAATTTTGGTCCCACACATCATGTTATTAAAATCATATAGACATTTTCCACAGTATAATAATTCATATATATATATATAACCCCGGAAAATGAAATAGCTTTCATAAAGATTTCATCATTGCATAACCCATGTAAATGAAACGTTTTCATAAAAATTTAATCAATTCATTACAGCATAACCTATGGTAAGTAACAGGTTTCATAAACATCTTATTATCATAATAATACACCATATAGAAAAATATTAAGTATAGTGTCATTGGATTATATCCCCATCAAATAATAAGTAATATAAAAGGCTATCATATTAGATCAAAGTACTTTTAAAATATATCTGAAATATTTCTTGATGAAAATAACCTCATCATTTTGAAATCATTTCTTTAAAATCTAAAAAAATAAAAAATATTATAGAGAAAATTTATTCAAAAATAACCTAGAAAGAATATAATTTATTATTGAAAGCCATAAGTGGTCACGATAGTGGGAAATTCTATTTTTTTATTTACATTAAAATAAATATACAATATACATTTTTAGTAAAAAGTAAAAAATACCTCAATTTAGAAAATTAAAATAGTATTGCATTTAAAATATTTCATTAAAAAGTAAATAATGTGAAAAGTTAAATTAAAATTTAATATGAGAATATTACAAAAATTATTCAAATTTTTTAATAAAACATATACAAGGAAGAGAAATGATTTTCGAACGAAGAGATAAATAAGTTCATTTTTTCATAAAAACATTCCTTTAGTCTCTTTAGTACTGAAAGTTTGGAAAATGAAAAACAAAACTTACGAAATAACATGTGGATAGGAAAATTAATTAGTTTCAAGAGATATTTTTAATAATAATTCATCATTGAAAACATAATAATAAAAAATCCTAATAACAATGAGATACTAACATAAAGTTTATACCTCAATTTCCACTTTCCTTGGAGGGACTCAAAAATCTTGTATAATAAATTTAAATTTTTTATATTTTTATTTTCGAAACAATTACATACTTATAAAATCATATTTGATAAATTTTTAACATTTAAACATAAATTTATTGATAATACCTTATTAAAAATTTAATTCTTGAGTGTTAACTGTTTCATTATTTTTGAAGAATTTCAGTTTGATTGTTCTAATCCTCGTATATTACTCATGGTTCCATCATATACAGAGTTATAAGCATGATATAAATCTCATATATATTCATTATATATATATATATTTTAATCCATAAACATTAGTGATAGAAAAATTAATTACAACATTCATGGAGACGGAAGGTCGTACGTTCATATGAACACTATATTCACTTTTCAATGAATGTAATAAAATAACAGTAAATAATAATTAAACTTCATGAAATCATTATTATATAATATAATACCTAATTATTCATAAAATACATCCTTTTTATAATCCATGTAAAGTGTTAATGAATCAAAAATCTCATCGCATTGTGGAGATGGTAGTTCATACGTACACACGGGTAATGTTGTCATTTTTCAATTGATTGGAATAAAAAAAAGGTAGAAATGATATAATAATTATTTTAAAATAATTATTTCCTAAATATCATATATAATAATTTAAACCATCATAATAACCATACCTAAATAATGGTTATGAAAACTAAATTTAATGGTTACATGGAGATGGTAAGTCATACGTACGAACAAGTGATACTTTCACTTCCCATTTGATGGGAAAGAGGGTGGAAAATGGTGGTTTCATAATCATAATAATTTTTTTTAGTATTTTTTATACTAAATTTATTATTTTATGATAAATAATATATAATTATATGTGGTAAATAATTAATAAAAAATTAAAGTGATCGATTATGGAAATTACCACTTCTTGGAAATATATCCTTTAAATATCCAATTAACAATCCAAGGCATGACCTTTTGGAAATAATATAACCTGTAGAATGTGACTAAACATGTTTATAAGATAATTTGTTATTTTTTGGTCGATATATATGGTACAAAGTGGTGTCAATAATATAAATTAGCGGTAACTTTTTATAAGTGGCAGGAGCATCACTCTTAGAATTTCTCAAAAGACTAAACTAAAAAAATCATTATCTATAAAAATTTTCCCAAATGGAAGTTTATTTTAAGATAAGGTATTATTTTTTTGAAATTCCCTCAAAAAAGAAATTTTTTTCAGGTTAAGTGTTGTTCTAATATATTTCTTTTGGATTAACCACTTAGATAACCTAATTTAACATTAACTATGGTAGCGCCATTTTCACTCTTATAGGATTATAATTTCACCTATAAAGTTAAAATTCGATCATAAATTAGAAAGTGATAAAAATTACCATTTATTTACCATTTCCTCTTAAAATATTTTTATGACTATAAATAAAAGTAATAAAATATTATTTTCCTAAAATATCATTAATGTCCTTTTTGAGACTATTTATTTAATTTGACACTGAATACAAAGAAAAATATGGAATTATAATATATTCTTTTAGAGAAATACTAATATTTTATATTAATATATATAATATGTGTAAAAATATAAAAAATTCAATATATATTACTTTTTGAAATTATAAAATCATTCATTTTATTTTTCATGTAATTAATGAAAAACTATGTCGGTGTTGTCTAAAAATATGTTGTAATTATTTTATTAAAAAAAATTTAAATTATCTACAATAATTAAAATAATATAATTAGTATAAAAATAACCATTAATATTTATTTAATATTTATTTTTTCCCTATTTGACCATGTAATTTTGAAGTAAAAGAGTGACATTTTCAATTTTTCTTTAATTTGAAGATTATAAAGGTCATTTTCATAACAAGTTTGTATTAAAAAATTTAAATTTATAAAAAATGTGATAAGGTTATAATTAAATTCATCCAATAATAATTAATACGAAAAATAGTTCCTTATCATTTAGTTTGAACCTAGTTTAACACGATTTACCCTTTACAAAGTTGATAAATTTTATAGGGGGCACTATTCATAATGCCTTAAAATAAATGGGGCATATTTAAAAAATTTGTAACCCTTTATTAAAAATATGGAATCCTTTTTTCAAAAATTAATTTTTATATGTTGCATAAATTCATTATAAAATTAGTGCAAAAAAAGTTAGGAAAATTATTTTTCAGAAATAAATGAAAATTTAAGAATAACAATATATTTATTCACATCACATGTATAGAAAAAATATTATATGAATTTCAAAATAATTTATTAAAAATATAATATATAAATTTCAGTAAAATCATAATCAAATATTTATAAATTTTATTTATTATGATTATAACACATTGAGTGTTTAAAAATAGTTTTTCAAAAAAACATCTATTGTTCTATCAAGTGATTTTTTATCCATAATAAATAGATAAACAGTGAATTTATTTTATACATGAGTAAAAGATAAAATTTTTAAAATTTAGTTAGTCCTATAGATACCTAAAAATTTAATTATAGGGTTTTAATAATAGATTATATTATGGTTTATTTAGACTCTAGGTTCCTTGTATCGCAAGCTATTGAAAATATATTTTTCAAAAAATATATATCATAAATTCTATGGGTGATATAATTATAGCCATGATCAACATTTATATATTATTTATTAATAATATTTACATATTTTTATAAATAATTGTGTGTATATATATATAATTTCATCTTTATCGACACAAATTCTATTTTCTTTAGAGGAACAATTCTCATAGATATAACTAGGAGACCTGAGTTCAAAACCAGGTAGCTCTATTTTTTGAAATTGAAACCAATATCCATAGACAATAATCATGGATATAGGTGTGATGTGAACAAAAATACATCTCAATGGCTTGGGACACAACCTATAGCCATGGTCACTGACATTGGTTATATCCATGGATGTTATGGCCACACTAATAGCCTCTACGATTTTCGAGAAAATGTAAATTGTCTATATACATAGTTAACATACCTATAACAATATCAAAGAACAATGGATATTGTAGTTTATTTCATGTAGTAAAATTTATAACATGATCGTTTAGAAATAAATTCCTAAATTGGAATCACCAATGTAAAACTCACTATGTAACATCATAGATCCAAAATCAGTAGCCAATTTTTTATACTATGAAATTTAGAACACAAAATACCTAGAAAGTTTAACAAAAAAATGATATATTAAATTAAAATTATATCATATAACCCTAAATAAATATATGGGGAAACATTCCTCATGTCAAACAGTGAAAAAAGACATAAATTCACCCTTCATGGACCTCCTTTAAAAGCTTCACACCAAAGACACATTTAGTGGGATAATTCCACAATTCTCTAGTAGATTACCCCCCCCCCCCAACCAAAAAAATTCAAAATATAGGAGATCATAGAGGGAAAAATGAATATAATGATGAATAGAACTTACCTTAAATCCATGTGACAAAACCCTTCCAAAAAAACTGGATCAAAGGGTTAAAAAATAGGGTGGTATGAGAGATCAAAAGTGGGAAATCTCACTTAATTTTATCAATTCGAGTTAAAGGATCTCATTTGGGTTCTAAATAGGACCCCATAAAAATTTCAAAAATACCCTTAAAACTACCGAATAATTAATCCACAATATTACCATGATGATCATGTTGGGATGCCTTAGCACTTAGTTCATGTCATAGTGTAGCCCATTTGTGTCAGCAAATTACCATACCTAAATAGAGGTAAAGATCCACTGAGTATTTAACCATCACATATTGACTATGATGGTCCTTCCATGATTACATACGTTACAAGTTCTACACATTTTTATTTTCTTATTTCTTATTTGTGATACTTCTCAATTCAATCTCATCGTATTTTGGTTCCCTTTTATCATACCCCAACTATAAGAAAGGTTTAACTATTATATATGTTCCATATAAATTTATATCCACTCTAGTGTATAATTTTTTGTCACCCCGCCACAACATCAAGAACTCATACCCTCACATAGCCTCGAAAAAGTCAACCATCTACCATTCCCCAACCCCAAGTCAACATACATTAATTTAATGAATATTAAAAAATTAACTCATATGTTCTAAATAACTTTATATGAGTGTTATAACACTATAGTACATGTCCTAAAATATCTTAATAATAATTAAAAACATAATCAATATTTTAATTCCTTGATCAGAATAAAAAAATAAAATTTACTAGGATTTCACCAACCTGTAATGATGTGTGTCATTACACCAACTATCTCTTCCAGATATATATTGGGATATGATGGTATGCGGTTAGTATGAAAATGTTGTGATGTATTTATTTCTATGTTTTTATTTTATGATGATGAGTATATATATTTTTTGTTCTATAGTGGTGGTTATTCATATTTTAGGGAGGGAATGAGGTTGATATCATTCATATTTACAATACCCCATTAATGATGAGGATGTGTGATGTGGTTGTGATGATGATCTGGTATAATATTTTCATATTTCAATGATGTGTGGTATGTGGTGATGGATATGTGGTTGTAGATATGATGTGGCATGTGGTTACATGGATATGTGGATGTGGAGGGGATGAGAGAACTGGGACATTTTTCATTGGGGGATGAGTGTGAAAAAATAGCGAGGAAGTGGTTACATGTTACCTTATTCTCATGTAATCTTTTTAAATTATTTTTTAATACTTGGATATGAAATTTGATGAGAAATACCTTGTGAATTTTTGTGGAAGTTTACATAAAATATGTTTTTGTTGGTTATTTTATTTGTTCACTAAGGTATAATTATATTTCTTTTACATTTTCATATGAGGTCTCATAGAGGGTTATGATGAGTATACATTGTGTTTACTCCAGTATTTATAAATATATTTTGTAGGTTTTTATTAGGGAGTTAGTGATTGAGATTTAAGATACTATCTTGTATCTTGGAGTTTCTATGGGAGTCACTTTTATAAGTTTTCATTTTTATATTTTAATTTACTGAATCTTTTCTGTATGAAATTTACATAGATTATGGGATATTTGTTACTATTTTAATTTGTGGATTTTATTCATGTTTTTATTTATATTATCTTCCGATTAGGAGGGTAATTCCTTCCTTATGTGCATGATTATAACCCCAATACTAATCTCTAGATCATGGGCTATTAGAGATATGATTCAATTATTGTCTTTATATCCACTAGAAGCTTAGGTGGTGTTCCCTGTGGGGTTGGTTCATGAAACCAACTCAATTTCCAAAGATATCATAATACTATAACTAATTATCAAGATTTAATACTGTAAAATGTATTGATATGATAGTTATAATACTCCAAGTGTTAAATTCCTGTGCATATATAAAGACTAATTTACAATTTCAATTTATATAAACAAGAGAATTATAAAATTATAGATCTCTCAAAGTGATATTTCCAAATCATACATTTAATAAAGAACAATTGAGCATGAATTATATCCATGGATAATATCAAATGAAATAATATCATGGATAATGATAACAGAATTCTCAATAACGGAAATGTACAATTTTGGACTTCATTATCTCAGAAAACATGATATCTTTACGAACAAGTCCATTCAATATGATAGTTTAAACTATGAGTATGCATACACAAAAAACCCATTTAATAACGCTCACCAGTAGGTTTGTCTCATTATACTAGTTAATGAATTGAGGGGATATATAATTCTAGGTTCCACCCATCAATACATGCCCAATTCATTCTCCACATATTAAATTGTCAATTTATTTCATAAGTAATATTCCTTATTATAAAATATTTTTATTGAGTAAAAAATATTGAATCTCAATACTTCTTCAATCAATACAATTACATTAAGAGTAAAAACATTATATAGAAATGGTATATGGTTTAATAAATACTCATAACCATGTTACAATGAATATATATATTTAATATAATTGTAATACCCAATGATCACACGAAATTTAATGTTTCATGAGAAAGTGAAAATCCATAAAATTAGAAAGAGATAAAAGATGAACACGAATTCATCAAAAAAATTTAATTTTTATTAAAATTTAATCATTTAAATAATTTAATAAATTATATGAGAAACATTTAAAATAAATTTTCATAATGATTTTTCTTTATAAAATAATTTAAATGATATATAATATTCTAAATAATTTATAATGTTCATGGTACTGTGAAAATATGTTAATTCCATATATATTAAAAAATACATTTTACCATTATATAAATAAATTGGAAAATTAACCTTTCAGAAAACATTAGAATGTTCCATTTCAAAAAAGTTAAAAATTCAAGGATAAATTAAAATTTCCTTTAAGTAAATAAATTGTGATTTTTTAAATTAAATTTTTAAAATATGAATGAAAAAATACATGATCAGAAATGAGAAATAAGATCAAATTTTATTTTAAAATTTTCATTTCTTGATTGAAGTAAAAAAATGGGTGAAATTTAGATGATATCGTGTGAAATACTAAAATATATAGAAAATAATATTATTATTTCGTTTTATTAAGGATATATTATAAGAATACTTCAATGATAATAAAGGAAATCCTAAAAATTAGATCATTAAAATAAATCCTTACCTATGTGGTATATTTAAAATTAAACCCTTAAAATAGTAAAATTGAATTAAAATTTTAATCATCATGAATAAATAGATAGTCATATGAAATAACACAATGGAGGAGTATATTTCCCATATAAAAAATATGATCAAAATACAAAATATTACTCAATGGAGTGTAAATAGAGAAAAAATATTTTAAAATGATCACAAGATTGAAGTGGAAATTTATCAATGAAATGATTCTGAATATAAAATGTAAATATATATATAATAAGTGTAAAATAAAAATTTTATAATAAAATTTCATTACACACATAATTTTATGATATCATATTCAATGAAGTTGATGTATAATCCATTGAAGGGAAATAGAGTTAACAAACCCCTCACCTCAAATTTCTCCAATGTTGAACATAATTTAACCATATATATGATGGTTTTAAACATATTATTAATTTTATATAAGAAATATATTTATATTTATAATATCATTTCTAGTCATTTAAAAAACATATTATCTCTTGGTCGTTAACAATATTTAATTATTTTCATTGTTTTGGGTGTTAACAACTTTATTTTCTCATGCATGTTTTGTCATGGAAGCTTCGTCCATGGACATTTATTATGGTTCCATCATCTCTATAATTTATATAATTATATAAATAGAATATATATTCATTATATATATATATATATATTCATCCATAAAATTTATTTTTATATAAAATAATTACATTGTTCGTGAAGAAGGTAGGTCAAACATACGTAAGAATATTGTTTTCACTCTTTGGCAAATCAAATAAAAGAAATGTAAATAATAATTAACCTTAATAGAATAATTTTTATATTATATATATAATATATATTCCTTAAATCATTCCTTATTAACATCTATGTATATTATAAATGAAAAATAGATCACATTTCTTTAGGGAGGTGGCAGTCCCCACGTATGCATGGGCGATGTTATCATTTTCCAATATATATGAAGGTAATAAGATAGGTATGAAATTATTATTATAGAAGAATAATTATGTAATAAATATCAGATATAATAATTACCTTCATCATTATAACCTTATAAGTAAAAAAAGTATGGAAAACTAATTTCATCGCTTCGCGGAGAAGGTATGTTTTACGTGTGCATGAGTGACATTTTCACTTTTCATAGGATGTAAAATAAATATAAAATTCTTGTAACATAATCATAAAAAGAGGAAATTATAATTACGATAATGGATTAACAATTTTAAAATCATTAAAATATATTTATATAATTTAGAAGATGAAATAAATTTCAGTGAATCAGTAATGATGATTACCTCCTCTTCAGTTGACTATCTATAGATCACCTCTTAAGAGACCTAGGGTTAGTGATTTGGAATAAAAAACCACTAAAACATAATTATATATTTTGATAGGAGAACTAGAAAGGGATTCATCAGGTTATTCATTCAATGTGGCCTTGATAAAATAGACAATATGTTTCCTTTTATAAGTTAGTGGAGGGGAACTCTTGCAGTTATTTAATGTATTTAATTAATATAAATAATTTTTCATATAAAAATTGATCAAAATTGATATAATTCTCATATAATTTCATAAAGAGTATATATCCTCTCCTACAATAAAATTTTTATATGTCTTGGATATTTTGTCACCCTTATGTCATGATTTTAATGCCTTTTATCCAATTTGAGAATTACAACAATATAAATGTTTTATATCATTTATGGCTTTAAAATGTTACCATAAAAAGGTAATAGACACATAAATGAACCATAGATGATATTTTGAACCATATCGTATTAAATTGGATTAAGATAATATTTCTATGAATTTTATATTATTTAGTAAAATATTATTTATTATAAAACATTATAATTTTCATTTTCGGAACAATTACTTTAATTTTCTTTTTAAAACAATATAATAGTAACAGAATTAAAATATAAAACATTTACAAAACTCTAATATGATATACTTATAAATAAAATAAATGGAAAACAATAATTCATCCAAATTTTATTAACTTTATAATATTTAAGATAATTTTTTTGTTTAATATTCATTGAGTAAATATTGTGAAGGTGTTTTGTTAAAATTTAATTAAATTATTTCATCAATAAAAATTAAAAATAAATTATTTTGATAAAGAAAAACCAATTCTGTTAAAAATAATATAAATTTAAATATTTCAATTTACAATTTCTATGGATTAATTCATCCATTAAAATCAAATAAATTAAAATTTTTAGTTTATTTTTAATTCCATGTTGCGATGTTTTAACCATATTTTACCTATTTTAAACATACAAAAGTGAATAATATTTAACAATGTTTATATTCATAATGAAAAAAATAAAAGTGACCTATTTATAAAATTTTTACCTAAAGATACACAATATATCAACCAATTTTCAATATTAAATTTACAAAAGTGGCATAATTTAATTTAAAATTAAACCTGCAAAACACGACAAAATGAAATTTTATAGAAAAGTGATTTAGGTATAAATAGGTTATACAGAAAAATATAGCATAAAATAAATTAAAATTTTCAGAATGGATTAATCATATTATAAATGAATTAATTTTAATTTTTAAACCATTTTAAAACAAAATGTAACATTTTAAATTATTTAAACATAAATAATGCTTTAAAAAATCAATATTTTTTACTATTCATTACAAAATCACACATTTTATAAAATTATCAAAATTTCACTCTATGTTAATTATGAAATTTTCGTTTTATAAACATGATCGATTTTTGTAAAATAAATTTTCTAAAATTGGTATAAATTAATTATATTATTTTAAGACAAAATGAAATTGAAACTATTTTTCATGAAAATGGATTTTTGAACAATAAAATGATTTCACTAAAAATTGAGTAATTATTTATCAATGAATTAACATTATATAAAACCTTAGTTCATATTTTTTTAAATTTAGTTATTCCAATTCATACCATAAATTTTTACGGCTAGGTTATAATGGTCACTTTTAAATAATAATATTTTAATAGTATATCATTTAATCTCAATGTTTCATGTATGGTTAGTTATCAAATTAATTATATTTTAGAAATTATAAATATATACTAAAATATCATGGTGTTAAATTATACCCCCAAAAATAAATTTCACCCCCATAATTAATCATGGTCATTAAAGGATTAATATTAAAAAATAGCTTAGTTAAAATCCCAAATCATAAAAAATGTTAATAAAAATTTCTCTTGAAAACTTGGAAAGGGAAACATAATGATTACATAAAATATCACATAATAGAGTTCCAAGATAAAGATAACATTAGTGGGAAGTCAAATATTTTACATGGATGATAAAAATGTAATCCAAGGACAAATAAAGAGTGATAGATAATATGGTCACGAGAATTTTAAGAACCATAGAAGAATAAATTTGATATGGGTAAAAATACCACATATTCATCGAAAATGAAGTTAATTGAATAAATTTTTTTTGAAGATACATTTTTTCAAATTAATGTATTATTTAACCATTAATATAGATAAAAATATAAAATATAATTACTCAATTTGTTACCATTTCATAAGAAAAATTTTATACTTTGTTTGTTCTTGTATTAATTTCCGGTCTATCTCTTACTCCAATAACTGAAGATGAATTTTTTGAAACATTATGTACTAAAATTTACTTTTAATATATCATAATATGCTTAAATTAATAAAAATTTATTCCTTATATATTTAATAAAACTAAAATGGTTAAGAGAGTTGAAGATAATACACAAAATGAATAAACCTTTATATGAATAAATAATTAACTAATCTCCATAATTTAACAATAAAACCAAAATTTTACAATATATCATTCCTAAAATAAATATCCATATATCCTATATAACCATAATAAACTCAACATTAAATAATTTTTTAACCTAAAAGGATTTATTGTACCAGTAATGATACACAACAAAAATGTAATAGCATTCTTTCCAAATAACACATTATGTTAAAGCTAAAGGTTATATATACCTAAACCTAATAAAACATTTCCAAAAATATCATTAATAACCATAATATCCTAAAACATATAAATGAGATGATCCTATAACATGTTTCCCTAAAATAGATAATATTTATCCATAAAATATTAAGTAAAAATAATGTCATATTAATCAGAAATCACATTGACTAGTGGTAGGATATGCACCCTTATATTCCTTCAATTGTGGGTTCATGCCCCATCGTTTTTCCAAATACGATGGGTTGTCACCTGGACTATAGGTTATCCTTTTAATAAAACTATATTAACTTTATTCCTAAAAATTTCACAAAAATTTAATGAACATCCTCAAAAATATAATTTATCATAATACCACTTTTTAAAAACTAATGTTTTATATACTTCATATTTTCTTCCACAAAATCACATAATATTAATTGAAATTTACCTTATCATAAATGATAATATTATCCCTAAATTTTTAATATAAGTCTAAGAAATTTCCACAAAATAAAAAATAATAATTCCTAAAATAACCATTCCACTAAAACATATTCTAAAGAAAATTGGTATATATACCTTTAAAATTATGATCAAAAATAGAATTATAAACCAAAGTCAGTTCAGTTTTATCCCATATCATTATGGAATATGATATGTTTCTATAGGTTTTATTCTCTCATTCGTCATAATGTCTCATAACTAAATTGTGAATTAGCCTAAAAATATCCATCGGAAGTGTCAAATTGTTTGTTCAGTAAGGGCACAATCACTGTACACAAGAATGATAGAAAAATATAAAATCTACAATATAGTTTTTGGGTTATTAACTCTTGATGAATCTATTACAAAACCACATCTACTTATAGTGTCTTAAAAGGTATTTATTTCTAGGAAAACCACACAATCTCTGCCTTACAAAAATAATATTTTTTTATCCTACCTGTCCACTTATCCTTAATGAATTTTACAAAGTTATGTTACCTGATTTATGATTTCCTAAATCTAGTTCCTACGGTTTCTACAAAATATCCTCTAATTCCATTACTAATAACCAAAACTCTAGTGACCCATAATCGGTGTTTACATCATTACATTGGAATAAGGATACATGGTAACTCATCCAGAATAACTTATTTGTTTATTAGTCTTAAAAAACTACATACCTAAATTATTCCCATTTTACATTGGGAATAAAATACCATACATATGAAAAGAAAATGTTTGGAATCCTTGAAACTCAAGGGATAATTTCTTCTCTATATCCTAGGGAATGGGAACCGATAAGTGTTAGATCCAATTCTTAGAAAGTATTAAATATATCAAATAGATTTTGAGTAAATAAGGAATAATTAATATGGTAAGGTAATTAATTTAAAACATATTTGGTTTAATAAATAACATGATAATGAAATGAATCCATAGATTATAAAAAATTCAATAATCTCATGGATAATAATAACAAAATTATCAATGAATAAAATTCATAATTTTAGATGTTAATATCTCATACATTACGATATAACTACTTCCAAGGCCATCCACCAGGACATTTTAAACTATCAGTGGTCATAGACCAAAAACATTTTTACTAAGGCCTGCGAATTAGTTTTTCTCAGGTTTCCTATTGATGCATTGAGGGGCTATATAATTTTGGTCCCCACCCTTCACTACATGTCCATTGCATTCCTATTATATTAAATGAGCAATTTAACTTGTAAACATTATTCCATATAAATAAATATTCATATTGAGTAAAGAATATAGAATATTAATATTTCCCTCATCAATCTAATAACATTCAGATTAATACAACATATGCAGTAATTTTATATGGTTTAGAAAATTATTATATCGATGATAAAAAGAATATGAATATTTAATATAAATTTAATTTCTAATTATCATAAGTAAGTGACTTTTTAAAGATAATTTTAATGGCCCTAAAATTAATGAGAGATAAAATATAACCATCAATTCATCAGAAAATTATATTTTTATAGTAAATTAAATATTTTTAATGAATATAAGAAATTATAAGTGAAACATTTTAAATAAATTTTCATTATGATTTTTCATAATAAAAATATTTGAAATTTATAGATTAATATAAAGAGTTTAAAATGGTTATGGTGGGAGGAAAATCTATTAATGTCATATATATTTTAAAAAAAATTCTTTTACATATTTGAAAACAAAGTTAAAAACAAAACATTAGTAAAAAATTAGAATGATTACTTTCAAACAATTAAAAAATTCAAGGATAACTTAAAATTTTATTTGAGTAAATAAATAAGACTTTTTTAAAACATTTTTGTAAAATATGGAAAAAATATACCAAATAAAAAAATGAAATAATATGAGATTAAATTTTAAAAATTTTCTCGATTAATTCAAGTAAAAAATAAAGTGAAAAATTGGAAGAAATCAACTAAACTACTTAAATATCCAGAAGATAATAAAATATATTGATTTTATTAAGGATATATAATAAAATTACTTCAATTAAAATGAAGTAAATCTCCAAAATTAGATTGTTATATTAAATACTTACTACATTGGTAAATTTTAAATTATAACACCTCGATTGGATAAACATGAATTGAAACTATAATAATCATGAATAAATAGTTATCAATTTTAAATATATAGAAGGTGCATCATATACATGACATAAAATTAAATATGTTAATTATACCAAATATGTATTAATAGACTTGAAATTAAGATGAAATTCATTACAATGATCATAACATTGAAGTGAGAGTTAATCAATGAAGTGATTATGTGTACCAAATGTAAATAAACATAAAAAGATTAAATAAAAAAATTAAAAAAATCTAATATTTGTATACACATAATATTAGTAAACATATTCAATGAATTTGATGTATAACCTAATGAATGGAAATTGAGTTAAGAAACCTCCTACCTCACATTTCTTCGTAGCTGAATTTGGTTTATCCTCATATAAGATAGTTTTAAATATGTTTTAAATTTATAATAGACCCTTAATTATATTTATAATATCATATTATATACTCTTAAAACATATTATTAGTCATTTTTTAATAATATATTTTTATTATCATTTTTTAGGGTGTTAACTAATTTATTTTCTCATACATATTTTGTCATGGAAGTTCTGGTCCTTTTAATTTTATTACGAGTACATCATCTCCAAAATATTAATAATTTTATATATATCATATATATTCATTATATATAAATAAATAAATATATATAATTATAGTCATTCTTAAAATATAGATGTCGAAAAATGAATCACACTTTTCATAAAGATGGTAGTTCGTACAGACAAATGAATGTTGTTTTTACTTTTTGACAGATCGAATGAAAGAAATGGTAAATAATAATTCACCTTTTAAAAATAATTTTTATATTATAAATATTTATATTATTCATGAAATCGATCCTCAAGAAAATCCTTTTAAATAGGAAAAAATGGATCACATTACTTCATAGAGGTGGTAGTCTAAACATACGCATGAGTACAATTAACATTTTCCAGCAGATAAAAAAGTAAGAAGGTAGATATGGTATTATAATTTTTTTAATCATAATTATGTCCGATATATCACATATATAAATTATTTCCATATATATAACAATCCAAGATAAGTGGTGATGAAAAATGAATTACACCACTACATAGAGATGATAATTCATACGTACGCACGAGTGATGTTTTCACTTTTAATAGGATGTAAATGATGTGTAAAAATGTTTTAACATAATATTAATAAAAAATAAATATTGAAAAAATATTTATAGGAATTATAATATTAAATAAACTTGAAATATTTGGTAATGATTATTACATTTTCTTTCTCATAATTCCTTTAGATCTCATTTTAAGGGACCTATGGTAGGTCTTTTTGGAATAACAGAACCTCTATCAGTAATCTAATATATTCTAGAAGATAAATTATTATTGTTTTTTAGAGAGGATTCTAAATTTGGTGTAAATAAAAAATATAAAGGTTTTCTTTTTATAAGAGATGAGAGGGGAACTCTTTGAATTACTTAATGTATTTAATTAATATAAATTAATCTTCATGGAAATAATGTTTCAGATTGATAAAATACATATATAATATTATTAATATTCATCACAGTTTTATGAAATAATGTTTTGGAAATTTTTTGTCATGTTTTCAGCCTTATCACGTAGTTTTAACCCCGTGTTAACCCTTTTGACAATTACCATAATAGAATTGTTTTTACAATTTATTGGTAAAGAATATTAAGATAAATGGAAAATTGATCCATAAATGGAAAATGGTTGATATTTTTAACCATATCCTATTCACATGGTGGAATAAAACATTTTTATGAATTCAAATCATTTAATAAAATATTATTTATTGTACAATATCTGTAATGTCGTTTTTGGAACTATTCATTTAATTTTATATTGAAAACAATGTATTAAAAAAGAATTAAAATATAAAACATTAAAACATAGAAAATATTTTTAAAATGTAAATATAATTAATCGGACACAATAATTCATCAAATTTTAAAAAAATTTATATTATTATATTAATTTATTTTATATTTCTATAAACTAAAAAAATAATGTGTTTGTATTGTGTAAGTATTTAAGCTAGTTTTTTAATAAATAAAAAATTTAAAAAAATTACTAGATAAAATTAATTTTATTATGTAAAATATAATATTTTATAGTCATTTATATCATATTCTTATCCTTATGTGAGCATATATGTAAAATTTAACGCAAGAGAGTGACATTTTGGAATTTTCTTTACCTAAAATAATGTAAATATCATAACAAAGGTCAAATGGAACTAAAATTCTAGATATTAGAATTTTAGGTTTATCTGGATGAATTAATCCCAAAAAAATAAAACAAATTAATGTTTTTTATTGATTTTAAATGCCTTATTACTATGTTTTAACCCAATTTTATTTGTCTGACCCTTACCGTGGTGACAAATATTTATCCGGGTTTCTATTATTAATGAACAAAAATAAAAGGGGCCTATTTTATAAATTTGAACCACGTGTTTAAAAATATAAAATCCATTTTTCAATATTCAATTCACAGAATTCATATAATATATTTTTAAATTAAACTTGTAAAATGAGATGAAAATATGATTTCATGAAAAAAAAATGTATATTTAATTATAAAATATTTTTCTACAAAAATAAAATATAAAATAAATTCTAATGACCATTATTTGATTAAAATAAATATTAATGAATAAATTTAACCTTTAAAACAATATTAAATCAAATGGATTTTTTTAAGTTCTTGAATTGAAAAGATAGTTTTCAATAAAATTCAGTATTTTAAACTATCTAATTGAAAAACACTCTTTTCCGAAAATTATCAAAATTTCACTCTAAGATAATTTTGAAATGGTGATTTAAAAAATGAAGTTAATTTTTTATAATATATTTCATAAATTTTTTGAAATTATTTATATTATTTTCTCATAAAAATTAATAAAACTCAATTTTAAATAAATTTTTTTTCAAAGTATAAATTTATTTTACTAAAAATTGTGTAATCCTGTTATCAATTAATTGATATAAAATAAAATTTTATCTATAATTTTTATAATTTTGTAATTTATATTCATACAACTAATTATAACATCTAGGTTATAATACTTTTGTTTAAATAATAATATTTTCATAATATGTCACGGTTCATTGAAACTCGATGTTTCATGTTACACAAGATATCAAAGAAAATATATTTATTTAAAGAAATATATATTACTAAATTTTAGAGTGTTAAACAAATATTTAACTCCCTTTCATGAGGAGCAGTTATAAATATATATATAAATGCCTTCGTATGAGATTGAATGGATTAATAATTCTGGGATAAATGAAAATTATAGGTGAAATGTAACATGACTTGACCAACTAAGGCCAAAACTTGACTGGAATTTGGGCTGAGTGTGCCACCCAATTCCCACATTAAATACCCCAGGGGGTGGAAAATAACATTAGGAAGAAAAAATTCACCTGGTATGGCTTTTCTTAATAATCCTACAAAAAATCAAATAAATAAATAATCAAAATGAAACAAAACATAAAAAATAAAATATAAGATATAAGATATATCTATAAAATAATATGTATGTAACATACACCAATACATTATAATAGAAATTATATAAACTGTGGATGTAATGTAAAATATAAGATACCAATATACCAATATTCAAATAGACATAAAATAAGTTAAATACTCCTCATCGTCATTTTTAAAGATATTAAAATGATCACTATAATTATCCATCAATGAAAAAAACTTCTAATAAAAACTTTTGAGAAACAAATATTTTTAATCCACATCTTTCACAATAAACTCTTAACTACATTTCATTTTTCTAGATAATAAAATATGCATGTGGAAACATCCACATAAGGGTGAGTATAAAAATACCGAGTAGGATGCCCCAGATAAATAAATTAAAACAACCAAAAAATCAATCTAATGGTAAGAGAGGATAAGGTATGAAAGGATAAATGAGGTTTGATTTCACTCTATAATTCTAACACTAAAAATTATCATAAGTATTAGAAATATAACCCTAACAATAATCATACATTCTCATGATAAAAATTCTAGAATTAGAAACCAAACCTCTTGAGGGGTATGTATAACTCTCTGGTCACCTATAAAATTGTAATGTAAAATATCTCATCCACATGATTAAACCTTAGGCTTCAACCTCTACATCTTTACTGGGGTATCCAATGAATTATATCTAATACATTTATTAACTCTAACCAATATACTATTAAATTCACCCCTATATCACTTATCTTCTAACACTGAGTTCATCGATCTAGATATACTAACATACCCTTATTCCCAAAACAAGTCTATATACCATTAAAACCCATTCAAGCACCACAATAAATAAAACTCACACCAAATATATGACTATAATGGAGGTACTCCACCTATCCATGTATTCATAATTTCAGTAATGGAGTACCAAATCCATATATGGGGATATGAAACCTAACATGGGTAGGATTTTCCTACCCCGACTACAAAAAAAATATAATGCTCTAATAACCATGTATTGTCCAAGGGATTCACTGAAACATAAGATTATGGTTAAGGACCCATGTCTTGAAACTTCCTGTATTAAAAAACTATAAATATATTTTGAACACATAGAAATACATATATTTCATAAATGACAATTACATAATTTTTAAAAAAATACATAATAATAATAAATGTCAAAATATTTATAGGTTTAGTATCGTGGGAAACTGTGTTTATAAAATATTAATAATTCTAAAATTATATACAATATTAAAACCTTATTTATATCACTCGAAAAATATTTAATATTCTATTTAGTAGATATAATCACCTGAGAATATATATCAAAAAAATGTTAAAGTAAAATTCTATTAAGTGGTAAAATTTACAGGGAATAACATGATCCCTGGATAAATATGAGTACATAGGTGATCAAAATCATAATAATCATATCATAATAAATTTATATTTACCATAACAATAATATTTTAAAATCAGGGAATGTGTTTTATAGATAATAATGAAAATTCATTATCATTTTGAAAAATTCTCTTACATAGAATGTAAATAAAGTTAACACCATGATCAAGATAACATATGTGTAAAACCTAATGGTATAAAATGAGAAAAATAGCATCATGTTCAATCATAATAATCTCACGATATATAAAACATTACCTAATGAATTATAGATCTACATAATTGAGGGATCATATTTCACAACATAATATTCTTATAATCCTGCATTTTGAAAACAAATGAAACATATATCAATCAATTAACATGAAACAAAACCATGAAAAAAGAATATTTTTCATTATAATTTCACGAGACATGTGTTAATGAATAATATTTGAGTATTCAAAAATAAGAATTCAAAAAATAATTTTTTAAATTGATGGTGGAATAAAACATTATAGGATATAAAGGGAAGAAGGGATAAATAATAAAGAATCAATGATATGTTTGAAAAAGAAAACCTTTTCCAAAAACCTCATTGGTAGTACCTAAAAAATCATAAAAATTAGGTAAAAACATTTATATCCCAAGAATAATAAAACATACATAAAATTAGAATGCATTTATGAGTTAATTGAGATGAATCATAGAGAAAATTTAAAAGAAAATATAAAAAATCAAAAAAAAAAGGTGAGTCCAGGAGTCCCCTTACATTAGGAACAATATTATTTTTTCATATTTAAAACTATGATATATTCAAATTATATTTATTAAAACATGAATACACAAGTTTATATCATTATTTTATTCCATTTAAGATGAACTATAATCATTGAATTTTATTTATTAATTCATATATTAAATATGAAATTGGCATTCACATGTTTCTTTGATTATCATATGTGTTTAGATTTCATGGTTTCAATTTAAGGTCATTTATACATTTTAATAATATCCACCTGAAGATGAAAAATAAAAAAACTAAATATTGATACATTTCAAATAAGCTACAAAGATATGAATGTGGTCCTATTTAATGAATTTCCAACGTCGTCAAGGGTGAATAAAAGTCATCATTAATGGGAAATCTCAAAAGGATAGAGAGAGAGTATGATTATTTATGAATAATTTTAAAAAGTTATAACAGAGAATAATAATATCTATATTTCACATATTTTAAAATAAACTATTTCATGAATGTAGAAAAACAAAAATATATTAAGTGTGTAAAAAGAGAAAAAAAGAGTGAAATATAATGAAAGTGTTAATACTTTATTGATTTTTATGAATTTTTGAAAGAACTACAATCTTTAGGGAATAGTGTTTCAAAACATTTAAAAATTTATATGTATTCTTGGATGGTTATGAGAGGTTAAATTTTCAGATATTTGGAAATTATAAGTTCTTGGGAAATGATTTTATAAGGGAGTGAGTATAGTATTTACACTTGAAAGAAGGGGTATTTTTGAGTTAAATATTGAATATAATATTATATAAAGTCCTAGAATAATAACAATGATCTTATTTGACCATATAAATTATATTTAATTAAAAATATTTTTTCTACTTTCACAAATAAAATTCATTATCTTATTCAAAATAAAGGAGGATAAAATGAAAATTATCTTTTATTGGAATATTTTATCTTTTTAACCTTTGAATGATAATTTTATCGTATATAAATTGATTTTATTATTTTTAAATGTATTTTTTATCTTATTAAATCGATTTTGGACTAATTTAAATAATTTATAATTTAATAGATCATTATTATATCATTACTACGTCCTAAAACATGTGGTATTTGAAAATATGTATATTTACTTTTATCCATAAAATCCATGTTTTCTTGAAAATTACCAAAAAAATTCCCATAGAAAACTTCAATTTATCACTTATAAAAATTAAATTAATTTACTCAATATAATATTTTTTTCATATCTAATTTTAGGATTTATTATTTTATAGAAAAATTTAATTTTTCCTAAAATAAGTTAAAAATAAACTTTATTAAAAACATACACATATGTCTTGAGTTTACAAAATTAATTAATTTAAAAATGGAACTCTAATATTTATACTGAATTATTTTGTTCATATTAAATATTATTTTTAATCCATTTAATTATTCTAATTATTCATTTATTATTGAAATAGTCATATTATTATTCTAACGGTCAAGAAACAATGAAAACGGTTATATTATGATTAAAATGACCTTATTATGATTCCAATGATTATATTGGTTTTAAACATCATATTCATACCTCTATCTTTATTCATCATTAAATTGTTTTGATCTGAATATTTTATACTTAATTTTCAAAATTCTAATTTCATTCCTAGTGTTTTATTTTTTTTATAGTATTATATTTGGGTGTGATATTTCTAGCTAATAATTGGAAGGTTTTTTTCAAATAATATTTTTCTTTTTATTTTAATTGTTGTCCCATGGTAATATTTTTAATTTTATGTTTTATATTTATACCCCATATATCATATTTTATGTTTTTGAAATAAATTAATATTGGTTTTTGTAATGTCTTGACCTGAAAAATCAGGTCTAAACAGAAGAGTCGTGTTTCCTCATGCATGCATCCTCATATGCAAGAGAAAATCGTATAACACTGACGGTCCAAACACTATTAGTGGGGAGAATATACCATCAATATCATGTTTTATCAACACAAAAATACATAAGAAATATATTAAAACATAATGATCTGATTAAAATATGTAAACTAATAAACAAAAGTGATATGTTATAGAAAAAAATCATTAAAATGGAATTGAATGTCTCTCAGTGCATCAAGGAAAAACAAATATATCATAACAGTTGAGAAAGATAATAAACGTAGTAGAAATGGTATGGAGTGTGTCACAAAATCTCCACTAACTCCATGTCATGGTGTCCTCGACTACCCATTATAAGTCCATTTCATTTCACTGAATCCCCATTTGTGAAATAAGCATGTGCACCAAGATACCAATGTAGGGTGTGAGTAATAAACCTAATATGACACCATTGATGATTTATTAACATAAGTTCACATAATATATAATATTTTATTTCATGACATAAATAGGGGATCAAATAAACAAACAACAACACATGTGTCGAGTTATCGTTCACTTTCGAAGACACCATAAACATTAGCCCCAAATAAATTAGCATAATACTTGTAAGGATTTCAATGTCTAAATAACATGTAATAACTTTTAAGAATCAACTCATTCCCCACCCTAAAGGTGGTTGTTATCCTCAGATAATGGAAAGTCCAACCAGAAATGTTTTATGTAATTATATAACACATTACCCATACATTGTATTCTCCCACATCATCATATAGCTGACGGACTCTGATCCCATGCATGGTATACTCTCATGTCAACAAGCATGTTCATCATTCAACCCATACCATCAAATGAGTCATTATCCATAGTAATTTCCACATCATTATTCTCCCCTTATAATTGTATATCTAATTCAAATAGAGCATCATGATCATCCTAATACCTAAATAAAGGTTCTATAGACTATTAAATACAACAAGAAATTACATATAATATAATGGATTAATAAGACACACCAAAAATAATTCTCAAGAGGGTATATACAACCATATGATCAAAATCAAGCAAGGTATCAACACTACACACACAAACACATGAAAACACATAATAAGAATGAGATATCAAGAATAAAAAACATGTCATTACAACATCATACAGAAGGCCCTAAATTGTAAGGAACTTCCTATATCAAGGTCTATAATAATGGACTATTGGGTTTCTCAAAGGATAAAAGATCTAAAAAATAACACACCCACAAATAATATCTCACATTTAAAATATGTCTAAATATTGTTTAATTTCATTGAATAAAGAGATTTATGATGGATAATAAATAGAATTTCATTTCAAGAAGGACGTTCAAAAATATTACCATATTGAATCCTCCAGTAGAACTAATTCAAAGTAATATAGAAGGAATGGTTTCAAAATTACGAGATATGTTCTTAACATAATAACTAATAAAGAATTTCTTATTGATTCTATAATAGGGCCACTGGTCTATCCAATGATCATCATTCTATCATAAATTCATTAATAGAAAATAGACTCAAGATGATTTGAATAAGGAGATCCCAAGTTTATTGTTTAAAAAAATACTTACCTATAAAACATCATCATTCTAGAAGAATAAAGCTTTAGTAAACAAGAATTAATTGAAATTTCAACCCCTCCCTCAATAAACCATGTAATAATCAATAATTAAGGTTTTATCATCAATATTCTTTGAATATGTGGTCTTGGAAAATTATTCTACAACCATCAACTAAAGAAAATTCATTGATGATGGTAGATATCGATCTGATCAGCAAAAATCATCAACATGCTAGACCCTTCACTGATCTATAAATAGATAGATAATTCATAATTTTATCATGATAGAAGGTATATAACCTTGATATATATATTCTCATATCATTAGAAGGGAGAATAATTTTTCATATATTTATGAATAACTCATAATTTCAGTGCCACTTGATCGGTAAATAAACCACGGGAGATGCATGGGGGTGTCCAAGGACCATGGTACAAGGTCTAATGTTTAGATAGGTCAATAGTAGTAATATTTAGGTATTAAATAGGGTAGAGTGTCTTCTGACATTTTTAGTCACCAAAAAGTGTGTAACTATAGGATCATGTTTCAAAATAACAAAGTGAAGTCATATTCATAATCGAAGACCCTATCCAGAGGGCCCTGAGGTGTTGCGCGGAAAAAAGGGTGAAGTGAATGAAAACATGTGCGCCATGTAGAATGGTTCTGGGATTCATGAAGTGTCCCCGACACAGGCCCGAAATAAATTCATACCCACGCCCCACACGGTCCCGATTTCGCGCTGCCACCTCTGGCTTGCAATTATCTCGAGCAACCCTGTATTTCGTGCCCCCAGATGCTTATAAATAGAAGGCGACTCTTAGACATCTGGGAAGAGAATTTTGGACCTGCTCTCATGCGCGCAATCTGGTTTCTGCGTGCGCAAGATGTCTTTCAGGTACTATTCTCTTCGTGCCACCTTGCTCTGTGATCTGCCATTGCGTGAGATCCCCCTGGCTTAGACAGAATTCCAATCTCCTTGGGGTCTTCCCCTTGCGCGCAATTCCTTCCATTGTACGCAGGCCGGCCAGTTGCGCGCAATCCCTTCCTTTGCATGCCCCTATCTTTGTGTGCATCTTCTGCCACCCACATGCAAAACCTCTACCCTAATTACACACCATCCCAGTGTTTTTCTCACTATCCCACTTATTTCACGTGCAATTCCCTAAGACTCCTCCATTGGCACTCCCTGGGTACCTCCTTTCATGGGCACCCGATGTTCTCCTTGTGGATGCTCTGATCATACACACCATGAATACACACCAAGCCCTGTTTTACTATGTGACCCTCCAAGATTGTACAAATTAACCTCAAGGTCCCTTGGGCGATTCTTCCTGTTGCATTTCTTTTCCATGTGCTTCTTCGAATAGGCATGCTAAAAACTATATCTTCGTCACATAGCCAAGCTAAGGTGGACCCTCCCAAGTGGACTACTACACAGCTACCATGTTACGTCATTACCGGCACCCCCCTTCAATAAGGTGCAGAGGGTACCGGTTATGTAATTCCTAGGGGTGTGGAGGAATCCCTTTCGTCCGAGATTCATGGAATTAAACTGCCAAGAACCCTCACCCAAGAACATGCCATTAAAATGTGAGGGGATAGGGGCTCGGGGGATTTGTCACCCTTTCCCTCTCTTACTGGGCTTCACAGCCATTGGGCCTCCATCCTGAAGTAAGTCTCGTTCTCCCCATCCAGGCCCGCAAAGGGCATGATGGGGATCGGCGATTCTCCTCTCTCCGGTGCCAAGGACCAAGAGGTGAAATGGGGACTTGGTATTTCTCACCATTTCCCTCTCCCTTTGGGTTACACCACCATTGGGCCTCCACCCTGTAGTAAGTCCCAGCATTCATGATGAAGACTAGAGAGGGGGGAATGGGTGGTGTACACCTCCTTTCTTTTGTCCCATATCCCTCTCCCTTTGGGTTCACCAGTCCCAGGCTGTGAACCAACGGGTAAGCCCCAGTCTTTTCTTTGGGCTTCCTTAGAGTGTTCGCCCCATTCCACTCCCCACGGATGCACCTTTCATGACATGATCATCAGGTATTTGCTGCGTCTTGATTCTCACATCGAGCATGAATCACTTGGGCTTAGATCAAGCATTGACCATAGCATACCTGTCCCACATGACGTTAAACTACATCCCCCATTAGTCTTGCATAACGTTAAACTGCATCCCCCTTTCATCCGAGCTACAGGACGTTAAACTGCTGAGCACCCTCGTCCCACATGACATTAAACAGCACAACCCAAACTACATGGACTTTGATCTGTGCTAAGTCATGGTACGTAGGTATCCTCCCCATGGTTCAGTCCCAACACCCGGTCATTCTAACCTCCTTCATGTCAGTTCACCAACACCTTGAACCGCCTAAGTGTGTAAGCCCCATACCACCTTGGGCCGTCTCAGAGCGTAAGCCCCAACCCAACCTGAACTACAGAGACTTTGATCCGTGCTAAGGCATGATATGTATGTAGCCTCTCCGAGGTTCAATCCCACCAATCGGCCACACTGACCACCATCAAGTCCGTTTGTTTCCATCACGCATGACATTAAACTATATTCGCCATTTGAACAACGTGGAATTTGATTCTCAACCATGGGGATATGTAGGAAGCCTCTATGAGATTCAAACCCATCCCCCATTATGCAACATGATCTCTCCCTCGAGCCCATGTGTCTCGGGAAGATCATGCCCCAGCCTAGAGGTTCCATTTCTTCTAGGTCCCCTCCATGCATCCATTCTCACAGGCCGCCTCCTCAGGTGTCCCACCGCCCCATCGAACTACGTGGACTTTGATTCCATGCCATGGGGATATGTAGGAAGTATCTTCGAGGATCAAGCCCGAAACTGTCCATCATCCACCTTGATTCTCACCTACGCCACCACATCCTGGTGAGAACATGCCACCTCATTCCCATCCATAGCATTTGGCAGGCCACCCACAAGCTGGCCCCAATATCGATGTTACCTCCATGGGTTTCCTTCATCTGATCCACTCTAAATAGTGTTCCGATCAGTCTGATCCATCTCTGGTGGACGTTAAACTTTCGGAATACCCTATGATAAACCCAAGAAGCTGAGAAAAAGCTCAGATACATGCCTATAGGATATGATTCCCCTTGTCCAATGTGGGATGCCTCGGGCTTCGGCGCCCTCGAGAAGCACAATAATAAGGGATAGGAGACAGAAATTCCAGAATCCCAACGTCAAGACACGCCGATGATTCCTCAACATGACTACTATCCTATCCCAAGGTTTCTTCCCTGACTGGAAACCTTGGAAGGTCCTGACAGAAGCAGCGTAATTAACCGATGTCCATGAAGATATGGCACTGGGAATGAGATTCACGAACAACGTCTTAAATCTATGAGGGGGAACCAGACTTGATGACGAGTTCCGAGGAGGAATCCACGGTAGGAGGAGACATCATCTCATCATCCCATTTCTATCAAAGAGTAGAAAACCATGAACAAGGAGCAGATTCCCCCCCCCCCCCCGACATTGGAAAGCGGGAATGCAGGGTAATAGCTGCGCGTCCTCCTCCCCCTCTCAAATAAGACGGATGTGTGCGCCCCGTCGGAATAGCATCAAAAACAGAAATGGTGAACCCTTCGTGAATATCTTCCCCTCTAAATGGAGAATAGTAGCATTTGTGGCACCAATGGATTAGTTGTCATCATATCCAGTCATCTCGCACAGGGTCTCTCAAGAAAAAAGTGGGTCTGATGTGAAACTTGCTAGAAGTTGGGACAGTAAGGATGTTGAGAATTCTGTTCTGCAACATTATCAGTTTGGATCCCTCTTATAGGCCATGGAATATGGAATGGTGATGGGTAACTGGTTGTAAATTTTCTTTTCCTATTAGTATTAATGAGTTCATCGCCTTTTCTTTCAGCAACCAAGTTTCTACATCCAGATCTTGGTCACCACCTGCCCACCAGCATAGGGGCAGGGGCAGTACCGACGTAGCCACCCCACACAGTTCTGCCTCTTCCACGGTGACCTCAACCACTATGACTGTTGAGTGCACACACCCCATATCCCCATCAGAAATGATCGAGTGAAGGGTCATCAATGGCCTCGTGCGGTTCTACGAAGAGGAGGGTATAATCCCGAACCAGGATATGGCCTACCTGGATTTGGAGGCATTCACGCCTCGTCATCACTGCTTCCCCCTAGGGCCATGGAGGGAGCCATTTCTCCCCACCCCGACATACAATCGCTTTGGGAGAGTGTTCCTGGATCGCTTTGATGACTCCCTGACATATGTAGATGAGGTCAGTGATATCCGCCCTAGCTCGGTCAGAGTCCCAATCCAGGGGCTCCTTGCAAGGGCTCCTACCTGGCCACGTCAGCGCCACCGCCCAGTCTTTCCAGAGATGGGGAAGGTAATCCATGCACCTGGACCACCCAAACCAGCTCGTTTGACTAGATTCCAGCATCGGGCGCAAGCTAAGGAGGATTCCCGCCAAGAGGCATCAACGATAGAAACCACTACTTTCCCAGCCCCTACCGGCATACATCATCAGGTCCCTACATACACTAAGCAGGGGCACCTCTACACCCAACTAGGATTGAGGCCCCCAAAACCCTATGTGCAGGCTGGGTCGACTCTCAAGAACACCGACACGAGTATTGGACGCTGCAAACCAACCCGCAACGATGCCACCCCGTACGGAGTTCCTCCATGTACCACCACCATACAAAGCATTGGATTTCCCCACTTCAAGGCCAGACCTAGAGAGTCACCCCGTGCCACCCCCAGTCTGAATGAAGTCCTGCCCCCCCCCCCCCCGGCATTAGTACCTTGCATTGAATCCTCACTCATGCCCTTTACAGTGGATATGGATTCGTTTCTCCTACCCTCAACCGACGGGGTAGGGACATCGCATGTCCGCTCTCTTTTCAACGTGGGGACGCTCCCAACATTCTCTCTATGGCTGACAAAGGTCCTCCCCCTACCCCCGTCAATCTCAGTAGGGGTTTCTCCCGTTCTAGCGCCACCCAGAGTTGTCCTGATCATGATCCTTTCTCGGGTGGGAGACCTCTTCGCCCTAACACCAGTACGGACAGAGGACCCTTTGTCGGAAATTATCCATGTCGCGAGGAACCACCCAGGAGAAAGAAGGTGGGTCGTCGCCACCGCAAGAAGAGCTCTGGGAAATCTCGGATGGAGATCAAATCAGTCCTCTTCTCATATTCTGGCGTGGAGTATGACTCGACATGGGAACCCTCCCCACACTTTCCAATGTCAAGGGTCGGGGAAGGAACAAGGCGCATCATCCTGGTGCTCCCGGAATGTGAGATCTATAGGATCCATGCCTCCGTCTGTAGGTCTTTCCAGGATGTTGAAGCTTTGGTGACCCCACAGGTTACGACTGTGAAATCGCCACCACCATCCCCGGAAGTGCTCTCTACCTCCACAAATATCACGGAGAGCTATTCTATTGACCAATGGCGGGCGAGTAGCATCACGACCTATCCCCAGAATCCTTAGCCCTTGATCCCGGAAATGTAGTTGTCATCCCTTCTTATAACGATGTGGAAGTCAGGTCATTACATTCCTCAGAGTACAGCCTGAGAGCCGGAATCCAGTCAGCTCGCTCGTCGTACTATCCATCATACAACCTACCATTCTGGTCGTCTGTCTCTGTCCCAATTCCAGTTCATCAACAACCCTCAGTTGACGAATGGGGGAATCAAAGGCTAGTCCCTGAATCTGAGCAGAGGAGCTTATGGACTATCCTGGAAGCAGGCCAATTCCCTAAGGAATTTTTCCGGTCGTCGGACCATGTTTTTGTACACTGGAATCTCTCACCCCAAACGAGTTTGAATACATCTGCCAAAACCATTGGGGAACTCACTTCATTATTCGTCACCGGTGAGTGATTTATCCTTGGAGCCAGGTGCACCTTGAAGGGATCAGTGATCAATTCCTCCTGGTTGAGCTTACCACACTCCCTATGCTCCAGCATACTGGGTCACCTGGTCACCATAGGTCCCTTCAACAGCAGTGCATTCAGTGATTCCAATTACTCCGCAAGATTATTACGGAGGCTACCCTCCATGTGCAAGTCTGTGGCTGGGGGTAGTATGCTACTCTCCTCTTCAAACCCATTCGACGCTATCCCGACTCGCTATGTGATATCAAGGACATTCCCCCAGGTAGGGTCATGATCAACATGGCCGATATAGTGGATAACGAGTATGGACTGGAGCTTCTCGATGGGGACCTTCCCCGTGAGGGAGTAACACCACTTTTGGACCCATCGGGGATGATCACTCGTCAGTAGAGGAAGCTCCTATGTCTCCCTCTGCTCACCGAGGAATTAGTGCTCAGCTGGAATGTTGGTTAGGGAAAGGAGCATGTTGGAGCTGTTAAGCACTCTGACCTGTCTACCTCAGTGTAAAACATGGATGAGGACCCCGAGAAGTCCACGATGCGTCGGTAGCTTTATGAACATAAGAAGATGGTCGATGAGCTTCTGGCTGAACGCATCGTAGAGCGACGAACCAACTATGATGGTCCTAGGATGGGACAGCAGGGGCAGGAATAGCTGCTTCTTGGTGAGTTGCCCCAAGGAGACCCTGATCATGCCGCATCCACTGACAGGGCGGAGGCCGGAGGTCATGAAAAAATGGCACGATATATCTCACCAAACCCTCTTGAATGGCGGGAAAATCCAAGGAACCCCACCCGAGCTCCTCCGTCCACCCCAGGGTTCATCCCACCAACTGCTCCACGTGCTGCTAATCTCGTCTACTTCATTGAGGAACCCAACGACATGCTCACAGTTAGGGATCCCCATCAAGATAGGGACACATTCCCCAATGAACCAATGGATGTACTCATATCCTGCCTACAAGCTTTGGAAACGTGGCAGGTGGCAATCCAACATGACGGAAAGCCATACCTGGTGTGGGTGGACGATATGCCAACACCACCAGGGTTCGGAAACCCCACCTTCTTCCCCTTTAACGGGACAGGGGATCCACCGCAGCACCTTCCCCACTTCAACTCAAGGTGTGGTCATATGGTAGGGACCCTAACACAACAAGAGGTTTCCAAGCTCCTCTATTTCATCCAAACTCTGGAGGGGTCGGCGTTCGTTTGGTACAATCAACTCTTCATCGGATCTGTGACCAGATGGGAGGACCTTTGATGGTAGTTCCTTTAACAGTTCAGCTCCACCACCCAGAAGACAAACATCGAAGACCACTTCAAGTGCAAACATAGTCCTAATAAGCGAGTCGCGTACTTCATCGCCCGGTGGAAGGGAATCACGTACTCCCATGACATGCCACTGACTCATGAGAAATTACTGATGATGTGCATGGGGGATGTGAAGGCAGAGCTGTTCCTCTCCCTGATCACTCAGAATTATCCCGGAAGGTTCTGATACTTCTCTGATAAGGCTCTGCGCCTCGAAGTAGTCCTGCAATATGCCAGCTAGGCATGTCTGTTACCCCATATAATCTCAGCAAGAAGGGCTTCCAAATCCGAGCCCACTATGGTCGCTCAAGTAGAGCCCCCCCCCCCCCCCCCCCCGAAAATGCGAGTTTCTACTAGTGGAGTCAGCTCCGTAGCCCTGCCGAGGTCAACCGCCACGGTCGCTACTTCCAGCTTAGCAACGGCCACCATAGAATCAGCATGAGTCACCGCGTAACGTGCCGCCACCAGCTAGGCGAGATAACCAGGTTCTTCCTCCTCGACAGGCTCCTTCGGCTCCCTGTCAGGGTCAAGCTCTTAGAGCACCCCTTCCGGATAGAAATAACTGGACCTACTCATTCGACGAGGTTCAGGTCCCCGGTTACTTCTGCAGTGATTTAGAGTAGAGAATTGTACAACTGCCGGAGTGTCAGAAGCCCAAAGAGGCACATCTCACTGATCACCCCTACTACTGCCCTTATCACCGGACCCTGGGGACACCATTAAGCAATGCTATGTGTTCAAGGACTGGCTCCAAGACCATATTGACAACAACATAGTTAGGTTGGGCCCAGCTCCAGCACTGGTGGAGGGTGTCTCTGTGAGACCAGATAGTAGTAGTGAAATTGATGGTGAATGGAAACAGGTTTCTAACCATGGGTCCCAAAAGTATAATGACTGGATGGAAAGAAAGGTGGTCGCTCGAGCCCATGGCATCATCCGTGAATGCCTAAATCAGCATGAGCCTTCAAAATATTTTTCCACCGCTTCTACGACATCACCCCATCTGGCCTCATCTCAGAATAACTAGCGTTGGCGGTGCAAGAAGAAACAAAACGCCCCACCAGTGTTGACGTCATCCAGCACTCTCGCTGATTTCATGCCTCCTGAGATGGAAATTACCTCCAGGAACCACCCAATGGTGGATAATTCATCAATTGATAGTATGGGGTACGCTTAGTTTAACACTATCATGTTGGTAAATTTTTATATAACTCTTGACGAGGGGGAATGCCAGGCGAATCTCCCAAACGTCCTTGGCTGACGCCAACGTCGGCATGGCCACAACCATATAGGTCATCGGAACACCTCAACAAGCTCCTCTAGCTAGGCCGTCCATGCCACTGAGATAACACAGAAGACCCAATGCAGAACCCAGCACACGTGGACTCTTCATCTAGTGTCGACAGGTCTGCCACCACCGTCGTTTGTGCTACTAGATTAGGCAAAACCACTTTGGTCGTGGCGCGACCAGCTTTGCCCTGCTGCAGGCCCGAAGCACCCGTCTAGCCCTCATTTGGGAGCCACTCTCCGGGCATCGACTAGTGAATAGTGGGATATTCCTAGTACCAGTCAGCCGCTAGTCCAGCCGGTAGGGCCCGTCGTGCCGTCGGTCACAGAGCGACTTCCTACAAGAAGAGGTTCATGCCTGGCACGGAATTACGATGTTCTTAAGACCCTCGTCGGAATTCCAGTGAGAATTTCATTCTTTTAATCCCTTTATCTATCACTAGATATGTGTGATGCACTCACCGTGGCTTTGAGAATCCCCCTCCAGTTTGAGACAGAGATAGCGGCTGGAGAGGCATTTCACACTGAAGCCTTTAAGGATGATGAATGTCAGGCCATCATTTTATTCTCCGGTGAGGATGAAGGATCCACCATACATGGGAACATTTGCCTAATGTACATCACTAGACAGTTCAATGGTGTGAAAATCTGACACTGTCTCATTGACACCAGCTTCAGGATCATCCTTATCCCAACACGGAAACTACTGAAGCTGGGATTATCTGAGGAAGTCCCGACACCCTCTGATTTATGGATCCAGGGATATGACAGGACCCAGCAGACTCCAATCTGCAAGATCCACTTGAATACCCAGTTCGTCGGCTTGGTTGCCAGTACCAATTTTTTGGTTGTCTCCAAGGAAACCGCATACAATGAGTTGATGGGTAGACAATGGATCCACCTACATGCGGTGGTCCCCTCAACATATCACGAATCCCTTAAATAATTCCATAATGGTTGAGTGGGAATCGTCCATGGTGATATTTCTCCTTTCGCCTTCATTGAACCCTGCTACTTGGATGATGATTATTACAAGAGCAAGGCTAAACAAGTCCAAGAAAGTGAAGTTGAGCTTGTTGCCGCTATGACTGGCCCTTGGACAGGTCTGAATGATACTTAAATCTTCCCAATCCATCATTTGGAGGCCACAACCCCTGACATGGGGGAATTTTTCGTTATTTTTGGGACAAGGAGGAATTGTGCTCCCAACTCTATACAGCGCTGGAGTATGACATCGTACTCTTATACGAATCAAGCCTTAGTGACCCAGAGCCTCCCACTCCCATCAGGTATCACAACGTCCGACTCATGGCAATGGCAGTACGTCACACTTGTCTATTTCACCGGGCTGTAATAACTCAACTCCGACCAATGCACCACTACTACTTTGATATTATCAAGCGTGGCCCCTTGGGCCAGAGACCATATTGGATCGGGTCAATAGCCTTCGTTGCTATGGTCTCAGTGGCGTCGGAGTTCCCCTATGCAATAACCACTTCCGCACAAGCTGGTAGCAACTTCCAATCAGTGTTAGGTAGCTTAGAAGCAGATTCCCCCATGGAAGATCCCTACTTAAGTGGAGAAGAGGACACAGAGATTCCCCCATGATTTCTAGTAAGATGTCTCCAACACAGTCGATGAACTGGTACAGGTAAACCTCAGAAGTTAGGCAGACATGAGACCCACATTGGTTAGTGCCTCCATGCCCCCTAAGGTGCAGCAATGGTACGTGGATTTCCACAAACTGCATCGTGCTGTGTTTTCCTAGAGTTACAAAAAGATGCCAGGATTGGATCCTCATGTAGCCGTTCACTATCTCAGTCTTCCGAAAAATCATCACGAATTCAAGAAACCTCCCAGAAAGATGCACCCTTCTTAGGGTGCCATGTTCGAGGTTGATGGTTTTAAGCTCATCAAATCCAACTTCATTAAGTGTGTCTAGTATCATAATGGGCTAGCCAACATTGTGCCAGTCAGGAAGAAGAACGAACAGATCAGGGTCTATATTGACTTCCACAATCTAAACCATCATTGTCTGAAGGTTGATTCTCCCCTTCCAGTGACAGAATTGCTGATTGATGCCATGACTGGGTTCCAAGCCCTCTCTTTCATGGATGGGTAATCCGGGTATAACTAGATCAGGATGGCCCCTGAAGATGAATATTCCATGGATTTCAGGGTGCCCCAATGTACTTTCTGCTTCCAAGTTATGCCCTTCGTTCTGAAGAATACGGGTGCCACCTATCTGATGGCCATGCATCGCATATTCAAGGAGATCCTGGGAACGTTGGTGGAATGCTATGTGGATGATCTGGTGGTCAAATCTCGCCAGTGTTAGGACCATATCAAGGATCTTGATAAAGTGTTCGATTTCCCTCGTTCACACCACCTGAAGATGAAACCTTTGAAGAGTGCTTTCGGGGTCACCTCCAACAATATCCTTGTCTTTGTTGTTAGGTACCGAGGCATTGAGATCAACCCGGAGAAGATCAAGGCCATTAGCCTGATGTCTCCCCTGAGAAATATTCAGTAGCTTCAAGGTTTCCAAGGCCACTTAGCCTATATATGACGATTCATTGAGAATATGGATGGAAAGTGTAAGCCCTTTTCTCAGCTCAGGAAGAAGGGCCCTACCTATGCATGGGATGAGGAGTGCCAGACCGCTTTTGAGGAAATCAAGTAGTATCTACTCCAACCTCTGATCATGGTGCCACCTATCTCTGGGAAGCCTCTAGTCCTTTACGTGACCGCCCTGGAATGGTCCCTCAGTGACCTTCTCACCGAGAAGAACAATGAGGGAACAGAAAATAGCCTCTACTACCTCAGCCTCATGCTCCTCGATGAAGAGGTTAGATATTACCCCATCGAGAAGAGCTCTCTACTACTGTTATTTTCCTTAAAAAAATTGCGGTACTATCTGCAGCACCATGAGGTGCATCTTATCTCTTAGGTAGAACCATTGAAATACATCCTGAGCCGACCTATGCTGACCGGATGACTAGTGTATTCGGTGGTAATCCTCCAACAGTTTGAAATCAGGTTTGTGCCTTAGAAGGCTATCAAAGTACATGCATTGGAAGACTTTCTAGATTTCCATCCAAACCTTTGCAGATCAGTCCCTAGACCTGGACTTCCCTGATGAGGAAATCCTTTCAGTCGATCATGTCATCCCATGTTGGTAAATGAACTTTGATGGAGCCTCCCAGAGCCCCATAGGTAGGAGTCTCAATGACCCTAGGCTCAACAGAGTAGGCCTGGGTATCATCATTATTACCCCGACGCAAGTCATCCTGCCATATTCATTCATGCTGTCGGAAGGCTGCATCAATAATGAGGCAGAGTATCAGGCCCTCATTATTGGCCCCAAGCTGGCCCTCAAGATCAACATGCCCCATCTACATGTGAAAGGGGATTCTGATCTAGTCATTATATAGGTCAATGGAGACAATGTGGTTAGGAAACTAGAGCTCATGCCATTTTTTAGAGAATACTCTCTAGTTAATGGTTTAGATCCCTTCTAGGATGGAGGTTACTTATGTTCCTCGGTCGCAGAATGGTCGAGCAGATGCTTTGGCCAGTTTGGCTGCATCACTTGCGTAGTAAAAACAGGATGAGTTAATTATCCATGTGGCCCACCAGAGAGTCATATCTTTTGTTACCCCAGATGATGATGATGGTTCGTGTGTAAGCTATCTTACAGTCGGTGAATCTACGTCGGGACCCTCAAGTCCCCCGGGTGTGGTGATCGAAATGGCTCCCGATTGGAGGACACCCATGGTTGAATACCTCTAACACTATAATCTCCTGCCAAATCGGGCATACCGTGAGAAAATTCGACACCATGCACTTCATTTCACCCTCCAAGACGGTCCTAGCCTTGATCTGATCCTCTATAAATGTGGGTTTGATGGTGTTCTCCTCTGTTGTGTTCAAGGAGTTGAGATCCCATAGATCATGTAGGAGGTTCACGCCAGTTCCTGCGGTTCTCAACAGGATGGGCCAAAACAATCTCACCAGATCCTGAGGTTAGAATATTTCTGACCCTCCATGATCCACAGCTGCATCGAATTTTCCAAGATGTTCCATGCATGAAAAGTTCATGATAACTTTGTGCATCGACCTCTAGAGCTTCTCCATAATACCAAGTACTCTTGGACCTTTGCATTCTGTGGACTGGATGACATATGACCATACCCACTGGCAACGGCTCTCCAATGATGATTCATTCTAACCACTACGAATTTCTTTTCCAAGTAGGTAGAGGAAATTCCGCTCAAGAAATTCAAGGCCCGTTCTATCGTCAAATTTGTGGTTTACAATATCATCTATCAATTTGGAGTACCTCACGCTATCCTCACTGATAACGGCACCAACTTCTGAGCAGCCGAGCTGAAACATTTTTACACCAAGTACAACATTCGCTCTAACCATACCTCCCACTATGATGCGCTGGAAAATGTAATGATAAAGGAGTTTAATAAAACCCTCTCTAACATTCTGCAAAAGATGGTCGGTCAGAACAAGAATAGTTGGCCGTACAAGCTCCCCAACATCCTCTGGGATTATCGGAAGACGACTTGTAATTCCACCCATGTGACCCCATATTTCCTGGTGTACGGAGCTGGGGTCGTCCTACCCATCGAGATTCAGTTTCCCTTGTTGCGCACAATGGTATACAACTAGCAAGCGCCAAATAGAGTTTCTGAAATCCATCTAGATGAATTGGATTCACTAGGTGAAAATAGTCTTTTTTCATTGCACAACATGGAAAGGAATCACAGCAGGATGGCTTGAGTTTTCAACAACAAGGTTCCCCTCCACTCTTTCCTACAGGGTGACTTGGTACAGGCCCTCAGGGAATCAATGATTCCCAGCAGGAAACCACCCACATTGGAGCTCAAATGGGAGGGACCTTTCATTATATATAAGTTTTATCATAATGGTACATACTCCCTAGTGACCATGGATGGTGAGCGTATAACTCCTCCCACTAATGCCAGGTTCCTCAAACAGTATATTGCCTGAGCTGTTTGGTCCGAAATGACCTTATACTAATAGCTCTGGCATGACCATAGACTGTTAGGCCTGGAATGACCCTAAAGATGCATACAGTCCATCGTGACTTTAAACTGTACGTGGTCTTGCATGACCCTATACTGCACCCTCATTCCCCATGACGTTAAACAGTATGTCGTCCTGAATGATGTTAAAGTGCACCTCAAGAACTTCCTATGGCTTGATTCCCATCCTTATGGGATACGTAGGAATGCCCATACCTATTGTATCTGGGTCCAGCTTGAGTTTTGCTAATTTTCATTTTCTGTCCCGCCTTCTGGACTGGGACTACGGGACCACTTGGTGTGGTATGGGATAATGTCCCTGTTCAGGTCGGGTTTAAAAAAAATGCCGCACCATGCGCACCCATTTCTTTGAATTAACTGTCTGGTTATAGTCCAGAATTACTTTAAACTATATGTGGTCTTGTATGACCCTAAAACTCACCCACTTCCAGTGTGATGTTAAACTGTATGTCGTCCTGCATGAAGTTAAACTTCACCTTCAAAATTACGTATGTCTTGATTCCCATCTTCATGGGATACATAGGATCTCTTGAACACTTAAGATTTTAGGTCCAACCCAATATTTTAGAGATCTCTCTGTTATCTGAGCCCCTTGGCCTACCCTTTCCTAGGGAGAAGAATATATGGCATGATACGGGACTACGCCCTCATTCACAACGGGTTTGTCAGGACCATGCCATTTACTTCTTACAGAGAGCTCTCTGTCCCCTGTTTTATACCCCTCTTTTCGAATCGGCCCCTCTCAGGTAGATCCCCCCTTGACCATTTACATCTGTTTGTCAAAGTTCTCAAGAGTACTCTATTCTAGGTCCGGGAGTATCAGATTTAACTTGGACAAGATTTCACCAACTTGTCATGCTTCGTGTTCCCCTTCATTTGGGCCATCAATTCACACCTGGAAGGACCCCAAGAAAATGGCATGGATACCACACCTAACAGCTCTCCTACTATTACGATCCAATGCCCCCAATGGTTTCAGACAAAAAATTGATAGAAATCCCGGGTTGTGAACACAGTCAGTAGTTGATGCTCATTTGTTTGCCCCCATCGGAAGGATAACGCGACATGATGTTGTGTTCTGAACATGGTCATTAGTAATCCTTCGTCGCCACACCAACCCCTTCAGGCATTGAATGTTGGTTACACGATTCACATTACATTCCACCTCGTTATGTCCAAGTGGATTCCCGACACTCTTGGCACTATCTCTCAGTGCACCTCCGCACATCAGGGGGTCAAAGCGGTAATATGTCATTCCTCGGGGCTCCCACAGTCTGAGCTCTAAGACCATAAACATTGATTTAAATAGAGGGATATGTGTGACCCAACCCTCATCCCCATGGGAAACATGGGCTCACCCAGACATCATGCTTTCGGGTCAATCTTAGCTTGGAGTTATTTTCTCCTGCCCCTTATACTCTGACCATTACTAGCCTCTTGGACAAATGCTCTTTTCCCAGATGTGCACACGATGATGATCCAGACATCGTCCACATTCACGTCGGGTATGTTCTATCACGTCGTGCACATTCCTCCATGTCCAATCCACGTGACGGTAAATTGTGATGTTTGGTCCAATCGCTTGACCCTAAACTGTGACATTATCACCATGGCCGCACGACGAAAAAACATCACTACATTATGATGACCTCATCATAGGAGGCATTACTCTGGGAAATGGTTATCCACCATACCATTTTTCAATGCCTATATACGGCTTAATTATTGTAGCGATGCTAGGATTTTCCACCCTGGGATTGTCGTTTCACAAAGAAAAACCCCATTCACCATAAAGGACAAACAAGATACATCAAATTCCACTTCTATGGGTGCGAGGGATAGACCCACACGCTTATTTTATTTCCTGGAATTGGTACCTTACCATTCCACCCCTTAGAACTTCATGTGGATTGGCCCATCCTCATAGGGTATATAGGAACGCCTGTGCAATTTGTCATGGGTCCAGCTCAACCTTCATTTTCAGTCCCTTGACCTAAATCCTCCCTGGGGAACACTTGTTGGCATGGACCCCGTCCTCGTTCGCAACGGGTAGCATGGGTTACCTCATTGTGTGTCTCACACGTTCCCTAGCATATATGGTCCGAGATCTAAGACCCAAAACTATGATATTTTCCAGAACAACGTGCAGCTTGATTCTCATCCTTTAGATATAGGTTGGAACGCCCAGACATTTCATCTCAGGTCCAGTCCTGGGAATCACAAGTCCCATACTTCTCCCACCGTCAGCCCCTTGGCCTGACCCCCCCAGGGAGTTGTGTGACTGCAACATTTTCCCCGAACAAATTCAGGATTCCCCATGATGACATTGGGAAGTGACATTTCCCTCATCATAGAGGTCATGTCTAAAAAAATAGGGATGATCCATGATCAGTTTAGTGCGCCCGTCTAATGTTTTTCAACCACGGTGACATAATTTTGGGTGTGTTTGATTCTATGTGAACAAACCACCACTTTTCATTCCATGATTATCATTCCCCTTAATTTGGATCCTCATTCTCTTTCACATTTGAAGGGACCCCCTAACATTATTGATGATTGACCTATGGTCTGCCTTCTGGCTTGGGAAAATGTTCCGGAGAACTAATGAACGGCATTTTGGGATAGGTCCCATGTTTCGAACATGGTAAGTGGTCGAACCTAATGTGTTGTCCCCATTTTGGATAATAAAATAAGGATGATGTGTTTCGAATACGGTCAATAGGTGTCCCCTTATTGTCACACCTCCCCCACAATGTTCCAAATTTGGGTAACATGATTCCTATCCTTTTTCATTTTACTATGTTCAGACTGATTCCAATTCCCCTAGCATCACCCCACTCGTGCACTAGATCACATTTAGAAGACTATAAATAAATTGGTCTGAGTTCCTCTCCCCTTTTTATCGGGCCTCCAACTTCTCCTCAAAAATCAGGGTTCGAATTTCGAATTCCCAAAGCTTGGTTGATGCTCCCACGATCAAACTAAGTAATAATACATGCCTTCTTTGTTTCTCACAGCCCACGTGAGCTTAGGGATGGAACACTATTTATTTTTGGATTATGGTTGAGCATGTTAAAACAATGTGAATATTATATTAAGCAAAGGGGAAAGTAAATAAATTTTGTAATACATGCAGTTCAAAAAGAACAAGAAGCGGTGAAGCAGGATGAGTTTATGAGATTGGACAAAATTGGGCATTCAAGGATTGATGTTTTGTATAGACCTCTCCAATGTTTCCACCTTTTTGTTGGTGGCCCCAAGACTGCCTCCCGTCCCCTGATAACCCTCTCTTAATTGGTGGCTGTAGGGTATAGTTTACCAGCGCAGGCCCGTGCCCATGCCTGTTCAGCATGGAGCTCTATTATCTGGAGAACCGCTTCCACAAGTTTCTCTTCAGAATCATCCAACTAGGCCCTCAACTTCTCTATGTTTTCAGAGAAGTTTTCGATGAATATCTCTTTTTCATTCACCTACTCCTAGAGGCGTTGGACCTATTGATCTGTCTGCAGAAATTATCGGGTGCTCCCCAACTCCTCCTCGCACCGGATGACGTCGTCGCGCCAGCGAATCTCACGTATTTTCATAGCCATGTAGTCCTGGATCGTCATATGAAGGCCCTAATAATCTACCTCTACAGTGCACAGGACGAGCATACAGGGTTGGAGTTATCCCATCCGCTTCAACCATTCTGTCTGAGGCTGATTGAGGAAGCCTCGAATACACTTCCATCCCTTGCGCTGCATCATCCGGCTCTCCTCGTCCACTTATAAATCAAAATCGTCAATTTCTTCAGGGTCAGTGGGCCAGTAGTTCGGAAAGATAGCCATCAAGCCAGCAGTAGGGTCCTCTTTAGAGATTCCTTCTAGGGGAGTAGGTTCATCAGCACCTGAGTGACCTTCCTCTCTCCCCTCGATCCTGGTGGCACCCTTGTAAACCTCTGGCCCTACCCCGACGGAAGCACCACCAATGTTCGTTGCTCCCTGTTCCCCCACAGCCAGAGCTGACTCAGTTTCGAAGGCATTTTTTGGGCGGGGCAGTGTGCTTGTAACTGGCACGATCATGGATGGTCTAGGCACACCAGCCCAACGGACCCCCAATGCTATGATCACTGTACAAGTAGGAATCCCCCTTGGTCAGTTGAGTTCTCCAACAGTAATTGTGGGTATCGAAGAAAGGTACTTACAGGATTCCAAGGCGTTAGCCTCTGGTGCTCTGGAGGCTACAGGAGCTGTCATGGCAGGGGAACCCTCAGCACTCGTCAGATCAACAATGGGCATCGTGGCCCCGCCCGACCCTATTGATGCTTCCTCCCCTACTTCAACCGGAGACGCTTGATCAGCGCCGATATTCTCCTAAGTATGATAAGGAATATGGGTCAAGGGTTTTAAGGGAATATTATACAAGGATGGATGAGGGTTGAAGCATACCTCGAGTATCTCAGTTGTGTCTATGTCAGAGCCGACAATCTCGCCGCTCTCTCGGAGACTTACTTGGTAGGACACCCCATGTGACCCCTCACCTTTGGGTTCCCATTCACCTTCACCTTCATTATCACTTTTCTATCTCCTTCCACTTCCTCTCATGTCTCTTCGGCTTCCGACTCATCCCTGTCATCTTCCCCTGGCGACATTGTTTCCTGATCATGCTCCTGGCTGAGCATCACCTTCACCAAGAAAGGTGGCTGCACATGCCGACCCCGTTGGTATGCGTACGTGTCCATGGCCGTTAGATATGCATGACCCCAATGAAAGTGCACCATATATGTAATCTGAACAAGCCCGACTTCCATCAGTTGGATCCCATCTTGAATTAACTTCTTCCAAAGGGCTTCTATACGCATAGACTGCCGCAGGGTCAGCCAAGCTGACCATAGCGCTGGGAAGATTGCATCCTGGGAAGGTTGAAGGAGATATCTTATCTGGTTTTTGGGAAGTTCAGTTGCCACACCATGTGATTCTCCCATTGCTCAGGTCCCAGCCTGCATAGGCCTCGCTGCCTGGTGTGCCCCTGATCTCCCACTTCTAGCGGCACCCTGCCTGGTCTCTCGTCACCCAGGTTCTAGGCGGGCAGTCTTGAGATTCCAAACTCGTTTACGCATGACTCCCTCAGGGTATGCGATGGCCTAGTGTTTGACATATTCGGTTGAGAGGCCATCATCAACTTCAGTAGTAGGGAATGTGATGATATCTCCAGAGCCTAAAGTCGTGAACATCAACCACATATGGAAAAGGAAACATGGATGCCTCTCCTCCCGATCGTTTGCGTATACCCTCTTGGGAATATGCTAGAGGCACCCAAACTGCCTGGAAAACTGGGATGGCACATAAGGCTCGCAGAAGGGCTTCTCATCATTTCGGGCCACAAGCACCCCACCTCGGATTTTCTGGAAATACTCCAGCTATTACAGTGAGCCTTGCCCGTCATCTACAATCTGGCCAGTTTGGGTGGGGAATGGGCTGAAAGTGAAGTTGGCATGGTTACCAATATTGATCCATACTCCCTCCTCATTGAGAGTCATCAGCATTACCCCGGAGATATTTGAAAGAGAAGGTCATAGGCCATTTCCCGGTGGACTGATGGAATTTGGGAAAGTGTATCCACCACATTGAGCCACGACCTAGCTGTGGATGATCTGGAAGGGGCCATATACTCTCCTAGGAGACCGCCCTCTTGATATGCATCCCAGGATGGCATACAACCGAGCCAGTATGGGGACCCCCAGATTGAGCCTTTTTGTTGGCATCCATGGTGCCCGCCATCACCAGATTCGCTGGACGGATGCCCATCCTTGCATCGAACACCGGCAAGAGCCACCCGCTCAAGAATGTGGCAAGGAATCTTTCATATCAGAGATGTGGGTCTTGAGCCTCATTTATTCTGTAGCCCCATGATAGTTATTTCCCCGCCTCAGAGACCCTCCAGTATGATCTGTTCTTGCTACTCTAAGCCGCAGTTGGACACCGTTTACCCTATCCTGGCATCTTGACCGCCGGGTCATTCTCCAGGAATAAGCTGAACCATTTCTTGTAGGCGATGTCCTTTAAGAAGTCCTTGTCCCCTATCCTCTCCTTTGATAGCTTCAGTAGATGCCACGTCATTATCAGGGTTTGTGACCTATCTCCCCAGGTGTTCATCGGTGGGGGGAACTCATCATATTAATGGCCCTCCAAAGGAATACCTCTGATGCAATGGACATCCCATAGACTGATGTCGACTTACCCATGATGAAGATGGAATGTGTTGGTGTCTTAGGACCACTGGGTGAACAGCGCCAACCCATGCTCAGGCTGGCGATGAAAGTGGAACTGCGATGTCCACACTACCACGAATAGATCAATGTGCCTCATCTCAGTCCCAAACTGGTCGCATATGCGGAAATCCCAGTATTCCCATGCCCACTCACTAGTGAAGTTGCGTCTGGACTGTAGATCCTTGTCCTGCAGCTAACCATTGGTCTCATCAGTGATTCTATGATGGAATGTAATTTCATAGAGGGTCAGGGAACTCTCTGCAACCAGTTCAACCCCAAAAATGGTTCTGGTCCTGGGATTCAAGACGTAGACATCCATATGCCTAGTTTCTCGTTAAGGATGACCATTTGATGTGATGTTGAATCGAGAGTGGTCGTCTTCACGGGTCACCCCTGACCGTAACATTTCCACCTCGAATCCCAGCAGGGGAACCACCTCCAGAATGCCGAAGTTCCACAGCGGCAGGTTGTCAGACAACATTTATTATTTCTAAGTAGGGTTTAGCATATTAAATAGGGAATGGTTATTGGAGATTACCCTTTTGTGCCATAAACCTCTGGGTTGGCATCCATTTCAGCTCTACGAGCAGCTACCTCCCCTTCTTCAACTTGATTGACTAACATCTTCATCCGACCAGGTGTCTCCGTAGATGGAGTGAAATCCAAGAACATGGAGTGAAATCTGAGTGATCAGTGTGAAAATCCTAGGTTTACAAGTAAAATACCGCAAAAACATGGTGAAATTATGTGCATCAGATGCAGTTTTATGAATAGGTGCAGAATAAATTTCATGCATGAGAGGTTAGGGCCTATCGTGTGAGAACAGTCGTACAAAGCATGGGACCCGTGGCTTCTTTTATAGGTTAATCCTGGGTTCTGTGACCACACAAAAAGTGGTTTCCATGCTTTCATGGTTTTGTGTGCCGCATCAAATTTTTTTGTTCAAAGTCCCACAAATCCCAACAATTCAATGTTTCCCTCAGAATCCTATCATTGTTACCCCTCGCTAATCCAATTCCGTGTGGGGGGGCATTTATAGACGCCAAAAAGTGTATAAAAATCTGAGAAAGTTTTGAAATAAAAAATAAAAGTCATATTCGGACTCAGAGACCCAGTCTGGAGGGATAGGCGGTGTTACTTGGAAAAAAGGGTGAAGTGCGCGAAAAAATGTGCACCGCGCGGAATGGTTCCAGGATTCGCGAAGTGTCCTCGACACAGGTGGATAATATTTTCACACCCACACCCAGTGAGGTCCTGATTTCATGCTGCCACCTCTGGTGTGCAATTATATCACATAGCATTGAATTCCATGCCCCCAGAAGCTTATAAATAGAAGGAGACCATTTGACTTCTAGGATGAAAATTTTGGATCTGCTCGAGTGAGCGAAATCTGGTATCCGCACACGCAAAATGTATTTCAAGTACTATTCTCTTCGCGCCACCTCACCCTGGGGTCTGCCATTGCTCGAGATCCCCCTTGCTTAGAGAGAATTTTAATCCCTTTGGGGTCTTCCCCTCACGCGCAATTCCTCCCATTGCGTGCAGGCTGGCCTGTTGCGTGAAATCCCTTCCTTTGCGCGCCCTTGTCTTTGTGCGCATACTCTTCCACCCACGCGAAAAACCTCTACCCCAATTTTTTTCCATACCGGTGTTTTTTCGTTGGGCCACTAATTTCGCATGCAATTCTATGGGACTCCTCCCGTGGTGCTCCCCGGGTACCTCCTTGCGTGGGCACCTGATGTTCTCCTTGTGGATGCTCCGGTAATACACACCGGGCATACCCACTATGCGTTGTTTTCCTGTGAGACCCTCCAGGCGAATACAAAGTATCCTCAAGGTCCCTTCGAAGATTCTTCCTGTTGTGATGCTTTGCCTCATTGTTCTTCTCATAGGAATGCTAGCGTCTATTTCTTCTTTGAATATCCATTCTAACATGGACCCCAAAGTGGACAACTCCACAGCACCCCCAGCTACGACATTGCCAGCAACCTCCCTTTACCAAGGTGCAGAGGGTGCCAGTTATGTATGTCCTCGGGATGTGGAGTGATCCATTTCATTCGAGCTGCAGGACATTAAACTGCCAAGTACCCTCATCCTAGAACCTGACGTTAAACTATGAGGGGATAGGGGATCAGGGGATTTGTAACCCTTTCTCTCTCTCTCTGGGCTTTGCTGCCATTGGGACTCCATCCTGGATTATGCCTCGGTCTCCTCTTTGAGGCCCACAAAGGGCGTGATGGGAATCGGTGATTCTCCTCTCTCCGGTGCCGAGGACCTAAAGGTGAAATCAGGACAGGGCATTTCTCACCCTTTCACTCTCCCTTTAGGCTTCGCCGCCATTGGGCCTCCACCCTGAAGTATGTCCTAGCTTTCATGATGAAGACCAAAGAGGGGGGAATGGGTGTCAAACACCTCCTTTATTTGGTCCCAAATCCCTCTCACATTGGGCTTCATCAGTCCTGGGCCTGAAACCAATGCGTAAGCCCCCTGTCTCCTCTTTGATCCGCATCAAAGTGTAAGCCCCATTCCACTCCCCACGGATGCACCTTTGGTGACGTGATCGTCAAGTCTTTACATCCTCATGTTTCTCACACCGTGCACGACTCACCTGGGTTTAGAGAAAGCACTGGCCATGACATACTCATCCCTCATGACATTAAGCTACATCCCCCCATTCATCTCGCACGATGTTTAACGACATCCCCCCTTTCGTCCGACCTGCAGGACGTTAAACTGCCAATCACCCTCGTCCAGCATGATGTTAAACTACACAACCCGAACTACGTGGACTTTGATTAATGCTAAGGCATTGTACATAGGTAGCCACCCCGAGGTTCAAGCCCAACACCCGGTCGTTCCGACCTCCTTCACGTTGGTTCGCCAACACCTTGGGCCGCCTCAGTGTGTAAGCCCCATACCACCTTGTGTCGTCTCAGAGCGTAAGCCCTAACCCAACCTGAACTATGTGGATATTGATCCATGATAAGGCATGGTATGTGGGAAGCCTCTCTGAGGATCAATCCCACCATCCGGTCACTCCTACCCCCATCACGTCGGTTCGTCCCCGTCATGCATGATGTTAAACTGTATTCTCCATCTGAACTACATGGAAATTGATTCCATGCCACGGGGATATGTATGAAGCCTCCATGAGATTCCAGCACATCACCCATATGCATCCTGATCAATCCTTCAAGCCCATGTGTCTCGGGAAGATCATGCCCCAGCCCATAGGTTCCATTTCTTCTGGTTTCCCTCCATGCGTCCATTATCACGAGCAGCCTCCTCAGGTATCCCACCGCCCTGTCAAACTACGAGGACTTTGATTCCCTACCACGGGGATACGTAGGAAGTCTCTTAGAAGCTCATGCCCAAAACCGTTCATCAACCACCTTGATTCTCTCTCGGGCTGCCACATCCCGGTGAGATCATGCCACCTCATTCCCATACGTAGCATTCGGGAGGCCACCCACACGCTGGCCCCAAAATTGATGTTCCCTCCAGTGGGTTCCTTCATCTGATCCACTCTAATCAGTGTTCCGATAAGTCTGATCTCTCTCCGCTGGATGATAAACTAGAAACATACCCTTTTTTAAACAAGGGAAGCTGAGGAAAACCTCAGATACATGCCTATGTCATACGATTCCCCACGTTTGATGTGGGATGCTTTAGGCTCTCACACCCTCGAGAAGCCCTATAATAAGGTACAAAAGACAGACATGCCAAAATCCTAGCATCAAGACACGCCAGTGATGCCTCAACGTGACTAGTATCTTAACCAAAGTTTGTTGCCCTGACTGGACCCCATAGAAGATCCTGATAGAAGCAGTGTAATTAACTAGCGTCCATAAAGATATGGAACTGTGAACGAGATTCATGAACAATGTCTTAAATCTATGAGCGACACCTAGAATAGGTGATGAGTTCTGAGAAGGAATCCATGGAAGGAGGAGGAATCATCCCATCATCATGTTTATATCAAAGAGAAGACATCCCTGAACAAGGAGCAGATTCCGCCAGCCTTTGTAAAGCAGGAATGCGGGAAAAAACATGTGTGTCCTCCTCCCCCTCACATGGATGACGGATGTGCACTCCCTGTTGGAAAAGCGTCGGAAACAACATTAAAATGCATGAGTATAATTTAATGCAACCCGAGACTAGGTGTACCAGCTACCCAATTGAACCTGTGGAACCATCGGCTGAGGGGTGTACTTGGAAGAATTACATGGATTTTTTCTCATCCATCATCTAGATGGTAGTGTCTTTTATTTCTATAAAACATCAATAACCCCACTATATAGGGAGTAGGTTACACCATCTATCTGATGGCAATTTTTTAGCCACCCAAGCCCAAGACTCAAACCAACAATCCAACTATCATTCCCAAGATTCTTAGACTCTTAATATTGTTCTCTAAATATCCCATATCATAGATGGAATAAAAGATAATGGTGTTTTTATTATCTTAAACATCTCATAAATTGAAATAAGAAAGGATGTTACAATTCATTCCCCAATAGAATTATCTTCCATGGGAAGTATCTTCAATATTTTAGCTCAATTAAATGAGGGAATTGCAGTCAAATAAAATTCTCCTACCCCAAAGTCTCCCCCTAAATCCATACATTATTCCAAAGAACCTACACTAGTGGTATCGGCTTTATTTGATGTAATTTCACCCTCTGATAAAGTATATATATTGGGAACTCCACATATGATTCATCAGGATCCAACTCAATATACTCATAGTCAATGATGTCTGTGTGATTATGAATTTACCTCCAAGTACAATAAACAATAAAAATTTCATGTATATGTTAGTAGTGTGAAGGAATATCCAAACGATATTGCATTTTTCCAACCTACTGAATAATATCATATGGTCTAACGTAGAACAATTATAACTTCCCCAATTTCCTCAAATTTAGTGGCCCAACTGATGAGACACTCTCATAAAAATAATTCACTTACATCAAACTCTAGTGGTCCCCTCCTAGGTTGGTGTATAAATTATTCATACTCTACGATTTGATTAATCACTTGTGAAATACATGCACTCTCTCAATGGTATCAAATATCGAAATGGGTCCATGAAATTTTATTCACTCTCCTCATGCCAACATAATGATAAAAGATATGGACTACCATAGATATCCTCATAAGTTTTTAACTTCATAAAATCCTATAATTTTTTATAAAAAAACTCAACCATGGTTCAATGATTATGCCAAGCTCCACAAAATTCTATAACAAAGTCTCAATTAATATCCTTTAATATGTGAATAATCTGATATGAATGTTCATTTATCTAAATATGGTACATTTTACACAACCTCAGATGAGTGCCTAAGTCCTTCTTTAATCCTTAAAAATTAATGACATAATACATGGATCAATATCCTATATAATTCTCAATGGAACACCATGTAAACAGACTATCTCACAAACATAGACCTTTCCCAGTTCATCTACTAAGTGAGTATCATGGATCGGTAAGCAATGATAACCTTTCATATATTGATTGACAACCACCTTGACGGTGCAACGACTCCTCAATATATTGGGTAACCATGTACCAAATTTCATCACAACATATTCCCACTTCCCCATGGGATCTAGAAGTGGATAATGTAAAACACTATGAAATTAGTGGTCATCCTTTACCCTCTATCAGGGAAGGATCTTGGAATCGAATCTAGAAATTTTCAACTTTATCCCTGGTCTCCAAAACAGTCTCTTGAAGTCATGGTAAATATTTTTTATGCTCGGATGTAGATCCCACTTATATTTATATAAATATATCATTATCACTCACATAATGGATAAAGGACTAAAAATATTCCATGAATAAGTACCACATCATCAATGTCCAATGAACATTTGGGTATCTGGTCACCACCAAAAAGTGATTCCCACATCATAACACACTCAAAGTTATTCTCTTTTCTATCCTTCAACCAATAAACTAATGAATATGTAGCAACCAGTGGAACACATACAATTTATACTATATCCTTGAAACCATCCATCCTTTAGTCATCAATAATATCATCATTCGTCATTGTTCCTAAAAGTTCATTCATCAAGATCTTGAGCTACCTCCATCTTAGGGCTAAGTGTATCTATATTGAATTTACCCTTAACTAATTTATAGGACTTTTAAATGTCAATCTTCATTATATAATCTACCCATCACCTTTTCCCCAAGTTTAGGTCTCATTGTGTGAATATATAGTGAATGATCTTGTGGTCTGTGTAGAAAATAAACCTATGACGGAAAATGTTGTGTCAAAAACACTTCAAAGCATGAACCATGACTTCCCGTTCTAAGTCATGGGTATGGTAGTTTAATTCATGGGTTCATATCTAGAGTGACTCATATTCTACTATCAACTCCCTTTGCAACAACAATGCTCCAAAATAAACACATGATTCATTATGATATACATTATCGGTAACCCATGACTCATTAAGTATCAACATTGAAGGTACCCTCAACGTCCTCTCCAATTAATAAATCACCTATTCAGAATTACTTACCACTGGAACTTAAATCCCTTCTTCATCAATGTATTCATGGTTTCTAATAATTGTGTGAGGTACTGGATAAAATATCTGTAGTATCCACCTAAACAAAAATTCCTAGAGATATCAAAAAAAAAAAAAAAGATCATTCCATAACATCATTATATCAACTTTCCCAAGGTTTGTAGATATTCATATATTAGACAACACATTCTGCAATTATTACACCTCCAAAATCCAAAAGATACACTTCTACAACTTGTAATAAATCTTATGTGCAAGAATTGTACTCCAAACTATCTCGATGTGTCCAACATGTTTCTCTAGGGCTAGCAAGTAGACGAGTATGTCATCAACATGCTCTATGATGAACGAGTAAATATATGGGTGGAAGATCTTGTTTATGAGGTTCTTGAACAATGATAATGCATTCCTCAATCCAATATTCATCAAAAAGTACTAATATAGACCATACCTTCTCCAAAATTTCATCTTTCAGATGTCCACATCTTTAAATCTTAAATAGTCATAGCCTGATCAATGATCAATCGCCAAAATCCACCATGATCTTTGTAGATTACCAAAGATATCATCAATCTTGGGAAAATAATATATGTTCTTCACCATTACCTGATTCATATTTTGGTAATCTATATAGAGTATAATAATATTTTCCTACTTCTTTTAGAAAAATGTAAGTCTTCCCCCTCTGTGAAGAACTCCTCATGATAATAACCACTTTGACCATGTCCTTTAGATATTGCTTGATATCATTCAAATCAATTGTTTTTATATTTTAAGGGTTTATCAAAATGTGATGTGAACCTAAAAGGAGTTAAATATCTAAGTAAAAACCTATATCTAGAGGAAGTATTGTAAATTATAATATAAATATATATTTAGAGAGATCCACAACTAGAGGATAATATCAGGAGGTTATTATAAATCCTAATAAAAGGGAAAAGACCACCATCTAAAACTTGATTATCCAAAGATGACTCATGTTTGGAGAAACTCTACCAACTCACAATTCTAATTAACTAGTAATCATGTACATATATCCTTTCAAATATGTAAATGATACCAATTTCTGATTTCAATCAATGTGGGATTGGAATCTAGTCAAAAGTTCTATTCCAAGAATCACATTAAATCACTTCAAATCTAGAATCAAGAAAACCCAGATATTTCAATAACTAGAAATGACTTTAGGGAACTCTATGTATCATTGATTATGGAAAAAATTCATTCCCAGTGGTGTATGGAGAGATAGTAACTCAGGAGACATATTTATTGGTAAGTGAAGTCGAGAAACACCTTTTATAGATATCAATGAATGGAAAGAAATATTCTAAAAAATGAAGTAGATGATGTAGAAGTGATTAGAACCACACCTCTAATAGTAAAAAGTTTCTTACCTCCATCTACTTGAGTCTCATCAACTTCATATACTTGTCCTTACATAACTATATGACCATACCCTTATGTCACTATAGTCTGGGAAGTCTACATTGTAACACCCCAAAATTTTGAAAATAAATTTAATATTGAATGCATAAAACAATATGTCTCTACAAGAACTACTTTGTTATAAACTATCCCATAAACATAATTTTTACACCGTTGTGATTTGAATTTCAAAAAACTGTCATACACTGTTATGTTTAATAAGATATTTAGATTCAGATAAAAAAAACATAATTTTTGGTGAATAGTAACATACCCTTGTGAATAGTAACATACCCTTGTGAATTTTAACGCATCCTTATACATAGTAAAGAATAGTAAATCGGCCAAATAAACTAGAAATCATCACCCCATGAGTTTGTAGATGCAATTTAGACATTTTATTAGGAAAAAATGATCATAGTATAAGTATTGGTGTTTTTATATGTCATAAATATTTTAATTAAAAGTTTATTACTAATTTAATATTTTAAAATATAAATATATTTTTAAAAAATTTAAAAATTACTTTTTGCTTTATTATCTTATGGTTACATGATAATTTTATGGGAACATGATTAATTTTATAAGGTTTTATAAAACTAGTTATAGTTTTAAAGATGTTTTTTGGAATACATTATGATTTTAATTAAACATTAAATTGAAATTATTTAGAAAATTATTTAAAAAAGGATTTAATTTTTTTATTCTGCACGTTGATAAATGGTTTGGATTAATTTTTCAGATTTTTCTAAAATACTTTAAGTTATAATGGATAGTGAAAATACAGTTTTGAGTATTTGGTATGTTTAATGAAATGTTAATGATATAATAATAAATATAAAATGGTGCTCAACTTTTTTACAGTAAAATATGACATGAGGTGTCCAAATTGGTTAAACAATGGTAAAATACCATGGTAAATCCCATGGTTTTGTAAAAACCACTAATGAGGTGTCCCATAAAATTAATAAAAAAATCCCTCTCATTTACTATAAATACACAGTAATTCCTTCATTTTCTTTAATAAAAACTCATAATCACAGAATATATGGTTATTTTATCTCTCTATGAGTCCTCTCATGTTTTACTCTGGCCCCCAAGATCCCAAGCTTCAATGTTTAGGAGTTACTCTACATTGTAAGGGAATCTACCACCCTTCTCCTTTCCAAGCATTCATTTTATGTTATTCTTTTTAATTTCTTTTGGATTTTGATAGGATATTTTATTCCATATCCCGAAATACTATAAATGTTATTTAATAATTATTTGATACTCATTTTTGTCTCATCTACATGTTTTATTAATTTTTAAGATGCATTGTTTGGTTGAAAATTTTTTTTGTATGGGATTTCTCAACATTTCTTTTATTTTGAGTTCCTTTCTTTTTTGTTCCTCATCTCCTTTCATCCAAATGTTCTGATGACTCTAGTATATTACTTGTATTTTAATATTTTCATGATAAATGAATAATTATTCATAATCTATTCTTTCCCATTTTTTTATACTAAAAATAAAAACACCATCCGACATATGCTAATTTTCCACATTAAAGAACGATGGGTTTTCAGATTCTATTATTGTCTTAAATTATGGCCTTGAAACCATTATTATCGTTTAAACAGACTATAATATATTTTTTATGTCTCACCTATGGTTCTAGAATCTTATTTTATATATGATTTTGATTTATAATTCAAAATGAGTTTGTGGTGTTCAAATACTGCCAATTAACCCAAACAGTTATCATTAAATAATTTATACAATGATTCATCTTAACTCCAGGTAACCAAATAAAATTTAGTATCATGTAACCTTCTGTATATTAACTAATAAAATATAACTTCAATTCTGGAAAACCATCATCATTTTACATGATTCTTCTTTCATGTATATAAATAAACCAATCATGAAACCAACAGACATGAACAATGAAATTGAACCTCTTAACCCATAAAAAAGGCCATGACTGAACATAAAAAGTTCATAATAAATCAATTAAATGTAGAAGAGGTTTTGTAAATGTTAATTAATGAATTAAATTTTGTTATCAAGGATACAAAGACCATGTTAGGAACACCATCAGACTTATGGTAAGGGGTTTCTCAATCTCACTTCCATTTTGTGGGATATTCCGTATTCAATACTATTACTTGTGTATGGAGTATGTATACTGAAAATTGATGTTTAATATCATTAATATATTTATTTTCAGGATATTAAATATATCATTTAATGATTATTAATTTTTTTTCGTATGATTCCATTGATTACAAAGTTGTATGTACTTTCTACCAGAACCTCCATTTTCGTTCGGGTTGCTGTTATTATCTACTCACCTCAATGATATTATTATTTATTCTTATCTACTCCTAATAAATACTTTATGAATGTTCAATATATATTTACCAACCTTAATCGTACTTTAATTTATGGGTATTTATATGTTTTAAATGGATATTTCACAAATTCTTCGGGAAATTCAAGATCGATTCATGGAACTTCATAGATTCTTACATTTTTTTTAGTTCACTCTATAATATTTTTTAATCCATATTTATCTTTAGAAAATCACTAATTTTGAATTTAAAATATTTTTTTTTTCATTTCTGGTTTTATGAAATCCAACAAGCCTTTGTGATTTTAAAATATCATTAAATATTTCCCCAAATTGCACTAAAAAGTTTTATTTCTAAAGATTCTTTAAGGACAATTTCTAAATTATTTCACCTCCATAAGAGTTAATTTATGCCTAAAATATAATTTCAATGACAATATATTTTATAATATAGGATATACATTTTTAAAATATGATTTCCTAGAATATACAAATGATTTTTGAAAAGATTACATCTTTCCAAAGTAAAAAAGGATATTTTTTCTCATATCACTTTAACTTCTAGGAGATATATTACCTCTTAACTGCATAATTATTATATATGGTGTATGTACTTCTATTTGGTGTATCATATTAATAGTCTACTTATTATCATGGTATTCTAAATTATTATGATTTTAATTCTTCAAGGTGATATGGTACACTTAGGAATGTTTAAGGAATATTTCCTCAAGAATTTTACAATGGTCTAATTTAAACGTGTCATTATTTATGTCAACTTCATTGGATAAATCTTGTATTTTATGGAGCTTTATATCCTATGATATCATCTATAAAATATTTTTTTCAAGGGTTTCTGATTATTTTGAATGTGGACGTACTATCTTCATAGCATTCACTATATTACACGGAATAGTTACTATTTATGGTTAATGATTGAGGAAAGATATTTACATTTCATATTTTAGTTTCAATATGAATGTATATACTGATTATGATTATCCCCATTTATAAGAGGGATTAATTGGACTTAATATGTGATGGTTGGGGCCCTCTATAACCCCTCTATACATTGGTAGGTCTCATGAGACAAACTAGGTCATGGCATGAGGCCTTAACAAAATGGTTATTTATAGTCTTGGCATGAGGCCTTGACGGTGTGGTTTTGAAGTACGGAATATGCATTTCCATAATTATGAAAATAGTTTTGATATTTCATATGTTTATTAAACTGGTATAATACTCAGGATTATGTTTTATTATCACATTATTTATTCTACTCTTATTCCTTCCATAAAGTGTTCTTTTAATTTTTAAAGGCACATGTTTTTAATTATTCACCATTCTTAATTTTTATGCTTATGATATCATCGGCTATATTTATTAACCTTAATGAGAATTCGAGATCACCCATTTATTATGATTCATTTTCTCAGGACATGAAGAAGGTAATTATGAATGAACTACATGGATAAACATAGAGTTGTAGACATTCCCAATAAAATATATATGTTGTATTTCATTTCATGTTGTAATATTGAACTTCTATATGTATATATTTTTTAAATACAAAGAAACTACTCGGTACTTTGGGATTTTATTTCTTGTAATTATGCCAATGTTTTAAAATAATTCACCAACTACGGGCTTCAATGACCGGGGAGTTACAATTTGTATCAATGGATGTTTAGTAGAAAATTTTTAAATCATATTTTGAAAACATAGATTAGTGGAAACCCCTAAGATAGTTATTGAAGATAAAAATACAAGTACATCATTTTATTTTGGAATGGAATATATTATGTGGATTATTCTAGAAAATAAGTCCATGTATGGATACTACTAGTGGATGTGGTTCTGGAATAGATGTACCTAGGATTAACAACTCTGAAAAAGTGTTTAGGGCTTGACCCAAGATAACCTGGAATACGAAAAAATGCCTCACTGTGCACATGGTTTGACACTCCCTTGGGATATTCATAGGATAATTAACGTTATTTATCCTTCCAAATTAACCAATGTATATGGTTCTAGTATTTATGATGCATAAATTTATGAAATGTGTTATACCATGTTTAGAGTTATAGAATGTTCATAATTTTATGAGCTAATATATCATATAGAATTTTTTAGAAATGGTGCCTAAAATAAGGAATGATAAGATAACCATTGCACGTGAATAAAATTTTTAAATGGATCATATCTCTCATGGTACTAAACTATAATTTAACATTAATATAGTCTCCCATGTATCCCCGTCATATGTGGAAATAGTATCATGTGTTAACAAGGTATGTAAATAATTCTATGAGTCTTATTTATTTAAAGGGATTAAAAAGTAGAAGATGATGGTAGAGAAAATATGTATAAAGGGAAGAAGGTAATGAAGGGTTTTCCCACTTGTGATAACTGTGGAAATAACCACCATTGTAAATTATTGAATGGAATGGGTGTTTTTATAAGCATGGAGAAAAGGGACATCAATTTCATGATTTCAAGGATAAAAAGAATGTTTCTAATATAAAATTATTCAACTATAAGGAGAAGGGACACTATGAAAATAAATGTCCCTAGAGTAAAAGGAATATACCTCTAATGATGATTCTAGATACTAATCAAGTTATGATGTTGCAACTGATGAAGTAGAATGATTAATATCCCAATAAAAAATCATGTCATTTGAATATTTTTTTTCAGCAATGTACTGGTTATAAAAATTATGGAATATATGATTATTTTACTGAAATACATTTCCATTTAGGATTTGAAACCAAAATTCAATGGTACCAAGCAAAGATATTCAGTGGAACGCTAAACTTTTTAGAAAATTCTTGATTAATGGAAGGAAAACCGTTAATATATTTACAATAATGAAGATAATGATAACGAAATGATGTATTTGGTTAACTATTGACTAACTCAACATTGGTTTTTTACTTAACGATAAGTGGTCTATGCTATCATGGATGGTGTTTAGAACATTTTTGGATATATGGAATATATCGAATAGCAATTTTAAGGATTAATGCATGTTTAAAATAAGGTTTCATGGTAATTTGAGTTATTACCATGTCTCAAGAGGACACATGATGAAGATATTCACATTTTTGGAATGTAAAAATTTAATGCTTCTTTATGTTGATTAAAGAAAAAATAAGGTAGCATATGCATTGATCAGGATAGACCACAAAGTTCTAAAAAATGCTGATTTCTCGAGGACCCCATATACATGTATCTAGTAAGGATGAATATGATAATGATTCTATAGTATTGGATCGTGATATTTTGGAATGTTAAACCATTAGTGAAATGGTTTAATTTGATCACTATATAAGGTTATAGAGTTTAATTTCACTACATGATGCAACTTTTTCTAATAGATAAAGTATCGATTGTTCAAGGAACAAACAAAAGGATAAAAAATTTTATAAGATAGAAACATATATTTATACTCTTATAGAGTGGAGTAATTCATCAACTCCAGGAAAATAGTCTTAAATAAATTTTTTTTCATGTTATCTATTTTTCATGATATCAATTAAATTTTTCATAACTATAGTTTAAGGTTTTGTGGGAGCATGTTCTCTATCAGTTTCCATCAAAACATGATGGTTTGATTATTCTTACATGACCATGTTTTCCAATTAGAATGCGTTGTTTTTTAGTAACCGATGTATTTACCATTCCTCTTATTAAGAGGTTATTTTAACCGTATTCCTGATATGTGTTTCCCAAAAGGTAATTTTCAAGTATCAACCATTCACTTTCGAAGTTCAATTTCAAGTTTTTAGGAAGAAATTTCATAAAGAGTGGATAATGTAACACCAAAAGATTTTAAAAATAAATTTATTATTGAATTCAAAATACACTAAGTCTCTACAGTCACAACTTTGTTATAACCTATCCAATAGACATAATTTTTAGACCATTGTGATTTGAATTTTATTATATTATCATAAATTGTTTCATTTAATAAGATATTTAGAGTTTGATAATATAAAGATAATTTTTGGTGAATAGTAACATACCCTTATGTATAATAGCATTACCATGTTAATAGTAATGAATATTAATAAATATTAAATTGGCTAAAAAATTGAAACATCACCAATGAGTATATAAATATAATTTAGACATCTTATAACTGAAAAACGATCATAGTATAAGTATTGATATTTTTTTATGTCACACATTTTTTAATTACAATTCTCTTATTAATATAACAATTTAATGTGAAAATTTATTTTTATAAAATTTATTCAAAAAATTTTACTTTATTTTCTTACAGTTATAATATAATTTTATGGTACCTTGATAAATTTTACATGATTTTATAAAGCGAGTTATGGTTTTAAATATATATTTTTGGAATAAATTGTGATTTTATTTAAAATTTAAATTGAAATTATTCAGAAAATTATTTTCAAAAAGGTGATTTCATTTTTTTAATTCTAAACTTCAAAAAATGGTTAGGGTGATTTTTTGGAATTTTTATAAATTACTTGAATTTTTTATGAGTAGTAAAAATACAGTTTGGAGTTTCCAATATGTTGAATGACAACATACAGTTGTAATAATTAATATAAAATTCTGTTAGACTTTTGTAAATTAATATATTACATGAGGTGTCCTAAGTAGCTAATACTATGGAAAAATTCAATGGGCAAGCACATTGTTTTGTAAAAACCACTAATGATGTGTCCCTTGAAATTAATAAAAAAACTCCATCTCATTTACTATAAATACCCACTCATTACATTGGTTTCATTAATTACCAACTCATCATCCTCAAATATTTGGAATTTTTACCTCCCTTGGAGTCCTCCTAAGTTTTTTTCAATCCCCCAAGTACCCAAACTTCAATTTTATGGAATTACTCTACAAAGTAAGAGAATCTACCACCCTTCTCATTTTCAAGCTTTCATTTTATGTTCTTTTTTTTGGATAATGATGTGAAATGTCATTGTATTTCCCTACATATAATTAATATTATGTAGAAATTACATTAGACCCATTTTTATCTAGTCAACATATTTTATGAATTTTTAAGCGACATCGTTAGGCTGCCGAATTTTTTGTAAGGGATTTCTCAACTTTTCTTATATTTTGAGTTCCATTCTTTTTTTTATCACCTAATTTCATCCAAATGTTGTTGTGATTCCATTATCTTAAATTTAGTGTGAATTTTTCATGGTAAAGGAATAATTCTTCTTCATAATCTCTCCTTTCCCATTATTTTATACTAAAAATGAAAACACCATTCCAGATGTGCTAATTTTCCACATTTATGGACTGTGGGTTTTCAATTTCTATTAATGTATTCAATTATAGTCATGAAAACATTCTTAATGTTGAACCAAACTATAGTATATGTGTTTTTTCTCATCTATGGTTCTACAATATTTTTTTAAACATGATTTTGAATTATAAAACCAAATGAGTTCATGGTATTCAATCACTACTAATAAACCCAAATGGTTAGCATTAAATAATTTATATAATGATTCATCTTCACTCTAGGTAAAAAATTGAATTTTATCACCATGTAACCTTCTGTATGTTCAGTAATTACAAATAACTTCAATTTTTTCAAACCATCCTAATTTTACAGGATTCTTCATTCATGTATACAAGTATACCGATCACGAAACAAACGGTCCCGAACAATGAAATTGATCCTCTTAACCAATCAAAGATGCCATGAATGAACATAATAAGGTTATAATCAATAAATTACATGTAAAATTTTTTATTAAAAAATTAATTAATTAATTTTATTTGATTATCCAGGATACTAAGACCAATTTAAGAACACCAACAGACTTAAGGTAAGGGGTTTCTTCATCTCATGTCCATTTTATATGAGAAATTTCAAATTCACTTATATCACTTCTGTATAGTGTACATATACATAAAATTGATGTTTCATATCATGAATCACTTTATTTTAATTATATTCCGTGTATCATTTAAGGATTATTAATTTTGGGGTATATAATTCCATTGATTACAAAGTTGTAAGTACTTTCTACTAGAACCTCAATTTTCATTTGGGGTGTTCATATTCTCTACTCACCTTAATGATATTATTATTTATTCTTATATACTCCTCATAGATTGTTCTTAAATGTTATATATAATTGTACCAACCAGAACCATACTTTCATTTATGGGGTGTTATATTTTTTACAATAATCTTTCAAAAAATCTTCCCGAACTACAAGCTCGATTCCAAGAACATCTCGGATTCTTACCTATTTTGAATTTCACTCTATAATCTATTTTGAGCCATATTTATCTTTATAAAATAATGAATTTTATATTGAAAAATACATTTTATTTCATTATTGGTTTTATGAAACCAAACATTTCTTTTCACTTTAAACACTCTTTAAATAATTCCTTAAACCAGAATAATTTTTTTTATTTCTAAAGCATCTTTAAAAACTCATTTTAAATGATTTCACCTCAATAATACATTATTTAAACCTCAAATATAATTTAAATGACCTTAACATTTATTTTCTAGGATATAAATGTTTACATTCTAATTTCATGACAAATAAAAATGATTTTCTTAAATAACTGTTATTTTGAAAGTAAAAAAGGGATTTTTTTTCTCATCCCAATTTAACTATTATGTGATATATTCCTTGTTCACCACTTACTTCTTAATTGTAGTGTAAGAAATACCATTTGGTATATCAGCTCAAAAGTCTCTGTATTCTCATGACATTCTAATGGATTATGATTTGAATGTTTTAAGGTGGTATGGGAAACATTGGAATGTTTAAGTATTATTTTCTCAATAATTTTCCAGTGGTCTCATTTAAAAGTTACTTTATTTATGTAAGAAAACTTTTTAGAATAATTTATTTCCTATATATTTATCTCCAATGATATCAACTATAAAATATTTTGTTTAATGGTTTCTGATTAGTTTGAATTAGGATTTTCTATCTTGATATCATTCCCCGTATTACTCTACATGTTTAGTGTTTACATGTAATTACTACGGAAAGTTATTTACATTTCATATGTTAGTTTCAATATAAATGTATATTTTTTTATGTTTATCCCCATTCATTAAAGGAATGCATTGGACTTATTATGTGATGGGTGGGGCCCACTATATCCCCTCGATGCATCAGTAGGTCTCATGAGAAAAAATAGGTCATGACATGATGCCTTAACAAAATGGTTATTTATGGTCTTGGCATGAGTCCTTGATAGTATTTTTATGATGTGAGACATATACATTTTCCTCATTATGAAAATTGTATTGATAGTTCATGTGGTTATACGAAAAGTAGAATACCCATGATTATGTTTTATTATGGAATTATTTATTCAACTCTTATTCCAACCATAATTCGTTCAATTTTATTTTTAAGGGAATGTGTTTTTAGTTATTAACCATTCCTAATGTTTATGTTTTTGATATCTTATACTGTATTGCTTGCCCTTCCTTAGAATTTGAGAGCACACCTTTATAATGTTTCATTTTCTAAGGATATGAATATGGTTATTATGAATGACCTATAGAGATTATTTGCAAATATTCCCAAAAAAAATATAAGTTTTTTAATTTCAAGTTGTATTGTTGAACTTATGTATGTATATAGTTTTCAAAAAACAATAAACTACTCAGTCATTTGGAATTGTTTTAGTTCAATCATACCAATGTATTAAAATAATGCATCGGCTCTGAGCTTCTAGGGTCAGGTCATTATATACATCATCTACAGAGTTCCTCCATTCCCATCCTGCCCTACACTACCAAACCTCTTCTGATAATCCCTTGTGAAAAAAAGATGAAGATGACCATCCTTGTCACAATGATAGCACTCAATAGATGGCATCTTGATATAATTTCTTTAATAAACCCTTTACTTCAATTAAATAACCTACTGGATTCATCTCCCATATTAGGTGTAATGGAATCCATGATTTAACCCAACAACCTAATACCATGATTCTTATGGTTTATCTTAGTTTCTTAATAATAGATGAAACTCTCATAGTTGTGATATAATGATCCATCACTATTATGTTTTAGACTGTAATTAATCCTTCTTCTCTATCCTTCTTTATAACCTTCCCAATGGACATGGCCTTGTCAGTCACCTTTGTGTATGTTGTCATGTAAAATACTCTGGCTTCATGTCTAATCTCTAGTTGAATACATATCTTGAACATTAATTCCTTCTGTTACACATTCCCATATAACATAGGATCAAATCAAATAAACTCTGTAAACTAAGAGTAATACATGAAGATACTCATAGACCCCTACTGAAAATCCATAAAATCCTAGACATGGTTTTTATTCATCATTTTATGAAAATGCAACTTTAGAAAAACTTACTTAAAGGTTTCCCAAGTAAGACCATCTCATCATCCATCATAGATATTGTTATTACATTATCTCCTAAAAGGACTATGAAATATGAAGGTCACTAGAATTACTCACCCCTACTCTAGAATATATACTAGCTCAAAATTCTCATTATAATATACAACCAATACTATATATCCTATGGACCACCACTACCCTGAATATATTGATGATGTTGAGGTGAATACCATGAGAATTATCGATCATGGTCTTTTGAATGTTTTTTCCATGAATGGGGATAATCAAAAATAATCACAACTGAACTAAATATACAGTCTGAATCACTAGTTTCGGTATAAGATTATGCATGGTTACATTATCTTACGCCACTATTATTGGCATAAGAGAATCTTAGGTTTCCATAGTTTTTCTTCCCAGAAAACATCTTCATGGAAGCATTTTTAAAATTCTAAAAGAACATTTAAAACGTCTAAAACTGATATGGTGAGAAATAGTATAACCTTTCTATGTGATCTCACAAAGGTTATCCTATGAGGATACCTATATCCTAATGTATATCCCTCCTAGAACTACCCATGGTTCTATATACCTATATGTTATTTATAGTCACACACACACACACATATATATCCCAACATCATTCTCACGTTTAAATATTAAATACCAGTATAGATACATCACATCATCATGCAAAGTGATATATCAAACAATATGGAATATAAGTCCATCATGAATAGAGAGTAATGTTAATGAATAAATTAGATAACTAGTATGAAGAAAAAAAATTGAAATATATATTCCCGGTGATGATGCATGAATGCACCCTAAATCTTATAAAACTATAACAGAAACCCCGTAAATGGTAATTCATATTTCCATTACATCCTCCTTTATTTTTTTGTTTGATATTTTAATGTCAATAAAAATATCATTTATATTTTATTTCATCTTTAATATAGGTTATTTATATGTTTGTTTTAATTATCTAAACATTTGAGGACCAACGGATGGAAATGTGGTTTGTGTTTTGGCCTTGGGTTGATAGAAAATAGCCACCAGCTAGATGGTGGAACCCACTAGCTATTTGGTGGGGTTCCATTAAGTTTACTAGCTGTTTTAGACCCCAACATCTCACTAGTGTTCCCCAATGGGTAGTTGGTAAGTATAGTCTAGATTTTGGGATAAAAATTCTCAACGTGTCCTATAGGTATGTTTTTTGTGTGATTTTGTTTGTTTACAAAGCCATATGACCACAAATGATTATGGTTGGGTTTTTCCAAAGATTGGTTTTTTAAGGTGGTATAGTTTCCCAGTATTTTCCAAATTTTTGGGGCCTCAAAATCATGAATTTTTGTTTGGAAATGTAATGTTTTCTTCTATAGAATGGACAGTTTAAATAATGGTGAACGAAATAGGAAAATTAAGAGAGGCGCGAATATCTGTACATGGACCACATAACATTCCCAAAATGGGTTCGTGGCTACGTACCATATAGCGGGATTGGTACATGGATCACTTGAAATAGTTTGTGGTAATAGATTTCGATGAAGGGTGTGCGATATGTAGAAGGTGTGACGGTCCACGAAATGGAATAATAGAATGGTGTCTCATAATAAAAAAGGAAGTACATGAAAAAATTGTTTGCAGAATGGGTGTTTTTCATGGATGGAGGATTAGTATTCGGTGGAGGCTGTACCAAATCAATGATTTGGTAAATCTTGGATTTGTGTATTTTTTAGATATTGTTGCCTATATAAAGAGATATAATACCACCTATTATAAGAGAGATATAATATCATTAGAAATGAACTCTTTTCTCTAGAAAATCATCAAATACTGAAGGATATTCTCAATGGATAACTCCATAAATATTAATGTGGTCTTCACGAAAGGAATTTTTCTGTTGGTTTTTATGGATAATTGAATGAAAAAAAAGGAAGAATTTATATCGAAGAAGAATGTTCTACACAGAAGAAAAGACCTTCCATCAACATAGAATAGTTCACGAACATACGGTGGTTCTTAGAGGCATAGGTAGTTTGCAGACCGAGAACAATATGCCGACAAAGGATAGTTTTCATTGACTTTTTTTGAAGCGGTTCATAGAGGAGTTTCACAGAGTCAGTACATAGAGGTGTTAATCGATGGTGAAGGCATAGGTAGTCTGTGGATGAAGGGAAGCTGATGGATGTGGCAGTAGTATGAAGGGGTGGTGACCCTCATAACATACCCAATACACAGTACATAGGTGGAGCAGCTGGTTCCTGAAACACTCAAGGAATCATTAAAGAGCATTAAATTAGTTTGTGAAAGTATTTTTCCTGTACCTAGAAATACCTAAGAATGTGGAATTCGTCTATGAGTGAAAAAATAACTTCAATAGAGAATTAACCTATAGTTTAGGATGTTTTATTCATTAATATGAAGGGACCTACATGTTTACAAACATGTTTTGACCTACAAGCCTATACTCCATGAGTGGATTCCTTTCCAAGAGCAGTGAGAAAATGAATAGAAAGGAAATGTCCTTTTGCACCTTTAGTGAGCCAGAAAAAGTGTTATACAGAGTGACACTTTGGAATGAAGTGAGATGACCCTAAACCTTGTAAAGGTAGTGAACCTGGGAATAAAAGGTCAAGGCCAAAGATTTTACACATTATTGGAAGTGAGCCTTATTGAATTTGGTACATCGGAACATCGTTGTTGTATGCACCTTGGATGTAGCCCAGTGAAGGTGAACTAAGTGAAAATCTTTGTGTCCTGGTGAATTATTAACTGATTTACATGTAGTGAATCATCATCAGATAAAATTCTATGGGAAAATAACATTAAATATCATAACCAGTGACTCTTGTAATATGAAGGTCAAGATCAAGTGGGGAAAAATAATTTTGACATTAATATACATACCCTGATCCCCCACGCCTTTTCAGAGTATCTAGGACCCTTTTATATCTAACAATTAGTATCAATGTCAATATTTTTTTTATCAAGACTTGTTTTCTCTGACTTGGTTCAGTCAATTTATAAAGTTAAATACTCAGTCTTCTATTATATTGGTGTTTCATGGAAAAAAGAATAACTAAAATGATGAAGAAGAAGCCATGTGGAATTACTTTGTTTGGAAGTTTCTATAGAAAAATTGTGATTAAGTAAAAGGAATCCAAATTTTTATGGATGAATTTTTTCTTTGAATCAGATAAGGAAATGATAGACTCACTTAATGATTCTGCAAGAATGAGTGATGAACATGACAGAACATGTTATGATGCAACTAGAGATGATGAAGAAACTCCAAGAGGGCCAGAAGTGGAATCTCTCCATGAAAAAAGCAATTGGATCATAAATATGATGAAGAAATTGAATCTAAAGATATCTCGATCCAACCACTAGATATTCAGACCAATAAGATAAATGGATTAAATAAAAATATTATTAATGTGGCTACTGACCTTTGGGAGAAAAAATATTTTCAAGGTGAATATCTACAAAATATTTCTTCAATGATAAAAAAACTCAAAGCATATGACAAGGTAATGAATATGAACTTATAAGAAATTCATATTCTCAAAGCCAAAATTGATGTTCATGCTATATAGCTATCTAAACTTGTTCACGAAAAGAAAATGATTCAATAGGAAAATTCATGCTTTTATGATTTTTTTTCTCAAGAAAAATTGAATGTAATAGAGAAATGTGACATGGGGGATAAGCTCACATGTGAATAGGAAGATGAGATGAGTAAAGGGGATAATATGAATAGATAATTTAATGATCATGTTTAATAAAGGGATATAAACATTCAACAATTGGAAGAATAGTTATAATTAGTGAAAAAAGTAGTGGAGAGATCCATTGTCAAAGGAAAGTCTAGAATAAAAGAGGCCTTGCACTTATTATTTCATTATCCTTCAACAGGTGATGATGAAATGAAAGGAAAATATGTCATTTCTAAAGAGAAACAAGAACATATATTCTCATCTAAAAGTCCATATATATTACGAAAATAAGCATTGGGTTTTATGAATCTCCTTCCTTGGAAGAGAGGAAGAATGCTGTGAAAAGTTATAGAGATAATAAAAAACCTATAGTTTCAAAAGATTGACCTCAAAATGATTTTATAAGAAGTAATGAAAGCCTTTTGTATTCATGTGGAATGAATATTCATACTTCGAGATTTTTTCTTTGAGGTGTTGGAATATATTTCCTACTATGAAGACAAGAATATTTCAAAATCATAGAATAAGAAGAAGCCTCTTGAGAAATATTGAAGAAGTGTCTCTCTGAAGTGATTATCCAAGATGTTATCCTATTTTGGGATAATGGGACACACCATGAGTATGTTTTAGGAATATTTTGAGATAAATAATAGAATAATAACTCATGTTTCTCCAACATTTCATCTACGAAATAATTAAATTAGGTATTACATTGATAGAAGATGTTTTAAATGTTTTTATAATGGGAATTTGAAGGACATTATATAAATAAGAAAGGTAGGAAGGAAAAGGAACCCAGATGGAAATCCCAAGCATGTGAAAAGTATAATGAAAAATCTAGTACTATAAGACAACATGGTGAGCAGATAATCACCTATATAGCCTCACAAGACTCATAAGGAGCTCAACAAAAGGTGTATCAATCACCTCCCATGATTCACTCAGAATAGATCACATGGAATGAATTTAAACAAATCTATAAGAACAACGGTATATCTTCTCTAGTTGTGAATAAGAAGAATGTAAAATCAATGGACGAATCAATATTAGCAAGGAATGATGTAATGAACCAGACAAATGATAAAATAATAATGAATAAAGAATGTCTTGTAAAATACACATGTCATGATACATGCCGTGAATTGAAGGAAATAGAAAGATCCCTCCAATAGAGGGAAAATCAAGATCAAATATCTTGTGGAGACATTCCTACTCAGAGAAAAAATTATGAGAAATTGAATTTTGGTGAATCATCAATAAACAAAATGTGTAATAGTAGGTATAAACAACATATTGTGAACAATTCTATTCTTGAAAAATCTATATATCAGAAAAATTCTCAGAATGTTGGTAAATAATGTCTATTCAAATTTTCAAATAGTTGATGTTGGCAATGTAGTCTGGACAAGAATATAAAGAGTAAAATTCTTTTCATGAAATTACAAAAGGGTTGATCCATCAGGGTCGACCAAAATCCTATCCGTGAGGATTATAGTGTATTTACCTCTCCCCATGTGTATTAATGATTTTAACTAAGGATTATGTGTTTTACTATCTAGGGGGTATACAAATGTAGTGGAAGTCGCATCAGAAGATGAAAATTTGGAATGTAACATGATACCGAATGTGAAATGATTCAAATCCGCTAAAAGAATCGAGGAATCATTATGGGATAATTACTCAAAATTATTTTATTTCTTATGGATGTGTGAGATGTATATAATTTGTTTAGATAAATGGATGGGGATAATGTTATTAAATTTTTCTCTTGTTTCCTACACTGATCTCCAACTCATTAGGCATATAAGTTTTTATGATGGATCATCGTTAAGTTTCACTTGTAAAGAAATGATATAGGAAAAGATGATTATTTGTGGTCCAAACAAAATTAAGAGTTTCATATCATATGGGGGTGTTCTATCTCTTAATCAATTTCAAAAAATCTATGGAATAGAAAGGATGAAATTTTATGTTGTCTGAACTCCATAAAACTAATTGAATGAATAGTATTATCTAAAATCAAGTATTTTTCAAATATAAAATTGGATGATCCAATATTTACAAGTATTTAATATAAAATAATTGGTATCATGCCCCAAGTCAAGTGATACTTCTCCACTGTGAGAAGAAAGAATGCAGAAGAAGCAGCAATAAGCATGAACCTGCAAGATAACATCAACAGTATTTCAACAAGATGCTGGGAAAATTATTTGAAATAAATGATTTCCCAATAGTGAAAAATGTTTTCTTATAAAACGATATAGATGAGGAGAATAGTGGAAACAACTCTATATTAGTAAAAAAAACTGATGATTCATGCTCAAATAGACAGATAGAAAATCATTGGTGATCAGATAGCACCCGTTTAGACATGGATGATAAAATATCATAAAAAATATCATTATTTTCACAAGTGGAGCCTAAATAATTTGATGAAGTATCTATAGATGAGAATTGGGTTCAGAAAATGAATGAAAAGATTAACCAAATTGAGAAGAATTAGATTTGGTAGATTGTTTCGAGACCAGCAGACGAGAATGTCATCCAGAAAAAATGGGTCTTTAACAACAAAATGAATGAAACTGGTGTTGTGATTCAAAATAAAGCAATAATTTTTTTTGTAAAGGGTACTCCTATATAGATGGTATTGATATTTATGAGACATTTTCACTGGTTTCAATGCTAGAGACAATCAGATTATTCTTGGTCAAAAAAATTCAATGAAATATTATGGTTTTCTAGATGGATGTCAAGTCACCATTTCTGAATGGAGTTATACAATAAGAAGTTTATATTAAGAATATATATGGTTTTATCAATCATGAAGATGATAACAAAGTTTTTCGGGGGAAGAAATCAATATATGGTTTTATCCATGAACCATGAGCATGGTATTCAAAGCCTAACATGTTTTTGAAGAAGATCGGTTTCCAACATAGTGGAGTTGATTACAATCTATATTTCATCAAAGTGAGTAATCAAAGGATTATGGGGATAGTTTATGTCGATGAAATAATATTTGGTGGATCAGATAAAGAAAAATGTAGAAATATTTCTGAATTCATGAAAAGCGAATTTGAAATGTTGATCATTGGTGAGCTGATGTTTTTCCTTTCCTTACAGGTGACACATTGAAGGAATGGGAATTTTATTTATCTAAATATGCCAAGTAGGATTTGAGAAGGTTTGGAATGGTTAATTCCAAAGAGATGAGGCCTTTTGTTGCTACACAGTTGAAACTATTATAGAATGATGAAGGCAAGGTAGTTAATATCACAGAATATAGGAAAATCATTAGAAGTCTATTGTACCTGATAGTAACAAAGTCTGATATTGTATTTTCTACATGCCAAGCAGCAAGATATAAAAACAATCCAAAGGATAGCCATATGATTTTAGTGAAATGAATACTTTGGTATATCAAGGGCACAATGTATTTTGGTTAAATTTATGATGAAAAATCCAAGACAGAGTTATTTGGATATACAGATGCAGATTAGGCCGGATTAATAGATGATAGGAAATCAACATTTGGAGGTTATTTTTATCTTTTAGGATTTCGTATTTATTTTTTAAGAAAGAAACAATATTTCATTTCATTGAGAACCTTAAAAGATGAATATATTACAGCTACCCAACCATTCATGCAACTATTGTGGTTGAAGAAGCATCTTGAGGATATGGGGGATCGAATGAAATATCCTATTGCAATTTATTGTGCTAATTCATGTTCTATCAATCTTAGAAAAAATATCGTGCATCACTCAATAACAAAGCACATTGAAATAAAATTTCATTTTATCAAGGAGAAGGTGAATTGGGGGATTTTTATGTTAGAGTATGTGACAATAGAACAAGAAGTTGTAGATATTTTTACAAAGGTCATTCCCAATGAAGAATTTTAATGCATCAATTGGCTCTGGGAGTCTAGAAGATTCCCCTCACATAAAAAAGTGTGGATGTGGTCCCACCCCCTATCCCTGAGGTATGTTATCTGCTTCCCTAATGTGGTGATATGTGTTCATTACACTATTTCAAACAACCAAGAAGTTCCCTTTGAGGAAATTGACAAAGGGGGAGAAAGTTTAACTATTATAGGGGGAGAAAAGACATGTGGAGAAGTCATTATGTGGACCAACAATATAGGGAGAGTTAAAGATAAGATGAATATATTTGGATGATATTTGAAATAGGGGAGTATTAAATCTAACGATTCTATATGTGGTCAATCAATGATTTCATATCACGATAGCTGAGGTTCATGACGAAAGAGGTTTTTTGGTTTCAGGAGATGGCATTGGGAATGAAGTGATTCATTGTGTAAATTTTCATTATACTCATTTTTTCCCAGGCTGGGAATGGTTCATATGGTCTTAGAGTATGTGTTGAGTAAATCTATGATCACTGTCTTAATCTCATGAAGTGAAGGGTGGTTAAATATGGAAGGTATTTTATCGAGGTAACAAAATGAGATGAATTGTTGTGAGAAGAGTTGTCAGCAATTCCAAAGGGATAGATTGATGGGAAAATATCTAAAGGTGTCCTCTAGATATTTTTTGGGTGTGATTTTGTTTTTTGACAAATCCTGATGACCATATATGAGTATATTTGCTGTTTTCCAAAGACATGTTTCTAAGGTGGTGCAGTTTCGTAGTGTTTGCAAAAGCAATTGCCTCAAAATCAGGATTTTTTTTTAGAAATGCAAGTCTTTATTCAATGGACTGAATAGAGTGAAGAACATCAAATGAAATTGAAAATGTAAAAGAAGCATGACACCAAGGACATGGAACGTGTACCATGTCTGGGAAGGGTTCGAGGCTGCGTATAAGGCAGTGAGAACGGTACACAGAGCAGCAGAAATGGTTCGTGGAAATGGTTTTTGATGAAGGGTGTGTGGTATGATGAAGGAATAATGGTTCGTGAAATGGAAGAGGATAATGGTTCCAAATAGATATAAAGTAGTATGCGGACCTCCGTGAAAAAATGGTTCATGAAATGGGTGTGGCTCATAGTAGGAGGATCAATATACGATGGAGGTTGTACCGAATAAATGATTTGGTAAATCTTGGATTAATGGATTTTGTGGATATATTTTCCAATATAAGGAGAGATAATCCTACCTATAATAATAGAGATAAAATATCATAAGAGAACATCTCTTTTCCCCATGAATTTGGTGAATACCGAAGGATATTCACGAGGGAGAATTCCGTGAAGGATAATGTTATTTGCGTGTAAGGAATTTCATTGAAGGATTTTACGGGGCATTGAAGGCCAAAAATGAAGGATTTCCACAGAAGAAGAACATGGTATGTGGATGTGATGGTAGTCAGTGAATAGATAGTAGTTCATGGACTGTGGGTGGGTTTCCGAGTTAGAGGTTGTCTGTGGACAAAAAATAGTTTACAGACGAAGGATAGTTTTTAGAGACTTTTTGCGAAAGTGATTTGTAGATAAGGTTTGAGGAGTCGGTACATGGACGTGGTACACGATATCAAAGGAGGAGTCATTATAGGGATGAAGGGATGTTAATTGAAGTGGCAGTAGTACACTGAGAAGTTGTTCTATGTACCATACCTAGAACATAGTACGCGAGAAGAGTAGGTGGTTCGTGAAACACTCAAGGAATCTTGAAAGTGCTTCAAATCAGTTTGCGAAAGTTTTTATCCACTACCTTACAATACCTGGGAAGGTGAAATTTATCTACGGGTGAAAAAGGGACTTCAATAGAGCATCTAACTATAGTTGAGGATTCTATATTCATGCAAATGAGGGGACCAACATGTCTATAAACTCTGTTCGACCAAAAAGTCTATAAACTATGATGGGATTCATTTCCAAGTTAGGTGAGCAAGGGAATGAGAAAGTGGTGACCCTTTCCAACAGTATTGTGCAAGAGAAAGAGGCCTAGAGTGTGACCCTTTGGAATGGAGTGAGAAGACACTAAACCTTATAAAGATTGCGAGCTTGGGAATATAAGATCTAACCCGAAAATTGTACTCCTTGGTAGGAGTAAGCCTTATTGAATTTTGTATATCGAAACATCATTTTTGTGTGCTCCTTGGACGTAGACTAGAGAGGTTGAACCAATTAAAAAACTCGGTGTCCTTTCGAATTCGTTAGTACTTTACATTCAGTGCATCATCATCAGATAAAATTGTAAAGGACATAAATAGTAGAGAGAATAAATAATGACCCTTATAATAAAAAGGTCAAGATAGAGTGGGGAAAAAATAATTTTGAAAAGAATATCCATAACCTGATTCACCCCCACCCCCTCTGGGTATGTAGGACCCTTTTGGACCTAACTCTAGTGGTGTATTAAATTCATCCCATGGGTTTCAATTTCATAAAATTTATCACCCTTTTTAAAACAAAAATATGACCCCTATAGACCTATCTCAAATTTTAGTCCTTCTCCCATGGTCATTGAAATCTCCTATAAAAATCCCTTGTGGTATTCAGTCTTTCACCAAAGATAGGGCACTAGAATGGTGAGAACATCCTAGAAAATTTACTATTTATTCATCCTTCTTATGAGATGACCATAGATATATGATGGATCTATGTATTCTATCTTGATCTGATGAAGAAGTATCCCTATCTTCGTAGATCGGTGATGGATCTAACTTATTGATGATGTTTCTTGATTTGATCATGATCTAACATCTATAATGAACGTTCTTCATATATGTATAAAAGAATTATCTTCCTAGACCACATCATGGAAGTTTATTTTATGATATATCCTTATATCATTGATGATTCCATGATATATTGATGGAGGATTTGATGTGTCAATTACATATCATTGATCGGAGATTAATTCTTCATTAATTGTGATGTTTTTTCGATAAGTCTTTTTTAATTCAACCATCATGGGATATTATTCTTCTTTATTTTCATATTTAATCTCATTGATATTGATAAATTGATGATTTAATGATGATCATTGTATATAAATACGGCCCAATTTTAGAATAGATAACAAATTCATGATATGTTATTCATTTGACAATATATCTAGTGTTTTGGTGGAATTTCCTTTGACATACTTCAAAAAAAGTTCTTTTTAAAGACTTCATAGTGTTTTTGTTTCTATAATGGCCTTATTTTCATGGAATTTTATAAAGAATCATTGTGTAAATATCTTTCATTGATTAACTATAACCATAAATAGACATCCTTGATGTGTGGTCTATTCTCTGTGGGTGTGTGACATGCTTGGTATTTGATTCTATCATAAACCATGGGTATTTAATCAATAATATTGAGGTTGGAAATCCCTTACCATTTAGGTCCTTATGTATTAATGTTTCATTAAATTTTTGATTATGCTTGATAACCAACTATTATTATGTGTTTTCTTATGGTTTTGGGTGTTCCCTTGAGAAATTAATTGATTGTGACCATACGATTGTGGGTAGCCTATTGATATTTTTTCTTGATCTTACTTATTGTTCCATGGTATGATACTTCAATTATTGTCGTATTTTATAGCCTGTTGAATCTTGATTCAGGTATCAGGATGACCAGGTTTCTTTTATTTAGTTAGATTACCCCTTAGAGGGTGATCATTGTAACGACCTGAAAATTTGAATAAATCTTGTTTCCTAATTTTGTGTGTTATTTTTTTTAATCAACAAAACTATTTCATTTGATAACATGAGTATAATTAAAATGAGACTATTCGGTTTGTACTGTTATATGAGCATTGGTCAATATGACTGTTGGAAACTAAATGTTTCAATTATTGTCTCTAAATAAAAGTGAAATTGGTTAAATAATATAGAAAGGAGATTTGATGGCCTCATCAAGTAGTCTCAGGACAATCGAAGCCCATCTATTAGAACATGGGAACAAGGTATCACCACTAGTCTTTGCTCTAGAACGAACCCAAGACGAACATCATCGTGTGAAACTATAATGGAATCGCCATCACAAAAATTTCAAACTGATAGAAATTACTACTCGTGAAATGATGGTCGAGCTACCCTTGGATTCTCTCACCATAGCACACCTTACACATAGGTATTATACTGGGGTTATAAGGGGCTATGTAAGGGGACCATAACTGCTTTGTGAAATCCTTTGAGATAAATAATTTTTTTTTTCTTCTTATGGCGAAGTTTGTAAATTTTCAATTGTCCGGATAAATATAGGATGTATATTATTGATGAATTTTAAGAAAAATGGATATTTTAAAATATTTTTGTAAACCTTAAATAATTAATGATGTGCAATGATTTTTGAAAAATGGTCTTCTGCAAATGTGTTCATTATGAAAGCTGGAATCTAATAAGATCAACTAAATTTTTGGTGAATATTAATTTATGAATAGTTATTTTACGCATAGGATTAGAAATGTGACCAAATGGATTAGTAATCTCACTTAAAGAATGTATTAATATAATATAGGAACCTTGATTAAGTAATTTGATTCAACAAAATTGGTAAATTACTACTATAGAAATTATTAGTCATGTATTAGTTTATTTGGGTGAATAGCGTTTTTTAATTAAAAATACAATTACAAATATTTAGAAAATTATTTTTATAAAATGGACTTTATTTTTGAATTCATAACATCGATATTATGTCAATGTAATTTTTGGGGTTTTATTCTGAAAAACAAAATTTTTCAGTGAATAGTGTTTTTATTTAAAAATTAAATTAAAAATATTTGGAAAATTATTTTTATAAAATGGACTTTATTTTTGAATTTAGAGTATTGATATTATGTTAAAATAAATTTTTGGGAGTTTTCTAAAAAAGTTGAATTTTCTGTGAATAGTAAAAATATAGTTTTAGGGTTTCCGTATGTTTAATGACATCATAACTGCATCATGATGTTGTCATGAGATATTTTAAGGGATGATAGACTTTTTAATAGTAAGATAAGGTATGAGGTGTCCCAAGTGGCCATACCAAGTGGAAATACCACTTGTTTTACCAATACCACCAATGAGGTGTCCCTTGGCCATTAATGCCTTGTCCCCTCACTTCACCTATAAATACCAAGCCATTCTCTCATCCTTTCCATTAAAAAATCATCCTCAATGATGTTCTGTTCTCCTTACCTCCCAATGAGTTTCCCAAAGTTTCCTAATGCCTCCCAAGTTCCCAAAGTTCATGATTTCGAAGTTACTCTTCAAGATAAGTGATCCTACCTCTCTCTTCCTTTCCATGTACTCTCTTTTATATCATTTCATTTTTGCTCCATGTTCATATGTTGGGGATGTTATTTTATATTCATCCTAATTTACTTTTCATGTTCATATGATGAGAGACCCCCTCTTTCTCTCATCAATTAATTTTAAGAATGTTTAACTGGCGTCGTTAGGCTGCCAAACTTTTTAGGGATTCTTTCACCCATCTCATTTTCAAGTTCTATTTTCATGTCAAGTCTTTCATTTTAATTTTTATTTTTTTGGGGAATTATATCCATATCTATCATACTGATATTTTATTTTCATATGATTAGAGACCCTATTTGATATCATCAATTCATTTTTTTTATGTTTTAAGTGTTGTCGTTAGGCTGCCGAATTTTAATAAGAGAAATCTTATTTTTCTCTCCCTTCCATGTATTTCATTTCATATGGTATGTCTATAAAATTTCATTACCATGTTTTTATATACTTTATATCCTGCCCCTCTAGTGTTTTATGGATCATTTATGAGTGGGTGACCCATGTCCCCTATCTTTTCAGTATTTTCTAAAACCCTAAAACATAGCCGTTATGCTGCCAAATTTTCATCTCAAAATGTCTCTCACTATTTCTCAAATTATTTTATTTTATTAAGTGAAAACTCAAAATTATTTATTCTATAGGGGTATTCAAATTTATATCAAATTGTTCTATTTTCAATTCTGGGATTTACATACATGAGCCACACTTTTCTTTTCTGTTGGTTTAAAGTGACATAAAGATCACGTCTTTAATGCATTTTTTAAAATGTAATGACATTTAAATGAAACGCATTTATTTTATACTATATGGGTTATTTATGAAATTATTGATGATGATATATGTGGCTCACATAATAATAAAGTGAAATTAATGGTGCTCCCAGATATCCCTCCAATGCATTCAATAAATACTTAATCTCTAGAGATGAGCATTTTTAACGATACCTTATTGATTAACCTTGTTAAATTTTTAATGACACCTTGGGGATAGACCATGGTGAAACGGAAATGATTGTATATGTTAAATAGTGTAGCCACAACTTCATGTTATGAAACACATTCTCTTTATTATGATATGCTTCATGATCTCTTTCTCATGCCTTAAAGTTATTTTTCATGACTTTTTGATGTATCTCAAGTTCACATGTAAAATGTTTCCCTTGTTTCCCTTACCGAGCCTTCTACTCATACTTTCCTTTTATATATGATCCCAGGTTATGAGATGCTGTAATGAATTTTGGATGAACAAATGGAGAAGCCTTTCAAGTGTTTAAGAAGAATGTTTTCTTTTGTCGTGTATTGAGTTCCTGGTTTCCATGATTCTAAACCTTAAAGATCCATGGTTTTGTATAATGTAATGAAAGTTTATTTGATAAAAATGAGGGATGTTATAGTTGATATTAAAGGATGTTTTAGTTATTTGTGGAAATTAGGATATGAAATCATTAGGAATAACCCTATAGAAAATATTAAATATAGGAAATATTCCTGCTATTTTGGTGAGTATTGATTAAGTGGTTTCCAAACAAATAAATCCATTTCTGGATACAAACAAGTAGTGGTGGCTCTGGAACAGATGTTCCTAGGAGTGAGAACTCTGATAAAGTGTTTTGGGCTTGACCAGGGGTAACCTGGTGCATGAAAACAGGCCTTGCTACACTCTTGGTTTGACACACCCGGGGGATATTATTTGGTAAATTCATAAGATTTGTATGAACCATTATTAAAGGGACAACGATAAAATAAAAGAATGATTCACATAAGAATATATGATAATGTATAACCTAGATTAGAACCTAGGGGATAAAAAGTTAGGGTATACTTTTCCCTTACACGTTTATCCTTATATGAATTATGTTTCCTTTTCATGATTATTGGTTAAGTATTTAAGCCCCCTAATTATACTTTCTTTTCTTAATTAATGGAGGGAAATGGAAGAATATGTCCCAACAACCAATGTGATAGCAAATGTGCGGATTTCCCTATTAATATGACAGAGATGACAAGAGATCATGTTGAACGTATTTTCATTATTCCAAACCAGCTATCAAACATCATAATTAATAATTGGTACCTAGTTGAATGCCCAAATTCGTGAAGGAAGAAGAAGAAAAAGATTCAAGGATGTTCATCTGATAAACTTGATAAGGTAAATAAGACCCAATTTTCTATTGTGAAAAAAGTGTGGAAAGTGAAACCAAAGTTAATTTCACAAAGGAACTAGGAGAGGTTTTATGTGTGGGGTGATTGGGCATAACATAGCCAATTGCTTTAAAACAATGGATAATGAGATGAATAGAGATAAGGTTCGATCTAATGTACCTTATACTTTTCAATGTCATAAATGTGGATAAGGTGGACATTATCCAAGGCAATGATCTCTTGGAAGGGATGAGAAGCATGATGAGCATAAATAATCTTTAAGGACAAGGGAGCAATGCAAGTCCTATGGTGAGATAGATAATGATGTCTAAAGTACATGTAACTTCTTCGCAATAATTTTCTATGTCATGTTGTATTCTAGTCCATGCCATAAGAGCATATCATTAATGTTATCTATGAACATCGAGTCACTTCCTAAGATGGTTTTATGACATTAAGGAAAACAACTTCTGTTTTGTACGACATGTTGATGTTGTGAAGTTGTTATTCTTCAAAAAAATGAGTAGGGGATTAAAAGATGATTATTATTTTGGAAGACATTCACTATTTTGGGAACCCTATATGATTGAAGTAAATAGATTACTACGGTATTTTATTTGAGTCTAATAAGATCAACTGAATTTTAGGTGAATAATAATTTATGAATAGTGATTTTATGCTTATGATTAGTAATGTGACAAAATGGATTAGTAATCTCACTTAATTAAAGTATTAATATAATATAGGCACCTTGATTAAGTAAAGTGATTCAATAAAATAGTAAAATAACTATTTTAGAAATTATTAGTCAAGTATTAGTTTTTTTGGGTGAATAGTGTTTTTTTAATTTAAAATGAAATTAAAAATATTTATAAAAAAATTTCTATAAAATGTAATTTATTTTTGCATTCAAAACATTGATATTATGTTCAGGTAATTTTTGGAGTTTTTTATGAAAAAATGAATTTTCAGTGAATATTATTTTTATTTAAAATTAAATTAAAAATATTTAGAAAATTATTTTTATAAAATGGATTTTATTTTTGAATTTATACTGTTGGTATTATGTTAAGCTAAATTTTTGGGAGTTTTCTAAAAAAGTTGAATTTTAAGTGAATAGTAAAAATACCGTTTTAGGGTTTAGGTATGTTTAATGACATCATAACAGTGTCATGATGATTTCATAAGATATTTTAAGGGATTGTCGACTTTTGAATAGTAAGATAAGGTATGAGGTGTCCCAAGTGGCCAATACCCTGAGAAAATACCACTTGTTTTTCCAATACCACAAATGAGGTGTCCCTAGGCCATTAATGCCTTCTCCCATCACTTCCCCTATAAATACCAACCATTCTATCATCCTTTCCATTCCAAAATCCTCCACAACTATTTTCTGGTCTCTTTACCTCCCAAGGATTCCTCCCAAGGTTCCCACAAGCCTCCCAAGGTCCCAAACATCATGATTTTAATGTTAATCTTCAAGGTAAGGGATCCTACCTCTCTCTTTCTTTCCAAGTACTCTGTTTTATGTCATTTATTTGATGCTCCATGTTCTTATGTAAGGGATTCTATTTTATATTCATCCAACATTCCTTTTTATGTTCATATAATCATAGTTTCCCTCTTTCTTTTTTAAATTTATTTTAAGAATGTTTTAGTGGCACCGTTAGGCTGCCGAATTTTTATGGGATTCTTTCACCCTTATCATTTTCAAGTTCTATTTTCATGACAATTATTTCAAGTTCCTTTTTATTATTTTGGGGTATGATTTCTATATATATCATACTGATAATCTATTTTAATATGACGAGATACCCTATTTGATCTCATCAATTCATTTTTTTGATGTTTTAACTGATGTCATTAGGCTGCCGAATTTTCATAAGAGAAATCTTATTTTTGTCTTCCTTCCATGTCTTTCATTTCATATGGTATATCTATAAAATTTCATTACCATATTCTTATATCCTTTATATCCTGTCCCTTTACTGTTTTATGGTTCATTTATGAGTGGGTGACCCATGTCCCCTCTCTTTTCAGTATTTTCTAAAACCCTATAACATAGCCATTATGCTCCCAAATTTTCGTCTCAAAATGTCTCTCTATTTTTCTCAAATTATTTTATTTTATTAAGTGAATACTAAATACTATTTATTCTATACGGGTATTCAAATTTATATCAAAATGTTCTATTTTAAATTCTGGGATTTTCATACATGATCCCCACTTTCATTTTCTGTGGGTTTAAAGTGACATAATGATCCCATCATTAAATCAGTTTTTAAAATGTTATGTCTATGAGATAAAACCCATTTCTTTTATTCTATATGGGTTATTTATGAAATTATTGATGATGATATATGTGGATCACATGATAATAACGAAAAATTAAGGGTTCACCCTGATAGAGCTCCAATTCATTGGGTAAAGACTTAATCTCTTGAGATGACCATTTATAACAATACCTTGGTGAAAAACAATGGTAATTTTTTAATGACACCTTGGGGATGGACCTTTTTGAAATGGAAATGATTGTCTATGTTAAATTTTGTAGCCACATTTTAATGTTATGAAACACATAATTTTTATTATGATATTCCTCATGATCTCTTTCTCATTCCTTAAAGTTATTTTTCATGACTTTTTGATGTATCTCAAGTTCACATGTAAAATGTTTCCCGTATTTCCCTTACTGAGCCTTCTTCTCACCTATTCCTTTTATGTAATCTCTCAGGTTATGAGATGCTTTAATTAACATTGGATGAACAAATGAAGAATCCTTTCATGTGTTTAAGAATAATTTTATATATTATCATGTATTAAGTTCCTGGTTTCCAAGATACTAAACCTTAATGATCCTCGGTTTTGTATAATGAAATGAATTCTTATGTGATAAAAAGGCGGGATGTAAAAATCATGATGACATAATGATGACTACAAATGTTGACTTGTTTAATGGTATGGTTCATATCCTAGAAATATTTTTTTAAATGAAACTCTAACTTGTATGATAGAGTGTCTGAAAAATTTAGGCCAATGTGGGAGAATGATATATAGGGGTAAGGTGTTATCCAATAATTTCAAACATATTGAGTGGGAGTTACCATCATCCAAGGATAATTAACACCATAATGAATGGGTGAGTAGTGTTTCCTTAAAGGTATTACTTTTATGTTATACATTGATATCCTTATCGAAATCATGTTAAGAAGGCACGTTCCAGGTTTGTAGCGGCTTGGTCAGTGAACGATGACTTATCCCATCAGTGGTTTTATATTTATTTGAAAACATATTTATATTATGTAATACACTATTATATATTAAGTGATCTTAATTTAAGAATGCATTGGTGGTTTCTAACTTCTTTTATTACATACACTCTATATGTGAATCTTGGTACACATGCAGACTTCATGATTAGGGTTCCATTGAAGTGTAAGGTCACTATGATAGGGAGTTGAGGAGATAGGGGCTTGGAGTCAAAGGGGATATCGAGAAACACTCTTGGATATTTATTATTATTTTATTATCATTACATGTGATTATTATTTATTGTTTTGGATTTCCACTTTGATATTTTGTAATTTTATTTATATGACTTTTGTGGTAAGAAAAAAGAAAATTTTAATTTAGTTTCTAAAAGTTGTTCTAATTATTATATTTTATTACATTATGTTATTTCTTTGTGTGTAGTGATGATTTGATGTCAAGGGTATAGTCCTTAAATTTATGGTGTTTTTACCCTCACTACTAGTCAATTATCTCTTGAAAATAGGGAGGTGCACATGAGGATATGTGACTCTCTTGATTATATCCAGTGGTTTGGGTCTAGAAGTTAGAAACTAGTATTTTATCTAATACGTAGCTATAATTTCATTGAAACTACCTCGGTTTGAGGTATGGGGTCCACAACAAACTCCTTGTGCTTTATGATGGGGTGGAGTGTCAAACCCATATAAAAGTGGGATACAAAAAAGGATAATTATTATTACCCATGTCAACATCATGAACCAATATTTTTGGTATCCTACCTAATTATAACTCTATATTTAATAGATATTAGTTTGTGGTTAAAATCATTAGTTGAATAAGTGTCCTGATGGGTAATATCATGTGGTGTGTTGGGAAGGGTGACAAGGTATTTTAGGATACCCATGGGGTCTTATGAACATGTTCATGGACTAGGGAGGTTGGGTCATGATACATTTTATGTGTTTTATACTACACCATATTACTTATATATATTGATAAGAAAAACTTCAAATCAAAAATTTCTAAATTTTACATTCTACCCAACTTAATAAATTTCACCCTTGAAATTTCCACACACATACTTGGTCCAAAATATATGATCATGATTTTATTTCATTACATCCTCAATTTCCCACATTTCTTATTTTTACTTATGGTTTCACTAAATTAATTTTACAAGGTGAGATTCCCTGTTACATATAACATTGTCTATATGATCAAAAATCATCACTAGATTCTCCAAATAAAATAGGTTGTGCTATATTTGTATCAAATACTGATTTAATACAATTCATTGAATAAGAATATATATATATTTTCATGAGGGATACTAGGAACATTTAATTAACTTGAATTAGGTTTGGTTGATTATTCAATTGATAATGTACATCTCATATGCAATTGAGTATCTCAAAGGGGATGATATACATAGGTATAAGAATTATCATTTTTTCAAACTTCATGGATCACTTCTAAGGTTATATTTGCAAAATAATTTTTTCTCTAATATCAAATTATGTGACTCATCAATTATTCGAAACATATATCATTTTTTTACTCTGAGTATCTATAATTTGTTAATAAATAGCATTAAATTTCTATATAATCACTTTCATATGTTTTTATCTAAATATGTTTTATTCACCAAATTCATCCCAATGATTTTGTATTTCCATATCTCTTTTTATATAATGATTCATATGGGTTCATCTGGATACTTAATTAGAAAATATTAGTAATATTTAATATTGTTTCATATTTTTATTATTTGACTATTATGATAAATTATAGAAAATAAAACCCAAACAAATGTTTAGATAGAAATTGTAAAAAACTACAGTAGAGGGGGGTCTTATAGATGATATGTTCAAGAACTATTATATAAGGTGTTTAGTTGTTTGGATGATGTTTAATGGAAGTAATATTCATTACATGAATTTCATTCTTTAATTGTTTTAACAATAAAGGGTTTACATAAGAGAATTTGACAATGGTACTTAAGGGTCCTTAGAAAAAAGATCATATATAACAATAAAATTTTCAAACATAAGTATAACTTACAAGTTTACTAAATGATAGTTTTAATGTTACAATTTATATAAGATATTAGAAAATATGATGATTAATGGTGGGATTTCAAAAAATATAAAAGGTCGGTTCAACTAGATTACTTGTTAGGACTATTATAATAGTTGGGTGAGACTAATTGTATGGGTTTTTGGTTCTTGCTAACTCTATTAGTGATCTAAATTGTATAAATTTATAAAGTGATTATAATCATGTATCTTATAATTTTAAGTTATGTAATGTAGTGTTCTCATAATGATTTAGGATTTAATTTTTAAACAAAATAACTTCATTGATCCCATTTATTATTTTTATTTCACCTAAATTTTATTTTATGATTTACTTGTGTGTTTGTGAATATTGAATTGGTGTGCTTAATTATGGTGTAGTAAAAGTCATATGTTTTGATACATTATATTAATTTGAATTCCTAATCATAGTAAGTTCAAGAGATTAATAGGGACTCCTCAAACCATTTTAACATTTAATGATAATATTATGGATTTATTCTGTTTAATTATTGTGTTTTCCGAACAAAACATGAAAAATAAACACAAGGAATTTTATTTAATTAAAACATTGAAATTTTTACATTACAGAAAGACAAAAGGAAACTATACTACCAAAAAATAACTTATAAGAGACCTATTAAAATTATAGGGATACCACCCAATATAATAGAAACCCCAAAAAAGATTGTAAGTGTCTTTCGGATCTGTCACAATAAACATAAGTATGGCCAGAGCTACTGAAGCTGCACTTAGCATCAGTGGAATGATGTGCACCATATTCGCTAAGATGTTTTGAATATGGAACACCTTATTTCAATTTTGTTAAAAAGCCTTAATCTAAATCTATCCCTTAGGAGACCGTTGAATTTCTAATGGTGATAATTATAGTCATTGGTCATTCTGGTGGTTTAATTTAAGATATATAAGTATAAATTTTTTTCCAAAATATTTATGTTATTTATTGAAATAATAACTTTAAGCATATAAAATATTTTTTATAAAAATAAGAAGGATAGTGATTTATATTTTATCTACACATACTGTGATTTCAAAATTAGGTATCTATTTCAAATACCTTTCAAATGTTTCAAATGTTTGGAAGGATTTTATAAATATTTTCATTCGTGATGTTTAAACCATGGTCTTAACTGAAATATGTTTCTGATTTATGTAAACTATTATAAGGTTTTCATTACTAAATACAAAATCATGATTTATAACATTGTGTTTTATAAAACTATGGAAAATAAGTAGTTATAGTAAATGATTCATTTTTTATCCTATATGATTATATGAAAACCTATTTTACTATTTAATGAAAAATAAACATTTTCTTTGTTAAAATTTAGGTGAGACCCCACATAGTTGAGGGACACCATGTGGAAACCCTTAAATCCTTGATGGGATCCTCACCCACAACCCCCTATAAATGGCCCAGGGGCAGTGCACACGTAAGGTGCGTGCTATGTCGTGAGCACAGAGAAAGTCTAGAAAGGCCTCAACGTGCACTGAAATGTAAGGGACTAGAGCACAACACCATATGGGGCAACACAGAGGCGTGAGTGGGCGTAAGAGTGCGCCCGTAGAATAACCTTGTATGAGGTGGTACTGGGAGGGGAGAGGGAGTAATATGAGCATAGGCTTGGAGTCTCGAGCTTTTAATAGAGTAGAAGAGTTCTCTCTATTTTGATGTCGGACGACGATTTTTGGTCGGGATTAGATACAGGATGTATGATCACACCGCGCTTGATCTGATCCGTCTGATCCATTGTATATCTAATATGGGCCTTTCAATTCTTTCAAATCACTGTGTCTTACCTGAGCTGTATGATCACACATGATCTAATATGGACCATCCATCCTTTTTAAATCCCTATGTATCACTATAGTCGTGCAACCTTCTCCACGTTAGTTCACTGTTGTTCATTCTTTTCTAGTTTTTCATCCTCGTAGCGCCTTCTCTTCCTCTGCATGCGCTGAACCAGTGGAATTTCACCCCACTGGAACCATTTTTCTTCCATGTCTGTGATGCTAGTGTCCCCTGTTTGTCACTCTTTTTTGACAAATACTCACCCTCAATAATTTTTAAACCGAGTGGGCCTCGGTTTTCCAACAAGCGTCATAAAAATATATATGTGTGTGTGTGTGTTTTATGTATATTATATTTTATATATATGGCTCATTGCACTTCTGTTCTCCTGGTTCATCCTCCTATCAAGCTTCCTGCAAGCTTCCTTGATCCTCTCCTCCTTCTTTGGACTATATAAGGTATCAATTTTCAATGTTTTATTATAATAAAACGTTTATATCATTGTGTATAAATGAATATATGTATATATATAGTTTTATACTACTTATTAATCATAACTAACATAAGGTTTTCTAAATGTGTTTTGAAGTATATTACCCATGCAAGTAACTCTATGTATATTTTTCTACACGAAAAACATTTTTGTCTTTTTCCACAGATAAACATATATGTATATAAGTACAAAAAAGTTGCAATAACTCCAATCCTACCTCGTTTGAGTCCTTTAAATGTAATTGAAAATGTTCAAAATATTTTTTTCTAGTATGAAGCACTTTCAGTGGTAAATTATCTTTTAAACTGTAAGGAAAATATATATACAATAACGTCTTTTAAAAATGAAACCAGTTTGGGTCATTCTTCTTCTATAATGATATTCTGTTTAAAAATATATTCTAAAAACACGTAACCCATAAAACAGATTTTTTTTTATTTTTTTAATATAAAAAACCCATGTTTGAAATGGTTATATATTGATATGTGTATATATATATATATGTTTATGTAACAAATCTTAATTTTTTCCCAAAACATATCCCTTGTGATTAAACTATGTTTATGAAGAAAACAACAGTGGCAAGAAATTCATAAATCTTATTTTGGGTTTTGCAGATCATATATAAGTATATATATATATATAAGATTGTTCCATGAATTTCAAATACACATGAATGGATATTTTTTGAATTTGATTTACCAAGTAAGTGTTATGGTGGTTTTCATGTTAGAGAATAAATATAAATTCATACATAAGTATACATGGTTAATTATTTCTTTTAATGCATGAAAATTTCTCAAGAAATAATCCATACTTTGTATTTTTCAATTTTCACAAGAAATTATTCATATCAATTTGTGTTTATGTTTAAAACTTTTATATAACAATTAACATTACATGGATTAAATAAGTATCTTCAAATCAAGACATGTAAACATGGTTTTGGAAGAGGTCCCATTATTAAGGGTTTAATGCAAGTGTTGTTATTTTATGGGACAACCCATAATTTTATGTGTACTAGTTCTTACTACATGTGTAGGGTATGATGTTTTAGTTCATGCACATCACTGTTAAATATGAAACTAACAAATGTATTTATTTTATACTTAATGAATAATTCAAATAAATTATGTTTGAAAATGATTATGGATTAAGAATGTAAGTTCATACGTAGTATGGACACTATAGAAATGAGTCCATACTAAGACATGTGAGAAATGTATTGGACTTAAATGATGTATGGGTGTACCCTGAATTATACAGTGCTCTAATGCATTAGGTAATTTGATGAATCTATTGATTTAATAGAAATTATGTGTGGACATGATGCTAGTTTTTCTCACAACTATGTGTTGTAGTAAACCACAATTATATTGCGTTTTTCCCATACAGCCTTGGCGCAAGGCCTTGACAAAGTTTGGCATTATACATACCCACATTATATAATGGTAAATGATCAACAAATGGATTGTTCAACTATTAGAATAACCCTTGGCTAAGAATCCTCTATGACAATTGTAAGGAAGGAATAAAGCATAATAATGTATTCAAATGTAAAGTTATAAAGGAAAGTATATTTAATGTTACGGTTATATGAATTTAATTTAATTTCTAATGAATCATGATATAAATGATTATGTTGAGAACTATGAATTTATATTTGGAATGATCAATTTATGATTTATGCACATTTCATAAATTTCTTGTATACATGTGCACACTCTGATTCATGTTTTATTAGAAGTTTTTATGTAAGCACAAGTATCTTCTATAAAAGGTTCTTCAGAAAAATGTTTTCAAGTAACCATTGAAAATATTGATGGTGTTCCTCGAGTTGTAATGTTTCCCTCCTATGAAAATATTTTAAGATTGTTTCAATGGTTTCTATTTTAATAGGGGAATTTCTTTAAATGTTTTAAAACCCTTACTAGGAATTGTTATGCTCACCCTAAATTTTAATCTTGGTTTTATAGGATTTAGTAGATTATTACCTGCTTTGAGTACTCTTATGTGATGACATCAATATAAAGCATAACCTTAACATGTTTTTGGAAGAAGTGTTTTAGCAGCATCTAATCTTCCACAATCGAAACCGAATCGATCCTTTATATTGGGAAATGATGTGTAATTATTATATTCTTGTATTTATGAAAAACAAATTACACACCATGTTTCAAGCACCGATTTCAGACCTTTGCAATCGAGGTCGGGATAGTTTGTATCAGAGGTTCGATTTAAATAACTCTGGAAAACTAGAACTGAACAATAAAAATTAAGCATTACTATGTATGATATTTTCATAAATTTAAAATGGAAAACGAAAATACCAGTCTTTTGTCTCTTCCAATTGAGGCTCCGGAAACCATATTTTCCATAGCTAGCCACAAAAACATTGTAAACTATATACACATTATTATGACATGAAAACACCTCTACAACATGTCGAACTCTCCTTGTGTACCTCAACTCCACCGAAGAGTGGGTTTAGACTACCTATTTGTTATGAAAATTCAATTTCCATCCTACCTATTTCAGGGAAATTAATTTGAGGGTATTTTTAAATGCTTCAGCGTAGAAGAAGGCATTTAGTCCCTCATGTCTTTCTAAGAAGCTGCAGTAGTGGCTGACCTCCGCATAACATATATGTCCCAAGTATTGTTCTATGGCCATTATAGTCAAGTAATTGATTTATAAATTCTTGGAATTGAGGACTTACATTCTTTGTATAGACATCAAGTACATACTGATGTATCTAGGCTCTACACCCCCCATGTCTCACTCTGGAGAGACAATAATTGTACCCATGAGATTGAACCATACTGCTCGGGTTGCATTTTGATCAGGGAGATCAAGAGTTTTAATTTTTTTTGGGGATTCATGTAAGTGGGAACTGTGGAAACCATTTGTCATAGGTGTTATGTACCATTTGTTTTATGAGAATACAACTTGTTTTTTCTTCTTTCTCTTATCATTTCAGTGTTTGTACATCACTGATAGGACTTTCATGAAAAACATTTATTTTATGATGGAAGTAAAAACCCATATCTTATCTCTTCCCATTGAGGTACTAGAGGCCATTATGGACAGAACCTTTTCGGAATAATACCTTCCCTTTGAAAACCTATGAAGAACCTAAAAACATCATTATGAGGTATCGAACAATCAATACATTCCCTACTCCTTCAAAGGGAATGCCTATATCTACCACTACATAGCCACTGTCTAACTCACTGAGTATAGGCGAAGGGGAATGTACCATGAGGGTCTTTTCATATGCTTCACTCTATCCCGAAACATCATGGCAAGGGAAAGGTTTCAAGAGTCTTATATGGAAGGGAACCTTCGTGCATTCTACATGCACCAAATCCTGAGCTTCAGTTTGTATGAAAATGTCTACAACATTGGCATTCTCGGACCAGAGACTGCCCAAAGAGTTCATATATATTTTATCCACTTAGACAACTCTGAACTTTCTACAATTCAAACCTCCCTCTGGAAGCCTAAGTGTGCAATGAATGACTTTAACCCTTATTGTCCAAGGTGTGTCTGGACTGGGTAAGCAGAAGTATTGAATACCGATTTAGGTATTCATCTGACCGCACATGACGATCCTTTACGGTGGGGGATGTGGTGAAGATTTTTAGAGAGTCTTTTTATCATGGTTATATGAAATTAATTGATAGGATTAAAATCCTGTTAAGGTGGGGATAATGTGATTCCACAAACATTTTTCACATGTAATAATAATATTATGGTTTTATTCAAATTAATTTTCATGTTCTCTGAACAAAACATTAAAACAAAACAAAAGGAATTTTATTTAATTAAATCACCAAAGTGTTTACATTCAAACAAGATCAATGGAATCCATACTAAAAAAATAACTACTAATAGACCTATTAGAATTATAGGGAGACCAACCAATAAAAAAAAAACCCTATGAAGATAGTAAGGGTCTTTCAGATCCATCACAATAACCATCAGTATGGCCAGAGCTACTATAGCCACACTGAGCATCAGTGGAATGAAGTGAACCATATTCACCAAGTTGTTTTCAATATGGAACACCATGTTTCGTGTTTTTATACAGCCTCAATCTAACTGTTTCCCTTAGGAGATCATTGGGTTTCTAACTATTATAATTATAGTCATTGGTTATTCTGTTGGATTAATTTATAATTTATACGTATAAATAGTTTTCCAAAATTTTTAAGTAATTTATTGAAATAATAAAATTAAACATATAAATTATTATTATAAACTTAATAAGGATAGTGAATTAATATTTTATCTACAATTATTGTGATTTTAAAATTAGGTATTTATTTCAAATACCTGTCAAATATTTCAAATGTGTCAAAAGATTTTATAAATATTTTCATTCTTGGTGTTTAAACCAAGTTCTTAACTAAAATATGTTTTTTTGTTTTGTAAAACTAGTTTATGGTTTTCTATATGAAATATTAAAGCATGATTTATGACTTTGTGTTTTGTAAAACTATGGAAAATAAGTAGTTATATTTGAGGATTATGTTTTGTTTGAACCTATATGAGTATATGAAATACTATTTTACTTGTTAATGAAAATGAAATATTTTATTTGATAAAATTTAGGTGAGTTCCCCCCCCCCACGGTAATGGCCCAGGGGCAGTGCATACGCATGGTGCGTGCTATGTCACGCGCATAAGGAAAGTCTAGAAATCCCTCATCATGAACCGACCACCATGGGACTAGAGAGTGCCACCATGCTAGGAGGCACATAGGAGTAGGTGGGATCAAGTCTGTGCTTGCAGAAGAACACAGTACTGGATGGTACCTGGAGGGGAGATGGAGTAATCTAAGAATAGGATCAGAGTCCCGAGCTTTTAAAGGAGTCATGATGTTTGCTCCATTTTGATGTGGGACGATAATTTTCTTCCGGGAATAGATACGTGTTGTCCGATCACACCACATGTGATGTGATCCGTCTAACCCATCATAGAACTAATATGGGCCATCTGAGTCTTTTAAATCACTGTGTCTTACCTAAGCTGTCAGATCACACACGATCTAATCTGGACCATCCACCCTTTTTAAATCCCTGTGTTTTACAAATCCACCCAATCTTCTCAACTTTATAACATATACCTTCATTATTTTCTGATTTTAAATCCTCACAGTTCCTTCTTTTTCCTATGAGTGCACTACCCCAGTGGATTTCTGTCAAACTTGCACCATTTTTCTTCTACACCTGTCACACTAGTGGCCCCTGTTTGTTACTCAGATTCCACAAAGACTCACCCATTGTCTTTTTTTTTATACTGAGTGGGACTCGAGTTTCCATCAAGAATCATTAATATATATATATATGTGTTTTATGAATAGTATAGATTATATATATATGACTTGTTGGACTTTCGTTCTTCTAGTTCTTCCTCCTCTCAAGCTTCTAGCAAGCCTCCTCGAGCCTCTCCTCCTCCTTCGAACCAAGTAAGGGATCATTTTTCTATTTTTTATTATGGTAAAACTTTTATAAATTTCTATTTAAATTAATCTCTCTATATATATAGTTTTATAATACTTCTTAGTAGTAACTCACATAAGGTTTTCTATGTGTTTTTTAAGTATATAACCCATGGAAGGAATTCTATGTTTCATTTTCTACATGAAACCCCCTTTTTATCTTTTTCCATGGATATACATATATGTATTTAAGTACATAAAATTAGTAATAACTCCAATACTACCTGGTTTGAGTCCTCTAAATGTAATTGAAAATGTTCCAAATATGTTTTATAGTATAATGCACACTCAGGGGTTAATCATTTTTTGAACTGTAAGAACGATATATATATAATATCATATTTACAAAATGAAAACTGTTTGAATTTTTCTTCTTCTTTAATTATATTCTATTTAAAATGATATGCTAAAAACATGTCACCCATCAAACAGATTTATTCCTTCTTGATTAAATATAAAAACCCATTTTTCAATGGTTATGTATTAATGTGTATATATATATATATAAGTTTATATAACAAATCCGAAATGGGTTTTTCATGAAACCTATCCCTAGTGACTGATCTATGTTTATGAATAATACAACAGTGGAAATAAATTATTAAATCTTATTTTGGGTTATTCAGATCCTATATAAGTATATATATATATATAATATTTGTCCATGAATTTCAAATCCAAATGAATGAATATGTTTCGAACTTGATTTCCCATGTAAGTGGTATGGTGGTTTTCATGTTCGATCATAAATATACCTTCATACATAAGTACACCTGTTTAATTATTTCTTTTAATGCATGAACATTTATCAAGAAATAATCCATAAATTTTATTTCCCAATTATGACATGAAATTATTTGGATCATTTAGTGTTTATGTTTTAACATTTTGTACAACAATTAAAATTGTATGGATTAAATGAGTATCTCAATGTCAAAACGTGTAAACATGGTTTTGGAAAAGGTCACATTATAAAGGGTTTAATGCAAGTATTGTTATTTTATGGTAAAACCTGTCATTTTATGTGTGCTAGTTCTTACTACATGTTTAAGGGTATGATGTTTTAGTTCATGCACGTCAAAGTTAAATTTGAAACTAACAAAGCTATTTCATTTTAACCCAATTCATAATTCAATTAAATTATGTGTATGTATGCAAATTATTATGGATTCAGAATGTAAGATCCTATATAGTATGAACCCGACTGAAATGAGACCACACTAAAACATATGAGGAATGTATTGGACATAAATGATGTGACGGGTGAGCCTGGAATTATTCAACACTCTAATGCATTGGTTAATGTGATGAATATCATGAGTTAAGTGAAATAATCTGTGAAAATGATGCTAGTTTTGTTCACAACTATGTGTGGTAGTTACCAAAAATTATGATGGGTTTTTACCTGTACGGTCTTGTCACATGGCCTTGAAAATGTTTTTCAATATACATAGCCGCATTATGTATTGGTAAATGATAAACCAAGGTATTTTAAGAGTATTATAATATCTCTTTTCTAAGAATCCTATATGTTAATGGTAATAAAGGCATAAAGCATAATCATGTATGAAAATGGAATGTTATATAAGGAAAGGGTATTTAATGGTAGGTTATATGAATTTAATTTAATTGATAATGAATCATGAAATGGATTATTATGTTTAGAACTAATCCATTATAGTTGGATTGATCAATTTATGAATTATGCACATTTCATTCGTTTCTTGTATACGTATGTTCACCCTGAATCATGTTTTATTAGAAGTTTTTATGTAAGCACAAATATCTTGTATAAAATCTTTTTCTGAAAAAGGATTTCAAGTAACCTTTTAAAATATTAATGATGTTCCTCGAAAAGTAATGTTTTCCTCTTAAGAAAACTTTTTAATATTGTTTCAAAGGGTTTTTTTAAGAGGAATTTTTTTAAATGTTTTAAAACCCGTACTGGCTATTCTTATGCTCACTCTATGTTTTAATTTATGTTTTAGATGATTCAGTATATTATTCCACGCTTTGAGTTCTCTTATATGACAAGATCAATATGATTCTTAACCTTATAGAGTTTTTGGATGAAGTGTTTCAGCAGCATCTAATTTTCCAGAACCTAAACCGAATCGATATTCTATTTTGGGACAAGATGTGTAATTTTTATATTCATGTATTTATGAAAAAAATGCACACTATGTTTTGTGCACTGAATCTAGACATCTGGGGTCAGGTTCATGACATTTATTTCTACCTGTATAAGATCCATTGGTATATTCTTATTTATCAAGGGTGAATCTTTCTCCCAATAATTTGTATCAGGGCTCGGTTTAGGGACTGGAATCACTTTAAGCAATAGACATAGGTAACATTAACTCTCTTGTATTGATTTAATTAAAATTTAGTGTGATTTATTATATTGGATGTTATGGAATCAAATGAATAAAAGGTTGAGATAGGTTTGTTTTCGGCACCATGCATTGGATTTTAGAGGATTTAGATGAAAGACTATATAATTTAGAAGGATTTGGAAGTTCATAAAAGGTGTTAAAACTAGAAATTTTGGAAAACATAGAATATGAATGGATAGATAAGAAAGAATTTAGGTTTATTTATATTTTATTTTCTCAAAATGTAGTCTCTAACATCTGGGTGAGGAATACCATAGTAGAGTTTATATATTCTATACAATATATGTTTAAAAATCCTAATACTTTGAACAAGGTTTTAATTATGAAAAGGTTGTTTTTCATGTGATCATCATAATTTAAACTAATATATGATCATGAGAATTAATTTACCATCATTAAGAGTCAACTCAAATAAATAAATTTCATGTTCATAGAATATTTATTGGTTATTTTATTGTTGTCATTTTTTCTGGAATCAGGATATAGAATGTTCACTATCATAAGAAATTTTTATTGTAAAACTGACTTGGTGTTTGAGGAAATCATAAATTTTATTTTGAATAAATATATCAAATAAAGGTAAGTCTAGTATCCTTCTAGAGTTTCATAGAGTTTGGAATATTAGGGATAGTCCCTTCATCAGATGTTATGTTCGGGGAAATTAGAAGATAAGTGTTGAGGGAGGAGTTGAGGAAAAAAAAATCAATCGTGACTGTATATTTTTGAAATATGGGAATAGAGACTATCTCAAAAATGAATAAAAATATAAAAGGATGAAAAATATAAGTTTAACTAATGTAATAACTTGTTCCTTTAAGTCAATTGATGGTAGAACCAACTTATTTCTAAGTTTCAATGTCCTGGTGGAATAATGGATCATTGATTCTAAATAATCAACCTATTACATAAAAGAGAAGGGATGCATGGTAAATTATTTATTTTCAAGTATCTAGAATGGTCACTAAGATTATTATGAGGATCTTTTGATCATGTATAATGGATATGTCAAATAGCTGATGAAAAACTAAATCTTTATTGATTTGAATGATGTTCAGCACAGAATTATTCTACAAGAGAACCTAATTTCGGTTGATAATATAGATGAGGTTGGATACAGAACTAGATTCACAAATTATCTATAATAAATTTCTCAATGACTCATGAACATTAAAAGGTAAGTAAATTATGGGATATTTTATATGACTAGAATATTAGATGGTATAAAAATTTCTATGGAATCAACTACTAAAAGGTCAATGTTGAGGAATTTTTATTACAAAAACCTCAGTAAGAAGAATATAAATTCCTTATAAACAAGTGGTATATTGAATTTCAATCATAAGGATTTTAGATGTTATGATAGTATTTCACCCCAAAAAATATAATTGTATCGTTAAAATTATATGAAAGTAATCCTACATCTAAGAAGATAGATATTTTCACATTAATACTTGGGGTCTAACACCAATACATTCTCATAGTGGATCCTTATACTTTATCACACTCTATGACGATGAAACTATTAAAATTTGGTTTTACACTCAAAAAAATATGAGGTGTTTTGAGTGTTTTTTAAATATAATTCCATAGTGAAAATGGAGACAGAAAGAAAGATGAAAATCATAAGGTTTGATAATGTTGGTAAATACAATATAAGAGATTTATAAAAATACTATCAGAATAAAGGAATGTGGATGAATAGTATATACCTAATAAACTAGATAAAAATGGTGTGGATAGTAAAATTAATTATATAATAATTGAAATGATTTGAAGAATGAGTTTACATTGCATAATTTCATATGAACTTTGGGTGTAATATGTCATTCATGCAATGTACTTTATTGATATAATTCCTTTAAAACAAATTGGCTAGAAGATTCAAGAGTATTTATGGTTAATATAAATAATAGTAGTTAACCACCTACATGTTTTAAAAAATTTATTATATGTCCATGAAAATGCCATGGATTGGGAAGAAATCATAGATAAGTCACAGCCACGATTATTTATTGGATATGGCGATGAAAACATTATATTCTTACTCTAGGATGCTGAAAAGTGAGATTTTATCAGAAGAAAAAATGTTCAATTCGATGATAGGACCTTATTGAAAGATATGAACATAGTGGAAAAGGGAGTTGAGATAAATGATTCAATAGATGAAATATAAGTTGATCTAAATGGGTATTTTATAAATACACAATATCCAGAATGTTTAAGGGGCACAGAATGTTTAGATGTTAATCCATTATAAGAGGTACCTAAATTATCTAGAACTATTGATGATTCAATCAATGTACATAAAATTAACATTATATAAGTTTTAGTTTCATATATATTAAATCCACTAGTTGAATTATAGGGATCAATAGTAGATAAGCAACTTGTACAGAGGTTTTGAGAAACTTACAATACATAAATTTAATTCATGACTGAGAACCCAAGATCTAGGAATAGGCTTAAATTCTTAATGATTCATGAAATTTGGAGTTACATTTGAAATAAGAATTATATTTTTTGGATACCAATGGAACATGGGAGAAAATATAATTACTATATGGAAGAAAGTGCATGAGAAAAAATGGGCGATTCTATTAAATGAATTATCTAATAACAAGAGGAGGTGCAAGGCAATTATTGGGCTGAAATACATTATAAATAATGTAGTCACTTATCTATGAGTATTTACCAATAGTTAAGAACACTACCATCTGGATAATGATGACTGATATTTGTTCTAATATATTTCATATAGAGTAAATGGATTTAAAAATTACATTCCTTAAAAGAGAATTAGATTATTAAATCTACATGAATAAATTGATTGTATTTGAAAAAAATATAAAAAATGACTTTTTTATGTGGTTAATTGGATCCTATATGGATTTAAAAAAGTTACAGGATATAGGAACTACATGTTTGATCCTTTAATGGATGATAATGGTCTCATATAGAAAAATTTTATCCTTATTTCTACTGGACATAAATTAAGGATGAGAATTTCATTCTATTTCTATTATATAGGAATGAAATTCTTTTGCATGATCTATAAATTATATGAATTTGGGTGGTGAGGAATGAGTTTTATAAAATATTCATGATGAATGATCTTCGGGGAGATCAGAAAATCTTGTGGATGAGGACGGAGATATACGAGAAAACCCGATATTAGGTTTTTTATTGGAAATACATCCATATGATTTTTTATTCATTTCAGATTTTTTTATGTAATCTGACATCAAAAACATTGTCTAGACACTATATATTTTCCAAAGGGAAATCACTAAAAATGGAAGATGAGGTCAAGTATCTAGAAAAAAATTTCTCTATTGAACAGATCCTTGATGTACACTATGGTATGTACATAAATATTAATTTCATTTTCAATTGTATTTGATACCAAGTTGTTATTTAATTTAAAAAAAGAAAATTAAAAATCCATTAAAGGGATCATTTTTTAACTCAATGGATCGAAATACATTGTTTTATGTTTCAAAATAGTTGATCCATTATAGGGTTATACAGATATAGTTTATAAGGAATAATTGATTACATGTAAAAGTATAATATGCAACGTGTTAAAATTAAGAGGAATGAATGTTCAAAAGATTTCAAGGATGCAACCAATGGTAGATATTTCAACAATGAAAGTGGAATATGTAGTTCGAAGTGAATTAGAGATGAAAAAATATGGTTGAGCTTTGTATTAGTGGGGCATGGAAATAGTTATGAAGGTTGATTATTATTCTATTATAGTCAGAATGCAATCCAATTTCCTTGGAAACTTTTGTTTCATTAACAGTTGAATCTCATCAAGTTAAATTATCAATTATTCTATAAAATTCTAGAGGAATGGGAGTTGGAGCTATGGAAGATAGCTGGAAGTAAAAACCCAAAAGACATGTTCATCTAGTTCTTAGTCCAAAAAAGTTTTAGTTAATATATTTATATAATGGTACTAGGGTAATCAAATGGTGTTGAATATGTTATTGCTGATGAGTATGTAGGATTTCAATTTTTTCTATATATTGGTGGTTTAAATCATTTCATTGAAATTAGTCTTTAAGTTGGATATTTTTAAGAATGGTGAAATCTATTTAAATTTATGATTAGTTGATTGTAAGGATAATATTTGAAATATAAGACTCAATCAGATGATCAAAAAGAATGAGTGAAAAACATATGTGGAATGAGGTGTTTCAAATGATATGTTTTAGGACTATTGTGCACATTTTTTAGTAATTTGGATGATATAAATAAAATTTTCTATTAATGATAATATTTTTCTTTTGGAAAATTATTTTATAATAAAGGGTTTATTAAAGATTCTTTGATGAAGATAAATAATGGTCCCATGAAGAACAAAATTCATACATAAGAGAAACTTGCTCGAATATAATTATGTCTGATACGCCATAAGAAAAACTATTATTAGTGGTATTTTATTCCTAATAGTTATATAAAACATCCAAAAATTACAAAAAATAAAATATCCTTCCACTTATTAGTGAAATTGTATGTAAAACTATTGTTTATTAATTATTATTGGTGGTTTCATAACAAAACAGTGTTAAAAGATTTGTTATTGTAATTTCCCAACCCAAGTCACCTCTAAGACAGTGGCCAAACCAGTGGTTCACATGGCCTCAATAGTTCTTTCTAATATGTCATAGGCTATTGACTAGAAGTGAGTGTCTATTTATGGTATTATGGTGAGAATATACCCTCTAGATTAGATTCTCACAACGGTATAATAATATTAAAACAACAAATAGTAGCAGAACTATAAATAATAAAGAAAGAAAAAAGTGGAAGAATAATAAAATAGATGAATAAAAGTGGCCAATAAAAATTTACAAAAATGAATTTATGACATATGATTCTATAAGTAAACAAAGAAAATTAAAAAACAAAATTCATTGTAATAAAATAATAACTTCCCAATGAATATTTTCGTGAGAATCTTGATCACCATCTTTGTCATGTGCTCCCTAGCTCATAGGTACACATCACATCACAAGAAATGAATCCATATACCTGAAAACAAGAAGTATACTCATGTATTAATCTGTTCCCAAGAAGGGTGTGAGATATAAATCTCAGTAGGCTGGAACCCATGGTGTTTATCCCAATCCATTTCATACAATTAATAATACATGATAGTGTGAAATACATTATATATTCAAGTTGACTAAATGTATTAAATAATAGAAACTTTTTATGGGATCTTAAATGAACACATATCCTATACCACCTACTTCATCCTAAGTCGGGTATCTATGTTTGTGAGTAGATCCTGAAATATCAGGAAGGATCACCGAAATCGGTAGCAGAATCTCCTATCAATGATGAATCACACAGAATAAACCATAAACATACAATCTTGGATCTCGGTCCAACCAATACCTCAACCTCGAGAATAAAAAGAATCTCACCCTTGGGCTATCCAAAATATTTCCTCTGGAATAACATTAATCTCTCCCTCAGGGTATCCAAAATCATTCCTGAAGCATAACTATAATGTCACCCTCATATATCGTGTTACTATACATATAGCCCTCAAGAATCCAACATAAACATATTATCCACTGTCATGAATTCCTTACTAGTGTTCCTAGGCCTTATGAAATACTAAAACTTGCACCAAAACCTCAGGCGTAACATTAAACATCAGTCATATCCAGACAAACTCAATATTCCAAATAATATCAAACCATCTGGGATTAATCACATAGATATCACATAATCTCAAAATCTAAGCAAGAAAAATATCAATTCTAGTATCAAACATAGAAGATTTATAATCATACGACACAATTGTAATTTTATAGACCACTACCTTTTGTCAACAAGTTCATTTTATTAAACCAGGTTCCTAATTATCAGCAAAATTCTATCAAATCTATTTAATTAATCCACCGATTATATAGTCATTAATATTAATTATCCTATTTAGCCAAGGTGGTTCTACCATAATACATTACATGATTTTATTTTATTCCATTTCAAAGGTGTAATCCATCAATCAAATAATTTATCTAGTTTTTTATAGGGCATTAAAGTCAAACATACCATGTCTTAATAATTTACAGGGCTGGTACACCTATCAGTTGGCTGCAGGTCTCATTCTCCTTTCCTGTTTTCCAAAAGGAAGACAAGGGATAGTTTGAATTGAACAATTGTAATTTAATAGGTATTATTGGATTTATTTGGTCTCATGAGGCATGCCAACACAATCAGGAATATTTCATATACTTTAAATATTATATTATAAAAAAGTATTTGGTTTGGAACACCCACATCAATTCCATTTAAATTTATTCAACTAAACATAACAAAAGGCATAGTTTAATCATCCTACAGATATGTCATCCTTTTAAACCATTTAGTTCTCATAACGAGTTCTATTTAAATAACCTAAGGTGTGGTCATTCCACCCTATCTAGTTCCATCTCAAACTAACCATTTAATTCATTCATTTGAACTAATCGATCATGAAAAATCAATTCACGTTATTTAAAAGGGGGAAATACAGACATTCCACATAAGAAGAACTAACAATATGGCAGTTGAAAAACTCAATCCATATTTAATCATGATATAAAAACTATCACTACATTTTATATTGAAGACAACACATAACTGATGGGGGGGTTTTATTTTAAAATCAAGACATGGTTTATCAAAAAATCATTTATCTTATTTAAAAATTAATTCCAATTCACTAAGGATAGTAGTTTATAAAAACCAAAATACATAAAAAATAATTAATTATACGTGAAAAAACATTCAATTAATTAAATAATTCATTCTAAATTTTAAAATGGTGAGGAAAGGGATCCTACCTTAAAGAGTACCCCCACCAAACACTTTTTCTCTTGATGCTTTCAAAATAGAAATTGCTGCTACCACCTTGAAGCATATTCAATTTCACCTATATATAACGAAACCTTTTAACTATTAACATATCTTCATGGCCCATGAATACATGTAAGAGGGTCCTTATTTATATGCTTATATGAATACACCCATCTACACTTACATGTGTATGAATTTTCATATATATATATATATACACATAGTCTCAGCTATCCGCATACATATATATTCCCTATCATGGGTGAATATACACATAACTGGGGAACCTATATTAGTATATAAATACGTATATATGCATATGTAGGAAAGTCTCCTAAGACTTCGCTGACTTTAAACCACACGGCATGGTCCCACTTATTACAAAATAATTACTAGGAACCTTAAAACTATTAAAGACCCTAAATAAAATAGGAAAAAAAGCATCGGATGTAAACTCTTAACTCGGATGGTGGCGGCAAGCCAAAACAACATGGTACCACCCAACACACTTCTGATAAATTACTAAGGAGTCCAAAACACATATAGACTCAAATATAAAATGGTGAAATACAATGTAGTGGAAGAAACCCTCACCTTAAAGTTATTAAGGTGATCCTAAATGAACTGTTCCACTTTTCCTTTAGCAGTAGAAGTCAAAATACACATGAAAACTACCTAAGGATCTTGTTTCATACTCTTACATTGGAAGACGAAAATAAAATCAATTAACACTTTCCCGAGGGTTTCGGCTTAAAAAAATAGGGCAACAGGGACACTACAAATTGGTCGACCAAGGGAGAAGACGTAGCTAGGGTTCTTAAAGTAATGATTTGACTAAGGATCCATAAAAAATATAAAGGAAAAGAGTTGTAGAATGAAGGATACGTGAGGGTGGTCGCATGCGCAACTTGTGGGAAACATGGCCTCAATTGCTACTCCCCATAAGCTAGAGGATTCCAACAAGAATTGAGGGTCAATTGATGGTATGATGGAGATACTATACCCTCTATATCATAGTCACACAATTATATAATAATATTAAAAATAAAAATAGCAGCATAAGCAGTAATAATAAAGAATGAACAATAGTGGTAAAATAAAATAATAAAAAAAAAATGTGGCCAATTCCAATTTAGATAAATGCATGTATGATATATGATTCTACAAGTAAGAAGAGAAAATTAAGAATCTAAATACATTCTAATTAATGAATAATTGTCCAATGACTAGCTCTGCAAATTTCTCAATCACTAGCTTGGCATAATGCTCCCCATATCCTAGGTACTCAACACATCATGAACAACGAATCTATAAACATATGAATAAGAATTCTACTCGAGTACCAACCATCACCTGAGTAGAGTGTGAGATATAAATATCATTAGGCAAGTATGCATGATGTCTAGCCCAAAACATTTCATACAATTAATAATAAATAATATTGTGACACACATTATGAATGAAAGGTGATTAATAGATTAAATAATAGAAACTTGGTCAAAGACCAGAAACTGGCACCCATCCTATACAAACTACTTCGGCCTAATACAGATTTCAATGTAAGTGGGTAGATCCTCATGCATCAAGAGAATCGCCAAAATCGGTGTAAAAATCTTTTATAGAGGATGAATCACTCAAAATATACCATAAACATATGGTCTCTACCCTCAGGCTAACCAAAACCTCACCCTCATTCATAACTAGAATCTCTCACATAGGATATCCAATATTTCACCCTTAGGCATAACTAGAATCTCACCCTCAGTCTACACAAAATATATCCCTCATGTATAACTAGAATCTCAGCCTCAGGTATCGTGTGATTTTCTATCTATCCCTCAGGAATCTGAAATTAGTCCTCAGGAATCTGACATAAACATATAATCCTCCCTTATGCATTCAGCACTAGTGCACCTATCTCTTAGGTGGTACGAAAACATACACGAACCCATTAGACATCACATTAAACATGAGTTGTATCTAGAAAAAATCATTCAAACAGTATCATACCATCACATATCATTCACATAGATAATTCATAATCCCAAAATCTAAGCATGAAAAATCTAAAATCTAGTATCAAACATACCATATTTTTCATCATATGACAGAATGGTCATTTAAAAAAAATTACTATATGTCAACCAATTCAGTTCAATAATCCAGGTTCCTAATTAGCAGCATAATTCTATCAATTCTTTTTAATTAATCCACCGACCCTACAGTCATTAATATTAATTAACTAGTTTATCCATGATTTTTCTTCCATAATAAATAAATAAATTTATTTTTATGCCAGTTCAAAAGTTACGATAGTAATTAGAAAAATTATCAAATTTATTATAGGGATTTAATGTCAGACAGACCAAGCATTAAAAATTTACAATGCTAGCACACCTATTAGTCGGATTTCGGTCCAAATATACCTTCTTATTGAACCAAAGTAATCCAAGGAATATTTTGAAATTTACAATTATAATTTAAGAGGGATTATTCAATTTATTTAGTCATGAACAATGTTCCAGCGTGATCAAACATATTGCATATACTTTAAATAATTAATCAGACAAAAGGGATTTAGTTTACACTACCCACTTCTATCCCATTTAAATTTATTCAATTAAAAATTAAAAAAATTATTGTTTAACCATCCTACCCATATTTCAACCTTTTAAACTTTTTATTTCTCATAAGCAGTTCATATTAAATTAACTAGAGGCATGGTCGTTCCACCCTATTCAGTTCCTTCCCAAACTAACAATTTAAATCATTCCATTTAAACTAATCGAGCATGAAAAATCAATTAAAATTATTAAAAGGGGTAAATACTAACCTTCCACATAACCATCAATAAGAAGAATAGAGATGAAAAACTAAAACGATATATAATAATGATATAACAACTATCACAACATTCTAGCTTTAAGATAGTTCACCTCTGATGAAGGGGTCTTATAATAAAATCAAGAGGTTGTTTATATAATAAATCATTTATCTTATTTATGAATTACTTCCAATTCACCAAGGAATGTAGTTTAGAAAAACTTCCATACATTGAAAATCATTAATTAAATGTTTGAATAATGTGAAATTAATTAATTAATGCATTCTCAAATTCAAAAGGTAACAGAAAGGGATCCTCCATCAAAGAGGAATCTAGCCGGACACTTCGGCTCTTGATGCTTTCTTACTAGAATCTTTTGTTATACGATTCATGAATATGCACTTTTACAAATATATAAGTACACCTTGTCCTTATTCACATATTCATTTGCCCCTGAATACATGAAAGGGGATACTTACATATATGCTTACATGCATATAATCGTCTCTACTTACCTACATATGAAATTTTCAAATAAATACATAGGTAAAACTAGCCTCATACTACATATTCACTATCATGGGAGAATATACACATAATGAGGGAACTTACATATATATTCATACCCACCTATGCATACACAGGAATGTTTCTTTATACTCTGGTGACTTTTAACCACGTGGTAGGTTTCAACGCACTAGAAAATTATTACTACAAACCTTAAAACAATTACAAAACCTAAATAAAATAACGAAAACAATGAAGTGTAAGTAAAACCATACCTTTGATAGTGGTGTCAGGCCAAAATGACATGGTACATCCCAATGTATTACTAATAAATTATTAGGGAGTCAAAAACAAATAAATATTCTAATAAAAGAGCTTTGAAACAATGTAATGGAAGAAACCCTCAACTTGATGAGAGTAAGCCAATCTGAAATGAACTGATCTACTTCATCTTCAGTGGAGGATGTCAGAATACATACGAGCATGACCCGAGGATCCCATTACATACCCTAACATTACAATAATGAATCAAAATCTATTAATAGTTTATCTAGGATTTTGGCCAAATTAAATAGGGTGATGGGGATTCCAAAAAACAGTTGAGTAAGGGATAAGGATGAGCTAGGTTCATAACTCAAATATTCAACCTAGGATCCCCAAGAAATCTGGAGGAAATGGGCCACAGAAGGAGGGAACCATTAGGGGGTGCACGCGTTCCAACTGAGGAAGGGAGGGGGTCGTGCGATCTGAAAAGAGAACCCCTTTTAAGGTCTCTTAAAAAACTATCCTAATAATAATAAAAATAATCATAATTATAATCATAATAATCATAATAATATCGTATTATTATTATTAAATATATTCTTTATTTTATTTCCTTTATTATATTCATTAAAATTTATTTTACATTTAACATTCATTTAATTGAATTAATTTCTTTTTTAAAAACACACATTATAGCTTTTCAACTCCCAAAAAACATTCTAATACTCATTTTAAAAAAGGGTCCATCCTGAAGATTCCAAAAGTTTAAAATCCATTGGATTTTGCCTCATTCAAAACATGGTATATTACAATTATCAAAAACTGTCAGAAAAAATTCGCTAATATTACATGCCACAAACCACTCCTTCCTCCACCCCTTGATCTCAACTTGACTATACCACCCTCACCTTGATCCCACAACCAAATTACCTGATCCCCTTGACTACTACCTCATATCCCCTTATACTAGACCCAAATCAAAATAATTCCCCTCCCTATACTTGGTCCAATCCCCATCTCATGACAACACCCTCCCCTCCCTTGTATCATAGCCTGAGAATAAAGATTTCATTCATGGTTTCATAGCTCTTTTGACTAATATTTGTGTATATTTACATTATTTAATCATTATATCACAATATGATATTTTAATTATGGTTATGTGTTTATAAATTAGAAATATTATTTTTTCATGGTATTGATTCTATTTATACAAATCATCATTTCTGGTTTTATATTGTTTTTCTATGATAACTTCTTAAAATCTTGTATTGATATGTTATTACACTGTCAACTACTCAGGTTCATATATCACATATTATGTAGTCATACATAAATTGTTTAAATCATTTCTATTCTTGTATATTTGGAATTAAATCTTTATATATTTATCATTGTTTTATTTTTTAAGAATTTATTAAAACAAAATTTAACCTAATAGGTTCCCAATTTTATCTGTTTCTATTTTTTAGGTTTTTCGTTTTTCAATAATTTAATTAAATATAATATTACGGTTTTACTTTTCTTCTTAATATTTGACCATATTTATTTTATTTGAGAAATAAAACAAATATCATGAGTTACATTTAAGTATAAAAATGGTTTTCTTAATTTGTTAAAAAAAAATAAATAACAAAAATATAAAATATAAAAATTAATTTGTTCATTATTGGATAATTTTTATTTATAAAACTATATTTTTTACCAAATACTTTTAAAATAAAACAAAAAATGAAATATAATGAAATATATAGGATAATTAATTCACCACACACAATTTTTTTATATATATAACATCTTTCTTTATAGATCCCTTATTTATATATAGGACATATACATGTATGCAGTCATTTTATATATATACAAAAAATATAAGTATATATACAAAAAATATATATACATAAGACATATATATATATATAGAACATATATGAATTTGTTCATAATATATATATATATACCTAAGATTTATATATATATTACATAAGTATTCCATTATTTTTTAATTAATTTTTTTATCACAAAATAAAAATTATGAATTTTTTGATGATTTAGTATTCATTAAATCTCATAGTTTTTTCCTTTCAATGTTCTTAGTTATCACACATTATATAATTATGTTTTATTTTTAATATTAATTGGTCATGGATATAAAAATTATTTTTAATCTAATCGTTTCAAAACACATTATTAGATTATAAAGGACAAAGGGATAAAAAAATAAATGTTCATTTCTGATTTAATTAAAGAATATGATATGATTTTAAAAAAATGTGGGGTGTTGGTTTATGCGATGTGTAATTTTTTTTCGATATCATATATGATATATCTATATAATAAAATATGAAATCAGGATATCAATTTATTATAATTAGATTTCATTTTATGATTTATTCTCAGACATATTTTAAAAAGGATATTTTTTTATGATAATAATGTTATGTTATTCAATAAATATTTTATATTATTTTTAAAATTATTTTCTTTAATTAATTAATATTATCATTTCATATTTTTATTTATCTATAGCATGATGATGGACAAAAGCGGTATTAATTTACCAAAAAATAAACCACAATATGTTAAGGGGTTTTGTTGTTTATAAATTTCTCAATTGAAAATCAATACATAAATAAAATAATAAAATGTCCTAGTCCAGATTGTAATTTCAAAAAGTGGTTGGAAGGAGATGAATTTTATTAGATAATTCTATTGAAAACATGCCATGTTGGATATGAGAGATATTTTTACCATAAGGAATAAGAAATTATATAATGTTTGACATGTGACCATCATTAGAGTGAATGACCTCTTACCCTTATAGAGGATAATGAAATTTGGATCTTAATTAATGTTGTTTTCCTTACTACCCAAAATGTTGAAGATTGTAAAATATATGTAGAGTCTCTTTTGGATTTTCCATATATTAATTTAATAAATATGATAATTGAGCAATTTAATGAGATTTTTGAATTATAGGTAGATGAAATTCATTATTTTTTTAAAGGATGTATCAAATATATAAAATTTTTATTTCTATGGAAGTTGTACCATATCAAATTCTTTTGTGGAATTAAAAAAATCATTAGGATATTTGAGATGATGCATGATGAAATTATTTAAGATAATATCCCTTCATCATTTGATGTGATGAATAATGTTATTAACAAACTCAATATCAATTATACAAAGATGCAAGCATGTCCCAATGACTGCATGTTTTATTAGGATGAATATTCAGATAAACAAGATTATAAAAGTAATTATAATTTAGGATATAAATAGTTTAATCAGGATGAAATTAAGAATACAAATACTATAAATAATAAGAGACATAAAATTTTTGTGATATTTATAAATTCCATTTTTTTAAAATCAATAATAAAAATATTGTTTTTGTATTCTAAAATGATTGAGAATATTATGTTCTATAATATAAAAATAAGCAATATTGGGTTTTTAAAACATTCATGATAATAAAAATTATAAAAATAATTTCATTATTCATACCTAAAAATCGAAATATATTCTATGAATGTGAATTTATATTAGTTACTGATGGATTTAATCAATTTAAAAATCTAAGTACAACCTATAGTGTATGTTATTTTATTTTTATCCCTTACAATATACCTGCATGGAAGTATATAAAACAAACTACTTTCATTATTTTGATGATTATTCTATGAAATAAAATGCCATGAAATGAAATTGATGTATAACTTTATACTATTATATAAGAATTTAAATAGTTATGGGAAAATGGTGTAGATACATATAATTCATCGATAGATAGAATTTTTAAAATATATGTTACTCTAATGTGAATGATTATTGATTTTCCTCAATAAAGAAAATTATCTAGTTAGAACAATCACTTTGGATAGGAATGTCGAATTTTTATATATGAAATTAATAAAATAAGACTACCATATATATAGAAATAGTGTTTCATGTTTCATCATCAATTATTTTATGCATCTCCTTTATATCAGTTTAAAATGTCATGATTTGATGGAAAAAATATGTTGGGGCATCTATAGAAATCGTTATCATGTTTATAAATAATGCCAAATTTCATAACTATTGATATAGAAATTCGGAAAGAATGTTATTTATAATGTTTTAAGGAATATTTCATATCTCTTTATATACAGTTGGTAACCAAAAATAGTTGATAAATAGTATTGTTTTGTAACAATACTAGTAGAAATTTCAAGAATTAGGTCATAATCTTTATGTTATTTACATTTAAAAGAATTTATGTGAATGTTTAATTTTTTAAATAGTTAATGAGAAAGAAAAATCAAATGATCATATTAATTCTCATAGGTACTTAGAGGAAATGAATATAAAATGTGATCTATGGGTATATGATAATGGAAATTATGTTAAAGGTTTTTTCATTAAAAATCATGAAAACAATGTTCTTTAAAATGAACAAAAATGTGAATGTACCTGATAGATATTCATGTAACATCTCAATATTTTATTACCTTAAAAATAGTAAGTTATATTATCTTAATATCCATGACCCACATATTTTGATGGATAAATTGTTACATTTGGAATTGTGATTATTATTAACTAATAAAATAACAATATTTATAATATTATTATTCAACTTCATAAGGACTATTTAAGAAAATACTTTAAACCCTATTAATCTTGAAAAACATCAAATAATAATTGTAATTACACTTGTTCATTTTCAGATGATATTTTCCCCATCTATTTTCACTCTGATGACTTATCTAACTGTTCTTTTGATCGAGGAATTTAAAATTGGAGGGGTTGTGAATTATCAGTATATATATCTCATGATATGTATTTTAATCTTAATTTTTATGATTACTATATTAAAAATTTCAAACTCATTAAAGATGTTTTTATTATACTAGGTTGGCATTTTAATTAGGTATCTTGGACATTTAATGAATTTTGGGAGAAAGAAAGCTCAAATAATATATATTTTTTAAGGTTAAATAAAATATCTGTGTCTCAACATTTTATTGATGAATTTAAATAATATTGAGAAAAAATTAAATCAAGTTACAAAAATAGATGATAATGAAAATTAATTTAATTCATATAAAAAATTATTAAGCCTTTCAATTTTAGTTCATCATGTTGGGAAAATATCAGCTGTTTCATTAACATAAATATAGTTTATAAAATTATATAGATATGTACTAATCAATAGTGATATTTCATATCATTTTATTAAATTATTGAATATGTAAACAATGATATGACATTAGATTTTAATATGAAATGGGAAAGAGATAAAAAAACCATAAACCAAGACATTATTGATTTCTTTTCACGTTATGTAAGATGATATTGAATTTAAAATTAATAATATATTGAAATTATTATCTTATATACCTAATAATATTTTATATTTATATATATAGATCATGAATTTTGAAAACTAGGATGGACTTCCTGATGTTTTAAAATATTTGGATCGAGGGAATTTAAAGTATTCTAGGGGATTTGATACTTATAATATTCATAGATTTATGTTTCATACTTTTTTTGTGGATAAGTTTTCAAAACAAAAAATAGTCGAATCTTTACAAAATTAATAGACTTTGTATACAATGGAATGATGATTGACAATATAAAATTTAATTATTGTGGACAATTTTTATATTTTTTATCCAAATACAAGTAGTTCAATATTTACAGGGTCACAAGGAAATATTTTTTACAATTTACTTATGTAAACATATCTTGGTTGATAGATACTGATGTTACTAAAGAACACAATCCATATATTTTGTATGTACAAGATAAATTGGTATATTATTTGGATGATAGATCTAATTAAATGTGGATTGTTGTAATATATGTCATACTATGATACTTGTATGATGTGGTTCATAAATATGAATAGTTATTTTATAACATAAAACCCAATCAATAATAAGAGATTAATATATATATCTATAATGATATTGAAACAATTTTTCTTGCAAGGGAAGTTGAATATGATGAAATCATGTGAATAGTAAATGATGAAAATAGTATTCTAAATTTTGATTTGATTAATTGTATGTTCTATTCTGATTTAACTTATCTTTAGTTTTTTTAATTAGAATAAATGAAATCAATTATGCTATAAAATAATAGTCAAAAAACTTTCTTTTTTATTTACTATTTCATTTTACAAATACTTTTATATTATTTTTTGTGTAGGAATATAGAGAAAAATGATTCAAAAAATGATTCATTCTTCCATATCTCATTCGATTTTTGGTGACCCAAATGATATTCTACTACCGATACCAGGTGTGCTCCCTATATTTAGAATACTGATTTTTCTATCATTTGATACAATATAAAATTATCTCATATTAATCAAGAATTCTCCCTACGTCTAGAGAATCTATTTATACTCTAAGGATATTGAGGGTAGTAAATATAGTAGCTAAATATTAGTCATCAACTGAGTTAATAGTTCTTAGTTACCGTTACAAGGGTACATTATGGTGCCGATTATTGGTATGTAATTGTTAGTGTGAAAAAATAATTTATTACATCTATATATTAATTATTGAAAATATTTACTAAATAGATTCAGATAATAAAATAATAAAACAAAACATTAATACACAATATTTTTTAGAGTTTTAATACCTGAAGGGTGATACATATTGAGGGGGTTAATCAGTTTCGTACTAATAAAATCCCTTAAACTATCATCATTCTTAAGAACCTATAACTGAATAAAATCTCATCAATGATATAACAAAACACACAATAGACATATTAATGAGGTTTCCCTCAATATGGATAACTATATACCTAGTGTGTTGTGGTTGTTATACCATGAATAGAGTCAGTTTCTAATTATTGAAAGTAACATGAGAAAGGTTATGAACATGAACTTGTACAACTATTGGCACTAAATAGTTATAATTTTACATCAACAGGAAAAATAATTCATCCTTGAATAAATATCATTGATGAATATCAAATCCTCCCCTTGGACTCCTAATAAACAGATCTTAATCCAATTTCTTATGTATAAATATCATTTTTATACTCTCATATAATATTATTTGATATATTTGTGTATCAGTTCAACTTCATAAAATTCTTAACACATTATTTCAATCATATTGAGGCTATTTTTATTCACTGTATTTTTAGTGAATATAATTTTCCAAATTGTTATTGAAGTATACTTGAATCTCAAAGGTATGCAATTAACAATTTAAAATCTCATGAAACACATATCCAATTATTATTGAAAAAAAATTATAAAAAGATGGCTCTAAACATGATTAATCCTTGGTAATTATATTTGATTTATTTCAGTAATTTTTTTAGATTCAAATTATGAGTTAAATATATTCCATTTAATTATATTTATATTAACCAAAATACATGGTGTCATTGTATCTCATTCAATTGCATGAAACTCATATTAGTACAACATTATTCTCGTTTAACCATCACTTATTTTATTTCAGTAAGAATCACTATCATGTGTTTGATCATGATTTTTGATCCATGAAGACCGTCATACATGAATCATCAAATTCAAATATTATTTAATCGAAATATTGAAATCCGAATATATCTCATTTAATTCTACCCCACACGATTCTTGATTTTGAGTTTTCAAAATTACACAATGTAAATAATCATATGCACTTATATTATACGAAATATCTTATGAAATATTCACATAATTAAAATATTTTACAGGATCCTCAAGAATCTCATGTGCATATGATTAATTATCATATGAGATATTTAAACATCAATAATGAAATAAATATCACATTATTTATTTTTTCACCAAAATTTATCTATGTAGATTAATTATCATGCATGACTTCAAAACATCATACAGACTTCTAAAATATCATTTTAGGATCCATAAATTCATACGCATCATATATTGGTTATTTGAATTTTTCACTCACATGTTGATAAATTATTATATGAGGAACCAAAACATCATACACGAGCTTCTCCATTTGATATTTTACATCGCTTATTTTTCAACATAAGCATAGTACATCCAAACATTTTCAACAACATTTCAATCTCCTTGAAATCAATTCTATGACTTCCCTAAACATATATCATCCTTCTCAGTGCTTCAAAATGACTACCAAGGAAAAAATTATGCCCTTAAATCTTGAAACACCTTTTTGGGATTCTCCATTAATTCAACTCATCTATCCTTCATTCGATCAAGATTTCACTATTTGAACTAGTAGCTCTAATAGTTGAACATGGTATCAACCCAAAAAATATTTCAAATCTATTATATAAAGAAATTCCTTAACTTATCAATTTTTATATCTCCATGATGATCATTATAAACAATAATCACACATAGATAGGTATTGTTAACAAATAAAAAAATATAATTGAAGGTTCAATAATTTTTCACTATGGATTTGATGGAAATACAAATCATTTATCTACCCATTATTAATAAATAAACCATATAGAATAATTATTGGGGATCAACAAGAAATCTTAAAATCAAATTAATCAATAATCACTCATCTCTAAATCTATGCAAGATATATATTATTATAAAATAAGTGTGATCAACTCAATATTTAAAGCTATCCAAAATAAAACTCATCATTGAAGCTCAACATTAACTAATAGTAAAATAGTTTCAATATTACTTCATACAGCACTCAGTACAAAATCATAAAAATCATTGTTGGAGAAAAAAATTTAAAATCTCACCCTAAAAATTTTATCCTAATAAATTTTTAATATGAAGAAAATATGAGGAAAACTCAAAAATAAACATACTTATTTTTGATGGAATGGGATAAAATCTCACTTTTAGCCTAAGTTTCATAGAGTATTCAATATAAATAAGTTTAATTAGGATATCTGTAATATGTTATTTAGATAGTACACATTCCAATATGAGTATTACCTCTTCAACCTTCTCCATCAAAAAATGATATTTTACCTTGATGGGATTTGACATTGAGTGTTTCATATTATTTTTAGATAGGTTTATATCAATCTGGTTATCACATCCCATTATGAGAGGATGATTTTTTTCAATATTCAAGTCCTTTAACAATGTAATTATCCATATAAGTTCTGTGGCTAGCTATGATGTGGCCATATATTCGTCATTATTAAATATTTATGTCACTAATATTTTCTTCTCTGAATTCCATGACACACAACCCGTTCTAATGAAATATTCACAACCTGATATGGTAATTCATTCATCAAATGTTCCTTCCTAGTCTACACATATAAAACCCTTTAATTACATATAACCTATATTCTTATACATCATCCCGTATTTTTGTGTGTTTTATATTTATATCAGTATAATAATTACTTCTAAAATAATTCTTTCCTTTGGATTTGATTATAATCAAGCATAATGGGTGATAGCATTAAAAATGTCAGGTATTTGAGTTGTCATATACATAATACTTACAGTGAGACTTATGAACTAGTCCTCATTAATAAGATTCTATTTATCATATTTTCTTTACATTACCCCATTGATATTTGATTATAAGCTCCTATTTCCTCCTATATTTCAAATATGTTTAATAAAATCCTTGCATATTTACCTTATGAGATTAAAATATTACCAGTTTTATACACAATATGTATCCCAAATGTGAATCTTATCTCTCTAAAAAATTAACATTCCAAACTATTGTTTTATATTACTTGATAATTCCTCACATATGATTTCATAATTACTGGACAATATTATATCATCAACATAGATAATCACAAAGATTGATTTGGTGTTATTTCATTGAAGATAAAAATATGGGTCCACCTAACCTTTTTGAAACATCATGCATTTTAGATACTCACCACGATTAAAATTCAAAACTCATGAAGCTTACATAAAAATATAAATAAATTTATTCAATTTACATACCATTATTCCATCTAAATCTAGCATTAATAATTCAGGATATTCCATGTATACTTACTCATCAAGATCACAATTAAAAAATAGAAACTTAACATCCATGTGAAATATATTAAATCTTAAATGAGATACAATGAAATCAAAAATTCTAATGGATTCAATTCTAGAAAATGGGGAAAATGTTTCATCAACGTCAACATATAAAATTTGTTTGTATAATTTTATTACTATCCTAGATTTATTTTATGTAACATCAAATTTCTCATCATTGTTATTTCTAAAAACCCATTTGGCTCTAATCACATTATGTTGTGGTTTTAGCAATAAGTTCCCAAGTTCTATTTTTTTTCAATCCGGTCTAGTTATTCATTGATGGCCTAAACTCACTCTTCATGATTAAATCGTTCCTTATCAATGTGAGGTTTAAACTATGATAAAATCTTGTTACAGATAGTTTCAATGATATTCTATCTTATTTTCACACATTTATTGTAATCCCCAATAATGTTCTCAAAATAAGAAAAAATATCTTAGTCTGGTATTTGTCTTTTTAGGATTATCTTTTCCATATTCATCACCTAAAATGTATAATCTGTATCTTTAGTTGGAGTATACTTTTTTTTATTTTTTACAATAGGTTCTAAAATGAAAATGTCATCCTCATCATCTAAAAGGATATTATATCAATTTGTGTACTCATTTTCAAAGATAGTGGCATCACAACTATCAATTATTACTTTATTTTTCTTGTTATAACACTTACATGATTTTCCATTTGTTTGTCACCTAAGAAAAATTCCATTTTAGAATTATTATAATTCTTTCCTACACTTTGTTCCTTTATCTAGATAAAAAATTTATTTCCAAAAAACGTAAAAATATTAACATTCAAATTCCTTTTAATCCATATCTCATTAGAATTCATGTCTAATTTTATGCTTACGATGTACTTATATTCAATTATTATCACATTTTTATGGTCCAAATCCAATTGTACCTTGATGTGTTATGTTCTTCTAGCATAATCATATAAAATTAAATTTGTCAACTATTTTTTCTTTCATCCACCTCATTTTATTATGGTGTATATGGATTATTTAATTTATGTTTGAGTCAATCATTGTTAAGATATTTAGTTAAATTTTTGTTTCCATATTCAGTTCTATTATGTAACCTTAATCTCTTTATGTACATTTCGTTTTTCTAAAAGTCATACTAAGATCATGAATCTATCTATGGGATATGATTTATCATTCATTAAAATAATTAAATCACTCCCTTTGAATTATTAAATTAATGAGTTAAAATAACACTATCCATTTGTTAAAATATAATCATCGATCTGTAAACATTAGAATGAATCAGTTCAAGGTGCTTTGATGTTTTAATTTAGACTCCCTAATAAGTTGTATTCACTTTTTCACATTTTTATTATTTAAAAAATAGTACTAGACTCTTATTTTTGAAAGTGAAATTATTTCATAAATAGTTAATGGATCAATCACTTTATGTTATTTTGGCAAATGTGACCCATCCTTTAATTAAAAAACTTATATTTTTCATGTTACATCAGGTAATTACTTTCATTTATTTCCCAAATTTGAACCAATTTTCTAGGATACTCAAAACCCTTGTAACAACATCCCCATATTTCATTATTTTGACAATTAATCAATTATTCCAGAATATAACTTCATGTTTAGAATCATATTGTTGTGATACCCTCAAGAAATTATGAATTTCTCCATCCATAATCAACACACCATCTGGATTTATTTTTATTTTGACAATGTTCGATGTCCAAATAAATTTCAACTTAATAGAATGATAGTTAACAAATTTCAAAGTATTCATTCATATTCATTAATATTTTATATGTTCTTTAGATCATCAGTCATGTGATATGAAAAACCATTGTATATAATCCTTGACTTTTCAAATTTTCATGTCTTAAATGAATCACTAATAACATTTTCAAGTTTCTAGATCTTGATTTGTTTATGGTCATTTAAAAATTTCTGAAAAAAATACTCTACTAAGAAGGGTTAAATTTTAAAAGAACATCTAAAGTACGACCTCATTGATTTCATCTCCCACATTACTATTGTAAGCATTTAATACTATTTTTTACTTTATCCTCTTTTTAAATTAGTGATGTTTTGGAGGCATTCTAACATGTTCCTACTATCTTCTCCTTGATTAATTCTCTCTTATTAGTCCAATATAAGTAAAATTATAATATAATTTGAAATATCTGTATAAAAACATTATACAACACCAGTAGTATCACAAAAATATTATGATTAGTTAGGAATTCTACTTCTGAATGTATTATTGTCCTTCTATATTTTCAACCATTAAAAGAGTATTTCTCTCAAGATCCTTTTGTGGAGTTATTCCATGAATATTTCTGACTAACAAGGCCCCTTTTGAAATTATTTCATTCTATATTTGAGAATATTATAGTCTTTATCTATTAAATTCACTAATTCAAGATTTCAATATATAATGAGTTTCTTAAGTAGGAGTGATAACTTTTTTTACCTGAACCACTAAAAATATTCATTCTTCATATAATTTATTTTTCATAGAGAATATATTAACTAAATTTTACTTAGAATATTTTATTATATCTTCAATTGAATTTTTCTTCTCATATTTAATTTTTTCCCAAATTCTTCTTGGTTTCAAAATTACATATACAATGATTACCAATTTCAATACCATCTAGGATAATAGTAAAGTCCATATCGTCAATACTTCTAGACTTTTTTCATTATCAAGATTCAATATCTCTATTTATTTTACAATATTTTATATTTCTTCCAGAAATTTCTTTTTTCGGGTCCTCTTTTCAAATGAGTATTATGTTCTATTTTCCCCCCAATTTATATTAGACATGTCTAGATCTTCGTTCTCATTGTATATTATTTGGTAATATCCCCTTCTTCCACTTTATATTCATCATTTTATTATGGTTCATCTTCATATGGGTTATCCTGCTCTTCTTATTTTTATATGAGAATACTTTTAGAGACATGTCTACGAACTTCCTCATCACCACTTTCTTCACTATTCAACACACTTTCATCAATTGATAAAAAGTTACTTTTGAAATATTTAAGAGATAACTTATTCATTCCTTTGGATTAGGTAATTGAGATATCACTAGAAATTGTATTCCTATAGTATTAATTATTTTAATTTTATCATTAAAATCCCATAGGATAGTTAGTAGAGAAATTTTCAAACATTCCATAGTTAAAACATTTAAAAGAATGTTTACTTTTATATTAGCCTCACAATCACCTTGTAAAATTTACCGATATGATAAAAATATTCTCATCATAATATTTCATAATTTTTACTTCATTTTTTATTTATAATTATATTGAATACTCACACATTTGAATGATTTAATGGAGATTTAATTTTCCTCCACACATTTATTTTTATCAAAAGGTCCTCTTAGAATTTCATAACTACTTAGACTGTCATGAAATTCATAATGAGTAAATTTATCTAGATCCCTATCTTTGATAGATGAGATTTGGAATCGAATTTATCTATAAATACCCTCATCAATTTCATTTCAATATTAAAATATTCTACAATTTCTATAACACATTAAATATTTCATAAAATAATATTTACCCTAGTAAAAAATTCATTAATAGTTTTATCATTGTGAATTATGACATCCTCAAACCATTTCTGACTAATTTATGACTTTTCTTTATTAATGTTTTTTTAATTCTTAAATGAAATAAAAATTATTATAAATAGAATTATATGTTTCTAATCCCATGAACATTTCAATTACTTTTTAGATAAATATGGTAAATAGAATTCCTAGATTGTCTATCATTTTCAATGTTTCTTCAATCTTTCTGAGACCACACTATGTTTTAATATATAAAAGTGAATCAAAATTTGAAAAAATCAAGAACCTCAATCCCATGTTAAATAATGTAAGGAACCATTGTTTTCTTGGATAAGGGAATCCCTTTTCCCTCATAAGTTTGAATTCCATTATAGTGAATAGAATTATGATGTTTTTTATTATTCACTTGAGAGAAATAGAGTTATCCTACATCTATGATACCAATTATTGGATCACACTAATAGTGATACACAATAATTGGGGAGTTAATCAGTGTGTATAATAAGAAATCCTATCAACTCTTATTCTTCTTCAACATCTATCTATAAAGAATATATTAGATACAGTAAAGAAAGACACATTAGATTTGATAATGGGTTTCACCACGTTATGGATGACTACACCCTTGGTGTGTCTTTATTGTTATCTCCTGCACATAATACTCTTCATATTATAAATAGAAACTCGACAAATAGTATAAAAATAAACTCTTCAAATATATGTAACCAACCAGTTTCAATTTCACATCAATAAAATAAAAAACACCTCCTTGAATAAAAATCACTAATGTATATATGAGCATCCACATGGACTCCTATGAAAAAAATCTTCTTCCAATATCTTTTCTAGTAATCTCATGTGGCTTCTCTCAGATAATATTCTTTAATATATCCATGTATTTGTTCACCTTCATATAATTATCAAAACATTGTTTCTATCATAAATATATTTATTTTGATTCACTTAATATTATTTGAGTTTATATTCCATAAGTATTATGTAAATATATATGAATTTTTGTGGAAATAAATATCTCATTAAAAAGTTCATAAAAAAGAATCAAAGAATCTTTCAAAATCCTCTTGAAATCATACCCTATACACAGTTCTATCTTTGATGAGATATTTTAATTATTGTGGTAATTTTTTTCAATTTTAAATTCTCTATGAAATCCATGAATTTTATTTTTCTTAATATCTAAACATAGTAATTGTGTCTTGGTATCTCATTTTGTGATGTTAAACTCATCTCATCATTCCAGTATTTTTCTCCTGCTAGTAATCCATTTATTTCTGAATGAAACAAGAACATGTGTTTAGTCATCATCATTAATCCATGAAGAAATTCAAAATTTCATCATCATATTCAAATATAATTTTATCATAATATTCAATTATGAATATATCTCATTAAATTTTATAATGCACATGTCTTGATTATGAGTTCCCCAAATGTCACAAAGTAAATCATTATAATCAATCAACATAGCTTAAATATGTTTTGAAAAGATTTTATCAGTCAAATATATTACGGTCATCTAAAGTATCTATTGTGTGATAAATAAATTATCTTACGTGATCCATAAACCGCTAGTTTTTAAGATAAATCCATTTACATATTTTTCCTTGAATCTTTAGTTGTATATATGAATTATCATACAAGGCTTCAAAACATTGTTAGAACTTCTCAAATATCATATGGGGCTCCAAAACGTCATATTCATTCCCTGTGATGCATCATCTTATATGTTTGTGTAATGTTATTGATCTCGGTCACATAGAATCATAATATTAAATTATAATATTCAAGAAAATAATAAAAATGCATGAGACATGATGGATATCTCCATTTAGGTAGTTTTCAGTGATGGGGAGTGCATTGGAAACTTTATTCTAGGGAAGGAAATAGAGAATTATTGTAGACATTGTACCCTCTATATAACAAAATATAGTTCTATTGAATCAGTTACATTTTCATTAAATTTATTTTATTAATGTTGTAATTTTTATAAATATATTCTTTGTGTACTATCTAATTAGAACTAATATATATTTTAAATTTTATTTAATTGATATAGCAGAAGCACTTGACGTTATAGTTGATACAAAAAACAGAAGCATGGATCATCTGAATATAGACATTGTGACATAGGGGATTAGGCATTATGTTCTATTCCCATTTTCATGTGTTTAATTCATAAAAAAACTTATATGTTCTTCTTTTTCAGCACTATATATAAAAAATATGTTGTATGTATAAATAATATAGTTATATAAAGTATATAAATATTTTATATCTTTTGTTTTGTTTGTTTAAGTACTAAAATGATTTAATTTTGTACCATGTAGATATATTTTTATTTTACATTATAAGTGGTAGAATATTTCAATGATTATTATTAAATGCTAGTTTTTTTATAATTAATTGATGTTTAAACCAACAATGTATAAATTACATTGGTTTTGACCATAACTACTCAAATAAGAACCACCATTATAATATTCTAAACAATGATTAATTTAACAATATCATCCATAACTACCATTATTTTAGGGAAAAAATAAAATAAAACAAAATACCACATAATTATTGAAAGTGGTTGTAACTCTAGCTATATTGTACAAAATTATTTAGAAACAAATTCCAACATTCATTTTATTAAATTATTCATAATCACCATCAATCACAGATCAATAGAGGGTTTATAGGATGGCCACCAATAAATTGGTGGATCTAAAGAACATACTGGCTTATAGAACCTCCAAAAAAATGAGTGGTGGTTAAAAACATTGAATATTTGAAAAAAAAACTAATACCTATATTTTTGTAGTGAAACGTTCACTTGAATATAATCGTCAGGTGCTAATTTTCACAAGCAATTTGAGGTAGCCATGGACAATGGTGGGTTGTAAAAAACATCAATAGTCAATGTAATCAGTTGAATAGTTGGGACCTTCAATAAATATGATGTTGGACCACTTATATAGGTTTATTTTACTTTCTTATTATATTAGTGGTATAATTTTTCTAAATTTATAAATAAATTGTAATCTTATAACATTTGAGTGTAATGTAATGTTCGGGATAGTTCATTTGATATATTATGTATTTTTTAATACCCCAACCCTAGTTTCACAGATTTGGTTGATAATTTATTACATGTTAATTATAATAAAAGAGATTACATTCCTAAGGTCAAGGTTATGTATTCCTCAATAGAATATATATATATATATATATATATATATATATATATATATAAATTACATTGCATTACATTACATCCAGAAAAATTACAGCATTAGAGTGTAGACAATTATTCCGTATTTCTACCCATAAGGTTGATCCCATAAAAAATTCCACTTCATTACTACGTTAATTGGGAAACAAAAGTAATTGTTGAGATGAAATTATTATTAAGGGATAATACACAACAAAATCTATCACATAATAAGAAATAAAATGGTAATATATAAATAACGATTCTACATAACTTAATTTATGAATGGAAAAGGAAATAAATTATTAAATGATCACAATAATAATGGGAATGTAAGAAATATAAATGTATTTACATCATAAACATATTTATGATGCCTTATGTCAAAAATTCATAAATAAATGATTAGGATTCTATCATTACCCTATATTATTTTTCTCCGGAGGCCTACCAGTGAACAGTGGAGATTTATAATTTTGGGATTACAAATCAAAAAAAAATTCCAAAGGAATTTAATCACATACAAAAAAAAATTATGGTTTATAAATGGCATAATAAAAATAAAAATACTTATCATAACTTTCCCAATGAAGACTATATTATAAGATATTATCATTTAGTAAAAGGGTTATATGGAATGTAAATTGTTTCCACAATTTAACAAATATGTAATGATAATTTCCTTGAATCTAGTAAAGGATAAATGGGGTTTAACAATGTTCATATATATAATATTATTAACTGAATTGTATTGAATTGTAGTTATTCGTAATTTTAAAAATATATTAAGATAAATGTGTTTTGGATATTCATATATATATATATATATTAATTGGTAAGAGACCAATGAAATGGTATAAATATCCTTAATTATGGTTTTATATAGATTTTAAAAATTTTCAAAAGCATATCACTCTTGAGTGCCAAACTAAGAGTGTATTCATGCCCTTTACTCGTGCATCAGAGTGATGATTGGGATAAACATAACAAAAAAAATTATATTGTCACCCATTGATTTATTTTTTTCTTGTATTTCATCCACTTATATGTATCCAGATAGGTATATAATTATTATTAAAATCACAAACTATCTACACTACAGAAATTTTAGGATTTTTTTATCTATGAGAAAAATCAAGATATAATGGCTTATAAGGGTAGTATAATGATATGGAATGGTGATATATAATTAGTAAAAAGAGAATGAAATTACAAAAATTAATTATAATAAAATTTTATATTTTAATTAAAACCAATAGAAATGGATTACATAAATAAAAGAAGTTAATATATTAGGAACCCTTACCTTAAAATATAATTTCTTAAAGCTTGACATAAGAATGTTCAATACTTTGAAACTCCATAGAGAGACTCCTGAGAAATAAAATAAGGGTATTTTCATGCTCAATGTATCTATAGTGAATGGTAATGGGATAATGGGTGGCTATTTTTAAAAAATGAGGGGGAATTTTTCATTCATTTTCTAAACACAGCACTTCGAAATATAGGTTATGGAAGATGAAAACAAAATATTGGAATTCCCATTGTCTTGGTTGATTTTTTTTTGAAATTTAAATAATGGATTTTAAAATATTTTATTTTGAGAACCAAAATCCATTATTTTATATTAATTTGTATATGGGAATATATTTTTTCCAAAAAAAACAATTTAAACCATTACTTCCATTTTAAACATTAAAAAGCTATTTATATGTTTGGAAAAATATTTTAATTAATTAAACATATTTATATTAATAAAATAAAATATTTTTTCCCATTTATTCTCTTGTATATTTTATTATATATTTTATAACAAAAGTTATTTCACAATACATTCCATATATACCTAGTGTATTTTTTATTCAGGGAAACATTTTTCTATTATAAATTTATTAAAAATTCACCATTAGATAATTTTGATGATCTAGTATCATATATAATTTACTTTTTAGAATATACATTTAATTTGTATTATTTTTTATTTTTTAAATATAACTCATACCTCAATTCGAATTCTTCTGTTCGGTTCCACAAATATAAAAAATCTTTCCTATAGAAATGAGAGCGTTCGAATTAGTTCTTCATTATATGAAAAGTCAATTTCTAACTAACTCGATATGTCATTAGAAAATGGTAATGGTATGTAATATACTACTTTAGAAGTGATATATTGAAGACAAAACATAGTTTATATAGGTTTAGTGTCATGTCCAAATGATATTACATAGTGGATTCCCTTTATAATCTTTCAAATGGTCCGATATACATTGGGTTCTGCTTCCCCATATTTATAAATTTCATTAGCCATTTCATTGGAGACATCTTCAGGAAGATATCATTTCCAATATAGAATTAAATATCTTTTCTTCAGTTTTAAACATAACTTTTATGTATACTTTTGGCTGCCATGATGTGCTCATAGATGGATCTTACATTATTTGATGTATTTTCCACATGTTTTTGACCCAATAAATTCCTTTCTTATAATATATCCCAACATGTTATAGTCCAAAATATCTTTCCTAATAGGGTTTTATGTGGTTCTATTTTAATGTTGTAGTTGTAATTATTATTGTAATAAAACTCCACAAGTGATAAATACATACCCCGACATCCTTGTAATTCATGAGAGAATTACCTTATAATATCCACCAATATTTTGATATATAATTATTACTAACCATGTATTTGAGGGTGGTAGGTTGTGTTAATATTAATCACACTATTTAAATCCTTCTAATGGGGAATAGTTGTTCATTGTAGATTCTCTTTCGTCTTCACTACTACAAGCTTCCATAATTCTAGGTGTGAGAGGTTTTTTCCAAACCCTTTATTTGTTTCTTTTCTGAATAGTGTTTTTACATTAGCAGGACTCTATGATTTATTTTAAAATTAATTTTTTTGGCCTATAGACTCCTATAAAATGTTTATGTAAACCTTGGGTCAAGATCATAGACTATAGATAACAGTGCACCATGAATTTTGAAAACATTATTTATATATTTCCAAGAAAGATGATTTAGAGAGAAATATTCTCAAATTGATGAGAAGGGAGAAAATATTGTAAGACAATCCCCAATGACTTTCATTATTCCCCTTGGATATCTTGGGAAGCCTAGTGAAAAAAATCCATTTTAATATAATCCCACTTCCACTATGGTATAGGAAATGGTTTCATAACACCCTTGGGAAGATTTCTTTCATAATTCACCCATTGGAATACTAATCATATTATAGTATAATATACAATATCTCACTTTATATTTTCCAACCTAAAATATTCTCGGACAACCTTCTGCGTCTTCATAATATAAGAATGTATAGATTAATTTAAACTCTGATATTTATCCAACAAATCATTATTTATCTCTAGTATTGATGGAATACATAACCACATATTAATTATAAAACTCCACTATCAGTAATATAAAATTATACTAATATCACATTCCCAATTTATCATATATTCCTTAGTAATGTCTTATCATTAGATTGGGGTTTATTTATCCTCTATAATAAGGAAGGTTGAGTAATTAGATTGAATAATATTGATGTTTCTCCTTCCATTATAACACCCATGTACATCCTTACTAAATACTTAATAATTAGACCATTATCTATCCTCTTCATAGATAAGATACCATATTATTTTTAATTCAACACATCTACTACCATGTTTTCTTTCCTAGGGTGAATATGTGTTACATAATCATAATCCTTAAGTATCTATAACCATCTATTTTTTCACAAATTAATATATTTCTAAGATAATATGTATTTCAATGTATTTTTATCTAAGTATATATAAAATCTCTCTCCATATATGTAATTTATCTATATCTTTAGAGAAAAGATCACTGCCACCAACTCCAAATCATGTTTTGGAAGACTCTCCTCTTGGGGGTTCAAATTTCAAGATTAAAAAGACATGAATCAATAATTATTTATAATAATACATCCAAGACCATTCATTGATACATCACTATAAATTAAAAGCCCATATTTTCTAGGTGTTAGAGTTGGTATAAGTTAATTTACAAATATCCTCTTCAATTATTTAAAGCCATATTTTAAATCGTTTTTCCATATGAATTTTTCCTCATTTGATATCTCATTTTGTATACATATTTTTATGGGTTTTAACATATAAATTCATTTAATATTATTTTATTTAACATAACAATTGTTCCTGCTAATAATTTTTTTGTAAATTCTTATGAAGGATTAACAATTGGATAGATATCGAGGAATATATAGTGAATGAGGAACAAAAATACCCTTCACACCAAGAGCAAAGAGAAGCAGCGCGATAGTGGATTTTTATTTTAATCATGGATCATTCTAGAGGCATAAAACTAAATAAGCTGGAAGAAACATAAATTATTGTAATAAATGGTCCAGTACATGTTGTGAATTGTCAATACATGTCGTGTACTGGTAGTTCGAAGCATGCCAAAGTCGTAATGCCATGTGGTGACCAAGATATGAAGCTAGAAATAAGATAGCCACTACACATCATGAATGATGTGGACATGACTTGACACCTGTCAAAACATTTATTGATCCATCCACGATAATTCTATGCAAAAGAGTATTTGGACACTTGTACACATCGTGAACACCTAGTACATGACATGTACTTTGTAAAACATCATAAATCAGTGAGGGAAATGCACGCCAAGCTAGAGATCCCAAAATTCATGGAAGTCAATGAGGATCAAAGGTACATGACATGAACATATAGTACATGTCCTGATGAAATTCAACTATTTATACACCAGCTCTGTAGCACATTTTAGAGCATTCCCCTCTGGACCCGAGGGAGAAAGCGCATCCACTAGGAGATTTTGTAGGATTCAACCGTATATAGGTTTTGTTTATATTTTTATATCCTTTATTTGATTTAATCATAGAAACATTTTTATTTTAATTCGAATCATTTTTTTCATTATTCTTGTCTCTTTTTTCAATCTCAATATCTCTCTTATTTATTTGGGTTTAATCATCATTGGCGATCACCCGAGGATGGTTAGATAAACCCACATGGGAGAGTAGAATCATTCAAGGCAGTGTGTACAATTATATTTCGATTTATCTTTTCTCATAATGATAATATTATGTGATAGTATCATGTTGTGCCTATATTCTTATTTTATTATTCTTTGATTCATTGACCAAATGATTTCAATGATGAACAAACTTCAAAATTGTTGAGAAAATTTAATCATGAAAATTAAATGGAATTAATCTTTTGCATATAGAAACATGAACTAAATTAAAATTAGTTATTTTGATTCTTATGACCAGAATGAATTTGGATTCTAGGGTAGTTTCATATAGAATGAACATTTCTCATATCAATGAAACCGTTTGGTTGAGAAACGATTTACTATGATTATTTTGATAGTAAGGATAAATTAATTTAGAAAACCCACCACTAGAAACTGATTCCCCTCTCTTATGTTTCGGTTTTGAAATTATTTTATTTCAATTTCACAATTAGTTTAATAAAATCTAATTGAAATTGGACCGAGCTAACCTTTAGTCTAAAGTTGTCATCGTTGTGTTCCCTCACTCTATGTGTGTATAACCCCGCACCTTTGCTATACCATGTCTTTGTAGTTAGTACGGTTCAGGTTTTTATAAATTTCTAATTTGACTCTTTCTCGGAGGAATTAACGACACATTTTGGGCACATCACCATTACATGTTAACCTGGTTATCATATTAGCTCATCAAATAACGTTTTTAAAAAACATCATTAGTACCATACTAATCCAACAAAACTATATATTTTAGTTATAGTGGTATCTCTTTTCCATTAAATAAAAACCTTTTTTTGATGGTTCAAATGACATTCCGTCCATATATAAAATATAATCAACAATATAATATTTTTAAAGCCAAAATAAATATTTTATAAATTTCCCATATAATTACATTTTCCCCAATACCTCAAGAAAAATTATTATATTGTATCTCATGTTCCTTATAACTCTTAGAGTATATTATAATATCATAAATAAATAACATTGTAATTTTATCAAAATTTTCATTGAATACTCGAGTCATAATTTCCATAAACACATAAGGTGAATTGGTTAACACAAAATAAATTACTATAAACTCATAATGACCATACCTTCTAAAAAAATAACCTTTAGGATATCATCCATCTTAAACATTATATATTTATAACCATGATAAAGATTAATCTTTTACAGGAATATATCTCCTTGAATATGATTAAATAGGTCCTCAAAACAAGGAAATGGGTTCTTGTTATTTATTACAATTACATTGATTTCACTATAATAAATGCATAACCTCATTGATCAATCATTCTTATTCATGAATAAAATGGGTGCACCCTAGGGTTAAACTCTTTGAAGAAGGAATCCCTAATCACATAAGTATTTAATTTCATCATCAAATCAACCAAATCCACTATATTAATTCTATATATAGTTTAAAATTTTGGTTATTGATTAGGGATAAGCTCAATATTGGATTCAAATTATCTTTCAGGGGTAAATATGGGTATCTCATCAGGTAATAGATGACTATAATCTTACCTAATAGGAAGATATTTTTCTCAAAACCTCTTTAGCCACCGTAGATTGAATTTACTCCCAATCATCCCCAAGGATTTCATTAATCTAATCTAGTGGGAGTGGTTAGATAAATGTTTCAAATAATGAAATCTCCCATAAAAAAATTAGTACTAATTTACTTTATTTTCCAATTATAACTTCTTTCTCATTATAATATATATTCTTTATTTATAATTAATGATCAAATTCATCCCCAAAATCACATCAAAACCCACCATTGGAATGATTATTATATTTTTAATAGGACAAAACCCATGAATTATAATTTTAATTTCAAAATATATATATTTTACAATCAATGTAACACACGGTGTTTTTATATAAAAACCATTCTTTAATGGCTTAGGGGAGATTGAATTTTTGTACCAAACATTCATGATATAAAAGGTTGAATAAATCCTTAATCAAATAATGAAATATCTAAAATTTAGTATATATAATAAAAGTACCTACTATCACAACATTTGGAGCTTCGTTTTATTCGGTTATTATAGAAAAATTTCATATCAGATCTAAAGGTTTCTTCTAGGAATGATTCCCTTGGAACATAGGGAATTGATTAGCGTAATGCCATATTTCCCTACTAATTAAGCATTTACCATTGAAAATTTCTATCATAACTTTTCACTCATAATATTGATGAAATTTCTCTATAAATTCAAACTATATACTCATCCCCTTTAAGTAGGTCCCTGGGTGTTTCCTTTCACTTTTAATTCATATAGTTAACTCCACTCTTCCCTTATTTAAATTTCATATGGTTCTTCCCACATAGTGATTCATCCCCCTAATATTATTAGGGTTCCCTTTATAAATAAATATAAGATTTAAAAAAACTCATTCTTAGTCATGATAGAACATGTTACAATTTCCTCATATGATGAAGGGGTATGGGAGACCAAAGATCATTGAAGACTTGGAATTAAACCATTAAGTAAATGATCAATATTAATTTCTATATTGTGTATATATATTGTGATATACATCATTAATATTGTGAAATTAGACTTATACATTGCCATTTTTTCTTTCTTTTCATAAATTTAAGAACATTCTTTAAATATCAACTATTTTTCATAACAAAAATACTTTTTCAAGGAAAATAACATAATATTTCACCTACTCTATTTATTCTATTTTCTAAACCTTCATAGGATTTTGAATGAAGGACCATAATTATTCAGCATCTCTCCTTAAATGATACACATCCATGAAAAACATTTCTTCATAGTACACCCTAGTTCCATAAATGTATTTTAAATGAATTTTATCCATTAGTCTAACACAATGGGATTAGTAGACCCGATGAATGATGGAGGTTGTTTATATATTTCCATGTTTTGGTGAAAAAAGTTTCTCCATGTTGACCATGTTACTTATCATAAAATAAGTTGATTTCCCAAGAAATTTAATAATTTATTTATTAGTAACATTAACTCTATTATCATGATGATCCAAAAAATCACCACATTGTACTTGATAATGGGATTGGTTTCCATTAATTATAGATGGTTATATTATCTATAAAATATCATGGCACACTAAGTAATATTATAAGCTAATAATATATATGACAAGACCTTAATTTCATGTTTCCATAAAATATTTACCAGTGTATAGAATACCTATAAAAAACTATTCTATCATATTCTATACAATTTTCCAAATTAGAATATATTAAATCTCTCTATGTTATTATAAATCATGTTCATAACATTTATTTCCAACCCTTTTTTTGATACCAACGATAATGCCCCCATCCTTAGTTTCCTGATGTTGGTAGGTTATTTATTACAAAGTAATCAGAATACAAGATAGAAATCTACAAGATCAAGACTATGTAGTCCTCAAGAGACTAGATACATAAATATTAGATTACATTAGGAAATATTCCAGAAATTGAGAATAAATCATTATTCCTTAATTTTTTTCCATAGGGCCAATAAAATATAATATTTGACTTCATTACCAAGGGAAATGTGAAAAAACTAGAGGGTGAGTTAAAATTCATAGAAAGGGATGGAGTATAGTGGAATCTAACACGGAATAAGAAATAAAATGTAACATATAAATAAATAATGTGGTATAACATAATCCATGAATGAAAGCGGAAATAAATTAGTAAATGAACATATAATTATGAAAATGGTAGGATTGTATAATGTAAAACATCATAGACATACTGTAATGTCCTTATGATAAGACATTATATGTAAAGGGTAAGGAATCATTAATTACCTTATATTAGTTTTCTCATGAGACATTCTAGTGATCTGAGAGGATATATAATTATGTAACCCATCCTTTATATAAAATATCAATAAATTTCGTCACATACCAGATAATAATTTTCTATACAAGGAATAAAAAATACAAATTATTATCATAACTTTCCCAATAAATATTGTCTTACAAGACATTCCATTATAGAGAAAATGGTTTTATTACATGTAAATAGTTTCCCCCAGTCAATAAATAAGTATTGATAATTCCTTTGACTCCTATAAAAGATAATTAGTGTCTAATAATTTTAAAATGGGTACTCTTATTAAGTAAAGAGTATTAAATTTCATTTATTGAGAATTTGAAAAGAATATGAAGATCACGGTTTTTGGGTGATTATAATGCACATATTTGTAATGGTAGGAGACAAATACAGTGGTTGAAATTCCATAATTTAGGTTTTACAACGAATTTTTAAATTTTCAAAAGTACATCTTTTAGGAGTATCAAACAAATTGTTTATTCAAGTCCATTACTCATGCATAATAGTAATGACATGGTAATACGCAACTAATCTTTTTTATTTTTCACCCCTAAGTGAATTTGGGCGAGTTTTATATTTTCTTGTCTATATCCATTCAAAGATTTCGTTTCTACAAAAATCACACACTCTTTACACTAAAAAATTAATATGTTTTATGTATAAAAGAATAATATATTGTTATAACAGATTACGAGGGTAGTATGATGAGTGAGAATAGTGATCTATCAATGATAAAATGATAAATATTTATAACAATGAATCCTAATATCATTTACATTTAAATGAAAATGAATAGTAATGGATTACACAAATAAATGGATTTGAGTGATTAAGAACACTTACCTTGAAATTTATCTTCTCAAATATTTATATAGGAACCCTTTATCCATTTAAAATCCTTGGAGAGACTCTTTAGAGAAAAAATGTATCACGAAGCAGCCCGGGTACCCTACTAACCTGAAACCAAATCGATCCTCACATAACCCAAATGGAATTTCCTATCCCCACGGTCTGGATACTAGCACCTCACATTATACAACATACAAGTGTAAATTATTTTTCCAAGTGAATGCAAAACTGAAAGATAAAAGACAATATTCATTTTAATAGAAAAACTCCACTGGGAGAAAAAGTACGAGAATACAATGAGGCATAAAATAAAATGTACTACAACCAATAGTACTAAATAAGAAAATAGCCATATGGTCCTTAAGTACACAACTCACCACATATAATTTTAAATAGCTAGATCCAACTCTAAGATATCCCTTCCCTTTTATCGAGCCTAGAAGAATAAAGTCTAAGAACACCTGAAGGCAAATGTTGGTTTTGAGCCTATTCTCAGTAGGATACCATAAAATATTCTATAATAGATGCCAAATATATATTATCCAAATAAAATATTTCAATTTTCAAAATAAATAGGTTTTTATATTTAAAAGCATATTTAAACAAAACATTCTATATATTTTTAATATGATGGAAAATACATTCAAATCATAGGATTTACATTAAAAAAGATGGAATATTTCTAAAAATATGGATTATGTATATAATTTATATAAAATACATTATATAAATTTAGTAGGCATGTAAATAAGTTCAATCAAACATTGGCGTACATTTATATCTCAAATATAAATAAACAAGCGAACAACATGGTCATATTCCAAAAGGTACGATAGTTTTAACCAGCTAAAGGATTCTGCACTCTCTATGTGAACTAAACAAAATGGGTATACACACATCCCTATAACACTGGCCCAAGGAGACTCGTCAACAACCCAATGGTGATGTGAGCAGTTTCTTATATGTTTTATAATGTTGTAATAGCGTTGACTGTACCCAAATAACTCACTAACTACCTAAGGCTTGGATGCACTCTTACATTATTGGAGAAGTTTTTTAAGACTACTAAAAATATGATCAATAACATTATTCCATTTCAAATATTCCATTTTATATCCATTTAAAAAAATTTGGTTTCATTCAAAAGCATGTCTTTTCCATGAGATAAAACCACTGGGTTTCTATCAAATCATTTTAATCCATTTAAATGATTAAAATTCATTAAAACCCACTCCCATACTTTTCAAAATTCTTTTTTCACAATTTATTTCAATAATTTTATTGGAAAAATTTACATCAAATGAATAAATTAAATTCAAAAATTTAAATCAGACAATTTCTATAAACCCACCCCAATTCAAATGAATTAGGGGGTTTCCAAATTTCAATGAAAAAACCAGTTCAAATCCTCCAATTCATTGAATTTGGGGTTTTATCAAAGCAATTGAAAGCAATATTATTTAATTTAATTTAAATAATCAATTTAACTAAATCAGCAATATGATGGTTATCAATTTGGAATGTTGGGATGGAACCACCAACCTCTGTATTAAAAAATGACACTCACAACTACACCCATAAAAAAGATCGAAGGTGAAAGTGTCCTTGAAACCAAACCTAGAAGAAAGATCCACCAACATGTGACATGATACATAAATCCTTAGATGATCTAGAAAAACCCCAGAGTGGAGAAATTGAGGAACTAGGAGAATGAGAGAGAACACCTACCCAGGAATTGCACTGCAGTAAGAATAAAAATCTCAAGCTGAACAAATCAATCTTGAAGGTGGGGAGCCTTTGAAAACCACTTAGGGAGAGTCTAAGGTTAAGATCCAAGATGTATAGGAATAAAATACATAGCTGTACTTCCAAACACATGGTTTTAACTTGGGCATGGTCCAGGTCACGACCTGTACCTACTGGTCATGACGTGAAGGCCACGATAGATAAGAATGCAAAAAAACCCATAGCATCTGGTTAAAAAACATTATTTAACCACTAAATGATGTGTACCTCAGGTACGCAATGTGTACTACCTCACTGCATGACCTCCCCATTCACAACATTTTCTCCCAATTCATGACATGAAACCAGCACCCAATAGACAATGTGTACTTTAGGTACATGGCGTGTACCTATCATGTAGTCTTCAGTAAACCCAAAAAATTCACATAAATTGATTTTCAACCAAACAGGGACTTAAAAAATGGGAGAAATTACCTGATCAATGTAATGGAATATTGTAACCTCCCAACCATAAAACATTATTCCCACTGAAATCCAATGAATAATCTTTCATGTCAAAAAGATGTGGCCACTTCTCTCTCATCAGTTCCTCCCTCTCCTATATCTCATGAGAATCAGAACCATGCCTCCATAGCATATCAAAACCAAGGTATCATCCTCCCACAATGTAAATTGGTCTTAAAATCAACTATCTGGACTAGTTTCTTAGTAAAGGATAAATCAATCTCGATCTCGAGATCATTCAAGCTAAAAAGTGAGATGGATCAAATAGATACCTTCTTAGTTGTGATACATGGAACACGTTATGTATTGACGTCAGCTGTGGTGGAAGTACCAAATGGTACAAAAAATTTTCCCACTTTTTCAACTACCAATAAAGGTCCCACAAAGAAAGGGGCAATTTTCCTTTGATTCCCATGCAGTCGATGACCCAACCGGGGTGAAACCATTATGAAAACATGATCACCAACTGAAATCTCTAAAGCCCAAATATGTTTATCAGAATAAGATCTGTATCGGATCAGTACTATCAACATACTCTGATGAATCAGCTGATTATTTTTTATTATCTCCTACACTAAGCTTGCTCAAACAAAAGAACTTTCACCAGCCTCTAACTAACACAATGTAGATTTACAATGTCAGCCATACAGGGCCTCAAATGGTGACATTCTGATAGTGGACAGGTAACTATTGTTATAAGAGAACTCAACCAGCCCCAATTGATCATCTGAAGACCTACCGAAGTCTAGGACATAGGCACGAAGCATATCCACATGAATCTGTATATCTCTTTCTACCTGGATAACCGACTCTGGATGGATGGCCATGCTCAATCAAAGATGAGATCCTATTTCCTCCTAAAGGCCTCTCCAAAAGTGATAAGTGAACTGAGGATCCCTATCAGAGACTATAGTAGATAGAACTCCATGAAAATGAACAATCTCTTTCACATAGAGATTTAAAAACTCATAAACTTTGGCCATATAAAGAATGGGTATGAAGTGATCTGACTTGGTTAGCTTATCAATAACAACCCATATCGCATTCTTCTTTCTCTGGGTACATGGAAACCCAACCACAAAGTCCATATAGATATTGTCCCAAATCCATGTACGAAATGGAAGGGGTTGAAGCAAACCTGAAGCTTTCTAGTGCTCATCTTTCACCAGTTGGAATGTATAGCAACGAGATACAAAATCAGAAATGTCCCACCTCATAACTGGCTACCAGAAACACCACCTCATTCAATAGAACATTTTTTCCTTTACCAAGGGAATAATATACTGAGAGATATGGAAATCACGGATTACAGCCCTCCTTGTTGATAATGAAACATCGAAAGGATTTAGATAACATATAATACCTTCATTTGAATATGGCCAAAGGGAAACTATCTCCCCACCATAATGGGATTCTCTAATGCTACAAAACTCATCATCATTCTCTTGATCTTGATGAATCATCTCGATAAGAGAATATGTCGACTAAATACCAGCTAAAGAAACACCGTCCCCTTTCTTCTAAACTCAAATATGCAACTATTATAAAAGAGCCATCAAATTCCATTCTTCTAGAGACTCTTTCACTGCTTGGGTTGGAAGATTCCTGCCCAATGAATCAGCAAAAACATTCCCTTTCCTCGAGGTATAGGCCATTTCAAATTTGAAAGACCACAACTACTCCACCCAATGCCTCTACGAAAGATTCAAATATTTTTTAGATAAGATATAACTCAATATTTTTTGGTCTAAATACACCGAAAACCATTCACCAAAATGGTAGTGCATCCAACTCTTAAGTGATAGATGTATGTTCCTGGTCATGGGTAGTATAATTCTTCTTGTGTGGAGTAAGCTAACGAGATCCATATGCTACTGCATGATCACCCTGCATAAGAACATGGCCCAAGACTAAACCTGAAGCATCACAAAAGGCAACATAGCCTTGCCCGACTTCTGGAAGAGTCAACACCCGTACAATAGTAAATTGACATTTCATCTCAACAAAAGAACTATGAAAATTATCATCCCACACAATCTTCACCCCCGTCCAAGTTAGAGAAGTCATCAGTGAATCCAACATCAAGAAGTCCTTCATGAGCCTATGATAATATCCATATAAGCCCAAGAATTTCTGATTCTCGAAGAGATTTTGTGGTTGCTCCCAAATTATATCATCCTTAACCATTTTAGGATCAACTAACGCACCTTGTTCACACACCACATGTCCCATGAATTTCACTTCATGAATCTATAAATCACACTTTGAATGCATGGAATAGAGGTGGTGCTTTCTCATCAGATTCATAACTATTCATAGATGTTGTACATGATCCTTCTGAGATTTGGAGTAAACTAGAATTTCATCCAAATATACTTCCATAAAGGTATTCAATTACTCATGGAAAATATTGTTCATTAAGGCCATGAAAACTACAGGACCATTGGTAAGACCAAAGGGAATAAAAATATACCCATAGTGTCCATACCAACTCTGAAAGGCAATTTTCTAAATGTAAATTCGTTTATCAACAACTAATGGTTACCAGATAGAAGGTTGATCATTGAAAACTACTTTACACCATTCAACTGATGTTGACGTTCCTTTTTCGTCACAGAGTCCAAAGTAATGTAAAGGGAAATGACTTATCACAAATTGATTCATCCATTTGAAGAAAACATCAAAAATCGACAAAGGGATGAACAAGGAAAAGATTGGCCATAAGTCGCTCAAGTTCCCTCATAGTCGCGCAAGTCCACTTGCGCGACCATGATTCGTCACACATGTGACTTGTGCGACCTAATGGATAACCTCCCAGGTCTTCTTCAGCCTATAAATAGACCCTGTGGGCCGCCCATTTGGAGAGTATTTTTTCCAAAAACTCAGATTTGAGCTCCCGGCGCCCCAGTATCTTCTCAATGCTTCCAAAACAATTCTAAGTTAATTTCATACCTAGAACGAAATATCTAATGAGGGGTAAGAAATCCTAAGTGTTGAAACTCATCAACACTTGCGCCCCTGAGTGGCCAGACCTTAAGGGACAAGGCCACACATGCGCGCCGCCTTACTCCTTCAATAGAACTTGCACGCCCCTCTTCTGGAAGAACCTCAAGAGGATTCTAAAGGATTTAATCAAGAGTCACTAAAGTATTACCCTACTGGTTAACCGTCGCGCAAGTACCCATGTGTCGCGTAGGTATACCTATGCGTCCAGGACATGCACGCCCACGCAGTACCTGCGCATCTGCCAGGACTTGTGTGCCCCTGCCTTTTTGCGTGCCCTTCTTGACCATTTCACCCCTCTTAAGACATTCCACCTCTCATATTCAAGATTAAATATTTAAGACAATCTTCAAATCCATTTATGGAATGATTTCATGATTTGGATTCATTATCTGAAATGAACTTGGTGGAATATTTCTCAAAACCTAGGGATTTACACATCTTTATGTCACTAAAAAAATTGAGATTTCATTCATTCAACCTCATACTTAATGATGAGAGAACCCCTTAACCTGGGCCTCCTTTTTAGGAATAAGCCCCAGTCTCAAATATGGGCATCTTACTTAAGAGTAAGCCCTAACCATAATTCTCTTAAGCTGGGCCTCCTTTTCAGGAATAAGCCCCAATCTCAATATGGGAATCCTATTTTAGAGTAAGCCCCAACCATAATTCTCTTAACCTGGGAATACTTTTCAGGAGTAATCCCCAGTCTCAAATATAGGCATCCTCTTTAGGAGTAAGCCCCAACCATAATTCTCGTAACCTAGGATTCCTTTTCAAGAGTAAGGCTTAGTCTTAATTTCTCTTAACCAGTCCTAATTTACCATTGATCTGGGATTCCTTTTCAAGAGTAAAACCAAATCATAAGTCCTCTCTGAATTTGGGCCTCCTTTTCAGTAGTAAGCACCAAGTTAGAGTATTCAAAATCTCCATGAAGCACATATACCTTTATGGACCCTACTCCTGGATTTCTTCCCTAATGTAAATCCTAACCTTAATTTATCTGGGCAGTCATACATACATAAGCCCCACATTATTTATAATGATTGCATCATTCATGGAAAAATGGTCTAATTTTTACCAATACCTCTTGTTTTTCACACCGAGCATGACCCACATGAGCTTACGGTGTAAAATTAATTATTACATATTTATTTGAGCCATCAATCATAAACATCGTACTCCCTTACTCGAACTACGTGGTTTCTGATTCCTTTTTTTTAAAGGATACGAAGGTAGACCATCTTCGGGTTCGATCCCAACTCCTAAATAATTCATGTCCTTTTGAAATACAAATAAACTTCAAGTGCCCCACTGAGTGGCTTTAAAACTAGTATGGCCATCATAAGGACCAAGAGACTTTTACGTATCAAAGGATACCACTGACTAATAATATATAACAAATACAGATGATTCTTTATCAGTTAAGAACCTCGAATACATATAAAATATCTCTAAATTTCCTACATATCGATAATTGATTGTCAGATCTAAAGGAAAACTCATTTTATATTTGGTAATGTAATAAGGATTCACGAACATAACTTAAATCTATAAAGAGACTCCCGGAGTAGACAATAATTCTCCTAAAAAGGTGTGATGAGTCCGACCTCCCATCCTCTAGACCAATGAAAATTCCTAAACCTCATCATTCCATAAACTAATGAGCACCTACCATTGGAATGTAGGTCCTAATGGATGTGGGATAATTGGATGTTTCCAGTTCAACGAAAAAACCCGTTAGAATCCGATCGGAATGTTTGAACCTCCCATCAAGGTGGTCATCCCCAGATTCCGAAGGAAACAAAAAATGGTGAACCCGACGTGAATCCTTAACCAAGTTAAAATGATATTTTACCTATTTGTTAGGCCCTTATTTAAAACTCAATAATAGGGCCAACAAAAACAATCATTGACATATGTGATCATCAAAAAGATGTAGTGGAAAAATTTATCTTGATTACATCTATTATATCAAATAGGCACTCTTTTCCAAGATCTTCTGCATTTCTAGAATGGTTGCTCTCAAGTTCACACCTATGAATATTTCTGATACAAATGCCACTACTGCTACTCCTACTGGATTGTCGTCCGCTCTAAGGACAATATCACATACTCAGCATCTTCAACGCTTGGTATCAAACGGGCTGGTTAAGGAGTGTCGTCCACACGGTACCATCCCATATCTGTAGGCTGCCCGACAAGCCCTCCAAGTAAACAACTCACATCGGTCGTCCGGACAACGATGACCAGTTATCAAGAAGCAGGCATTGCTGACTACCGTCTCCAACCGTTTCGGGTCATTATCCCCGGAACGCAATCGCCATTCGCTCCCTTATTCTGGGGTGGTGAATGAGCAGGTCCCTCAGGGCCTTAATTCAAACAGACATGAGTCCTTCCTGAGGGATCACACCAACAATCGCTGCCAGACTCGTGTGGCAGTGCGCCCTTAACATGATGAGGGTACCTACTCTAGGCGTTCGTCTCAGGTTCCTCGAACTCGAGCAGGAAAAATGAATCGCCAGAGGTGATGTCCGGTTTACAGTGAGAAGGTTCTAATCTCTGCCATCTCCAGAGAAGTCCACCAACCTAACTTGGTGGAATGCAACGAGCAGGCACACACAGCTACCCTTTTTAATTCCACTGTCCAGCTGACTCGTTTGGCAGCATCACGCCAATCCCACCATGGAATTCTGATGGAGTACTATAGGAAGGAACATACACCTGTTTATACATCATCATCTAGTCAAAAAGATCATCTGACTATATACGATGGATCTCGTCAACTATGTTCGGCAAAGTGTAATTAGCAGGCACATACACCTGCTAGTACTAATCAAGCCTAACAACTGTCTCACTTGGTAGCATTCGGTGAAGTTAGTCGGAAAGCCCCGATAATAAATAGGAGGCAAACTCAACTCTCTTCCCCCACACATGAGTATTGTCCGGATTCACTGACAGGAAAAGGAGGACAAAAGTAGGCACATACAGCTACTCCCAGCCTGGAATGGACATATATTCTCGTTCTGGTAGCTGAAGTCACCAAGCATATTCTATCAATGGTGAAAGAGCATAAGAAAATCCCTGCTCATATTCTGGAGGCCTGCCAGGATATTATAACAACTTCAGTGGCATCTCAGGGAAAGACACATAAATCTATCCCTACAAGTGGAGTGACACATCATCAATTCACTATGAGGTAGACACACACATCTTTTCCAGTCCAAGAGGGTTGTGGGGCATAGTCCCCCATATCATACGGACAACCATGTCAGGCACATACACTTTATTTGAGTGGAGATCGTCAGCCTAACCTGGCCATCTTTCTTGATCAGGATTATACTCTTGCTCAGAGCAGCCTCTTTCATCAACAAGTGGTTTCCAAGGTGATTAAGAAGGCGTCTAAGACAAATACCCACCTAGCACAGTCAGGAGATCAAGAGCCAATCTGTAACATGTCCTTGGTCGATGCTGGAGTTCTTGAAGCCCTTAGGAAATTATCTGTTGAAATTCAAGATTCTACTCCCTCGTTTTCCAATAGTGGGAACATTAATTCCGATGGTCTTCAACAGAAACTTCCTCATGAAGGCTTGATTCATGACAATTCGGTCGATCACAAAGTTTCATATTTAGATGAAAGCCACAGGAACCCTCTGTGTGGTTAGAAGACCAAAGAGCAAGAGATCTCATCTTTTGTTGTAACCCATTATGGTAGTCCTCCCCATGATGATAAATTTCAATACGAAAGTCCTCTCTGCAGTAGTGATGCACATTTCCTGTAAAATTCTCTAGTGGACAATGTAGTGCCGAGAAATCCCTCTTATCTTGAGGCACCTAAAAATGTGAAACTAGTCATGTCTGATGTTTCATCGCTAGCAGGTGAAATACTTTCTCAATAAGAAGATATCCCAGGGTGTAGTTCATTCTCCGAACCACCCCTAAGTCATGCATCTTCTAGTTTGATCAATGATTTCTCTACCAATACTATTGAATCCAATGAAGAAACAAGGAAACACCAAATCTGGTCAAATCAGGTGGAAGAATCTTCATCAAATGATATAGAGGAAATAATGAACATGAGAAAACAACTGGAGAAAGGTTAAGTGTCTCTCATGTTTTGGCCTATGGCTGAATCTCAGTAGGACATTCTAGAAATTTTGACAGAATATGAAATTCATGAAATTCATCTCAACATATGGAAAACTCTTTTTCAGTTGAAAAAGAAAATATTATCTTATGATGAATTTGAAAACCATCTTAAGATAATTGATGGGTTACAACGTCAGATTGATTTGGCGTCTCTATCAGTCTCTTGATATCCGAAGGCTGAAAAGTAGCAGAGAGCCCTTCAACATTCATGCTTTGGATCATTAATAAGATTGCATAAGTTAATTTCCAATGACCCATCTGGTATTCATGTCAGATGACGGGGGGTTCATGGAGAACTGCATTTCACGGTGCTCTCCAGTTAGCAAAGCCCGCCGAAAATGTTACCATGCAATGTTATTTCCCATGGCCGGCCACAGTCAATGGGCTTTGTTTTTAATCAAAAGCTTGCCCAAGAACAGGCTTCAACTAGTTCCTCTCAAAATCAATAATACAGAGAACAAGATGTTATATTACACTTGCATCAAGCAAACGAGAATATTGAACATGCCTCTCGTTTGGAGCAAGCATGTCACCATGTGAAAGAAGTGTCATAAATCATCCAACGATCTTTTGAACCAGGTGATAAATGTGGATACAGGTTAATGCATCCAGCTAATTTCCAGACTAAGGTTCGCAAGATCAGGAGAGGTTTTAAGAAAGTCTCAGAAATAGCATGTCAAGAGCCACCCCAGCTCCCCAGACAAGGGACTCTTTAAATCCTACCCTCAGAATCAACAAATAAGATTCCAGGAGTTGAGAAGAAACAGCCCCAGTCCACTAGAGTGGGGACTTTTTCAAATCATCATTCCCCTCCTGAGAGAAATTCATTTTTTTCTCGATTGGAGAAGAAGCCTCAAGAGGAAAGAAGAGCTAAATTATCAGTAGGTTCCCTCCAAATTATGGTTCGTCAAGATGTTATTGAAGGATCCAATCAACAAAAGGCAATGTCTCATAAAGGAAATAGAATAAGAAAATATCACAGAAATGCTGATAGAAGGGATGCGATGAGTTATGAATCAATCAATATCATCAATGTCGTTGTCGCTGATCCACCAGAAGAGTCTCACTCAGGGGACTCAGATGAAGAGGGTCCTGCTCAAGAAGATGTACACACCGACACAAATGAAGAATGTGTGCATACATGAAATAAATGGATTACTCAGAACCTAGGTAATCCTTCAAGTAACCCACTTCCCCCTCTCTGAAAAGGATCCAACAAAGGGATGGGAAAAAATCAGGTTACATATCCTTCCTCTGAAGAAGGCCAATCGCTCTCACTAGAGCAAAGGTTTGCACAACAGGAGGATGAAATGAACGAATTAAGGAGGTTGAATGAAGAACTACATCAGGGTAGTCTTCTTTGTGAGCATGCTGGAGTCTGTCAGCTAAGGGAATTTGTTGCAGCTACTGAGATGGTTCAAGAATATCCTCCTCAATCAGTACACCCTCCCAGGCCTAATCCTATGGGTCAAGTGCATCAATAGTTGGTAGTGCTACCATCAGTTTTAGCAACATCCACCACATTTTTACAGGCTCCAGTCATTGCACCTACCCAAGTCCAAGTTCAACCAGATGTTTCTCAAAAGTTAATAACTATCATTGAGTCATTAACATCTCGGATAGAAACTATGGATGGGAAACGTGCACCGGTTCAACCAGAAAATAAATTTTACCCTGACTGGGTAGATTCAATCTCTCCTCCATCCAGTTTTGGGAACCCTGTATTCCCTCTTTTCAGTGGATCATGCGACCCTGAACAGCATTTGACGCATTACGTGTCTTGTTGCGGTCCTATGATGGGAACTCCAGAGTAGCAAGAAGCAGTGAAACTCAGATGCTTCGTACGAACCTTGCAAGGACCATCTTTCGTCTGGTATACAAGCTTGCAATCTAGGTCAATTACCGGATGGGAGGATCATTGCCAAAAATTCCTCCTTCAGTTCAGCTCAACATTGCCAAAGACAACAGTTTTTGATCTTACAAACTGTAAGCAAAGGGAGAATGGAAGGGTCTCTGATTTCATTGCTCGATGGAAGGGATTAACATATTCCTTGAGTTTAGCACTCCCTCAAGAAAAATTGTTGCCAATATGTGTGGCAAATCTGTGTGACGAATTACGCATGCCGTTAATCCCTGTGAAATACATAGGAGGGTTCCGATACCATACTTCAATCGCTCAGCATATTGAAGATTCCCTTATACAGGCTAAGGCTAAATCTCGTGTAATTCCATCAGCTCTAGGAAAGAGAATGGGTAAAGCAGAAACTGCTACAGTTATGCTTAAACAAGCACCTGTACCTATTTCTATCTCATAACCTTCATCATCTCGAAGGGCTCCACATTATGAGAACCAACAAAAAATTCCCTTTCGTCCAGACGATCAAAGAGATCAGAGATGAAAACAATTTGAGGATTTAAAGAGAAAAACATACACTTTCCAAAATGAACATGTTCATGGTTATTTCATTTTGGCTCTGGAGAAATATTTGGTTCAATTGCCAATGCCCAAGAGTCCAAACAAGAAAGGAGATGAAGAACGTACCAATTATTGAACTTTTCATCAAATGTTGGGGCATCCCATCTAGGTGTGGTTTTTCTTCAAAGACCTCCTGCAAAAGATGGTCGACTCAGGACAAGTCAAACTGAAAGGTTCTTCAGCTCATGTAGCATGTGTTACTGATATAGTTCAAGATGACAATGGTGAATGGAAATAAGTCAAAAGAAAAAATTCACAGAAGTATGATGATTGGATGGTCAGAAATACAATAAATCAAACTCATGCTATTTTGTGAACACTATTAAAGAAACCAATTGTGTCTTCTTCCATGAATGTTGTGTAAAAAATCTCTTCATAAGAGGGAAAGTCTTCAAAGATATGGCTTGATTCAAAGATAAAAAAGGATCAGAAGAAGATGAGTATGTTTCAAAGCCTAGGTTGGGTTTGACTTTGGCGGACTTCATGCCATCTACTTCAAAGAAACGGTCACCGACCCACCAAATGGCACAGCCTAAATTGGCTAATTATGCAGATTCTTCATCAGACGAAGAGTCAATCATTAGTTCTGTTAATATGATACAATTGACAGATCCATATGCTAGTCACAGTTTCGATTTCAATGAGTCTAAATTCCCTATATCAAACAGGGGAATCAGAGGAAGTTCTAGGGGCTCAGGATACAGGGGAAGACATGGATCTTTCAGAAGCCACTATTCTAATTCTACCCTTTATAGAACTGTGTACGCATCAGAAACTCATGGTAGATCCCTTCAGTGAGCTTAGAAAGAACAAGCAAGTTCTTCTACAAATAGCAAATTCAGTCCTGGCATAGTCATTTTGGATAACTGGTTGAAGGTTCCATCTTCTTCCTCTCAACAAGTAAATGGATCTAATTGGTCTAATCTTCCAAAACCAGAAATATTCCCAACTTCTATCCCAATACAAGATTCATGAACTTCCAAATAATCTACTTCCAAGGTACCTGCTAAACCACATATTCCTATTGGGAAACATAGACCTCTAGATCAATAGTATGATATATTGAAACACTTGGCCCATGTACGAGCCAAGTTATCAATTCTGGATGCTCTGAATCTGTCAAAAGATCTTCGAGAAGCACTCATCGAGGGTTGGTCAAGTCCTTAGGAGTTTGAACATGAAATTGTTGCAGCTGAAGTCTATCACATAGAGAATAATCCTGTAGAATTCCATGAAATAATATCTTTTACTAATGAAGATGAAGAAGATGTTGTGCATGGACATATTAGACCATTGTACTTGTCTGGAAAGGTCAATGACATAGACGTCCGAAGAACATTCATTGACAATGGTTTTGGATTCAACCTCATTTCCATTCATACAATTCATCGATTGGGCCTTACAGAATCTGATTTATCTCCTTCTACCATGATGTTACAAGGATATGATAAAAATGAGCAAGAACCACTGGGTGAAGTTACACTCAGAACTCAGTTTGGAGATCTTGTATCCAATTCAGATTTCATGGTTGTTGATCAAGACTCAGCCTTCAACATCTTGCTTGGAAGACCCTGGCTACATCAACATGCGACTATCCCTTCATAATACCATCAATGTCTCAAATATTGTTTTGATGGTCATGTTGGGACATTGAATGGTGATAAGGCCACATTAAAGACATGTGAGTCTCAATACATTGCGGCTGAATTCTATCACATGAAGGGAAGGGAGAAATCCATAACAAAGTAGATTACCAAAGGTAATGCTCCATCTGGATTGGAGAAAATTCCAGTAAATCCATTTACACATGTGAGTACAGATTATGTTTTTCCTATCAGTCAAATTGACAAGATAGAACCAAATCAAAATGCTATTTTGGAAAGATCCATAATGTCAATTACGGCAATCGAGCCAGACAACATGGGAGAAATTGGTAATCTACCAAGCTGTGATGAAAGAACAAATGGTGCTGTCTTCATTTCATCTGCTGAAATACAACAAGTCTATGCATCTCTGATTAGGCTAGAAGAAGTTAATGCAACATCAGAGGTGAAAAATGATGTCAATTCTCAATCCATCATCTCCTATTTATTACCCAAAGAAGACCCTTCATCATCAATCGGGTCGGAAATGGAAGCTTCTTCTTCAAGATATGCAAATTTTGACATCTCTTCAGATCATGAAAATTCTACTTTATCATCTACTGTGCAATTAGAAATGGAAGAAATAATACATGATAAAGAAGAAGAGGAAAATCTCATAGATGCTCCTCCTGCATTTGAAGAGGGTATCTCTACCACTGCGGATGAACTCAGAGAAATAAATCTGGGTACCAATGAAGATCCACGCCCCACTTTAATCTATGTGACCATGACTCTTGAAGAGAAAGTGATGAATATTTATTTTCTAAAGAACAATAGAGATATATTTTCTTGGAACTATACAGAAATGCCTGAGATTGATCCTGATGTTGCTACTCATCATTTGGGTTTACCAGAAGAACATCGAGGATTTAAGAAAGATGCGAGAAGAACACACCCAACTTATGCTTCCAGAAATTGAATCTTAAGTGAATAAGCATATAAAAGATAACTTCATCATATAAGTTCAATATCCTAATTGGTTGGCTAATATTGTCACGGTAAAGAAGAAGAAATGACAAATTACAGTTTGCATCGATTTCAGAGATCTTAATCGGCATTGTCTTATGGATGATTTCCCAGTTCCGATTACAGAACTTCTAATTGATGAAACAGCTGGCTATGAAGCACTTTCCTTCATGGATGGATATTCCAGATATAATCAGATCTGAATATCCCCAGAATACGAGGAATTTAAAGCCTTCAGATCCCCTCCGGGTGTGTTTTTCTACTGGGTAATTCCCTTAGGCTTAAGGAATTCAGGTGCAACTTATCAGCGTGCCATGTATCGTATCTCCAAACCATTCTTAGGGAAGTTTGTTGAATGCTATGTAGACGATTTGGTATTTAAATCCAAACAATGTTCTAATCACTTGGCTGATTTGGAAGTCATATTCCGCAAGCTTCGACAACATAATTTGAAGATGAACCCCTTAAAATGTGAATTTGGGGTAACCTTAGGAAAATTTCTTGGCTTTGTTGTACGCCATCATGGTATTGAATTCGATCCTGAGAAGACCAAGTCAATCCTTGGTATGTCACCTCCTCGAAATTTTAAATAATTAAGAGGATATCAAGGAGACTTAACCTATATTCGGCGTTTCGTCGCCAACTTAGGAGGAAAAAGTTTACCCTTCACCAAATTGATGAAGAAGGGAGTCACTTACCAGTGGACTGAAGAATGTCAAGAAAAATTCAATATTATCAAGAAATACCTCTTGAATCCACCAGTACTCATGCGACATGTTGAAGGAAGACCACTTATCCTCTACGTGACAGCTCTAGAGCAATCATTGGGTGCCTTTCATTCTCAAAAGAATGATGCTGGGAATGAAAAAAGCCTCTACTATCTCAGTTGAACCATGCTTGAAGCAGAAACCTAGTATTCAAGTATTGAGAAGTGCTGCCTAGCATTAATCTTTGAAGTTCAAGAGCAGAGACACTACCTGCAACATCATGAGGTCCAATTGGTATCTTGCAATAACCTGCTCAAATTTATCCTTATTTATCCAATGCTTACAGGATGTCTGCCAAGGTGGGCAGTTATTTTTCAGCAATTTGACATTCAGTATCTATCTCAAAAGGCAATAAAGGCCAAGATCTGGCTAATTTCATGGCTGAACATCCTTTAGTGGAAGACACATCTTCAGATATTGAACTCCCTGATGAGGAAGCCTTATCTAATCAAGAATGTCCTCAGGCATGGGAAATGTATTTTGATGGTGCTTCCAGAAGTCCAACAGGGGGGAAACTGGAAAATCCTAAATTCAACAAAGACTCCTTAGGAATTGTGCTCATTTCTCCAGAAAAGGCAGTGTTATCTTATTCCTTCTTCTTGTGGGATGGTGGTACCAATAATGAAGCAGAATACCATGCTCTCATAAAAGGCTTGGAATTATCACTTCAAGCACAAGTGAATCACTTAAAGGTGAAATGTGATTCAGACCTGGTAATCAAACAAGTCAATGGGGATTATTCCATCAGGAAAGAAGAACAAATACATTTGTATGATTACGTCAGAGAGTTAATGGAATAATTCCCTTTGGAACCGACATTTTCTTATTCCCAAGATCAAAAAATGCTCAAGCTGATGCACTGGCTAATATAGCCACAGCTCTGGAAGATCCAAATTGGGACGAGACAACCATCAGTATTGCCCACCGTCGTGCAATTTTGCCTTATGTTCGAATCAGAACAGAGGAAAATAATGAAATTTGTCCCATTCTTGAACCATATGGTCATACTACAGGATGTATGTCACCTAGCAGGGAATACCTTTAAAATGGAACACTTCCACCTGATAGAGATGAGAAAGAACAAATCCGGTGACGTGTGGTCAATTTTACTCTTTATGATAGCCCGGATCACCTAGGGAAAATTCTCTACAAATGTGGTTTTGATGGAGTTCTCTTCAGATGCATTGATGGTGAAGAGACAATGGCTGTTATGAAAGAAGTGAATGCAAAAGTCTGTGGTGCCCACAAGTCTGGACATAGACTATCTGATCAGATTCGAAGGCTTGGATACTTTTGGCCTTCAATGATACAAGATTGTGTCGATTTCACAAAGAAGTGTCCTTCATGCCAAGTACATTCCAACTTCATTCATCAACATCCAGAGTTGCTTCATACAGCTAAATACTCATATCCATTTTCCACATGTGTAATGGATGTGGTGGGATCTTTCCCTTTGGCTATGACTAAGCAGTTTAAGTACTTTCTTACTGCTACTAAATTATTTTCCAAATGGGAAGAGGCAATACCTCTCAAGGAAGTCAGTTCCAAATGCATTGTTAGCTTCATCTCATCTAACATCATTACCAGATTTGGTGTCCCTCATACCATATTGACGGAAAATGGTACCAACTTCTGTTCATCCGAGGTGAGGAAGTGGTATCAAGAATAAAACATCAAATCCAACCATTCATCTCGATATCATGCAGTGGCCATCGACCAGATAGAATCCTTTAACAAGACTCTTTCAAATATACTAAAAAAGATGGTGTATAAAGATAAGAGGTCATGGCCTGGTAAACTCTTTCATGCTTTATGGGCTTATCGGACTACCACACGCACTGCAACTGGGTTAACTCCGTATTCATTGGTATATGGAATGGAAGTCGTCCTGCCCATTGAAGTTCAACTACACTTGATCAGAGTTTCCATTTGTGATCAATAATCTACATATGAAGAATCTCAATAGTGATTGAATGAATTGGAATAGTTAAATGAGAAAATATTGTGCACTTTGCACAACTTAGAAGTCTATCAGAATCGAGTAGCACGAGCTTTTAACAAAAAAGTTTGTCTTCGTTCATTCACTCAGGGAGAACTAGTATTTTTTCTCAGAACTCCAATGATACCAGGAAAGAAACCTCCCAAGCTTGATCCAAAATGGGAAATACCTTATTCAATACTTAGGGTCTACTCCAATGGAGCTTATTCATTAATCTTGATGGATGGAGATCTCATCACTACTCCAACCAATACCATATTTTTTAAGAAGTATTTTATATAAAACACAATACATCTTTCATCCTTACTATATGACGTTAAACTATACAGAAACATTCTATACATACAGCCTTAATCTATTTGTATTAATTTCATCCCACACGACGTTAAACTGTGAAAAAGTTCCCTAAATGGTCCAGTATGACCTTAAACTGCAACTAGGCCCTGTATGACCATAAAATTCATCATCAACAGTCCATGCATATGACCCAAAACTATTTGTAAGTCCCTTACGTCCAGCAAGACATTAAACTGTGATGTCCTAACTACATGACGCTAAACTGTATAAAAGTCCCTTATGTCTGGAAAGTCGTTAAACTACATAATCATCAAAGGTCTTGTATGACCTTAAACTACACTTTTGTCCATAATGAAATTAAACTTCACTATCCACGGTCCATTCATATGACCTTAAACTATCCTCACTTTCATCCAAAATGATGCTAAACTATGGAAAAAAATCCCCAATGTGTCCAACATGACGTTAAATGGTGTGCTCTTTTGTCCTCAATGAATGACATTAAACTGCATTGTCCCCCCTTTCGTCAAACATGATGTTAAACTCTATTGTCCCCATAGTCCTATCTACATGATGCTAAACTGTACAGAATGTCCGTGATATGTCCTACATTACATTAAACTGTACTTTTTCCCTACTACATGACACTAAACTGTGCAGCACCAATATTCCTAACAACAATACTTTAAACTGCATATTCCCTTTATATGTCCTACATGACATTAAACTATGCATCGTTAAGGTTGTTGTTACCACTTGCTTCTCACACCGAGTATGACTCACGTGAGCTTAGAGAAAACATCAACCATAACACTCTCTTTGGGATGCTAACCATGTGTAAGTCCCAACAACATTTTTTTTTATTATTAGGTCATTGTCCCCAAGAACAACTTAATCATTAATTCATTAATTAATTGAACTACATGGACATTGATCTCTGCCTTCTAGGTTGGGTATGTAGGCAACCTCCCAAGGTTAAAGCCCAAAACCGATCTCTTCACATCGATTCCCCTCCATCTCATATGATGTTTATTCATGAAAACTCTCCTAGAATCAATATCTTTACATTGGTTCACTTTTGTCCTTGTTATGCGACTTTAAACTATACAACACTTTTTTCCAGTAGGACAATAAACTACAATATTCTTTGATACCCTCACCTAAGAGGGAACCATTATTTACATTGATTTTTCAATCATGTTTCATTTCAATGTCTATGTGCATACATGGCAATGCCCAAACCTTTTATCTTGGGTTAAACCATCATTGTACTAAAGTCCACTTTCACCCTTCAAATGTACGAACCAAATTTCTACAAAGGGTATTTCTAGAACTATGTGGGTTTGAGTCCCATCCTAATTGGATAAATAGGAATGTTCCAGTGTCCCTCGAATTCAGCCCCAAGTCTTTGGGTCTAACCCTAAATTCCACTTTCAGTCCCTTGGCTGAAAAGTCCCCATGAAAAAACACACTGTTTATTTCTTACACTGGTCCAAGCTCTATGACCCTAAACTAAGATCTCTAATATTTTTGTCCCACACGACGTTAAACTTTAGTTTAAGAACTATGTATGGATTTATTCTCATCCTTATGGGATACGTAGTGAAGTCCAACATTTCAATTCAGGACCCAGCCACAACATGATTATAGTTAGCATTGATCTGTGTATCTCTGTATACATTGAACAATACCCATATTTATGTGTCATAATCCTAACCTTAAATATTTTCAGATCTTCATAACCCTTTTCATGACTTATAGTCACAAAAATGTAAAACACTTTAGAATTATTTTGCCTGACTGTGCAGCACGTGCCCATAGGCAGCTTTGCATAAACAGTCTACATAAAAAACATGTTAGTCAAAATATACTATTACATGACTATGTAGCCAATTCCCTTAGCTGGCCCTGCATAATTCAACCCCCTAACAGGTGTTTCAGATAGTGGTAACTTCATTCCTGGAAAGAATGCCTCTTTTTTCCTTATTTGTCTTAAATGACAGTATGTAAGGATCTGCAAAAAAATCCATCCTTAACATATTTCTCCCATATCCTTTTTCATGATATGAAAGTATTAAAGTCTATGGTTTATATTCCCTTTCCCTACATTTGGATCAAACCTTCGTAGGAGTGATATTCATCCAGTTCTTCGATAATCTTGTTTGGAAATATCTTCTCCATATTCAAGTACCTCTTTCCATATAGAAAACACTATACATTGGAAGATTTTAATCTCCATAAACTTTCACTGGATTTTAGCACTAGGAAAGTAAATTTCTGAGAGTTATTTTGCCTGACTATGCAGCACATTCCCATAGGTGGCCTTGCATAAACAGTCTACATAACAGACTTATTAGCCAAAATATACTATTTTATTTAACTATGCAGCCAATGCCCTTAGGTGGCCCTGCATAATTTAACCCCCTAACGGGTTTTTTAAATAATGGTAACTTCATTCTTGGAAACTACTTCTTCTAATGTCTTTTAGCTCTTTTTCATGTAATTCCTTAGATTCAAATATTTTTATGTCATAGATTACATTTTTTCCCTCATACTTGAGTATGATACTATGTTTTCATATGAATTGTCAAGGAATTGAGTCAATTATAATTCATTCGGTCAAAGCTATTTCGACCTTAAACATTAGCCTTTTTACGTCCGACATGCATGACTTTAAACTGCACACAAAAGAAAAGGGAACTTTGAATAAAAGTCAAGTTCCAATATCACTAAACATACATTTTGTATGATTTAGTTAATATTGAGAAATTAAGAGGTTTGAAGTTTATAGGGTTATTTACATTAATCCTAGTAAAAATAATACTATGCTTACTAGGACCATTGGCTTAGGTAAAATCTAAAGAATTTAGAAAGAGAGAATGCAGGTACAAATGAGTGAAGGTGAAAGTGTTTTTCATTGATACATAGGAGATAGAAGGACATCCACAGACTGGAGTCCCTTCACTTTTTCGAGAATTACAAGAGGATTTCAACATAAATCTTCATTTGATTTACGGAATCCCGAGCTTCATCAGCAACCTCCTGGAATTCATTCATTCAACTAGATACAATAAGATATGCAGTGATACCAGCTCTTCATGGAATAGTTGTAAAAGGATGTTCTTGAGTGCGGTTTGAGGGAAATTTTCCGCTGATCAAACAGTGGCTCTGTTTCTGTACAAGAGACTTGGAAAATGGATACATGGATCTGAGAATGGAGAATTGGAAGTAAAGATCCATTTGGAGAGAGTAATATTTTCAGATAATGCTCTAATTCCATGTTTGTATTCTCTCCACCAATCGACAGCGGAAAACATCTCAGTCCATGGGTTTTCCATTTTCATATCTGTAAGGAAATGGAATGGAAGGAAAATCTGAATGTTCACACCATTGTTGTTTCTATTAATGTAAAACATAACCGAAATAGAAGAGTAGTAGTGTATCAGCATTTCAGGTGTATAGTTCTTTGCATTTGGATCATTGACTCCTTGCAGATGACTATGACCATATAGAGGCAGGTAGATGCTCTGTGGGAAATTAAGATGAAATTTCTTCAAGTACTTATCCAAATCTAGGAAAGTGTTGTCGCATATATCGTAGTAATCATGGCCAACAATGTTCATCATATCATCAATATTCTTTCTAGCCAGTTCATATGCTATTCGAGTTCTTGGAGCCATTGAATCTGTACAAAGGATGAATAATTAACTCTTAAGTAAGTTTATTTTTTCATAAAATTTGTGAATGAATTAGAAAAAAATGGAAAAGGAATTAAGGCGCACAAGTATGGAGGTGACATGAAAGTATTTTACACGCAAGTAACACAGCGCAAGTCATTATACCTTGACAGCAGCGCGCCATAAAGGAAACACAGGAAAACAGAGCAACCTGTGCGGTTAAGGTGACCTGCGCGGCGAGAGCTTGAAGGTTTGAAGTCTGGAAATAAGGATGCTTTGTACGTAAGTAATGACGTCTCATTATAGATGCGGCCAGAACCCTGCGCGTCTTACCCTGGTCGACTAAAGGCCGTACCCCTGCGCGCCAGACCCTGCGCGCCCGAAGATCATTTGCACGCCAAGTGTTGCTCAATGAAAACTTGCACACCAACTTTATATTGCTTTTATTCTTTTCCTCATATTCACATCCTCATTTCGTTCGAATCCAAATCTGAGGGGGGACTTTTGTTGACGTTCCTTTTTTGTCACAGAGTCAAAAGGAATGTAAAGGGAAATGACTTAGCACAAATTGATTCATCCTTTGTAGAAAACATCAAAAATCAAGAAAGGGATGAAAATGGAGAAGATTTCCCATAAGTCGCGCAAGTTCCCTCATAGTCGTGCAATTCCACTTGTGAGACCATCATTCGTCGCACAAATGACTTGCGCGACCTAAAGAATAACCACCCGGGTTTTCTTCAGCCTATAAATAGACCCTGTGGGCCCCCAATTGGGAGACAATTTTTTCCAGAAACTCATATTTGTGCTTCCAGCGCCCGAGTATATTCTCAAAGGTTCAGAAACACTTCTAATTTAATTTCTTACCTAGAACAGATGATCTAAAGAGGGGGGGGGAGGCCTAATTGTTGAAACTCATCAACACTTGCGCGCCTGACTGGCCAGCCTTTAAGGGACAAGGCCACACTTGTGCGCCGCCTTACTCCTTCAATAGAACTTGCACGCCCCTCTTCTGGAAGAACCTCTTGAGGATTATAAAGGATTTAATCAAGAGTCTCTCAAGTATTACCCTTCTGGTTAACCGTTGCGCAAGTACCCATATGTCGCGTAGGTATACCTGCGCGACCAGGACATGCATGCCCACACAGTACATGCGTGCCTGCCAGGACATACACGCCCCTGCCTTTTTGGGTGCCCTTTTTGAACATTTCACCCCTCTTAAGCCATTCCACCTCTCCTATTTTAGATTCAATCTTCAAGACAATCTTCAAATCCATTTATCGCATGATTTAATGATTTGGATTCCTTATCTGAAAGGAACTCTGTGGAATATCTCTAAAAACCTAGTTATTTACACATCGTTATGTCACTAAAAAAATTGATATTTCATTCATTCAACCTAAACCTTTAATATGAGAGAACCCCTTAACCCAGGCCTCCTTTTCTGGAATAATCCCCAGTCTCAAATATGGGTATCCTCCTTAAGAGTAATCCCCAACAATAATTCTCTTAACATGGGACTCCTTTTCAGGAATAAGCCCCTGTCTCAAATATGGGAATCCTCCTTTGGAGAAGCCCCAACCATAATTCTCTTAACCTGGGCCTCCTTTTCAGAAGTAAGCCCCAGTCTCAAATATAGGCATCCTCCTAAGGAGTGAGCCCCAACCATAATTCTCTTTACCTGGGCTTCCTTTTCAAGCATATGCCCCAGTCTTAATTTCTCTTAACCATTCCTAATTTACCTTTTATCTGGGATTCCTTTTCACGAGTAAAACCCAATCATAAGTCCTCTCCTAATTTCAGCCTCCTTTTCAGGAGTAAGCCCCAAGTTAGAGTATTCAAAATCTCCATAAAGAACATATACCTTTATGGACCCTACTCTTGGATTTCTTCCCAAATGTAAATCCTAACCTTCATTTATCTGGGCAGTCATACATACTTAAGCCCCACATTATTTCTTATGATTGCATCTTTCATGGCACAATTATCTAATTTTTACCAATACCTCTTGTTTCTCACACCGAGCATGACTCACATGAGCTTAGGGTGTAAAAGTAATTATTACATACTTCATTGAGCCATCAATCATAAGCATCATACACCCTTACTCGAACTACGTGGGTTCTGATTCCTTTTTTTTAAAACAAAGGATAATTAGGTATCCCATCTGCGGGTTCGATCCCAACTCTAAAATAATTCATGTCCTTCTGAATGAAAAATAAACATCATGTTCCCCCACTGAGTGGCTTTAAACTAGTATGGTCATCATAAGGACCAAGTTAATTTTACGAATTAAAGTATACCATTGACTAAGAATCTCTAACAAATATAGATGATTATTTATCATTGAAGAACCTCGAATACATATAAATGGTTCTATAAATTTCCTACATATCGATCATTGATTTTTAGATCTAAAGAAATACTCATTTTATATTTGGTAATGTAATAAGAATTCACAAACATAACATAAATCTATAAAGAGAGTCCCGGAGTAGACAATAATTCCCCCAAAAAAGGTGTGATGACTCTGACCTCCCATCCTCTCGACCAATGCAAATTCCTAAACCTCATCAGTCCATAAACTAATGAGCCCCTACCTTTGGAAAGTAGGTATAGATGTATGTGGAATCATTGGATGTTTCTGGTTCTACGAATAACCCTTTAGAAACCGATCGGAATGTTTAAACCTCCCATGAGGCGTTCATCCCCGGATTCCAAGTGAAAAAACTGATCAAACATATCATCAATCCATAGAAAAGGATATTTCTTCTTTATTGTAAATCGATTGATCTTTCAATAATGAACACATAAGAGAAGATAACCATCAAACTTATTTTCAAAGAGAGATGATGCTTCCCAAGGTGACACACTTGGATGAATAAAGAATTTCTCGGAAAGATCATCCAACCGAGAATTCAATTCTTTCAACTCAGCCGGTTCCATGTAGTAAGAGGGGATATGTATCGGTTGAGTTCCATGAATAAAGTATTTATAAAAATCACCCTCTCTTATCAGTGGAAGGCCAGATAAATATGAAGGGAACACATCAGACAATTTGATAACAACTAGAGGAAGATAACCACCTAATGAATCTCTCTCTAGGTCTAAAAAACACTAATATCACTTTCCCTAACTTTGGACATGATTTTCTAGCTCTGCTCGCCCTTGGGTCCCATTATCCTTGAAAGTCAAGTTGCACACCACTAGGTGTAGTAATGTAGACCCATAAAATATAACAATCAATTCGGTCTTTGTTAGAAATGATCCAATCCATCCTAAATATGATGCAATAGATTTCATATCAAGAAACAGAGAACTCCAAAGTAGCTCGACATCTGATAGAGATAAGACACAGGCAAGACTACAGAGACCATGCTCACTCTTTATACCATGGGGTGTAGTAACATCCATTGCACAAGATAGTTTCTCCATAGAATGATTTAGCATATTAATGATATGCGTTGAAATAAAAGAGTGATATCCCCCAGTATCAAAAAGTGCAGTCACTAATGATGAAGAAATGGTAACATTACCTCTAATAGTAACTGGACCCATGTATTATTCATCTAGATACACTTCCACTATGTGAAGAGAAATTATTCTGCATGTATGTTCCTAAAATCATTTTATCATTGAAGCATTCGATTTCCCCATAGTTTTAGACGATACTGATGATCTTATATTAGTACGCAGATTAGAGATGTGATGGAAGAACCTCTGTAAGTTCCTTCAACGTCTGAAGGAGCTATAGATCTTAGGTCACTTAGTGAAAACCCACCTATAATTTCCTAGTATTCCACACAGGAAGCAAGTCGAAGAACTTCCCCTAGAGCTGTAGGAGGTATGGAATGACTCTGTCATCGAAAAATTCTATGAGGATCATCACACTTCCTTTTTTATTTGATGGAACTAATGCTGCCACGGGGTGAAAAAAGAACTCCCATCAACCCTGACTCTCCATCCAATTCCATCTCAACCAAAATCTCTCTATCCATCACATCAACATAACTAGGAAGATTTAGCAAGAAAACATAAAAATGGATATATAATTTAATTACTAACTAGAATCATCAATCCTTCATCCTCTCATTAGATATAATATTTTTATCAAACCACAACTACTCAGAAAAGTGATTTGAATACTCAGTCACAGTTTATTCGGCCTCATCAAGCCAAAAAAACTCTAATGTCTTTGAAAACACCATTGAATTTGGATATAACTAATTAGTGAAGATAAAATTTAAGTCTTTCCACTATAAAACATCATGCTTACCTACAATAACCATTGTTTCCCACCATCTCCTGCTTGGTCCCTCTAGCATGAAGGTGTAACATTTCACTCTGATCACTTCCGGCATATCTAAGATATCAAACAGTTATTCCATATTGCCCAAAAATTCCTCATCATGTTGAGGAATAGTGTCGAAATTGAATAATGGTGGCTTATAGTGATGAAAATCATGAAAATTATTCCAAATAACATCCCCCATAGGATCCACAACTAGAGCCTGAGCAGGAAATTGAGGAGGTGCCAGTCCCAAAGCAATGATAGTACATAAAATCTCCTCATTCAGATTTGGGTTAATAACAGAATATAATTTCTAAGGATCTGTGTCATCCATTACCTATATCTGATTCACACGTATTCTAGAAGGAATGATTCTATAAAATTTCATCAGATAAAAGGAGAACATTAAATTTACACTCAAACTCAGTAGAAAGAGAAAACTATTCTCAACAGAAGGGATAAACATGATATGGATTTCAACCTATCCAAATATCTATAGATAAAAGACTATAACTAATCCACAAGATGTATTTATCTATCCACCCTTGGTGAATTCAGGTTCATTTTGGTGATAAATATCTAGGCACTCAATTGAAATTATCTCTTATGTCCTGAAATGATTTCAAAAATTCATACTAACTTTTTGATAGAAGCTGAACAACCCCACTGTGATACCAATTTGTCATCAACCAGCACATGTACCCTTGTAACCCGATAACTGAGCCAGTCCTCACATAACCTGAAGGGAGTTCTTGATCCCCATGGGCTAGAGACTAGCACTTGGCATCGTGCAACATACATGTGGCAACAATTTTTCCATGACAATGCGAATAGAAAGATAAAAGACAATATGCATATCAATTGGAAAACACCACTAGGAGAAAAAGTACCAGATTAAAAATAGGAATTAAATCCAAAGTACTTCAACCCAAATTACTAAATATAAAAATAGCCCCATGGTCCCTTAGTAAACAACTCATAATATCCAAATCTCAACAGCTGGATCCACCTCCAAGAGAGCCCTTCCCTTTGATCAATCCAGTAAGAAGAAAGTCTCTAACACCTGAAGGAAAAAGTAGGGTGTTAGCCTATTCCTAGTACGATACCAACAAATACTCCATAATAGATTCAAAATATAGATTAACCAATGAAAATATTCCAATTTTAAAAATAAACAGGTAAGTAATTTTAAAATCATATTTAACCAAAACATGCTATACATTTTCAATATGATAGGAAATATATTCAAAACACGGGATTTTCATTACATGTGATGGAATATTTCTTAAACAATGTTTTATGTAATGAATTTATATAAATCCATTTATCTAAATTTTGTAGGCATGTAAAGTAGTTCAATCAAACATTGGCATACATTTATATCTCAAATAAAAATAAACAAGTAAGCAACATGGTCATCTACCAAAAGTAAGATATTATTTACCAACTATAGGATTCCACACTCTTTAAGTTTACTCAGCAAACTTTGTATACACAAGTACCTATGAAACTAGCCAAAGGATACTCATCACCTAATCGTCAGTGATGTGACCTACTTCTTGTATGTTTTTGAACATTGTAATAGGGTAGAGTGTGTCTATATAACTTACTAACTACCTATGGCATTGCATGTGCTCTTAAATGATGGGAGAACTATATTAAGACTGCTCAAAATATGATCAATACAATTCTCCCTTTTCAAAAATTCTAATCTATTTCCATTTAAAACCAAAATAGTTTTCATTCAAAAACATGCTGTTTCCAAGAGATAAAACCACTGGTTTTATATGAAATCATTTTAAGTCAGTTGAATGTTTATAATTCATTCAAAACCAATCCAAAACATTTCACAATTTATTTTTCACAATTAAATAGAAGAGTTTAATTGAAAATATTTCTATAAAACAACAATTTAAATCAAACAATTTAAATTAAAAAATTTACTTAAACACATCCAAAATCAATGGAATTGGAGGTATTCCAAATTTACATTAAAAACCCATTTTAATCCTCTAATTAATTATAATTGGGTTTATATCAAAGAAATTGAAAATCAGATTAAAAAATTGAATTTAAATCAGCAATTGAAATAAATCAATAAATACAATGGTAATCAATCGAGCAAGATGAGACAAAACCAATTACCTCTTTCCAAAATAATGACACTTTCAATGACAATCATTAATGAGAATGAAGGTGAAAGAGTCCTTGAAACACAACCTAGAAGCAAGATTCACCACCAAGGTACATGGACCCATAAATCCTTAGATGGTACATCAAAAAACCAAGAGATGAGAACGATAGGAATTAGGATTATGAGAGAGAACACCTACCCAGGAATCGCACTGTAAGAAGAAGAAATATCCCAAGCTGATTAGATCAAATCAGAATGTGGGGATCCTCTAAAAACTACCTAGGTAGAGTATAGGTTCAATATCCAAGAGCTCTGGGAATTATAGACTGAGTGGTACTTCCAAACATGTGGTTTTAACTTGGGCACAGTTCGGGTCACGATGTGTACCCCCGAGTCACGACATGAAGTCCACACTAGATAAGTACACCAAAAAACCCTTCACCTCGAGTTAAAAACCCCTCTTTTTGACAACTACACGATGTGTAACTCAGGTACATGATGTGTACTAGCTCACGGAATGACATCCACATTCATGAAATGTTATCCCAATTCACGACATGAATAAAAGTACTAAATACTCGACATGTAATTTAGGTAGACAGTGTGTACCTTTTCTATAATCTGTAGTAAACCCAGAAAAATCACATAAAAGGATTTTTAACCAAACAAGGACATAGAAAAGGTGTAAACATACCTAATCAAGGTAATGGGATGTTAAAAAATGAGGGAAACATCATGATTAATGGATTTAGAGTATAAAGTAATTATAGAATTGGTGAGTATTTATATCAAACGAAGGAGGAAATTGTATTCATCTTCTAAACATAGGAATTGGAAATATAAGTAAGGGAAAATAAAAACACTATGGTTTTTTACATTTGTGGGATGGTTTTGAGATATTTTAGTTTGAGTACCAAACATAATTATTTTATATTATTTTTTCCATGGGAATATAATTTTCCAACAAAATATTGTTCCTAAAACATTAATTTCCATTTTATAATTTGATATGTTATTTATAGGTTTGGGAAATAATTTCCATTCATTAAAATAAATTATATTAATAAAATAAGGTATTCATTATTACTGATTATATTGTATTTCTTATTATATCATTTCTATAACCTAATTATTTCATAATACATACTATATATATTTTTTGTATTTAATTATTTAAAAAAAGTTATAAAAAAATCACTATTGGATAATTTCAACATGATAGATTAAAATTTAATGATGTTTTTTTGAAAATTATTTTCTTTATTTCAGAATGTAAATTCTTAAATTTAAATCTTACTATATTTAAAAAAATTATATGGCATAAAAATTTAGAAACTCTTTCCTTTAGTAAATATTATATTTGTTCTAAGCCTTATATGTTTACTAATATTACTATTAATTAGAAAATATACATTTATTAAATTATATATTATATTATTATAAAATGGTTTTATTCATTTTACTATATAGTTTCATGAATAATTTTTTCATTACTATTATAATGGATCGATTTCCAAATGTATTATTACAAGGGTCATGTCTTAACAATCAGATTCCAATAGTCATATTCTAATATTCGTATTATAATTTTCATATTACCCCTTATTTATACCCATCATTATATCATCCCCATATTATTCATTACATTTCAATTACTACCATTTATATAGCTATGATTATTATTTTAGTCATAACATAAATCTTCCTCCTATACTTTTTATTCATTTTTTATTATGATCCACCACAGTACAAGATTATAGTGTTACCCCATATATTTAATTATTTTATGACCGTAGTTATAGATGTTAATTTAAATGTAATTTCATTGTTTTATAGTATGTTTTTTATGATGTGTTATATTTAATTGTAACAAAACATGATTATTTATTACTAGTATTTATTGAGTATTACATAATTTCTAAACCATGATTTCTTTATGTTTCCATTTACACATTATGTCTCTTGAATGTTTGTTTTTATAGTTTTTATTCAGTTTGTGTTAATTTTGAATAAACTTGTTAATTAATGGAATGATATAATTCATATGTTCTGGTACATTGATTTCTTGGTATATCCTTCGATTAATTATAAATTTTTTAGACTTTTTCTACTAGAGTATGTTCTTGTGGTATCTTTTGTTAGATTAGTGGGGTGAGTTTTACCCAATAGTAACCATTATTATATGATAAATTAACAAAGTGACTATATTGATCCCTAGATTTATATATGTCTATAGAATGATCTTAGTGTATGGTTTTTAGTTTCTTAATAGTATTTTCAAATTAACCATCAATATGGGGGTGATATGTTATACTAAAGTTCAACTATAGATTCAAGACATTTTAAAGTCTATTTGATAACATAAAGGTAAATTTTGGATTATAATATGAATCAATTGAATGTCTTTTAACATATATACTTACTACCTCAATTATTTATATCTTTTAAAGTCGATCAATGGATTAATCATCTTTAATAATAATGAATTGATTAGTCATGGTGATTCGATCCACAAAAACCCATATAGCATTAATTACTTTATATGAATTTTTAAGATCCATAACAAATTCCATTTTGATATTCTCTCATTTAGATGTATTTATGGGTAATGGTTTCATGATAAATTTATACATTTTTATCTAACATAACATTCTAACATATGAAGTAATCTTGGGAGTACTCAAAAATTTTCTTATTTATATTTCCCCACTATATCTTATCTCAAAGATATCAGTACATCTTGGTAATTCCATTGTGGATAGAGAGTTATGACCAATGTGAATCATCCAATAGGTCTTTATTTATCTCATGTGTTGATGAATCATATATACTAGTTTCTAAAATAAATCACTACACATTTTTCATTGTTAAATTCAAGAAAATCCCCTTAGTTTTTTCTCTCACATTCATTTAAATATTTAAATAATCCATTTGTGCCTCTCAAATTTTCTATAGGATATATGGTTGGGAAATCTTTTAATAAAGTTAGGATGTCTTCCATTCCACTATTATTTTTATCTATCCATTTCATATCAAAATAATAATTTTTTTTCTAAATCCTCATCGTGGATAGGGTGTTGTGTGTCTTTATACTATGAGAATCACCTACCTCATTCACCATTCCATATTGGTAGTGTATTGAAAATTCATAGTCCTTGATTAACTCTAACCAACTTCAACGATTCATATTGAACTCATTTTTTGTATATTAAAACTTTAAACTCTTAGGATCAGTATATATGTCACACTTTTATCCATAGTGATAGTTTCTCTAAATCATTAATCAAAATATCGTAGTTTTTAATCTGAATTATTTTTTGGGTAGTTCAACTAAGGTTTCATTAATTGTTAAGAGTAATAGGATATCAATTTTCATATTTATTTAGTACACAACCAAATGCTCTGTTTTCATAATAATTTTAAATTATAAAACCTCGTCCACATAACGGTAGTGTTAGCACAAGTTCAGTAATGATCCATATCATGATCTCCTTAAATCAGTATTCAAATTCATCATTCGAGATATACTCTACTCACTTATTTGTTAATTTATTTAGGGGAATAATAAATCATAATGATTACTCAAAAATAATAAGTAGAAAACAATCTAAACAACTACATATTTCCATGGAACTTATTGGTTTAAGCCATTCTTCAATCACCTTTTTCTTTGAAGGGTCTCTATAAATTCATTTTATTATGATCACATTCCCAAATAATATTAATATTTTATCCTAAAAGACAGACTTTCTAAATATTTCATGAAAACTATCCTTCCTTACTGTCTTCAAAAAAATACTTAGGCTCTATTCAATTTCTAATTTTCTCTTAGAGTTTATGATAATGTTATAAATAAATACCACTAAAAATTTATCAATGAAATATCTAAAGACGATATTTATCAAGTATATGAATATTTTAGGGCACTTATAAATCTATAGGGCATAAATATGAACTATTAGAGTTTATATCTTTTATACAAACATTATTTTAAATATATTCATTATTAACCATAAATTGATAATATCTATAACTAAGACCAAATTTTTGAAAATTATTGAGCTCCTCAATATTGTTCAAATAATCCATTGATCTTTGGTAGTGTAAACTCATTATTTATAGTGATCCTATCCTGATCTTGTTAGTTGATTCACAGAAAAATTAAACTATCTTTTTAATAACCTAATATTTTATGTTATATTTATCATCAAATAAATTTTATTTCATTGATATATTTCTTTACACAAAAAGTTGTGTTAAAATGAACCATGATATACTTTTGAAATCTAATTACTACCCAGTTGTTGAATTATATTTTATGAATAATAACAACTGAATTATAAAAATTCATGGTTTACACATGAATAAATTTAATCCATTGGTTATCAACTAATTAGAAATTTAAATAAAATCATTTGAAAGCAAAAGATATTTTTTTATAAAAAAGGGTTTATATGAACACAATGTGTTTTCATTTTATTTAAATTAATCACTATTGATGAATTATTTTAAAAAAAATTTAAATATTGTATTTTAAATAAAATTATATAAATTCATCTTTAATTTTTACTATTATTAAGAATAAATCCAATTTTGTTTTTAAAATGTATTTATCTAAAAAACTATTTTCTTCACATTTTGAAATCTTACATTAATATAAATTTTTAAACATATAAAATTTTATTCTTATAAAATTGATCCCATATTTATCATAAAAATAATTAATATAATGTGATAGGGTTGACTACATTTTTTTTCATTGTGAATAGTAACCATGATAAATATTTGTTGCCTCGGTAAGGGAAACAGGTTAAACTGGGTTAAAACTCTGGGGTAAGACTATAAAATTTCTATAACACTTCTATTTATCAAATTGGATGAGTGGAATTCAAAACGTATCATCTAATTTTTTATAATATGTAAACATTGTTTCATTTTTCTTTGATTATGACAATTGTATTTTTTAAAACAATGATATATAAGAAATTTCAGTCCCTTGAAATTAATATCTATAATATTTTTTCATAAGAATTAAAAGAGTATACTTTAGGTTATAAATATTTATTTAAATTATTAATAAATTTTTAATTATGGTATTTTTTTTTAATTTTTAGTGAAGGAATAATTACATTAAATTCTTATGCAAGATTGACATATTATTTACTCATCTAATAGAAAGATAAAACAAATAAATTTTCAAAATATTAAATGTAATAAAATTTTGTTGAATTATTATGTTAAAGGAATTTCATATTCAAATATGACATAATGGTAAATTTTTTGATGTTTTATTTCAAAACTATTTCAATCACGTTTCAATTAATATTTTTGAATAATCCGAGAAATTTCTTTACTGGTACCTTATGTTAAATAATAATATATTAAATGTGTTAAATTTCATAAAAATATTATCTTCAGCCAATTTATTGTTATATGGTCTATAATATGAACCATTTTAAACTTATGGGACACTTTTACATTTGTAGTAATATTTCTGACCCTTAAAGACGAAAACATTTTGATATCCTAGTAATTGTCAAGAAGGGTTAACAGGGGTTAGAACTAAGATATAATGATTACAAAATCACCTACAATTGTCTAATAATTTTTAGACGAGAGTATTTTGACTGAACTTACCCTATATTATATATATATATATATCATTTTGGATCCACTAGAACTGGATAATTAAATCATAATAATCTAAAACATTAATTAATTCAAAGGGGTTCCCTCCCTTCGCATATAAAATCACCTTCTATACTTCCTTGTTAAAACTGTTTGAGCCTTATATATTATAAAATACCTAACCTGATATCATACTAGCTTTATTCACCATATTCTAGATCATCTGGTCTTTCCAAAAGACCATCCTTAAAATGTATAAGGTCTAAAACAAAGTAGGTTTCTAAACGAATAGTTATAACTCTTAACCAAGTAATTTAAATTTTATTTCTTAATTTACCTCTTCTAAATATATGGTATACATTCTAAAATAATTAATTAATTATATTCAATATATTTAATTTTTATCATAATGATTTAACAACAATTATTTTCTTAATTCTGATCAAATAGGTAATGAATGTACTGCTTGTGCGTACATACGGACTACCATCTCCATGAAGTGATGTCATTCATTTTTCACCAACGCTTTATCTGAATATTAATAAAGTTTTATATGATTCTTACATATGATAATAATTACATGATTAACGTTTATGATATTATCTATCCATTATCAATGTATAATGATAAGTACTTTTGAACTGAAACACACACGAAAAATGAAGCAATTATCACTCATAACAGTGACTTAAATAAAAAAATATTTATAAATAGGTGATGATATTTTCTGATTAAAAAATATATGGTATTATATATATGATTATTGTTATATAATATATTTATAATAAATCTATATTTATTATATATTAGTTTTGAACATGAGGTATGGGGTTTATGTTTCAATCCCATTTTAATCGAGATTATTTATTCCTAAATTTCCATTAAAAAAACTTATATGGCCTTTATCTCATAAATATCTTAATTTCTAATTATCCTATTTTAATTTTTATTATTTTCATTTCATTTAACAATTTTTCTCACTTTCTTGTTCAAAATTGTTCAGAAATGTTTTTTAGAAAATTTGTCTTTATTTCTCCACTTTTGGTTTCAAAAAACTTTATATTTCATATCCAATTTTTCTAAAAATATATAAAATATTAAAAAATTTATAAAATGAAAATTTAAATTATTTTACCCATATTTTATTTCTTACAAAAAATTTAAAAAAAAATTCTCCAAATTGTATTATGAATAAGGTACTTTTTACCAATTGTGTAAACAGAATATTTGTTTTAATGATTATGACATAAAAAGAATTTACCAACACCATTGACAATAAATTCTTTTAATATTTAGTTAAAATTTGACATGTTCATTTTAAAATAATTTTTGTCATAATATTTTTGATGTTTTTAGATATTTGGTTTCAAAATGAAAAGGGTATTTTCCTCAAGAAATATTATACTGATATTTTAAAGGCATTTTCATCTATGATAATATCCATTGGTGTTTCAAAATATTTATAGGTGATATAATAAAACAATATCATTGTTGTTATTTATTTATATTATTTATGATTATTATGTTGAGATTTTTATGAAACATGTTCATTTCCCATAGGTTATGTTATGATGTAATTATGAAATGTTTTTGAATATAATTTCTTTCCACAGATTATGATATAATGAAATGATTAATGTTTTATGATATCATGACACACATATTTATGGTTTTCATTATGTGATAGGTGGGTCTATTAAATTCCTCAAATAAATTGGGTAATTCATAATATATCGTGATATTATTTAGGAAAATGATTTTATGTGATCAATAAACAATAGAAAATAGGTACAGATTCCAGATCCACTATGATATTGGAAAAATCTAGTGATGCATGATATGTTGAGATAAGGAAAATTGGTGTTGATGACTAATCCATGATTATATGATGGTATTTATAGTTAACCTTGAAAATGATGTGGTTTCTATGTCTATGAAGGTTCTAAAACCTTATGACATGTTTTATGCTAATGATTTGAACTTATAGTTCATCATTGATTTATGATGATTCCTCAATATTATGATTCATGTCATTTCATATGATAAATTATTATACCATGACTCAAGTTTATGATCTATGACATATTTTTTATGAACATTTTAATTTATTATAATGATCACGTACCCTTTTTATTATCTTATTCATTCATATTATCCTTGATTGATATCTCCCATGTTTACCCTTACTGAGTATCTAAGATAAAACATTATCATGCTTACTTTATCTAAGTTATAAAGAACGGTTTTAAATATGGTATGTCAATACTGGTAAAATGTGAGAAGAAATTAATGAGAGATGATGAAAATTGTACCTAAAAAAGATGTTTATTTATCTAGTCTTGTAGTATACTAAACCTTTACAGTTTTGGGGAATGTAATGCTATTAAATTTATTTAATATTCATCAAAAATTATTTTATATTTATGTATGAAATTCTTGGGACGCCTTAGTTGGTATTAGAAATGTTTTTAGTTATTTTTTGAGATTATTATTCATGAAATTTTGTTAAAACCCAATGGATAATCCTAGGTATAAGAGAACATGATATGTTATATAAATAAAGAACTATGGTTTTCCTATAAAATATATTTATTCATGGATAATATAATGCGGATATGTTTATGGTACATATTCACCTAGGGGTAATAACTCTTAATGTGTAGGATTGGGTATTAACCTGATCGTGAGCGACGCACAATGAGTCGTCCTAAGACTGCACACCTAGATAGACACTCCCATGGGATATGATTTGGATAATTCATATTTTATTAATGAAAAATTATAATTGATTTTAATAGATAATTAAAATTGTCTACCTAGGTAAAAGAAAAGGAGTCATAGATTGAAAATAACGTTCCATGATATATATAACCTATGAATCATTCATCGTGATTATATTATTTCTCACTTTGATTATTATAGATTGACTCTTGAACTATGATTTTTGGTTTTAGTCAATGGATAGAACCCAAAATAATTGTACTAATAAAGAATTTGGTGAGAAATAAATTGATTCTTCTCCTGAGAAACTGAATTCTATATTAGCTAGATAAAATAATAATATTATAATTATCACCGAACTTTATTAGACCACAAATCATGCTAACATATTTTACAATTGAAGGAGGGGATATCTGGCTATTGAGTATTTAATAAGAAAACATACAACTAATTTGAGTGGTTATTTTTACCCATTATTGGTTGAGTAATGAATTAGTACCACTGAGAAAATATTTTCTATTCTCCAATACACAAAACATGAAAAAGTTGTCTTATATGTTTATCCTTTGGAATTTTAAGTAGATTAATAGTGTAATATTATTAAGAATATAAGGCATGAGTAATAATTGACTCCATATAATGGGACAAGTTTTATAGAATATTATTTATTACATAATTCCCCCATATTCTATGTAAAAATAATATATTTAATTCTATGATATTAATAATAAGGATGATGAATCTATTAGTACCTATAAGGAAATTTTTACAAGACCTGAAATACATGCTTCTGGTTTAACAACCAACATAGAAAAAAATTGATTGATTTTTTACAGGCATAAAACGAAGTCCTTTAAAAGTTATAGATCTATGATATATTTTTATATAAGAATATTTTTATTGATGTTCTCTCAAGGTAGAAATATAAATTGAACATTCCTATCATTCACACAATTTGGGTATGAAAAGGAAGATGGGGTCTCATGAACACTAAAATATGTCATGTGGTGGAAAGTTATTAAATTCACCTACATTACAAAAATATGGGAAGAAATATCAATGGGAATTTATTGAATGGAACTGGGAGGTTCTTTAAATGTAAAACGGTTAGTCATAAATCCCATAAATATATGAAGGTGGTCAATAGGATAATTGATACAATAATGGAAATTTCTACTCAAACTAATGAACTACCCACACTCATATACATCAAATGAAAGGAGTATAAGAATATTCCCAACTAGTGTACAAATATGAAGGTTTATGATGATGATTGGTTCCTATAAATACATAATCACAACAATAATGTTAAATCTAATGCAATTATGACCATTTAAGTTGGATACTAGAATGACATTGGGAAAGGTATACTTATCATTCACTCTTCAATATGTAATGTCTTATTTGATTCTAAATCTAACCACTATTTAAAATGTAATGAATTTTCTAAGGGTGTCATATTACCACCACAATGATTATATATTTATTTAGAGTATAAAAATTTAAATGGTTTGATGATCGTATCTAAAATTTATAGTTCTTTTTTGATTGAAGTTTATAGGAATATGCTTCTATCAAATATTTGGATACTCTTTTTAGTTTAATTTGACATTACAATAAAAATGGATTGGATATATTTTTATAAACTCTATATACATTTAGAAGGAATGGATGTCTCATTTCATATTATAAATGAACTTATAATTGGTTATTGGTGGAAGAATGAATAATAACTTCCAATGAAAATTAATATTATCTTATGGGTCTTAATTCTTATCCCTAAAAGAAATTTATCACAAATTATTGGTGAGAAAGTCAAAATTAAGGATATTATTATTATATTGGAGTTAGTTGATATATTTAAAAAAAAGTTTTATAGCCTTCCACTGATTCGTGATGTTGAGTTTTCATTATAACTCACACATGGTGTAATAGTTATTTTAAATAATCCATATAGAATGGACCAGATTAAGTTGTTGTAATTAAATAAGAAACTCTAGAAGAATCTACAAAATTCATTCAAATGCATGAGTATATCACCATTGTGTGAAATTATCCTTTTGTTAAGAATAATTATGGTTAAATACATCTTTTCATTAATTATTGGGATCTTAACAGGATCAATCCCAAGAACAAGTATCATCTACCATATATATATGACTAGTTTGATCCCTTAATATGAGTTTAATACTTTTCCATGATTAAACATCATTCTGGATATCATTAATTTAGTGCTAAAATGGAAAATATTCATACTACATCATTCGATACAATGTATGGATGTTATGAATTCAAAGTGATTTCATTTGTACATAATAATGCCCCTACCATCTTTATGGATTTAATGAAAAGAATCTATAGGGATTACCATGATCAGTTTTTTGATTGTCATTATAGATGATATTCCTATATATTTAAAGGTTATGGAATGAAATGATGAACGTTTAAGAATTTTTATGAAGACCTTGAGGATGGATAACTTGAATGATAATTTCACCATGTGTGAATTATGATTGCATTGAATCACATTCTTGGGTCGTATAATCTGATGTGAGGGTATATCAGTGGATACTTTAGATATGAATGTTATTGAACAATGGCCCAAACCAACCATGGTATCAGAGACATATTGTTTTTTGGCCTTGTATGGATACTACTGTCACTTTAAAAGGTATTTACTATGGCTACATAATCCAATACATACGTTGAATCAAAATTTATACCAGTTACTTTGGACAGATGAATGTAAGGACAATTTCATGGAACTGAAATGAAGGTGAGTCACTACGCATTTTCTCACACTACCCTATAGTGATGAAGGTTTTTGTATCTATTGTGATACATCAAAGAATGTATAGGTATTTTTCTTCAATTATAATTATATGGGGAGATCAATTCATCTCACTAGTTGAAAATACCTGATAAATATTACCCGACACATAATTTGGAAAAGGAAGTAGTAATTTAGTGTTTAAGATGTGGAGGAATTATCTTTATAGTGAAAGACGTTATATATATATACAGATCATAAAATCAGGATGTATATATTCACATAAAAATATATGAATATATTCCATATAATATTGTAGGTGTTGATTAAAGATTATGATTTCAGAATACATTACCACCCTAGAAAGGTAAACAAGGTGGATGGTGCTCAAAGTCCAAAGAACTAGTATACTTTTTCCATGATGAGGAATAAAAGAGATCCAATACTTATATATTTGAAGAATATGAAACTTGAAATCGTAATGGATGAAATATAAAATCTTTATCAAATGAATGTTATACCATCCATCCATGTGATTATTAAAGAGTCATGGAAGGGAGATGTGTAACTACATAAGAAGGTGGGAAATGTTGCTAATTTCACCCATGATTAGGATGGAATTATAGGGTTTATGAACTGAGTTTGTGTCCTTTAAATACCAGATATGAAGGAGAAAATGTTAGATGAAGCTCTTAGTTTGTAATTATTTATTCATATTGAAATTATGTATATGTATATAAATATGAAAGAATATTATTGGTGGGAAATCATGAAAAGGGATATTACGGATTATGTATATTGATGTATTATATGTCAACAAGCTAAGGATTAGAGATAGAATTTGACATGTTTCTTTCATTGGGTATGGAAAAAAATTATTTAAAAATTTAAAATATAGTATAGTGGTTAACCTAGGTTTTCTTTATAAGGGATCAAACAACAATCATGTTTGTCAATTTATATTTAGACAATGAAGTGGTTGTTGTTTTTGAAATGATTAGGTTTTGAAAACAAAAAAATGGAACAAAAAAAGTAAATAAAGATAAAGATTTAAAAAATTGAAAAATAATTTTATTAAAAGTAGTTATATGAATAGGGTGATGTGGTATAGTTCTTTTTTTCAATTGAAATGTTATCATAGTTCTGATTAATTCAATCCTCTTCTGCTAAGCCAATTAAAATGTGATTCCACAATCTCTTCCTCTCACTTATTTGGTCAATGGTGTTGGTGGGAGTAAAATGTTGAAAAAATATTATTTTTGTCTAATATAAATCCTTTTTTGAAATAGTTTCATCAAATACCCCCAATTATTTTAGGAAATTTCGGATTGGGTCTTGTTTATCCCAAACAATCTTGAATATTCACTACAACTCTCACACGTGCTGACGATCGCAAATTGCTTCACCACTAAGCTATAATCTATTCCATAATATATAGACCATAAACTAGTGAGGGAGAAAAATTTAATTGGATATATCAATAATGACAATAGAATTTAAAATCAAATACAATTGCATAAGATAATATAAACTGTTATTACAAATTGAAACTAAAATCGTAGAATAGAGAAAACATTTTATAAGATTAAGAGCATGATCTAATACATTAAAAAATAGAAAAATTATCCTTCCCAACTCACTAATGATATTTAATTCACCATTTTAGGGGTAATTTTGAAGAATGGTGAAGAATAATATATTACAAAATTAAAATAAATAAAAAAGGTTAAAAGGGGAACATAAAAAATATCCTCCAGAATATGTCCGCTAGAAATTTAGATTCGGTTATCCAACGATATCATCTAATCAGTCCAATGTTACTTATTATGAGATGTGAGGAATGTATTTTTCCTTATATCCTAGAAATATCTTAGTAATTTAATCCTTTTAAAAGATGTTATGGCCTAATTACTAGACCTCACTTTTTCTGGCCACCAATCACTATTCCACCAACCCTACTTTGACCGGTTCAAGGATGACTTTAATGAAATCATTCCAAAATGAAATTTTATTTGGTTTTTTGAATTTGATTTATCTATAGAAATCTTATTTAATCATACAATTTTATGTTCAGTATCCTGATATATGCCTCTTTGAATGATGTATAGTATATTCTTCCAGCCAGAATAAGTTTTCACATTGACCTAATTATTTGTGCATGTGGGAGTACAAATGTAATCTTATTCAATCAGAATAATATATGTAAAAAGAAAATATAAATCCAATAAAAAATAAATCACATGAATTGGATCAAAATTTTATAATTTATCCCCTAAATATAGAGGCAATACAAAACTACTAAATGTCCAGAATTAACCAATTTTCACTCTAAATCTCAAAACTCACCAAAAATCATAAAATGTTAAAAATAAGAGCAATTTGATTAATGGGAAGGGATTAAATAATTTAAAAATATAGAAATAATTATAAAAATATTAACTCTATCAATTTCCCCACACTTATCATTTGGACTCCAGGACAAGTAAACAATAAAATCAAAGAAAAGAAAATTTTAAAACACATATCCTTGAGATTCGTAAATTTCACACCAAGAAACAAAAAATATCATGCCTTATCAAAAAAAGATCAAGTTATGAATTATGATCATTAAATATATTTCCTCTTTATTAATCTTCTCATGCACAAAAAACACTTACCTCAGTTTCATTTTCTCTTATCATATGAATGTCAATTTTCAGCAATGTCTTTCTCATCTAATGCACTTCCAAGGGTCACCATTGGATTGATAAATACATGCATCTCCACATGAAGTTAGTCAAGGACTTAAGTATATCATGATAATTTTTTTTTGTTTTTATCTGGCTTTGGGATGGTAGGATTTAGATGTGAAAAAATTATGAGGCTGAATGAGGAGTGTTTGGATCTTTTTGAACAAAAATTTCAATATTCTTATTTTTACTTAAGTAAGGTCGCCTCCTCACTCCTCTCAGTATAAAATAATCTCCATTATCAAGAAAATTCAATTATATTTTACAAAATTCATCATTTAATTATAAAAAATTTTAATCCTCACCAACACACTTTTTCTTGAATGCTCTAGATAGGAACAACTTTGTGTCTACATTGGAAGCTCTAGAAAGGAAGAGCTTCTTTAGTATAAAAACTTCAGAAAGTCACATGTCTATAAAGAATGAATTTTTTCAGTAGCATATTTATCTCTTAAAAATTTTATTTTCCACACAATGTATCTCCAAATGATTTAGAAATATAAAATTCATTTTCCCCACACTTAAGTTCAAGTAGATTATGAAATTTCGCATCAAGAGCAGATTGGATAGGGAAAATTGGCATATAATATGGCTGACCAAACATGTTGTTCATGGATTATAAGGGATGAAGAGATTAAATGTTCATGGTATGCGATTATAAAAAGGAGTATTATAAAAAACGAGATTTAAAATCAAATAAATTCCTCACTCATTTAAAACACAAGTACCTCAATCCCTAATGTTTTGACAAAAATAAATAAAATTATAGTTAAATAAAGAATGTATTGGTTCTCTCAAGAAGTGATGTGAATGAAAAGAATAAAAAAATTAGGTTTATAATCCTCATAGGAAAGTGATATCAATGATAAAGATACTAATATGTGTCATGATATTCAATAATCAGAGTACTTTTCATTAAAATCCCAAAGATTTGAACTTGAAACAAAGTAATTTTTAGAATTTATTTAAGCTCAGTTTTATGGAATATATTGTTACAAACATTGAAATGGTTTTCAAAATATTCAATGATAATAATTTTGGTTCAAATTTTTTAGAAACACAAAAAAAATTTAAATTCATGCATTTGTTTTGAGAAATAAAAAACAATTGAAATTACTAAACTAAAAAGGTTCCCTCACCCACACTTACATAACGTAGTGTCTGCAATGAATTCAAGTGAATTTAACATGTAATTATATTTTAAATTGAATAATATCAATCAAGAATGTGATAATTATAGTTAAAACATAACTTATTGTTAGTGAAACATTGAGTTAAGCTCCTAAGTGATGCGCACTGAAAACCTACGACGAAAACTAGAGAAAAATACATTAGTAATTTATTAAAAGAAAATTAAATACAAATATAGTGAGAAAAGAATTATTGGTCTTGTATTAATCCCACTTGTGGGCCCTAGGTTTTGAATTCGTCCAAATAGGTAGTTTCAGTGGGATATTAGCAATCTGATAGAGGGTTGGTTTTCTTTAATATGAACAACCACCCCTTATTATTTCCATTTTGAACATCTTCCTTTCTGTTGCGGAATCCTTGAAAATATTGTTCCAAATTCACACTGATGAAAATTATATGCAAATTTATTGGTGGGGTTATGATAATTAATGAGCCATCCTCTTTCTCGGTATCCTCTTGAACTTCCTTTAATAAATGTTTGCCTACTTCAGGGAGCCCCATATGTTCCTTCTGATGTGAATATTTTTTTTCTCCCTCATCCACCAAGACAATAAAATTTATGGATGAATCTAAAAATTTATAATACTAGATGGTAATAAGAAATTAATATTTAATAAAATCATAATGAAAAAATTCTAAGAATATAATATCTCTCGATGTTTGTTCGGCTTCAATTTCTTCCTCAGTGGAATGTTCCACTTGGAGTTGAGTAGTAGTAGATTGAGGTAGGTAGTCAAGCTCATCAAATTCATGGATATCCATAGAAAATTTAGGGGTGACTAAGAGGTAATATTTTTTTACCTTTTCCAAATTATAAAATTTACGAATGTAATGGGTGAACTCAGTTAGTTCTCGGATGATCGCTTCAAAAAATTCCTAGTTCATGTCCTCCCTTATGCCCGCTATGAGTTTTTTGAATGCATTCTCCCCATTATTTGATTTTGAAAATAACTTATCCTATATAATAAAAATAAAAACATCATCCTCCATTTAAAAGGGTGAGATATTAATTGGTTCTTGATCTGGTGTGTACTAATTCTATGAATTAATGAAATTATCATTTGAAAACATCATGGAAAAATATTTTTTTACCCTTTTTTTGAAAAATGTTAAACATTAATAATTTGATTGTGGAACTACCTCCCTAGAAACAGAGCCAATTTTTGACAGATTTCTGTAGTGGGTTGTGTAAAACATTATTTAATAAGTTGAAATATAGTATACTGTTTAACCTAGGTTGTCTCCGGAGACGATCACACAATAATCATGTTTGTCACATTAAATTTCGATAATGAATTAGCAGTTGTTTTTGAAATGATTCAGTTTTGAAAACAAATCAATGGAACAAAAAAAGTAATAAATTAAAATATTCAAAACAAATTGAAAAATAATGTGATTGAAATATTTATATGAATTCTATTATGAGGTAGAGGTCATCTTTTCAATTGAAATTTTATCATTGTTCTGATTAATTCAATCCTCTTCTACCAAGACGATTAAGGTGAGATTCCACAATAAATTCCTCTCACTTATTTGGTAAATGGTGTTAGTTAGATTAAACCTTAATAGGATATTATTTTGGTCTAATCTCATTCCTTTTTTGAAATATTTGTATTTAATAACCTTAATTGATTTAGTTAATTTTTGATCTGGTCTTTTTTATCCAAAAAAATATTAAATATGCACTACAACTCTCACATGTATTGATGATCGCCAATTACTTAACCACTAAGCTATGATATATTACATAATATATAGACCAGATCTTAGTGATTGAGATGATTTTCAGTGATTAAATAAATAATAACAATATAATATAAAAACAAATACAATCACATAACATAATAAAATCTGTTATTACAAATTGAAACCAACTTCGCATAATAGAGAAAACCTTTTGTAACATTAAGCTCATGAACTCAAAAATAAAAAAATGGAAAACCTAAAATCACCAATCACTCATAATATTTACACCACCATGGTAAGGTTAATTTAGAATAATGGGGAAAAATAATACATTACAAAACTTAATGAAAAAAAAAGGAAATACGAAGAACAGAAAAATTATCCTCCAGAATCTATCCGCTAGAACTTTAGATTCCGTTCTCCCACCATATCATCTAATGATTAAAATTTACCTTCTTATTATATTTGAGTAATGGATTTTTCCATATACACTCTAAATTTCATAGTATTTAGATCTCTTTCAACGAAGTTATTACTGAATTACTAGACCTAACTTTTTCTGGCTTCCATTCACTATTCCACCAACCCTACTTTGACCAGTTCAAGGATGTCCTTAATGAAATACTTTCTTAATGAAATTTAATTTGGAGATTTAAAATTAAGTCATATGTATAAAATAAATATGAAATAATCCCATTTTATGGTCGGTATCCCTACATATGCCTCCTTGAATAAGATATGGTCCATTCTGTCGGCTAGAATTAGTGTTCACATGGGCCTAATTATTTGGGCTTATGGGAGTTCTAATTAGATATTCATTTATAAGATTAATATGTATCCAAATAATATATAAATATTATAAAAACGAATAACATGAATTTTATCATAGTTGTAGGATTTATAATCTTAATAAATAGGCAATAGATAATTACTAAATGTCCAAAATTAACCAATTTCCACTCTTAAGATCCATACTCACAAAAAAACATAAAATGATGAAAATAATATAAAACTGAATAATGGTAAGGTATTAAATCATTTAAAAATATTTGAATAATTATGATAATATTAACTCTATAAAAATTCTATATAAATTTTACAACTATTACTCATACCAGAATAGAGATCAGAATATATTACCATGTATTTCATCATTGGAATCCCGACAAGTTCTAAAGGGAATAATTATATTTGGTTTGTAGTCAATCACCTTATTAATTTTAAACACTCTTTTTTCCTCAAATAAGATATCAATATTGATCATATTGATAGGATATACATTAAGTAAGTGATGATATTTCATAGAGTAATACTCTCAAATGTATCTCATTAGGATCCAACATTTTCCTTGTTGTTCTGGAGATGTCTTAAGAAGGCTCTGGATATAAATTTGAATTGAGTACTTTATATAATCATAGGGATATTTTTCATTTTTATAGTAACATTAAAATCCTATAATTAATGTTTAGATAATGTTCAAAGGAATTTAAAAGTCGTTGGTATTAACTTGTTTATATTATCAAATTTTCTTACAATAATATCTTTCGCTCAATCATTCAAATGGATCCTTATAAATCACTCAATATAGGCCCATACTTTTAAAACCTATATATTACGTATTAATATATAAATATTAATTACATAATATTGTGATCCATTCCAAAGTCATATTGGTTAAGTGTCTTTGGAAATGTTGATACATAAAAAATTGTTTATAAGATATCTACATCATCTCCCAGTAAGTTCATCATAAATTATACCCTTCTTAGACATTTAATACTTAATAAATGTATTCATAACCTAGAAAAAGTAAACATAATAAATGGATAGGTTGTATTCTCAGTAATGATAAAAATTGGAGATATTACTGATCAATTAATCATAACATGGGTATAAGGGTACAATAACATGAGAATATCATTTGAAAACCATACTCTACATATCATTAATCAGAATCATGATTCATGTAATACATATTAAAAGTTCTTAAGACATAAATCATAGAGTAATAAAATAATATAATCCTTGAAAGCATAACATTTGCATAAGACATATGTTTGTGGTATATGCATAAGTATAGAAAATCATTTTCATAGTATTCAAGTATCACTACCAAGAATATAAAAGTGAATTAGGTTTACTCTTAATTTGATTTTATTGTTCATGATTCACTCCCTATACTATCATTTTGTGAAAATTATTTTACAGAACTGGGTTCACTCCACATTCTAGTCATATTTATCTATTCAGATATCCATCCTTACCAAATGCATTTTAGGAATATATAAATCTAGTCCCACTCATCACATAATCATAATCCATTCATATTTGTTCCACAAGATCATAAATCATTCATCATATATCATAAACAATGGAAAGGAAACAGGTTTCATAAACATTTTAACATTTCAACATAACAAAAACCAGGTAAAATAAATAATTTTAATAAATATATAATCATCATAATAATAATAGATGTACATAAATATTAAGTAAGGTGTCATTGGATTATATCCCTAGAAAATCATAATTACCATCAAAGGATTTAATCTGAGATGAAAATTCTATTAAAAGATCACATGGAATAATTCATAAGGAAAATAACCTTTTAACTTTGAAATCAATTATTTAAAATATAAAAATTTCAAATATATTATGGAATAAAATTTATTTGAAAAGAAAATTTGGTACTTATAAATAAATATTCAATTTATTGAGCATTCATGACAATAAAAAATTCCATTCGTGTCGTGTACACTAAAACAATTATTCCTTTCGCATTTTTTGTAAAAAGAAAAAATTAAATTTTTCAGAAAATAGAAAAAAAAAGATTCCTTTTAAAGAATTTTCAAAAAGTTAATAATGGGTAAAAATGTCTATAAAAACATTGGATAATATAAAAAATATTTTTTAAATATTTTTTAGAAAATATGTACATAGAATAAAAAATATTTTTGACCAAACAGAGGAATAAAGTGATTTTTCCTTAAAAACATTCTTCCAGCCTCTTGGGTACATGAAGTAAGTAAAATGAATTCAAAACATGTTTTCACAATAAATAAACCTAGTAGAATAACAATTATTAGATTATTTATATGTATATCCTTAAATTCTATCATCATAAACTTAATCATAAACAATATTAATAAATAATGAGATTATAACATAAAACCCTTAACTCAAGCTTGACTTCCTTTGAAAGCACACTAACATCCTATATAATAAATTTAAATTTATTATAATTATATAAAATAATAATAAATTAAAATTTTATAATATCATATAAAATCCTATTTTACCATTTCTACACTAACTTATTAATAATTCCTTTTTAAAATCATTTTTTTTGTGAGTTAACTATTTTGTTTTTCATTAGAACATTAGTCTGGTAGTTCCAATCCTTATACTTTGATCATGGTTATATATTATACATAATGTTTATCATGATATTCATATTATATATATATATATATATATTCATGAAATGAAATGATATTAAAAATGAATTACATTGTTCATGGAGATGGTAGGTCATGCATACAAATAAAAATATTTTCACTTTTTTATAGATTGAATGAAAGAATGTTTAAACTTAATTAACATTTATATAATAATTAGTAAATCTTATATGTAATATATATTCATCAAATCCATTATTATTACCTTCCATGTAAATTGGAACTAAAAAATAAATCACATCATTATCTGGATGTGGTAGTCCACACGTACACACGAGCGACATTATCATTTTCTAAAGAATGGAATAGAAAAAATATAGATGTGATATTGTAATTAAATAATCATAATTATATCACAAATATAATATAAAACTTTAAACCCATCATAATAACTATCCATGAAATATGGTGATGAAAAATAAATCGTATCGATATATAGAGGTGGAAGTCCATACATACGCACGAGTGATACCTTCACTTCCCATTTGATAGAAAAGTTTGGGGGTAATAATCATTTCATGATCACAATAAAATTTAACTATATTTAGAATACCAAAGTTGTTATTTTATGATGAATACCATAAATTTAGTGAATTTATATGAATAAATAAATTGAATGATGTTGGGTAAGATTATAACATCTTTTTTGGGATACATCCTTTAGATAGTTTCTTAAAGTCACTTGGATTGGTCTTTTAGGAATAAAAAAACCTATAATTTGTGTATAGGGATTTTAATGAAAAAAATATCAGGTCTTTGTTGAGATATATGGCTTCAAGTGGTGTAAATTATTGGGGCCCTTTCATAAGGTATGGAAAGGAAACAATTTCAATTTCCAAAAAGATTAAAATATAACTAAGTGATTATCAAAAAAAATTGTTAAAAATGGAAATATATTAAAATTAAAATATTTTAAGGTTATAAAATCGATATCAAATAATTTTTAGATAGGTTTAGATGTCATTTTAAACCTTATCTTTTGGTTTAACACTGTGGTTAACTAATTATAATCTTAACCATGGTAATGGTTAAAGGGTTATGATTTTACTTATAAGGTAAAAAATTTAAAATAAATGAATAAAGGTTGATATTTTCAAAATTTTATCATCTTACTTTTCCTATTTTAATAATTTTTTTAAATTAATTTAATACAATTTTTTTTATCACAAATACCATTAATGTCGCATTAAAAACTATTCACATAATTTGAATTAAAAATATGAATGTAATGGAATTAGAATATATAACTTTCACAACATTATAATATGTTATATTTATCTACCAGATTCATGGATCATAATAATTCTCCTAAATTGTATTACTTTTAATATTTTTAAAATCATTAATTTATTTTTTCTACTAATTGAAAATATTTTATATCGGTATTAAGTAATAATTTAAGTTAATTATTTAAACACTAAAAATTATAAATAAATTAACCTTATAAAAATAATTAATTTCTACTTAAAATAATATTTTATAACATAACATATCCTTTTTATCAGTATGTAAAAAAATTAGTGATTCTTAATTAAAGAGAGTGACATTTTGTTTTTATTATTTCCTTAAATTAATATAAATGTCATAATCAAATACAAATGGATCCATGTGGCCATATATTAAAGAACATTATGTCAATGGTCAAACTTCACCCATAAATTAGGTTAAATCAAAGTTTGACTGAAAATTTAAATACCTAAAATAATGTTTTAACCTGTTTTTACCTATTTTACTCTTACATATGTGAGAAAAAATTACTGAGGTTACTATTCATAATCACAAAATAAGTCTTATTTAACAAATTTTATCATCTTAATTCCCAATATAAAATAAATTCTTTAAGATTAAATTCTTATAAAGGGTATAAAATTTACATCAAATTAAGTGTATAGAACGTGATGAAAATAATTTTTTTATAAAAGTATATTCTGAAGAAAAAAAATGAATTTATTATTATCCAACTCCTAGAAAAAACAATAAAACAATATTAAAAAATTTAATTGAATATATAATAAAAAATTTCCATTAGAGTAATTAACAAATAGTGAATAATTCAATTTATTATGAAAAATCACATTTTATTCATAAAAATAGTTTTTATAAAAACATCTTTATTTACCTTCAAACGCTTTTATTTTATATTCTAACCATATGATAACTAATAAATTTATTTTATACATTTGTAAATTATTATTTTTTTATAATTTAGTTAGTATTATGCATACCCTCCAATCCAATGGCCAGGTGATAGTAATATTTATATTGTATAATGTAGTTATTTTAAACTCGATGTTGTATAAAAATGAAGCTATCAAAGAAATTAAATATATTTTTAGAAACATATATGATAATATCATAGGGTGTTACATTATAACAACATTAAAATTAATTTTTTCTTTGAAATTATGTGACATTTATACAAACAAGTGAGGATATCTCTATTTCAATGCATTCTTGGGTTCCCATATTTCTTTCTTTGCCTGAATGACCCAAAGTCCTTATTATTTATTGATTTTTGATAACCCCCCTTTAACTGGATAAGGGGAAACCCTTACAAGTCCCGTAGGCTTAAATATTACATTCCTCATAGTCTTAGAGATATTACAGGACTTGTAGGTCTTAAGGAAATCATCCAGACTATGACTACATGAAACTATCTCTCCCTAGCATCTACATCATGATCAGCTCTCCACCTTTATATGGCTATTTGGATAGCTAACATGTGGAGTGATACACATGACCGATGCTGATAAAATTGACATACCCTCTCATTATTTTCAAAACAGCTAGCCCTACATTGGTGAATGTTTCCTGCTCTTGAATCCTTCTTTGTAGTTGGTCCCTTGTAGAATATGTCTAGGAATCTGCATATCAGGTGGCCCTGAAGGCCTTGAGGTGGACCTAAGGTCATAAGGTGGCCTAAAGGCCTTAAAGGTGGCCTAAAAGCCTTACTGTCCCAAAGGTCTGGCTAGCCATAATCCTTAAGGACTCTAAGCCCAAACTGGTGTCCCAAGTTGAATAGTTCCAGTTTCTAGAATACCGAAAAATATCTGCTACAGTAACTTCTATAGTACCAGTTCCATTTCCCTCACAGTACTACTACAGTCACCTAGTATTATACCTCATCATAGTTTTGAACATGGGTCTCATGGTTTCACTTTGGTGAGTTGTCTTATTATATAGCATATTATCTCTATGATCCAATATTTCTACTGGTTGTATGACTAGGAAGTGTCATGATCTAGAGATACAAACATTTATTTTTGAATATATGATGGATCAGTTAAGTACATATTCAGGAGAGATATACGGAACTCATTGAGAAATCAAGAAGGTTTTGGTGGATGTGTAAGACGATATGGTACATACCTATTCTAAAAAAATCATGTAGGGTCTATTATACCTAGGGATAAACATTCATTTCTTTCTGAATCTCATATCCTTCTTCCATAGATAAATTCACAGAAATATTATCTCACTAAAATTGAATTTAAGATATTTATGATCTTTGGAATCATAAATTTCTATCCAATCTACACTACCATGATATGATTTTTAATGGATCTAAATTTCTGTACCATTTATTCAGCTAGCTTTGGTCCCAATATATTTCATTCTCCTACTTCATCCCAGCATGTCAATGTTCTATAATTCTTCCCAGGTAGGGCTTAATATAGAGCCATCTTAATTCATGAGTGAATGATATTATTATAATAAAACAGAATCGTAGGATGTTTTTGATTCTATGAAGCTTTGAAATACATATAAAACATCACAGCATATCCTGTAGTGTTTGAAAGGTTCTCTCAGACTGACTATCTATCTTAGTAAGATAATTACTAATGAAACTCAAGTATTTATCAAGATCCTACAGAATACTTCTATCGAATACTTTGGTAATCTTCATATCCTAATTAGATATGATAGAATGTTTCACCCCATGAAACCAACCAATTATTTAATGTATGTTATAAAAAGATAATAAAGAGATAAATCTTACCAAATAGAAATTATGTGTAAAAATATTATAAGGATATTTAATATAACCCAATAGAATTATGGAATTTATACATTTTGGTAAGTCCAATGAATAAACCCATAGTGATTTTTTCTCATTTAAATTCTAGTATTGGTAATGTTTGTAACATATCCTTATACTTCTATTTCATAGACTTAAACTATTGACATACCACGAACCCAAAAAAAATCTACAATATCTCTCTTCATGTTTTCCAATTAGAAATAATCATTCATATATTTATATATCATAATAATAATATGATTAATAGAGAAGGACTAATTATATGCCTTATCCAATAACTCCTTTATTAATTTTCCTTTGGACAGAACACATACATAATACCTTAACCATATCATTCCATCATAATCAAGGTTTTACTCATGTTCATTTATGACCTTCTAAAGTTATATATATTCCTTATATGCATCTTTAATCAACACATGGATAGATGTTTGAACAATTATTTGATCAAGATAATATTTCTCCACTTCCACTTATGTTTCAAGATCCATTGTTTACAAATTTAATAATATTAGATCTTTTGAAATCGTCATATGTTTTGTGTAATTTTTCCCATGAACCAACAACTATCATGAGGCATCGGCAGTCACCGTATCATTATTAATGAGGATTTATCCTAGACCCTTATTTGATAGGCCACTATAGATCATAAACCATTATCCACACTAGGATAGTGTAATAATAGGTACTCTAACTAACCGTCTATTCAATTAATTGAAATTTTACTCTCATTTATTTATCTAAAGGAACTAAGATACCTTTTAAGTAAACTCCATTAGTATATTAGATAGTCATGAGATATTTTCAAAAAAGAATCAATAATATAATTCTAAATTAATGAAAACATAGCCACCATGGTTGAATTAGGCCAATGTTCAATAACTTCCTTCATTGATGGATCCATAGATATTCCATCATTTTAGATGATATAACCCAAAAATCAAACGTTTTATAGCAAAAATTCACTATTGGTAGATTTTTCATACAAATTATCCTTCATTAGGGTCTTAAATAAAATCATTATTTTATCTCAATGATATTTCTTATTCACTAAATATTTAAGAATATCAACTATAAAGAATACCAAAAAATAATCAATGTAATCTTAAAAAAACCATATTCATTAAATCTATGAATAAATAAGGGGAATTAATAAGTCCAAATAGAATCACTAAAAATTCATAGTTTCCATACCTTTAATAGAATTTGATCTTCAGTATATCCTCCTTTTTAACCATCAATTTATGATATCAAAATGAAGTCCATTCTTGGGAAATTACTGAGCTCTGTTCATTTGATCAAACAATTCATTAATATGGGGTAGAGGATACTTGTTCTTGTTAGTGGTCTTGTCAGCTTATTGAAAAAAAATTCATGTTCACATTAATTTATACTTATTTTTTAAAAAAGGAACAAAAGTATCCTAAGGTGAAAATCTTTGTTGAGATAATACCTTATCAATAATCTCTTATATTTTCTTCTTCGATTCTTGCTCCTCGATCGGGATCAATATATATGGATTCTTTGAAATAGGTGTATCACTAGTTATGAGTTCTATTAAAAACCCAAATTCATGAATTTGTGTAATACTCGATAAATATTCTAGAAATACATTAACAAAAGCTTTCACAGTATTCATATCTTTGATGTTGAGTTTCTCCGCCGACATTTGAGATATTAACCCCATTTGTATAGGAATCAAGTTTGATATAATATATGTACATTACATTGGAAGTTTATATTTATCATCACACTGATATTTGATCATATGTTTTCTCATAATATCAAATGGGACTCCATGTACATAGTAATTGATGAGGGGTTTATGTATAGAAATCCAATCCATGCCTAAAATAATATAAAATTCAACTAGAGGTAGAATAATAAGATTTTAATGAAGCAAGTTGAAAAAACATAAACCATTGAATAATCATTGAATTTATATGTGATCATGATACCATTATGTGTTTCTATAGATAATTAAACCCTTATTTGTAGAGGTGGTACTCTAATACCCTTAGAAAATTATTCTTATATGAAAGAGTAGGTAGATCCTGAATCAAATATGACATAAACAGTTCTAGAGTTGATGGTAAGTGTACCTTTCACAATGTCATTATTTGACCCCTAATATAAAATAGTGATCATATGATATTTCCCTTTTTCTCTTGTATTAGGGTGTTTCTATCATTATTCATCATTATTATCCTTTATATTTGACCACTAGTTAGTATAATTCTCATATTATTTTCATTTTAAACATTGGGGTGTGGATAGGGAATTTTATGTGGATTTATCTCCATCATTTGCTTAATTTTTATTCCCATTACTTCATTATTAAATTTCTTGATAACATTCCTTCCCACACATAAAACATTTAATAGTTCCCATGAGAAAATTTTCCTCATGTTTACTTCTACACATTAAGAATACTGGAAGGATCATATTATTATCTTCATGGTTTTTATAATTTCCTTTGAATTTCTTCTCTCTTTTCTTATCAAACCCATACGATTGATGGGTAACTCCAACCTTTATTTCTTAATTGATATCACATAAAATGATTTATTCATTACTACTAAATTATCTTATGGATGACACACTTTAGAGACTTGGTTTTAAACAACTAATGAATCAATCAACCTTAATTTCAAGTTGATTGATAATATCAGAAGTGTACCAAGAATGTATTGTAAAATTTTACTCATGTGTACTAATGGATTCTTTATCATTATTCATTAGCTTATGGATTGTATGAACCATTTTCATACAAAGAATATGAGGAAATTATTTATTCAAAAAAATCTTTTAATCTCATCCTATTTTATTAAGTTAATTTCTTCTCATTCCATCATTTTGTGGATAAGAGTACATGTTGATCTACTTGTCATTCTAAATGATAAATATCAAAAATAACTTTTCCAGGATCTAAACATTAGAGAATATAAAATATATTTTCAATGTCAATGATCTATTTCTTAGAAACTAGTGGATAAATATCTCAACTAAATTATCATATATGTTTCCTCATGAAGGACTCAATAGAATATTGTTCCATCCTTTTATTATTTAGAACCTCAACATGATTCATGGATTAAGAACGTTTTCAAAGAATAGAAATAATATTTTTCAACCCAAATCCCATAAAATATGGTTTCATAGGAGGAAAATCATTTCATTTCTTATCACATGTATCGTTTTAGTTTCAACTATTGAATAAAACCAAATATCATAGTGTGAGAAATAATTATACTAGTGGGAAACCAAAAAAATAATGACAAATAATTTATAGGATGTACAAATTGTGAAAACATATTTTCAATCTATGACACATTATTTTTAACCTTGTCCATTAATTTTTATCATATATTCAAATCATTCTTATTAATTAATAAATTAAATTTTAGTTAACCCAAGAAATTATATCAGGAGTGAAAATCACGTGTTTAGTAAGTGAAAACACCATGTGTACTAGATTGATAAATGAGATATTCCCGAACAAATATTTTTAGGTTTATTACCCCAAGATGTATCTATAACAAAAAAACAACCACTTTTAGTAACCAGAGAGGGAGTTTTTTAGGAAAACTACACTCTTTTGTTTACTATAATGTAGGATGTTATTTCATAAAAAGGATTAACCTAAGGGTTCTCAGAAAATTTTTCCCGTCCTAGTTTTTAAAAGTAACTAAACATTTATATTGAGTTAACTATAGAAACCCATAATTTTCATACCGAGATATTACCTTTTAATAGATGAATATTTGTTACATAACATTACCATCCAAGCCATAATCATATAGGTTTAGTTTCTTTGAAAAAATGGATACATAAATAAAATTGTTCATAAGATATCTAAATCATCTCCCACAAAGTTCTCCATAACAAACACCCTTATTAGAAATTTCAAACTTGATACCTTTATTTATAACTAGGGAAATTGAAACATAAGAAAAAGTGAGATCAGATTCTTAGTAAGGGTAAATAAATATATCAATGATCACTTTAACATAACTTGACCATAAGTGTATAATAACATGAAAATAACATTTGAAAATCATACCGTGTATACCATAGAACATAATCTTGAGTCGTGGACTTATTCTTGGTAGTTTAGAGGACATGAATCATAGAGGAATCAAAGATCATGATTAATGAGAGAATAATGTTGGCATAAGTCATATGTTTGTGGCATACACATAAGGATATAAAATAATTTCCATAGTATTGAAGGCTCAATTCCAAGGATATCATATGGATATGTTTTACTCCCTATTATATCATATTAGTCATAGTTTTTCCACAAGACTATCGTTGTGGACAAATTCACTTGATGAACTGGGATCACACCCTATTCTTGTTTTATTTGTCTTGTGAGATATAAATCTTTACCCAATGCATTAGAGGGAAATATAATTCTACTTCCAATCATTAAATTATTATAATACATTAATGTTTTTCCCAAAATATCATAAATTGTTCACCATATAACATACCCATGGAAATGAAATGGTTTTCATGATCATTTCAAAATTTCATTATAACAGAACACATAGAAAATAAATAGGTTTCAATAAAAAATCAACATCATAATCAAAATAAATTAAAATAAAGAATAATGAAATCATAATTGGATAAAATCCCTAATAAAGAAGAAGTAAAATAAAAGGATATTGTTTAAGATGAATATTACCATACAAGAGCACTAGGAATATTTATTGAGGAAAATTCCTCTTTCACATTGAAATCAAATATTTATAATATTAAAAATTATAAAAAAATTATGGAAAACATTTTTATTCGAAATAAACCTAAAAACATGTAAATTAATCTTCAAATCATTGAGTGGTAATGACAATAGAAAATTACATTCATGTCATGTATTTTAATACAATGATCCCTATCACATTTTCAGTAAAAAGTACGTCACTCATAAAACCACAAGAATATTAAATTTAAAAAAAATACATATATTAAATAAGGGAATCAAATTAATTTAATCAATAATATTATAATAGTAACAAAAGTCTTCAATAATTTTTAGAAAACATAGACATGGAAGAAAATGTATTTTCCACTGAAGATATAAATAAAGCAGCCTTCTTTAAAAATATTCATTCAGTATCTTCAGTACATAACGAGAGAAAAATTAAAGTAAAAAATGTATTACAAATAGATAAGAAGTGGATAAGAAAATTTATGATATTCTTAATAGGTAGATCATTAAATTTTCATTTCAGAAACATAATCATAAACAATGTTGATAAATAATGAGATTGTAACACAAAACACTTACCTCGAGTTTGACTTCCTTGGAATGTTTTGTAGCCTCCTATGTAATAAATTTAATTTTATTATACTTTTATACTAAAATAATTTATAGTCTTATAATATCCCATATGGTCAACTTATAACATTTCAACACCCATTTATTAATAATTCTTTATTAAAATCATCATTTTTGGGTGTTAATTTTTTCATTTTTATGAGAAATTTAGTTTGATAGTTAGAGTCATTTTACTTTGATCATTGTTCTATAATATACATAGTTTTAATCATAATTTATATATCATATATATCAATTAAATATATATTAATATTCTTTCATAAAAACTATAGATATAAAACTGAATTATACCATTCATGGAGATTGTAGGATGTTCGTACACATCAATTTTGTTTTTATTTTTCAACAGATTGAAGGAAATAATGTTAAATATTAATTCACCTTTAAAATCATTATTATATAATATATATCCTATATATATTCATTACATATATCTTTATTACCATATATGTAAATCATAAATGAAAAATAAATCACATTGCTTCATGGATGTGGTAGTCCACACGTACACATGAGTGATGTTATCGTTTTCCAATATATATAAAGTTAGGAAGGTTGATATGATTTTATAATTAAATAAGTATAATTATTTCATAAATATAAAATTTAAACTTTATACATATAATAATATCCTTCCATGAAATATGGCGATGAAAAATGAATTATATCACTACAAAAGAAGTGGTAGTCCCCACATATACATGACCAATACATTCACTTCCCAATTTATATAAAAGAGGGTGTCTAGTACAGTTTTTAACATCCTAATAAAATTTAAGTATATTTATGATACACTATTTATTATTTTATGAAAATTATAACATATTTAGATGAGGTATATGATGAAATAAATTGAAATAGGTTGAGTAAGATAATTAACTCTTCTTTAGGAGACCTCCTTTAGATCCTATATTGTGGACCCTTGGAATGTGTTTTAAGAAGAAAATAACAAAAATGTTTTATCTCGGGAAGTTTATAAGACAATTTTCTATGGATTTGTAAAACTATATAGCTCAAATTGGGGTAAATAAAATATATAAGCAGTGTTCTTTTATAAGGTAGGGAAAAGAAAATCTTGTATTTCCAAAAAGATTAAAATATTAGTAATTCATTCTCAATAAAAATTATTCCAAATGGGTATATATTAATATAAAAACCGGATAAGTACAAAATATCATCATCGAATGAAATTTACACTAGATTTGCTCTCATTTTAGACCTTATCTTTTGGTTTTACCGCTTGGTTAACAAATTTTAATCTTAACCATGGTAATGAATTAATGGGATATAGTTTTACTTATAATGTAAAAAAAATTCTCATAAATGAAAATGGTTTTATATTTTCAACAAATTCTCATACTAATTTTCTGATTTGAAGATTATTTTATCTTTAAATAATTTAATATAATATTTTTATCATAAACTAATATTAATGCTTATTTTATAATTATTTACATAATTTTACTTTAAAAACAAAATTACTGTAGTTGAATTAAAATCATAATATTTCACAGATATATAATATGATTGTTCTGTCAAAAAAATCATATAAAAAATAATTAATCAAAATTTTAGTACTTTTAATATTTTTAAAATTAATAATTTTTTTTATTAATTTAATAAATAATATATCATCAATATATAAACATTTAAGGAAATTATTCAATCATGAAGACATATAAATAAATTAACATGATAAAAAAATATTTTATCTTTAAACTATATATTTTAAATAAAACTTCACCATTTTTTTCCTTGTGTAAAAATATTAGAGATATTAAATTCAAGAGAGTGAAATTTTTTATTGATTCTTACCTTAAATTAATATTAAGGTTGTAATCAAAGAATAATGGATCCATGTGGACATATATTAATGTATTTGATATAAATTTCTGAACTCTGCCCATCTAATATGATAAAGTCATGTTTTAGATAAATTTTTGTATTCTTAACCCAAATTTTTAACATTATTTTACTAGTTTTACACAAACTGTGGTGAAAAAAATGTACCAAGGTTACTATTCATAATGACCAAAAATATAAGAAACCTATTTAATAAATTTTATCACCCTTATTATAAATATTTGATCCATTTTTCAAGATTCAGTTCATATATGTGGAATAAATTCACTTTAAAATAAGTAGGAGAAATGTGATGAAAATCAATTTTTAGAGAAGTATATTTTTAACAAGAAAATAGTATTTATTCTTATCCCATGCATTTAAAAATATTGTATTAATGTTAAAATATTTGACTGAATATATAATATATAAATTTCATTAAAACAATATACCAATAGTGATAAATTTAAGTTTTTAGTTAAAAATTTATAGCACATGTAATAATAGTTTTTCATCGATACATCTATACTTACCATAACACATTAATATTCATTTATAACTATTTGATAACTAATGAATTCATTTTATACACGTGTAAAAAATTTATTTTTCATAATTTATTTATTCCTACTCATACGTAGTAACCCAATGTCTATATAGTAACAATATTTAAATAGTATGACATGGTTTTTTTAAACCCAGTGTTATGTTCAAAGAATCTTATCAATGAAATAAAATTTACTTATAGAAAAATATATCATAAAATATCAGGGTGATACACACTCTATGGTATGAAGTAAAGAACTAAATTTTCTAGGATGATGTTATAGAAATAAATCAAATGGTACATGAATTAGTTGAGGAGATGCCTGATATAATTAGAGCGATTCAAGAGAGCATAAGGGAAACTCATAGTCGACTGAAAATTTATACTCATAATCATCAGCATGATATATATTTCATATTTATTTATAAATTATTCTTCTGAATATATCCTTGGAATAAGGTTATGATATTTGGAAATAATGTAATGTTAATCACTACATATATCGGTTCCTTTTAAACTCATGATCATGTCAGGACGGTAACTTTTCACTGGTGCATCCATTAAATCACTCTCAAGTTCAGAAAGTGTTCCAAGTATCTCCATAGAGGAATAAAATGCATGATCCTTCATATGTACTAAAATCATAGTTCATACAACTGGGGAAAGATTCTTCTTATTATGAACAGCCTATGGATATTTTGGATCATATAGAGATTATTTTATGAAACAAGACGACTCAACTAGTAATTTTTTAGTGTTAAAATCCTAAATTAGAAGAAGCTATTTGGGAACATGAGGATGTGATGAGGAATAACTATCTTCAATTTTTTATTAAAAAGTTATGGAATTTATAGTTTTAAATTTTTAAAATTGGCAGTATAATTTAACACCTTGTAGTTTTATGATACATTTCTCATTAAATATTTGATTTCTTTAATAGCTTGTTTTACATGCAACACTGTGTTTAAATAAACTGTGATATACTATTAAAATATTACTATTAAAAAAAATTGCATTTTAGGGTATGAATTTAAATAACAAAATTGTAAAATATTATGGTTTATAAATGTATAAAATGAATCTATTTGTTATAAATTTATTATAAAAGAAAATAAAATCATTCAAAAATAAATTAAATGGTTTACAAAAAAATATTTTTATGAATGCAATGGGTTTATATCTTAAATAAATTAATCTATAATGAAGAATGATTTTAATGAAATTAAGTGATTATGTTTATCTAATTTTATTACAATGTATAGAATAATAATAAATCATGTTTTATACATAAAATGTACTTTTCTAAAAGATGGGTTTTCATAATGTTTTGTGCGCTTATTTTAAAATGAATTACCACCAATTATAGAAATTTAATATTTTGAAATGGATTTCATATTTATAATCAGTATATTGACATAATTTGATAGGTTCAATTTGTTTTTTTCATTATTAATAGTAACATTGATAAATATTTGTCAACATCATAAGGGTAAAATAGGTAAAATTGGTAACCTATAGTTAAAACATTGGAATAAGGATTTAAAATTAACATTAATTTTAGTAAAAATAGTGAAATAATAAAATCTATTAAACCATAGTGTTCTTGGTATGACTCCAAGTTTTTATTTTTATTTAAAATTGACAATAGTTTTAGTAAAAAATATAAGTAGAATACGCAAAACTGAAAAAAAAGAATTTTTATTATTTTTGATACATTAGGAAAAATATCCATAAGTAATTTTTCACATGTTGGAATCAACCACACCTTAATCTGATGCATGGTGTGCTCAGTATGACTCCAAGTGTCTATTATGAGTTTAAAATTGAAATTTTAGTTCAAAACGTGTTTTTCTCACTGAAAACCAAGAAACAACACTCATATTGTGTTGATAATTTATTAAAATTATTCATAAGTAATTTTTTATATGTAGGAATGAGTATCACATCAAAAACACACATTATGTGATTGGGAAGACTCAAAGAGAACTATTCCAATTTAAAATGACATTTTTGTAAAAAAGAAAAGTGTCAAACTCGAAATTGATAATAACATTCATATTGTTTTGATACTTTAGGAAAACAATCCATAACTCATTTTTTGATTTGTAGGAGTCATCTTCACCTCAATAGGATGCATTATATAACTGGTATGACTCTATGTGTGTATTTTAATTTAAAATCGTCCTTATTTTAGTAAAAAAGTCAAGCGACATACTCAAAACTATGAAATAATGTTATTATTATTTCTATACTTTATTAAAATGATCTATAATTCATATTTGATGTGTATAAATCATCCACTCATCAAAATGATACACAATATTTCTAGTACGACTCAAAGTGTCTCTTATCATTTTAAAATTGAAATTTTAGTTCAAAAAGGGTGTCACTCACTAACAAACAAGAAAAAACATATGGATTGTCATTATAATTTATGAAAATTATCCATAAGTCATTTCCGACGTATAGGAACTAGCCCCATGTCAAACTAGCACATAATGAGACTAATATAACTCAAAGTGCGTGTTTCCAATTTAAAATGTAAATTTAGAAAAAAAAATATGTGTCAAACTCTAAACCAAGAAAATTCATTCATATTGTTTTGGTACGTTAGGAAAAAAAATCCATAATTCATTTGTGACATATAGAAATTGGCCTCATTTCATTCTGACACACAATGTGGTTGGTATGACTTGAAGTGTGTGTTTTCAATATACAAGATCCAGTTTAGTTTAAAACATTCCTCCCATTTCAAAAATTGAGAAAACAGTATTTGATTATTTTACCCTTATTTTATTTATTATTAATTAATTAATTTCCTTATCATTTTTATCTTATAATTATTTAATTAGTTTTCAGATATATAATGCTTGAAGATGAACAAGAAATTGTGTGATGTTCAATAATCATCTGCAACTGAAACTGATAAATTTTGTTCCAAGTATATATTAATATTGGTTTAAAATTTAAACTTTGTTTCACTTATTTCATCATAGTATTACTAATATAAGAATTTTTTCTTAAATAGGTTCATTATTTTCTCTAGCACGGGTGGTTTCTTCGGAAATAGCCTGACTAGGGTATGGGGCCAAATAAAAAGTGACATTGATGTTTTTATTGTCGGTGATAATTTATAATTTTTTTGTATGGGTAAAAAAAAATATTCTCATAGTTTATAATAGTTTTTTTCTTCTATTAGTGTTTCAAATTTTATTCCTTTTAAATTTTATAATTCATACTAGTTTTGTTGTTATTTTTGCTACTCCAGCATGCTGTAAATTTTACACCACCCTGATGTATATCCCATTATCATCACTTTTTTAATTTTTATAAATGTCTCTTTTATAATAACATTTCTATCACTGATAAAGGCCTAGGGATTTCAATCAAACACTGGTAGTTAGTAATTTTTCACTAAAATTGTCCAATTATAACACTATAAATGGAATGTATTATATTGGTGAGTTATCTTATTTGATGTGTTTATTTTTTTCCATGATCATAAATGTTATACAAATATGGAAAATTAATGTAATTTTTATTTGATTACAGCCTTTATATTATTCTAATAAAAAGATAAATAAGACATTTCTCTCTCTTGGCTTTAATATCTATAATATATTTTATAAGGAAAGAAAGGTATTAAGATTAGTTCTAAATGTATATTTTTATTAATTATTAATATCTATATTATAATTATTTATTTTTAATTTTTATATATTTAATAATTACCTTGAATTATTATGCAACATCGACATAGTATTTATTCAAGTAATAGAAAAATAAAATCATTTATCTTTAAAAATATTTAAAGTAGTAAAATTTAGATATATTACTAGTTTAAATAAATTTTTTAGTTAAATATATCATAATTGTGATGTTATAAATGTTTTTATTTGAATTAAATTTCAATCATGTTTCCTTTAAAGGCAATCATCAGGAATATTCAGAGAATTACTTTAATGTTACCTTATTATAAAAAAATATATTATTAAATGAGAAAAAATAAATAAAAATATTTTCATCATCCAATTTAACGGGGTATATTCTATAATATCATTCATTTTACACTTATGGGTCACATTCACTTTCTTAGTAACCTTATAGACCCTTATATTGTTAAAATCATTGATTTCACAGTAATTGTTAAAAGGGTTAATTGGGGGTTAATAAAAAGATATATGGGTAAAAAATCACCTAAATTTCAAAAAATATTATTGGATAGGATTATTTATACTTTTCATAATACTTGATTTGAAAAATATTTATTTGGATCATAATGAACCTGAACATTAATTTGTATTAATTTAATAATTTAACAAATTCCAAGGGTTCCCCTTTATTGACTTATTAAAGGAAACCTATTTTCATATCTTATTAAAAAAATTAGCATTATATATCTCCTAATATCTACCCTAATATCATCCTATATTTCTTCTAAATTTTCTTGAGGTTATTTTATTTCCCAAATACAATTGTTTTAAAGTGTAAGGTATAGGCTAAAGGAGGTTTCTCAATGATGATTTGTAACTCTTAACCAAGAACATTCAATTTTATTTCTTATTTTAACTCTTATAAATATATGGGTTGTATTATAAAATAATTAGCTAATTATATTAAATATATTAATTTTAATTTTGATGATGGAACAACCATAATTCACCTACAGTTCATCAAACGAGAAATGAAATTATCGATCATGCGTACATAAGAATTACCATCTCCATAAATTGATGCAATTAATCTTTCATCACCAATATATATGAATAGTTATAAAATATTATACAATTATTACATATTATACTACTAACATAATTAAAATTCTATATATTATGTAACCATGATCAAAACACAAGGATTGGTACTGCTAAACTAAAACATGCCTGAAAAATAAAGCAGCTACCACCCATAATAGTGATTGGAATAAATAGTTGTTAATAAAAATGTGATAAGATGTTATATGTAAATAATATATGGTATTATATATATGTATTTGGTTCTATAATATATTTATAATAAATATATAAATTTATTATACAAGAGGTTCTAACATGAATAAAGTAATATGGTACCTGATGTAAGAGATCCCATTTTAATTAGGGTTATTTATTCTTGAATTTCCATTGAAGAAATTAGATGATCCATCTCTAATAAATAAATTTAATTTTTCTAATCTTTTTTATTTATATAATTTTAAATTTTTTACTTCCATTTTTCTATCATTGGTACTAAAAATGGTTCATAAAATTTATTTCAGAAAAGTCGGCTTTATTTTTCCTCTATCAATCGAAAACCCATTTTCTTCGATATGTATATTTTCTAAAAAAATAAAGAAATTTTTTAATATTTTACAATATTTATATAAAAAAATTAACCATATTAAAATTTTCTATAATATTTTTTAAAAAAATTGTCTCATTATTTTCTTGAATGAGGAACCTTTTACCGATGGTGTGAATGGAATATTTTTTTAATGATTATGACAATAACATAATTTCTCATCATCGTGGATGCTCAATGATTTTAATATTCCTTTGAAAATTTTCATGGATATTTTCAAATAAAATGATTTCAATAGTATTTTGGAATTTTTTAGATAATTGATTTCGAAATAAAAAAGTTATTTTCCTTAAAAAATATTCTAGTGATCATTCAAATACATTTTCATCTATGATAGAATCCTTTGTTGTTAATTATAATTTACTGGTGCTATTATACAATTATATCATCCTTATTCCTTATATATATGATTTATGATTATGATGATGTGATTTTTATAAAACCCATTTATATATCATGGGATATGAAATGATTAAATAATGATTTTTATGACATTTTGGCACACACATGTATGGTTTTAATTATATTATGGTTGGATTTGTTAAATACATATAATGAATCTGTTAAATTCTAATATAGCATGAGATAATTATATAAAATTAGTTGATTTACTCAATACACTATGGGAAACAAGTAGATATTCTAGACCCACATTGATATAGGTAAAAATTGGGGATACCTAATTTATTCCAATATGGGAAATAGGTGTTGATACCTGATCAAAAATTATATGATGGTCTTGATGGTTAAACATGAATAATGATATGGTTTATATGACTATGATAGTTCCACACTCGTATGAAATGTTTTTATGCTTATGATTTCAACTTGTGTTTCTTGATTGATTTATGATGATTCCTCACTCTAATGATTCATGTATTTTGGTATGATAATGTTTTATATAATGACAAAATTTTAGGGTCTATGAAATATTGGGCGTGAAATTTTTTACTTATAATCATGATTATAAACCCTTATTCTTATCATGTTTTTTCATATGGTCATCGATCAATATCACTCATTTTTACCCTTACTGGGAATCTGACATCTTCTTTTCTTATGTTTTCTTTCCCCATGTTGTGAAAAAAAGTCATTAAATAGGGTATTTCAATAAGGGTACAATGTGAGAATAAATTTATGAGTGATGACGTATATTTTTCCTAAATAATATTTTTATTCATCTTTTCTCAATGTAAACTAAACCTTCACAGTTATAGGGTGTGTTATGTTATTACATGTATTGAGTATTCATCTAAAGAGAAGTATTATTTATTTATTAAATGCTTGGATCACCTTAATCGTCATTCTTAAAAAAGTACACCAATGTACCCTATAGTGATGAATGAAGGATCATAAAACCTTTGTATGAATTCTCTATTAGTTTCTTATTTAACTCCTCCAGTTATATTAGGGTCATCTTATCGAGGCTCTTCTATATATGTGCGACATTTTTTTAACAGGTATTTATAAGTCTATATCATGATCATGGGTAAGGAAAAAAATATTTGGACGATACATTAGTATATTTTCTTATAATGGTAATGGCTTCATGCTCTATACGTACCTTTGTATTAATAATTTGAGAAATATATTCTTTTTCATTAGTAATCATCATAAGTTCCTTCGAAGAATTATTTAAAGGATATTCATAATCTTATTTGCATTTGGGTTGGATCATGGTATGTTTCAGGATATTGAAAGGAGGTTTTCTCATCTAAATAGATATGATCTCTAAATGATGAGATCCAATCCATTCCCTTTTACTATCAAATTCCCCGAAAGGATGAATTATAATATCACTTTAATAATATTTAATACAATAATATTCGTATATAAACTAATATTCGTAGAGTCTAGTATTTGGGTTGAAATGATTACAACACTATATGTTTTCATTGGAATCCTTTATTTAATGTATCTATATGGGGATTAAATACATCTAGAAAATATATAATCTATAAAGTAATACACATAGATAAAATACAATAAAACATTCACAATTATTGAGTGAATATGAAATTTAAATTACAACATTTCATTTTCTATATTTTGGTTCACACCATTATGAAAATAATAATTGGTTTTGATAAAACATAATTTAATAAGTCAAGGATAGACAATATATTAATATGAGTAAATCAATACTAGGGTATTAACTTATCAAATTTATTTTTTTAACTAGGGTTTTATTCTACTAAAATAATTCCCATTTTTAGATAACCTGGATTTTATACAAACTATAGTGACCCATATCATTCATAAAATAATATTAAATGATTTGTTAATATAAATATACAGTATAATAATATAACACACTAAATTTATTTCTCTAGTGTCTTGGAAAAATTTGGTTCCTAAAACATTAATACATATGAAACATAAAAAATAATTTAAATACTTATTCTTGGTAAACATAATTTATTAAATAATATGTAAATTACATATAATAACATGATTAACCAAAAGTCAAATCCAAGCACGCTTGGACCGCAAATTTATTAATAAAAATAAATGTTCAGAAACAAAAAAGGAAAAGAGGGTGAGGTTACATGTCAGAATAGTCATAAGCATCACATTCGTACCTGGTCATATCATCGGCATCGACTAATTCCCATTCTGATTGGGGCTCATATTGTTTGAACAACTTGATATAATATGGATGAGTATGAGATATATAGAGATATGATTACATTATTGATCAAAATCATGATCATAATATCATAATAATAGGCTCATAATCATAATATTCATATATATAAGGCTTGGAATATGGAAAATTCATAATAATAATACATATTAACAACTCTAAAAAATTCATGTGCATAGGTGTGAACAAATCATTATCGTTTTTGCGCATGACATAAGTGTACACAACTCACTACATAAAATGTAAAAAAAATTAATCATGTTCATGAAAAATAATATCATAATATATACAACATTATCTAGTGTTCTATAGGATAATATAATTTCTCCCCCATCACATTATAATATTTTAGTAATCATGCATGTCATAATGGAAGGAATAATATATAGATCATAAATATGAAATATACATTAGAGAAAAGAATGGATTCTATAATCTTTTCATAAGTAATATGTAAAAAATATCTTTTCGGTTACCAATAAAAAAAGGGAAAAATAATTTTGGAAAAAAAAAATTTGGAATAAGAGATAATACTTATTTTGGAGATAAGAAGAAACAACATAATAATAATAAATGAGATGTTTGGAAACATAAGTTGTTTCCAAAAAAATCATTATAGGTTGATAAGAAATCATTCTAATAATTTAAAAATGATAATCATAATAAAATAATAATAGGTAAACAAAATTTAAAAAATTTAATGGTATTTGATAAGGATTGAAGAGGAAATATAACGGAAATATGATAAACCTAAAAGAATGAGATGATTGTAAGAGTTCTCATACTGTAGGTTTAATTATTCTTTATCACATGTTCACATTGTAAATATTAAAATAATATTTATTAAAACATTAATATAAAAGAATAAAACATTCATTTATTCAATTAATGATCAATTATAATCATTATAATTTATTTATTTATTCTTTTGTTGAGATGAAATGGTCGATATCATGTTTCTTTTAATTATCTCTTTTTGTTTCAATTTCAAAGTTTTTATAACTTTTTATTTATGGTTTGGAAAAATTGACTCTACAATCGTAAAATTATATAAAAAATCTTGTTACACTATAAATAAGTTACTCTCGAAATCCATGAATAGGGTGATAATTAATGAATCGATAATATCTTCATGAGTGAGTACGATTGACCATTAACTAGACATTCCAAAAAGAGGGATAGAGAGATAATATATATTATGAATAAATTAAATTAGTTGTTCCATATCATTATTAAACTACTAATTGATATACTTTTCAATTAAATGGTTTAGAAAGGTAAGAAATTAAGAGATATTAGGTGATTAGAAATAAAAATGAATGGAAGAGGATGATGAGGTTACCTCTTCATTGACACTTATACCTTTGACACGTTACTAGGGCCTTGAGGGATTGTATTTGTACAATAGTATAACATCTATAAGGATCATAGGGGGTTAATAGTGTGTAATTTGGTTGGTAATGGGATATAAGATGTTCATGGAAGGTGATTTTACAAGGGGTGAGTTGGGTTAGTTATACTTGGAGGGGGTTATATTGGTTTAAGATACTGAATAAAATACTATATATATACCAATATTCTTAATAGGGGTATTATTTGAGACTTTAAATTAATTTGATTAAAAAAATATGACTTTAAAACCATTAAAAATATAATATATATATATATATGTACAAACTAAATGATGAAAAAATATTTTTTATGAAATAACATTAATTTCCTTCATTCATTATTATTTTATTTTTCTTTCAAGGTACCATAAATAATTTTAAAATTTACAATAATTTTTTTTATAGTATTGTTAATGGGTGTTATATTTCTAGGTGACCACAAGCTGTTAGGAATTAAAATTATACTTGTGTTTTTTCTTTTTTGGTCCCATTTTCATATTTTAAATTTTATGGGTCGTATTTATTCAACATATATAATATTTTATTTTTTTGAAATAAATTAATATTGTTTTTATATTTTTTATAATATACAATATTCTTCATATATATTCAGAAGGAAGTTTTCATGAATAAAAGTCAATAACATGACAGGAATCATCAAAAATGGCTTGACGAGGGAGTACAAAAAATATGATTTGGGGATTGAGACCACTAACATTATAGGAATTTACCAATGTTATGGTTCAGCTATAAAAACATTATATTTCATATGAAACCTTGAGATACCAAGTAAAATATATGACCCAAAATAATCATATTTCCCATATTATGAAAAATCATGTATCCGCTATGAATCTGTAATGGGGGACCCAGCCTTATCCGAATGGTAGTACCCAAATGAGGACCATATCCCCATGATCAAATTGGTGGACTCATTCCCTGGGTCCACTGATGGGTACCAAAATTCATAATCTACATCAGGGACCCAATCCCTTTCATCAGTACATCGCTATTGGAGTACAAAACCCAGTGTTTTCTCTAAATATCTCTCCCAACCTCAACCATCATCCTTAAATATATGAAACACTCAAACTAACCATAAAATATCAAAAAAAAATATACATTTTAGTGATGAGGAAAACACCAAAATGTTATATATATATATATATGGGTTTTACTATACACTTTTCATGTTCCAACACTTTGGTGCTAAATTTTAAAAAAACACTTGAGAAGATGCATACTGATCCACAAAGAATCCCCTAGAGTGTATCATGTAAAACCAAGAATAATGGGAAATTATTTTGTGTTATATTATCATGTAAACATGGGCAGGGTATTGGGTGAGTATTATAGTGACCCAAGACTTTTACACATAATATCACATGATTTTATCATAAATATCAAATAAATAAAAACTGGGGATTTGAAAGCATGGAGTCTTTTGAAGACTAGGTATCCCAAAAAACTATAATAAAACTTATTTATTTTAATCTCCTTAATGAGATTCTATGTTACGTGGGATCCTAAATCTACATATGACAAACTGGGAATACATAAAATAAAGGGGTGTCCTAAAAGGAAGAGTAATGGAATATACATGATTAGAAAACATAAAATGTGAGTCCTAAGTATAATATGATATCATGAAATAGAAGTATAATGAGTTGTCACATGAGATAATTATATAAATAACTTGGTATCAAAATATCATGGAATCATACGAATTGTGGAAGAAATATATAAGATGAAATAACGAGGATTCAAGGCTAACTTCTTAAATAGTACTACATGGTGAACAATGTCCCGTGATGGATATGGTTTACTCCCTAATCTAATACATGATGTATCTTGATAGTAATGTTTACTTATTTCATTAGATCACTATCTAGGAACACCCATCATAACATGTTCATGATTTATTTCTTCCAAAAAAGTGGATCAATCTTAAAGAAAACCATCATAATTAACCAAGGAATGAAAATGGGTCAGATAGCCTTTCCTTATATCATAATCAAATGATATTTCCTAATAAAAGAATTTGATAAATGAAAACAATGAATGAATTAACCCATAAAATTATTGGTGAATAATATAGTTTTATATTTTAGATACATATATGAATATTTTAGAAGCATTCCATTACTTTAAAGAGGGAGAGAAATTAATTTATAGAGAGAATAGTCATAACCCAATGAAAAGGGTGGTTTGTAGAGATCCCATATTAAAAATATAAATCATTCTCAAATATTAAAGAAAAAAATTTCATTGAACAATAATATAGAATATTATAATGGAATATTCAATTAATTTAAGGACCATGATGGTTGAAAATTTCTTTCATTTCATACTTGTTGAGAAAAAATATATTCCTTTCACACTTTTGTAAAAGTCAAAAAGATCCTTTTTTTGGAAAAATATAAGATGATTCATGTAAAAAAACCTTATAAAAAATAAAACATGAGAAAAATGTATTTAATAATTTATTATAGAATACAAATATTCTTCTTTATAAAATTTTAAGGAAAATATGGATCACAAGTAAAATCATTTTGACCAAAAAGTAAAATAAAGTTGGTTTATCATAAAAACATTTTCTCAATAATTTTATGTACCAAATAGAGAAAACTGGTACAATTACTTTAAGATTTAATTAATAAAAAAATTATAAAAAAACTAATTTGTTTTATTATACAATTTTACAATAATTTATTTCTATTTAAATTCAATCATAAATAATCCTAATTAATGTGAGATTAAAGCATAAACTCTTACCACTATGGAAGCTTTTGAATCATATCCCCCAAGAATGTAGTAAATTATTTGTAACATACCATGTGGTTTGAATTATTAATGACATAATACATAAATGTTGATTATATACACCATTCAAAATAAATTAGGTCAATAACTTTAAAATATGCCTTATGGAATTGAAATTGAGACAAAATCCATTACCTCGAGCCCAGACTTATCGTGTATATCCATTATCTATCATATAACAAACATATATAAATCCATTGATTTATTACAATAATTTTAATGTTTAAATAACTTATAATTAAACCATATAATTCATTTATTTTAATGAAAATTTTAAATAGTTAATCTATTATGTCCCAGTCATGTGTTTAAGGATGCTCAGTTCATTAATTCAAAATGGTATCGGTGTATTGACCATGGTCAAGGGGTTCATTATTACACAATATCTATAATAATTATCATGAAATAATTATAATATTTATACATAAATTATATTTTTAATACTAAAAAAATAAATATGGTAATTAAAAATGAACAATGTTACAATCATGGATGTGGTAGGTCGTATGTACGCAAGAGTAACATTTCAATTTTTCAATGATCATGTTGGAAATAAAGTGAGTATTTTTATATGATTAAACAATTAAAATTATATAATTAATATAATATTATTTGTTTAAATAATCTTATATATAACTTCTATTTTTTTCATTTAACAAAAAACAAATCACTTCGGTTCGTGAGGTGATGGTTCACAGTACACACAAATGACGTTATCATATTTCAATATATTGAAAGGTAAGAAAATATATGATATATTAATTTTTCATAATTATTAATATTTCATTATTATAATATATATAAATTAAATATATCATCATGAATAGTCATTCTAGGTGATGATGGAAAATAAATTACATCAGTTCGTGATGTGGTAGTTCATCGTACACAGAAAAGATGATTTCTTTTCCCATTTAATAGAAGAAGAGGTTCATGTAGGTTATTAAATTAACATAATAACATCTCAGTATATTTTATATAGTGATTTTTTTATATTTTCATTTTTTATTAATATTTTTAGGAGGTGTAAGAAGAAACAAAACAAAATTCCTTAATTAAGAAAGATACCTCTTCTTCGGATCACCTCTTTAGTATTATACCTAAAGCCTCCATAGATTGGATTTATGATCAATATAAGGTCCCTAGATCATATTAATGTAATTATTTATGGTATTTGTTGATTTATTTTTAAAATAAATTATTTTTATGTTTTTAAAGGAGAGGAGAGGAAGTTGTATTTTATAAGTGAGAGGGAGTCCCATTTTTTGTAGATACCCCAAACTATTCAATAACAGGAAATCAGTCTCAATACAAGTGCTTCCAAAATTGATAAATAATGTATTAGAGGAGTGATATAGTCAAAAAAATTCTACACCATTAAAAATGAAATATTTTTTAAACATGTTATTCCATTTACCTTTATGGTAGCACACTTTTACAATTTTTGTTTTTCACAACAAAAAACTAGCTGTTTTACCATTTCTACTATTCATTATGAACATAATTTAAGTTGAACTTTTTACCTAATATTAATTATTCTTATTATAAATATAAAATCCATTTTATAAAATTCAAATAAAAAATTCCAAATTAGATTAAAAATTAATCATGCAAAATGTGTCCAAATACTGTTTTTTTAAGAAATGTATTTTTCAAGTAATAGATGATCTTATATTAAAACAATGACTAGAAATATTCATTATATGTTTTTAAATTAATATAAATATATTTATAATCTATGAATTAATCTTTAATATTTCCTAACTACGGGTTATATTATTTAATTAATATTTATATACTTTATAAAATTAAATACAGTTTTTAGAAAACCAAATTATTAAGCATAAAAATAAAATTATACCAAAATCATGAAAATTTATGATTTCAATGAAATTAATTATATTATTATAAATAAAATATATCATATTTAAATATTATAAAAACATAAAAATATAATCTGACTTTTAAATTACATGATTTACTAAAAATATATGACAGTTTTACAAAAAGTGATAATTTTGCATTTATTAAAAATCATTCTTTTAAGAAAAATCCAAAAATTTCACCATAAGATAATTTTTATATATTGACTTAAAAAAATTTAAGGTTATAAAAGACCATATATAATGTTTCCTGAAATCAGTTATAATATTTTTTTTTCAAAAACCAATAAAAATAATTTTTGAAGGAAATATAGTTTTTTGTAGAATAAAATGTCTTTATACAAATTTTCTACATATTTATTAATAATTCAAATATAAATTTATATTTAGTTGTAACATTATATGTATATATTAAATAATTTATTCCTATTTATAATTCCAATTTTAATGGCCATATTATATATTTCTTGTTTAAATAAAAATATGTTAATAGTATATCTTGGTTCATTTAATATCAGTGTTGCATGTTCTATAAGATATAAAATGTAGTGTTATTTTAAAATCATAGGTTACTAAACTATAAACCTTTTAAATAATGTTTTTACTCAAAACATGAACTTGTACTCAGTAATCAAGGGTTTTATATTTGAAAAATCCTTTGGAAAAAACCCAGATTGTAAAATGAGTTAGTATAGAGGAATCCTAAAATGAGGTAAATGTAAGTAATAAGATCATATAAATAAACTTTGTTTAAAAATAATTATAATATTGGTTAGAAGTCAAAAAAATTATCTCGAAAGAATATCCATTTAAGAGATAACGTTATAAGCTTTTTATATACAGAAGGCCATCAATTTATCGGGAATGAATAACCTTTTTATTTCATGATATTTTCCTAATGGTGAGGGATCTTTTTACCATACAGACTAATAAAATATGATAATATACGTAATTAAAAATTATAATTTCATCCTTAAGTCATTTTTTACAACTATATCAACTTTTTCTTTAAATAATGACTAATCAAGATGAATTTTTCAACCCTAAAGCACTAAAATTAACTCTATCAACTCACATGATTCTAAAAATTGATATCGAGATATTACTATTCACTTTATAAATTAACCAAAATCATAAATGGTAATAAAATTTTATGATAAATCCCAAAAACGAATACACCATCACATTAATCTCAAAATCTGAAGTTCATCATAAATAATTCTACAAATAAATAACCCTTCATTCTAAATAAACTCAAAATTCAAAAAATTATTTGTGTTCTTCACAAATAGTCTTTTATGTTAAATAACATGTTCTAAATAATGGTTAAATATACCTTATCCCAAAGAAACATTTCCAAAAATATCATTAATCAGCTCAAAATCTTAAAAAGTCAATCAAAATTGATCCCAAAATATATTTCCCAAAATCAACTTAATATGTATACATAAAAAAATTAAGAAAAAAAGTACCATACTAACAATTACATAAAATAGTCCAGTGGTAGGAATTATACCCTTTTCTCCCTTAGTTTATAGGTTCAATCCCTATAACATTTCCAGATGCAATGAGTTATCAACCATTTTTTGTGTTGTCCTATTTCTAGAAGTATGGAATATTGAAGATATGATCATATTCATAATTCACCATTATTGTATAAAATTATAACTAGTATTACGAACATATTAAAAACATATTTGTCGTAAATTCAATTTTTTAGCCTCTTAGGTTTTCTATCCAACACATTCTTTTCCACAAAACGTAATAATTTTAATTGACTACAATTACCCCAATATCTAGCACATATCAAAGATTATATTTTCCTTAGTCATGATTTTACCATAAAATATAACCATGACATTAAATGATGTTTATAGTTCATTATTAAAATTCAATATATTCTTTTAAATCCTAAAAGTAAAACTAATGTAGATCAATCATTATCAGTTTCATGATTCTTATAACTAGAAAACCATTCATAAAAATACATCAATAACATGATTCTCGTGTTCCAACCCCTAAACACTTCAATCATTCCACTTCAATGACGTTAATATCATATTACCTTAGTAATTAATATTTCGATTAGGTAACTGAATTAGATAATTTCAAAGTTCCCAATATATACAACATTTAATTGTTAGTGGTGCCTTATGATGAACATTATTTCCCTAGGTCTTACAAACCAAACTCTCCATTTTCCTTAATAAATTATCTAATTTTTGCTAAAATTTTACAAACATAAATCATATTTCGGTTCCATTATTTCATTTTACATGGTTCCCATTACCAGATTTTTTACATATAGGAAATTCAATCTTCTTTTCATTATCATCTTTATCACTTGAACTTCCATGAAATTCCATCCTTCACTTCTTTGATGTGTTTTGAAATTAAAAAATATTATATCACTTAATTATAATTATAGATAGATCATTTGAGTGATAATAATATGCATGACTTTCATTCCCATGGGGATGGTCATCTCATTAGAGAAATCATTAGGTTGTCTATCACATTGTTTGCTGGAATGCTTTCTCATATTTTCCAACATTAACTAAAAAGAAATAAAAGAACAAGATGAGCATAATTTAATATACAAAATGGAATCTTATAATCATATAAGTAATAACTTATAAATGATAACTATAACATAACTTATGTGTCTCTATATTTCAATATTTATTATCCATGGTAATTTTTTCTCTTAGGTTTTCTAACCAAACAATTTTATCAACATCTTTATAATGGTTAATAAATAATTTGTTAATTTCTAAAATATATTCCCTATGAGTTTCAAACCATGTGTAAAGAAATGTCAATTTTAATAGACTTAGTGAATATCAATTCAATCCTAATGCACCATTTTTAGAGTTATTACCCATAGGTAAAAATGTGTCAGAGGCCCATCCACTTATAGTATGCAAATAAGGATGTAATTGTTTGAAACCCACTCGATTAATAGTTCACCAATATTACCAAATATTTTTCTATACCTAGTCTTATATTTACAATTATCCCTATAGTTCAAACTATATTTTTATAGTCTTAATCCCCAAAAATAACAATAATAGACTCTAATACCAACTATATAAACACATGTATTTTACACATAATATCTCATAATTTTAACATAAATTTCTATTAAATGAAAATTGAGGACCGAAAATAACAGTGTCTTTCGAAGACTGGGTACCAGAAACAACTAAAATAACAATTCCTTATTTTAATGTATTTAATGATATTATAAATTATATGAGTACCTAAAACTATAAAGGATAACCTGGGGAAAGCATAAAATAATGGCCAAAGCTAAAATCTCATAAAGGGAGTAAACATGATAGTGAAACATAACATGTGAGTCAAATGTATAACATAATTCCATAAAAGAGAAAGATAATGAGTAATCACATAAGAGAATAAACTAAAAAATAGTCTATCATAATATCATTGAATTATAAGAATTGAAAAATCAAAATATAACACAGCATAAATATTATTCAAGGATAGCTTCTTAAAAAATATCACATGGTGTACAAATTCCCACAACGAATTATGTTTACTCCCTAATACCATACTTAACTTCTTATGAAACTAATGTTTTAACCAATGAATTAGAGTGATATCTGGGTGAAAACATTATAAAATTTCCATGATTTATGGTTTTTACAAAAAAAATCATAATTCATAAACATAATAATTACCCATGGAAATAAAATTGATTTCATATTATTTTCTTATGTCACAATAAAAGGAAATTTCATATAGAATGATTTTGAGAAACGAAAATAAGGAATGTATTTCCCGATTAATGTAATGGAGAATAATATACATATATATTTGAGAGACATTAATAAATAATTTATAAGAATTACATAACATAAAATATGGAGATAAAGAGAGTTAGAGAGAGAATGGTCATTACCCAAAGAAAACTGTGGTTTAAAGAGATAACTTATTTTAAAACTAAAAATTTCCTAGATATTAAAGAAAAAAATTTCCTTGAAATGAACATTGGAAATTTGTACATGAATATCCAAATAATTTATTGATAATGGTGGAGAGAAATTTCATTTATACCATACAAGTTGAAAAAAAATATTCCTTTCCCACTTTTGTAAAAATTAAAAAATATCCATGTTTGGAAAGAAATACGAAGATTCCTTTTAAAAAATTCTTTTCTTAAATGAATTTTATAGATAATTTTTAAGTACCAAAGTGAGTAAAATTATAATGTTACTTGAAAATTCCATTAATAACTATAAGAGAATAAAATTAAATTTTTTTATCATAAAAATATCAAATATTTTCCATAAATGTAAATTCAAGCATAAACAAACCAGATTAAAAATGATATTGAAGCATAAAATATTACAACATTGATAAATTTTGAATCATAACCCCCCTTAATTATGTAAATTCTATATAACATAATGTACCGTGAGTTATGAAGTATTCCAGATATAATATTTAAAGTGTAATTATATATACCATATATAATAAATTAAGTGTATAACATCAAAATATGTCTTATTGAAGGGAAATTGAGACGAAATCCCTTACCTCAAGTCCAGAATAGTAATTTATGTAAATTATATATGGTATAATAAAATTATATCAAATATATTTCTACTCAATAACCATTTTCATGTTTAATAATTTATACTTAAACCATTTACATCATTTATTTTAATGAAATATTTAATTACATAATCAGTTATGTCCACATCAGGTGTTTTGAGGATGTTCAGTTCACAAACTCAAAACAACATTGGTGTGTTGAATATTGTCAAAGGGGTAATTTTTTCATCATTTAGAGAATAATAATTATTATTAATAATTAATAATTTTTATACATAAATTTTAATTTTCAAACTAACTATAAAATATGGTTATGAAAAATGAACTTTCATACAATAATAGAGATTGTAGGTTATACGTGCGCATGTATAACGTTTCCATTTTTCAATGATGTTGATGAAAAGAAGGTAATAATAATTTTATATTTATATTATAATAATTGTATTTTAAATATAATATTATTTATTTAAATTCACATTCATATACCGTCTATGTGATGCATTGATAAAAATTACTCACATCACTTCGGGAGATGATGGTCTGTCAAACACATGAAGGATGTTAACATTTTTCAAAATATAGTGAGGTAAGAAAGTATGTGAATTAATAATTTTTTATAATTATTAATATTTCATGTATATAATATATAAATATGAAATAAATCACCATGAACAGCCGTAAGAGTCAATTAAGGAAAAAAATTACATTGGTTTATGAGGCGGTAGTCTTTCGTACACACAAATAATAATTTTTTTTCATTTGAAGAAAGAGAAGATAGATGTAGGTTATGAAATTAACATAATAAGACATTTTTATATGAGAGATATTGATGTTGACAAATAATTTTGTTTTAATACTATGTCAATTATTTATAAAAAGAAACAAAATAAATGATCGATGAAGAATAATAGCCCTTCTTCGGACCAACTCTTTAGGATTATACCTTAATCAACAATAGATTGGAGTTATCGTAAAACCTATTAATCTATGAAATATTAAGGGAAGTAGGTAATGTGTTGGTGAATTTTTTTCCTAAAAACATTTATTTTTATGTGTTTAATGGAGTGGATAAGAGGTTCCCTTTTATAAGTGACAGGGAGTGACATTTTTGCAAATACCCAAAAAAATTCATTAATGGAAAGTCCATCTCATGAAAAGTGCCTAAAAAGTGATAAATTATTGATTTTAGGGGTAATACGTATGATACATGAATCATAAATTCAGAAATAAACATTTTTTAAAAAAATTATTCCATTTACTTCTAAGCTTCCCAACTTTTATTTATTTTTTCACTACTGTAACTAGTTTTTTTACTGTTTTTCCTATTCATTAAAACCAAAAATGATGTTAAATGTATTAAATAATATTAAATATTTTTCTTAAAAACTGAATATATTTTATCAAATTAAAATCATAGAAATAGAATAATTAAATTTAAAATTAAACCTGCAATACTTGTCAAAAAAATTATTTTTTCAAAAAAATCATATTTCAAGAAATAATTGATCTTATATTAAATTTATGATTAGTAGTAATAATTATATTAACATAAATATATGTAAATATATATATTATATATGTGTTTCATTCAAATATTTTTTAATATGGGTTATATTATTTAATTAAAATGGATAAGCTTTATATGCTTAAAAATGGTTTATAGAAATCTATGTTTTTAAACCTAAAAATAAACTTATAACTAAATAATAAAAATTTATGAATAAAATAAAATTAATTAGATTATTTTAAATAAAATTACTCATATTTAAATTTAATACCAAATAATAATGTTGAAATAATAATTATATTTATTTATTTATTGAAAAGAAATGGGAATTTTACAAAAAGTTGTATATTTTCACTATTCACTCAAAAATAATTATTTTCAGAAAAAATTATACTAAGATAATTTAAATATTATAATTTAAAAAATGATGTTGATTTTATGAATGAACATTTATAAATTTTCTTAGAATAAATTATAATATTTTCTCATAAAAAATAATAGTAATCATTTTTGAAGGAAACATGTTTTTGTAGATTAAAATGTCTTTATTAAAAATTATGTGTTTATTTAATAAGAATTTATCAATAAATTTATATTCACTGTGAAAATTATATATATTTAATAAAACATTTAATATTATTCATGTCACTAATTTTAATTGATATGTTATAACTTTCATGTTTAAATAATAATATTATAATAGTATATCGTGGTTTGTTTAATCCCAGTGTTTAATTTTGTATATGCTATTGAACATAATATTTTTATATATCTTAGGGTTTTACATGTATTTCCATGAAATCCCTACATGGTTTCATTTCAATTCAATGAAAACCCAACCTAAATCCCACTACCACTCTCATCCGTTCAGGTTTGGATACATGAAAAGGGGAGGCCATCCAGAATGGGGATATCTTTCACCCCCTGAGGATTCCTGTCACAAAAAACCAAGGTCAACCTTGAACTAGTTACTTGAGATAGCCTTTTAAAAGTCACAAGATTTTTTCTCGATCCTCCCATACTGTAAATTATTTTCCTTCATCAATAATACGCAGTTGGGAACATTTTATCCCATGAACATTAGATAATTAAACATATAAAAAATAGTAGTGGGATGAAATAAAATTCTACATGTACCTCCATGTGACCTCATGGGTCTCCTCCAACTATAGGATCATACATTCCCAATGAGTGACCTATAGTGGGATGTAACACCATAAGGTAAAAACCAAAATAATGTTATAGATGTGAGTATTAAAACTCAATAGCAATTACCAAATAAACTATTCCCTATGATTTTCATTTAAAAGAAATCCAATTCGTGCTAGTTTGAAAATAAAAACATATTAAATTATGGTTTTAAAAAATTGAAGTAATATTATTCCATTTTCAAATAAAAAACCATTTACTTTCCATCCAATCCCCAAATTAGTTTCCAAAAATGGATAGAAATTTTAAAATGAAAAGAAACAATTTAGATTAAAATATGTTTTTCATAAAGTATGAAACAATAATATTTAAATTGAAATGGAAATCACATCACAAGAACCATGGGAAACCCATGCATACCAGGGTAAGTGGGGACCTAGGATCCTTCTACCACAGTGACATGGTATAGAACCCAAAACCCACATAATCCACATGCATGAGCCACTATAGATGAGTCAATAAAATGTTTTAGTGGTCTCAAAAAATCATTAAATGTTTATTTAGTATTTTATCATAAATCCTATTAAGGGGAATTGGTCCTTGGCACAACCAATATTCCTAGAATTCTAGACCTATTCAGCCCCTAGGTACTTAGGCTTCCCATTTTTTAACCCATTCTTAATATCAATTGAAATTCCATTCCACAAAATCACTGCATCATCACATGAATAAAAAAATTAAAAATATAAATTTAGGAATGTAAAAACTCCATTTAACGTCAAATTCAAACTAAAATCCACACACTTTTCCAAACATACCAAAACATGAAATTGTACCTTTTGAAAATTACACATGACCCCATCTTCATTCAATTAAACTTTAAAAAATAATTTACACACTACAAAAATCTTTTGAAATACCCATCACACACCCATAACTATTTTGGAAACCACTTTTAAGCGTTTAAAATACTGATCATTCTTAAACATTCTTGGACGAATATTTTAATGAAGAGTACACATGTCAAAACATGAAGTTTAACATGATAAATAATGGAATGTCCAACACCACGAATCATCATAACTTTTTAAAGAAGATAAATACTATTTAATATTAAAATCACATTTTAAAACACTCATGAAATTAAAGAAATTAAATTCAAAGGCCTATGCATAGGTAACCTACCTCAAAAATTGAGAGAACCAGGCTGAACCACCTCGTCCCTTTATTCCTACATCAGCAGCCACTCAAATCATCTCTTTACTATTACATGCATATGAAAATTCACATATATATAAGGAGGCCTAGCCCCTATTTACATATTTTCAGGGCCAAATATATACAACGGGATCCTTTCATATGTTCTTATATGTGGATATACCCCTTTACACTTACAAACATATGCATTTTCATATACACTTTTAAGCACAACTAGCCCCATTATATATATTTATCCTTCCATGGGTGAATATATATAAATGGGTAATATACATATATATATTACTATCTATGTATACATTTGTAATTATTTGACAACAGTGGCACGAAACCACCCCATCGATTTCTAGAGACACACTAAAACAATATTAGAAACCTAAATATTACAAAAACCATAATTAAAATTTGGGGAAAAGGAAAGGTTGAAGGAAACAAAATTCAAAAGATTGTTTGAAAAACCTAAATGATTTAAAATTATTCTCCTTAAATGGTGGATGTTGAAACATGCAATAAGAATCCCTGGGAGACCCGTCACATACCCTATTTAGAAGAGAAGCAAGAAAAATTGTCCCACCCAAAGCCCTAGAGTTCAGCTAAATTGCACACCACAAGATTGGAGAGTAAAAATGAAAGAAAATGGAGGCGGAGAGAATAGGATGGATGTTCTTAGGGTGTTGAACAAAAGTCAAGAGGAAGTCAGGAGGAAACACCGGTAGAAAAAATATAGGGAGAAGGGGTGGAGTGTGTCCATTTATGAAGGGAAGAGGGAGTAACACAACATATAGGGGAGAAGGGAGGAGAGAAATAAAATATATAAAGTAAAGAAAAAAAATTCAAAAAAAAAAATTAAAACACCAGAAAAACAACATGATTTTAAAATAGTTTACTAAGATATGTTCCAACTCTGCATTGTCCACTGACTAGGCTAGTCACCATTTCATGGTTACCCCTAAGAAGACTCAATGTTGAAAAAAACTATCCTCAAAATAAGACACTAAACACTGTCAACTCAGAGAGCCAAACTGGATGCTTTCTAGATAGTTTAATAGAACATGTTCCCACCATGATCCACACCTCAAACTCATCTAGTCACCCACATGGCCACCACATGGTTTCTACTAACTATTCAAGCTAACCATGTAATAAATAAAAATCATCCAAAAACTTAAATCCCAACACCCTGTCTACTAGAACTCAAACCTGCTCAAAAACCAAATGAAATTAAACCAAAATAAATAAAATAAAATGGAGGTATCAGATCAGGGCATGATAATTATACCCACCAAAAAATCATTATTCCCCAAGAATGTCACCCAACTAGACGAGGGATGAAACTTGAACCCAAAACTAAAAGAGACCAAAAGTGACCATGAACATTAGTGTGACTCATTTTACTCTATAAGTTTCCCCTGAAAATATCTTAATAGAAGAAAAAAAAGGAGCCTCATGGAAAATAGGAGGGTTCTCCCCACCATAAGAACCCAACTTGCGTGGACAATATTGAAACACTCAACATTATCCAACTCTAAAACTAACAACACTAACCAAGATAAAAACCCCCAACACAAACTAACCCCCCACCAAAAGGGGTCCCAATAATAGAAACCACAAACTAAGTATCATACAAAACCACAATTCATCATCTCCATAAGATGTAATAATCATTAAAATGATCATAAACAATAACTAAAATCAACCCTCAAAGAGACAACCAATCAATGGTTCACATCTATAAGGCACAACCAAAAAAAATTCAATAGAAATAGACCACCATGCCTTCTTAAAATAAAATTGTAACGTTAAAAAACAAAGAAGGACACAATAAAAAAAATGCGGCACATACTATTTTTATAAAAAAATGGAAGCTTCAAAGATAACTAATCTACTATATATAAACGTAAATTATCCCCATTCAAATATTGGAGAAAAAATCTAGACCAATTTCCCCCACACCCAGTGATTTCTGACTACGTGAAAATATTCACTCTAAACCTACGGCAGGAGATACAATGTCTTGAAGTATTCACTACATTATAGTCTGGAGATAATAACCTATGACTGAGACTTTCTCTTCTAAAAATAATTCATGCAATGAAAAATGATAGCCATGAACTAACAATATGACTTTCCTAGAATAGGTTCCTAAAATTCACACTTCTTACTTAATGGGGAACTTTAAAGAGCACCAAAATGAACTCGTCTTTTAACCCTAGATGGGGACCCTCATAAAAAGAAGAGATTCCAACTGATCACTTGACACAATCTATCGAGAAAATAAAATCAATTTATTTAAATGGTAAACATAACCCTTCATCATATGTTTACTTTTTCAAACATCTATGAGTTCTATAACTTTAATCTCCTTAATTTCCTCTGGAATAAAATATTTGACAAAACTGATATTGACGTTCTCAAAAAATATATCCAACATGTAATGAAGAGGGAATTATCACCTTATACTGGTCCACTCTCAGTCATTCAAATATACCCAATAGTACTCAAACTCTCATATAATATAGAGTTCCCAAAAACATGAAGACACTCTCAACTTCTATAAGCCTCATAGTAACCACTAACATAATTCATTGACTACATATAATAGGAACTGATTGAGAAGATTTAAACCCCACCACTATACTAGAATTCAAAGAATGAACGAAAACTGGAAGAGACTTCATAAAAACATTTTGTTACTTTTTGGATGGAATACTTCAAACAATGTAAAACACAAAACTAAATCAACATGAAGATAAACCCAAAAAATTATCATTTAAAACCAAATATTATGCTTATAAACCAAAAAATAAAAAAAAATCAAACTAAATTAAATCTCCACCAAAAAAACACATCAACATAACAAATCAATATAAGATCCCTATTTTAAAAACCACCATTACCAAATTCAACCTTTTTCAAATAAAATAAAACCCTTTCTAAATAAAAATCATTTTCCATTTGAAAAATTATTTCATCACATCCCCTTGAAAATTCAAAATACCACCTCACTTTTCCCATTAAAACCAAAAATACCATTAGAATATAAGCCCCTTTTAAATATAAATCATTTTTCTTCTTGAGAAAAAACATTGGAAAAAACCATGTCAAATATTTTATTTTAAATACTCTCCTATAACAACCTATGAACTTTAAAATATGTGTGAATCCCACTACCACTTATATCATCCACACATAAATACCAATATAAACTTTCTATACACAAACACACACACACACGCACATTTTAATGTACATAAGGAATACCAATGGTCATACATATAATTTTGTGATAAAAACAATAATATAAAAAATTCCCAATTCACTTTTCCCTCCACATTTTTAAAAACAATTCAAAATTTCGAAACAATTTCTCTTTTGAACCCCATTTTTTTAATAAGAAAACCATTTTCTGAAACCATTTTCCTTTCAAACGTCCACTAAAACCAACCCATATCATATTTAAGAATATCCCATTCCAAGATAACTCGATAAGTAAACTAATAGTCATATATAACCCATCCACATGGTTTGCCAGACTATGTGCAAAGAATGCACCAACAATTGGAAGTATATTAAACCATGCACATGAGAACCACATGGTTTCTATGCCATGTAAGCTCCCTAGGTAAAACCATAGCACTTCCACTATCATACCCTAATATAAACAAGCTCAAAAAACTCAAAAAATTCCAACAGAATAAACCCAAAAGAAAAAAAAGGACTTGAAACCCAACCACCCCTTGTGTCTCAGTTCTTGTCACAAGTGGTGGTGATCAGACACCGAACCATGACCTACCTCCTCAGCCTAGAAAACCCTATCACTAATTTACCTAACACACCAAATAATAATGTACTTCCCTAATAAAATTTTTTCACGAACCAAATTGGGTCAACCCCAAACCATTTACCCTGTCTTGCGCATGACATGGCATGAGTGGCATTATCAATCCTCTCATGATCGAAACTATTATTGGGCATCAATAATATATATTTGGGGACCATTTACACCTTGAAAAACAAAAAAAAAATATAAACTTCATAAGAAAAAAAACTATTATTGGAATGAAATAAACTACTACACATACCTCCATGTGAACTCATGAGTTACATCCAACTGTAGGATCACAATCTCTCCATTATAGTATATAAATAGTGTATGTAGATGCTCAATTACAAGAGCGTGTGAATTTTGAGTTTAAAACACCCGTTTTTAACCTTAAGAAAAACTATTATTAACCAATTTAAAATTCGTAAATTCACATATCCTATTTTAGTTCTATGAAACAAACTTTCGTAGGATCTAAAAATATGAATCAAGGAATGAATCTCAAGAAGAAATTTCTTAAAGTAAGATTATACCTTAAAGCATATAGAATATTTTTTATCAGAGTAAGTAAAGTACAAGAATGTATTTGAAGGTTATAATTTCTTTCTTTATAAAAATACTGTAGATATAAAAACTTGAAACAAAAATATGCAACAAGTAGGAAATATTTTCACCCAAATAGTAGGTTATCCAACAGCCTTGGATAAAGGTCCCATGATATATACATTCAATAATTTTTGTCTTACCCACACTAGGGTAATCCCTCGATAGTAATATCAGAATCACTCTTGCTATCCCTGCAAACCCGCAATCATTATGGTAGTCAGCACCTCATTCTTCTTATCCCTCAATGTCCTCGATTTTAATCAGCAACAATTGGAGTCACACGAAGATATTTGAAAAATATGTTCATTTTTGAACAATATTTTCATGAAATGAACAAAGAAAGAGAGTATTTCTATCTCTATAAATCACTTCACAGCATCACTTATGTAATATCTAGATTGATCATCATCGATAATAAGATCGTTCATATGAGATTCTATTTATATAAAACACTCCAACGGTCGCCTCCCTCCTCCAACGGTCATATTTTTCCTTGATTCACGGAAGGACATATACAGGTTTCACTAAACCAATGGTTAGTTAGAAACAGATTTTACAACATCATTTTATAATAATAACATGTGTAAGGAAAATGGATTAGCTTAACCTTATCTGAATATCTAGAGACTAAGGAAAAATTGATTTCTGAATCTAAACACATAAACAATATGATTCTTAAAACATATATATTTGGATTATATTTTCTATAGAATTAGGAATTTAAATTCTATAGATTTAGGAGTCTTAATTCTAATGAATTCAGTGTCTCAATTATGAGGAATTCAGAGTCTGAATTTTATAGAATTCAATGTCTAAATTTCATTGAATTCTATGTCTTAATTTCTAAGAATTAGGAGTCTGAATTTCAGAGAATTTGGAGTCTGAATTACAAATAATTTGGATTCTATATTTCAAAGAATTTGGAGTTTTAATTTCAGATAATTCAGAGTCGGAATTTCAAAGAATCTGAGTCCTATTTTCAGAGAATGTGGAGTTTGAATTTCATAGAATTCTAAGTCTAAATATCAAAGTATTCAGAGTAATAATTTCAGAGATTTCGAGTCTGATTTTCAAAAACCTTTATGTCCAAGGAACATTAATATTCCTAGGTTTTTAGTAAGGATCCAAATATAAGACTTAGTAATCAAATGAACTTGGTTTTGATAGAACATAAAATGAGACAATGAAAACAAAGGTAAGGATAAAACATTCCTTAGATAAGAGAAATTTTCATTAAGAAAATAATTCATAGGTAAATATAATTATCCTCAAGATAGTGTTCTTGGAATTTTCAAAACATAGAGGAATGGAAAAGTCATAAGGAAACCTTATCGACTCAACAATCTCCTCCTTTTTGGAAATCACAATGAACCGTTTAAAAAAGAATATAAGGAATAATTATTTTCTTTTTGAACAATAAAATAAAAACTTATCTCCCATTACTTATGAATAATGATGAACACAACTAACTCCCCATTAGGTTATTAAATCCTAAAGGATTTTATTCTTGACTTCCTTAGCGATATTTTACCTTTTCTTACATAAGAAATTCTTGTTTAAGTAAACACCCCCTTAATTAAACTCCCCCTTACATTGGTTATTCACTTATTTATACTTAGTATTATTTTGATCATTCTTTTCTCCCCATTTTTGATTTTCAAAAAGGAATAGTTGGAATTTAAAAAAATGGATCCTGGAAAATTAGAACTATACAAAAAAACAAATGATGGATAGAAAAATTTTAATTATGATTGAAAAAATTGATACATGGAAATACAATAAAATATTTGAATTAAGATGGAAAAAAATATTCTTTCTTCTTTTACTTAGGCAAGATATTCCTCACAATAGCATTCAACTTCTTGAGCTCCTTATGATATTCCTCAAACCTTTTGAGAAACTGTTCCTGATCCTAAATTTTCTTTTCCAAAACCATTATTTTTTCATAATAAGATTTAAGGATATATTTTTAACACATCACTACTTCTTATTTTTGGTTGAACATTTCTTGAAACTCTTCCTTGATTTCTCTTCCAATCATCAAATTTAAATAAAACGAATTCAATGTTCTATTCATATATTTATCTTCCTTCTCCTGGGATACTTTTTTAGGGATCAAATTCTCTGTAAAACCTGTTGTAAGATTTTTGATTCTATCATCTGAATTGTCGAAATCATCTTTCAGTGATTCCTAGAAGTCACAAAAAAATTCTAATGTCTTAAATCGTTCTCTTAGACCATTTTTTAATAAACTTACAAGATCTCTTATGAGCATCATAACTGATATAGAAGGTTTTGAAAGTAGCATCAATCTTGATAAATGTTTCCCTGAGAATTCTTGTGGAATCTGACTTCTAATTAAAGGAGTGTTAAAGCAAATGGCATCTAGAATTAATACTTGGAAACAAGGGTATGGTGTCGAATGAATTCTTCAAAGACTGTATGATGAAATCCTGACCCATGGAAGATGATTTGGAATCTAATTCCCTTACAAGTGAAGATTCTTTTTTAGCTCTATTGTCACCCTCTTGGATGATCCAGAAACATCATTCATAACCACCACATCCTTCTCTGGTGTATTATGTATCACATGTTTTCCTTTGTCTACTTTGGAAATTATCTCCACAGCCTTCGGTGATTCAAGCTCACTATCTGAAATTTTGAAAAAAAATTCTTCATCAATATCTTTTTTCTCAGCATCTTCCTTAAGATCATCATGTTGGATGATGTCATGATTGCTACTCTCATCCCCGTAAGGTTTGATAACCTCTTTCTAACCCTCATCCTCTCCTCCTTGAGAAATGATTTTAGTTGATTTGAATTGGGATGACTTGATTGAATGATTATCTGAAGAACTTTACTTCTCATGATATTACTCAACTTGATTTATAACATCATAACTCTCATATTCTACATCTTATTCTTATTCTAGTTATTATTACTAAATTATTTATTCTTCCACATCAGGTTTCAGAATTATCAATTTCATTCCAAAAGTCTCTACTAGTACTGGTTCTTTGATAGAGTATTCTGGTACCTGAATCTATACACAGGGTTTTTCAGTAGCATTGAGAAGTTCTTTCATAATATCATCTTCATACATTTTCTTCTATTATTTATTCTCTTTTTCTTACTTCTCTAGCTCTTTAGTAGTTTTAATCTATAGAGAATTTTCCTCAGTAGGATCTATGAGAAATTATTATCCTTCTTATGTTCCCTCCACGTCTCTACTACTTCATTAGTGAATTTATTTTTCCTTTTCAGTTTTTGTGGAGTTGACTACATTTTTTGAACTGTACGCTTCACATTGATTTCTGATTATTTTTTCTTTCGCATCTTCTGAACATTTTTGGAAGTCAATCCTACTTTCTCTTTCTTAGATAAAGCTTCAATTTCTCTTTCAGAAAAGTCATAAAATTCTCTATAATTGGTATTGAAGTTGACTTTCATCCTCCTCAATGTGTCATCACTTAGTATAAAGATCTTAAAATTTCATGGCATAGAGTTGTAGGGAATTTAAAAATATTCTATTTATAGTACTATGATCATAGGTAACATTTTCGGATACATGATGATTTGAGATTTGAGAGTTCCATTATTGTTGTTGGTGATTTTCAGAAAGATATAATTCACCAGGTTTATCTTCCTCAAGCTGACCAAAAAATCCAAGACAAAGATGTCAGTTTTATTTAAGGATTCCTTATCTCTTCTTCTCAGAATGAGAAAACCATGAAACAATAATTATAACATACTAAAATTCTATGAGAGATGTTTGATCTTTGGTGTTTTTAATTCTTTTAGTCCAAGGTATTCAATTTCCTTTTCCTTCTCAAAACTTCATGACTAGTCTAGTAACTTGTGAGTATAGAAAATTGCTTCTCATTTATATGGAACTCCAATGATATTTGTAGCAATATTAAATGATAGGGAATATGTTTACCCATAACTCTTGAAGTAAAATTTATCTCTTTCACCTTTGTTAAAAAAAATTATTGTATCATAAAAATATATAAGCAACTCTTGATAAATCAGATCCTATGTTTTTGGTTTGGCTATGCAAAAGTTATCCAATCTATTTAGCTTAATGTTTTGTGTAATCAGGGAATTATACATAGAAAATAATCTTTGATCAACTAACCTTTCCCTGTATATTTTCTATTTTATAAATTCCATGGATGAAGACATCTGTTTCTGTAGGGAGGCTTCCAGAGAAATCTATATTCTGAGCTAAATTGGAAAATTAGAATGTGATCTTTGAAGATTTGTAGATCTTCGGTACAATGAACATGGAAACCAGATGTGGGAAAAGTAATAGGCCACCTTTATATAGGTGTTGAAGTGACGGTTCAAATTGACAATATGATCCTATGGTTAAAATAGGAACAAAATGGTTTTACAATTTATGTAAAATCTAACAAATGATCTAGTAAGTTTTGATAATTTGAGGTTTTAAGGGAAAATTAAGATTTAAGGAAAGTGAATCCTATAAATTTTTTCATAAATACCAACAAGTATAAAATTTTATTTAAGGAAACATATGTTTCAAATTTTTATGAAAATTTTCATTAATGAGAAATATTCTTCTTAAGGAACATTATATTCTGTAAAATTTATTAAGGAAAAGAAAATTTTTTGAGTCAATAATTTTATCAAGGAATGTACATTTTTTATTCCAGATTATTCGTTTTGAAAAAATTGATAAAGGAAAAAAATTGATTACAAGAAATTTGATTAAAAATATATTTTTAGAAACAATTTAATGTACTTCCCCTATGAAAAAGAGATTCCTAATATAAGGATATAGGTTTCAACCAAATGTTAATATATAATATTACCTTATGGTTATCATTCTTAACTTTTTCAATGTATTCAAATATATCATAGGGTAAAGATTTTGTGAAAATATCATCATGTTGATCTTGCGTTCTGATAAATTGATGATTGATATCTCCTTTAAGTGTGTGATCCCTAAGAAATTGATGTCGAATATCAATGTGTTTTTCATGGGAGTGAAGTTTAGGGTTTTGGATTAGGGGAATGAAACCAGTGTTATCACACACAATCTGTTTTTTTATAAAACTCATTCCCTAATTTGTGAGTGTGTGTTGCATCCATAACACTTGGGCACAACAACATCTACCTGCTACATACTCAGCTTCAGTAGTGGAAGGAGCTAATGAGTGTTGCTTCATGCATGACCAAGAAACTAATTACTCTCTTGAGAAATAAAATGTTCCAGATGTGCTTTTTCTATCCATTATACAACCACCAAAATCATCATCTAAAAAAACCTTTTTAAACAATATCATTTCTATAAGTATAAAGAAGTCTTAAATTTATAGTTCCCTATAAATAACAAAAAATTCTTTTCAATAATTTTAAATGATATTCCTTTGGATTAGATTGATATCTTGCACATAAGCATACTTAAAACATTATGTCTAGATGACTACATTTCAAGTATAGTAAACTTCCTATCATACATCTAAATGATGTATGGTCTATTGGTTTCCGAGCTTCATCAAGATCAATAGAATTTGATATACTGATTGAAGTACATATACTTTAATTTTTTTCATATCCATAATTTTTAATAAGATCTATAATATACTTATGTTTTGATATATAAGTTCCTTCTGGTTTTTGAGATATTTGAAAACCTAGGAAAAATTATAACTCACCCATCATACTCATTTAAAACTCATATTTTATTATAATTTCAAATGAATCAGTTAAAGATTTCTGAGTCGAACAAAATATAATGGAATCTACATGAATTTGAACAATCAAATATTTTTTTCTTATCTTTCTCTATAAGAATTGTTGGATCAACAGTTCCCTTAACATAATTGTTTTATAATAAAAATACTATTACTATATCATTACAAAATCATGGGGCATGTTTATGTCTATATAAAACTTTGGTAAGTTTGAAAACATGGTCAAGATGTTTTGTGTCTTAAAAACAAGGAGTTTGTTCAACATAAACATTCTCTTGAACATTTCCCCTAAGGAAACAACACTTTACATCCATTTGAAAGAGTTTGAAATTAAATAATACTGCAAATGCAAGTAAAATGTGAATTGATTCAAGTCTAGATATTAGAGCCTAGGTTTCTTCATAGTCTATTCTTTATTGTTTATTAGATAATTTAGAAACTAATCTATAATTATTTCATACTATGATTCCATTTTCATCTCACGTATTTTTGAAGACCAATTTTACTCCAATTGCATATGATTCTTTAGGTCATTCAACCAAGGTCCATATTTTTTTAATTTAAAATTCATTTAGCTCATATTGTATAGATTCAATTCAATCATCATCACCTAAAGATTCATAAATTATTTTGGGTTTTGATAGAGAAGGAAATGATATATGTTATACATCATTTCTTAAGGAACTTCTACTCCTTACAGGTTGATTTACATGACCAATGATACTATCCCTAGGATGATTCTTAAGAAACAATTGATTTTGGTTTTTTGAAACATGTTCATAAATATATGGTAGAAAATATTTTGGGGTAAATGCTTCAGAAATATTTTCTTGAACATTTTACATATCAAAAGAATATTCTATCATGGGTGGATAATCAGTTTTTGAAAACACATCCGAGGATGTAGGTTGGGGTTTTTAAAAAAAAGGATCAGTTTCATAAAATTTTACATGAACTATTTCTTCAACAGTACATGTATTTTTATTAAATACATTATAATCCCTTGAAGTAGTGGAGTAACCTAAGAAAATCTCTTCCTCAGGTTTCGGTGAAATTTATATAGGTTGTCTTTAGTATTCCGGATGAATACTTTGAAAACAAATACTTTAAAGTATGGAAGTCTAGGTTTTTGACCAGTCCACAATTCATAAGCTATTTTGTTAAGAAAAAGTATGATTAAAAATCAATTCATATTATAAAAAGAAATACTAACAGTTTCATCCCAAATGTGTTTATCAAAAGAGTATTCACTCAACATGGTTGTAGTTATCTCTTGAAGAATTTGATTTCTTCTTTCAACCGCACCATTATTATGAGGAGTTCTTGGAGATGAGATGTTATGAGTAATGCCTTTTTTACTACCAAAAAAATTCAAAATCTATATTTTGAAATTCTCCTCCATGATCACTATGAATAGTTTTCAATTGAAGGTTGTTATAATTTTTAACTTGGGCTCTAAAAGGTTTTAAATAAGAAAATGCTACATATTTATTTCCTTGAAAATAGACCAACATAAATCTATTTTAATCATCAACTAAGATAAATACATAATATTTGCCTCCAATATATACAGTTTTTGTTAGACCAAAAAGATCAATATGCACTAATTATAATGCATCAGAAGTTGATACATCACCTATTTATTTAATACATTATTTCTATTGATTTCTATATTTACAATGATCACAAATTTATGAAGAATAAAATCTATGCTCTGGTATATCCTTAAGTAGTATTTTTTTGGAGTGTTTTCATAGGTTCATAAGGTTATAGTTTCCTAAACTTCTGTGTCATAAACAATATTGATCTTCCATTTCACAATGTCAAGGTAGATCTTGGCTCTTAGGTCTTCTATTTTTAGTTTGTTTACATTCTCATACCTATGGGCAGATAGAATATACACTTCCTTAGAATTGTGTACTAAGAATTTATCATTCTTAAAATTCATAAGGTAACCTTCCTCACATAATTGACTTATGCTAATGAGTTTTTTATTAAGACCCCTAAAAAATAAAACAGTTCAAATTAAATTTTTTCCACAAAGAACAATGTTTCCTATACCAAAAATTTCTCCTTGAGTATTATATGTGAAATTTACTTTTCCTTATTTTGACTTGATAATATTTTCAATGAATTTTTTTTACCAGTCATTTTTTGGGAACATACACTATCCATGTACCATGTATTTTTGTTTTTTATTTCTTTATTTTCCTTGAAATAAATGATTTATACTTTCTGCATCCAATCATTCTTTGATCCAGAAATTTTAGAAAGTAAAATTTTAGGAATCCACATTTTCTTATAGAAATAAGCTTTATGTAAACCTAAATATTGAGCTTTTTTTAAGATCAATTTTTCTCCCAATATCCACCACACTGACTTTTAGTAAAAAAATAGATCATTTTGGGGAACAAAATAGTTGTTACTAAAAATTGGTTTTGAGTGAGTGTAACCAAATCCATAATTATTCCTTAAAGGATGAATTTGGGAATATATCTTGTCAATGTATTCCTCACTAGAGGTAAATTTTGATAGGAATTTACTTAAGGAAAATATTTCTAACTTTAGTATAATAACAATGTTTTTATCCTCAAAGTTATTAGTTTTAGAATGATAGTTAGTCTCTAAAATGTTTTTCTTAGAAATTGAATCTTCAAGATCCATAGAAATTTTATCCTTCTGAGAATTAACATCCATATAGTTTTTAGAAACACTTTCAAAAACAAAATTTTTCTATTCAATATTCATAGAATTATCTGATACTACTAATGTTAAAAGAAAAATTCTTGAATTTTCCTTCTATAACTTCTTCTTTATCTTATAATTTTCATTTTCAAGGAGTTTAGAAAAGCTAGAATATTCTTCAAATAAAGGTTAGGTATTATCTTCTGATGATAAATATTCATCATATAAATATTCATAATATTATTTATTATAAATTTTTTTATTTTTATACATATTGGTTAAGAATTCCTCGTTGTGTACCTTATATATAAGTCAATGATTTTAAATAGGTGATCTAGATATAAGACCAATATTTTTCTGACCAGATTATTAATAATCTTTGGATTCATCATATGAGTCACCACCACTTGAACTCCATGTATCATTATAATTAAAAACATTGTTAGCCCTAGTCTTGGAATAATACTTCTTGTTTCTATCAGATTTTTCATCCTTCCTGTCATTTCTATTAATCATGGGACAATCTGGTATGATATATCTAGCTCATTTGTATTTATAGAAAGTGACTTATTAGTCTTTCATGTATTTTATATCTTTATTCTAATATATGTATTGAGCATCTTTCTTTCCCAAAATCTTGTTCATACTTTAACCAAGGTTAGATAATACATTTTTAGAATGTTCAATTTTACTAGACTCAAATAAAACAATGACTTTGTTAGACTTATATCATGTAACCCCTTCTAGATTCATGACATTAGTATTAGTAAAGGCTACACATCTATTTTAATTATTCTTCTTATTCATATAAATATCTCTCTTTATTATTGTATCATTTTGAAGAAAAGTTCCAAATAGTTCATCAAGATTAATAATGGAAAATTTACTATTCTCATCAATAGTTGTCCTTTTGGATTCCCACTCATTGGGAATCATGTCAATTATTTTCTCTACAAAAAATTCATCGTCAATACCTTCTTCTCCAATATATAGAAGAATGTTCAGAATTGTCATAAGTCTTTATTGTAACTTTCATATAGATTCTCCATAAGGAAATATGAATCCGGATATTCTTCTCTTAACACAGCTCTTCTAGTTTCTATTACTTTAGAAATCCTGATATTGGAAACTTCAAGTTTCTTCTAGATACAGTTGGAAGCTTCACAAGAAGAAATTTTACTATATATATTCCTAGTCATGGAACACAACAAAGTATTGTGTACCTTGTAATTTAGTGGATATTCTGATTTTTCTTGATTGGTGAAGGTTTTTACTTCCTTGTCAAGAATTTTTTAAAATCTAATAAGTGTAACAAAATTGTCCACTCCAGTTTTATTGAAAAGAGTCTTCATCCTATCTCTCCAATACTTATAATTATTTCCATAAAAAAGGTGGTCTAGTAGGATTAAGATTATGAATGGAACCGTCATTTATAGCTGTCACTCTATAAGAAAATATATTTTCCAAAAAAGAATTCTATTATTAAATTTTTATAACTAAAGATAAAGTTCATCTAAAATATGAATAAGAAAAGTTAAACAAGAATATTTAGAATAAGGAAAATTTGAGTGAGGAAACATATATATGAGTATAAGTATTTCTGAGACCACCTCTGATTCCAATTGAAGGATCAAAATAGTTTATTTAGTTTCTCAAATACAAAATAAGGGTGAATTGTTTGTTTAAAAACGTTCATTTTTAACCTTAAAGAAAATTATTTTTAACAAAGTTAAATAGGGTAAATTTATAGATACTCTTTTAGTTATATGGAACAAACATTCTTAGGGACCAGAAATATGAATCTGGAAATGAAACTTAAGAAAAATTTTCATAAAGAAATATTCTACCTTAAATCATATAGAATCATATTTAACAGAGTATGTAAATACAAGAAATTATAAGAAAGGTATAATTTCTTCCTTTATAAAAATATAGCAGAAATAAAAACATGAAACAAAAACAAGTGACAAGTAGGAAATATTTTCTCCCAAAGAGTAGGGTATCCAAGAACTTTGGATAAAGTACCATGATTTATACTTTCAAGAAAGTATGTTTTACCCAAACTATGGTAATCCCTTTATAGTAATATCATAATATGTCTTCCTATCCCCGCAGGCCCTCGAACTTTAAGGTAGTCCGAACCTCTGTCTTCCTATCCCCGAAAGCCCTCGATTATACTTAGAAACAATCTATGCCGAACGAAGAAATAGGAAAAAAATGTTCAGGGATGAAGAAGAAGTTCATGAATACCACAAATAAGGGGAGTATTTCTCTCTCTAGAAATCACATCACAGTATCATAGCATGTAATCCTCATATGGATCAACATCGACAATGAGAACATTCAAATGATCTCATATTTATATGAAAAACTCCAATGGTCAACTCCCTCTTCCAAAAGTCAATTTTTTTAATCTCATAGGGACCTATACACGTTTCACTCAACCTACTTTTAGTTATAAATAGATTGTATTACATTTATTCATAATAATAACATGTGTATGAAAAAAGGCTTAGCTTAACCAAATCTGAATCTTCGGCATCGAAGGAAAAATATAATTTGGAATCTAAAAACATAAACAATATGATTCTATAAAAGATATATATTTTGATTCTGTTTTTCAACCAATTTGGAATTTAAAATATATAGATTTCAGAGTCTAAATTCCAATGAATTCAGAATCTGAATTTTGAGGAATTCAGAGTCTGAATTCTAAGTAATTAGGAGTCTGAATTAATAGGAATTTGGATTTTGAATTCTATGGAATTAAGAGAATGAATTATAAGGAAATCAGAGCCTAAATTCTACAGAATTTAGTTTCTAAATTTCAGATAATATAGAGTCCTATTTTTAGATATTTCTGAGTCTGAGTTTGAGAGAATTTAGAGTTTAAATTTCAGAGAATTCAAATTTTATATTTCAGAGAAATTGGAGTATGAATTTCATAGAATTCAGAGTCTGAATTCTAGATAATTCGATGTCTGAATTGCAGAGAACTCAGAATCTGAATATTAGATAATTCGGAGTCTGAATTTCATTGAATTCAGAGTTTTAATTTTATAGGATTCGGATTCTGAATTTTAGAGAATTCAGAGTCTTAATTTTTGAAGGCTTTATATCCAAGTAACTATATTATTCCGAGGTTTTTAATAAGGATCTGAATTTTAGACATAGTAATAAAATGAACTTGGTTTTGAGGGAACTTCAAATGAGATAATGAAAACAAAGGTAAGGAAAAAAATTCCTTAGATTAGTGAAATATTCATTAAGAAAATAATTCTTAGGGAAAGATAACTTTGCAAAAGATAAAGTGTTTGTGATTTTAAAAACATAGAGGAATAGAAAATTCATAAGGAAACCTTATTGACTAAACATCTATGAGTGAACCAGAGAAAGAAGTAGCACCATGAGCAAAAAAAATAAACATATAGGTGTGAGTATTACAAATCAGTATGAATGCCTTAATAAACAATTCCCTATTCATTACCTTTACAATAAAACCAATAAAAGACAGTTTGAAAATACAACCATATAAAATTATATTTTCCATTCTCTTAAAATTCAACTAATAAGATTTCATTTATAAAAACATTTTCTTTGTATCCCATTTCCAAAATAGTTTCCAAGCATGAATAGAAACTTCAAAATAAAAGGAAAACAATTAGAATAAAACATGGTTTCCATAAAGGATAAAATAATAATATAGAAACTGAAAGGGAAATAACATCACAAGCACTGTGTCCAACCCCAATGTAATAGGTTTAGTGGGTCCCTAAGATCCTTGTACCTTAGTGACATGGAAAAGAGCCATAACCCATAGCATCCTTGTCCATGATCTTCTAGATAGATTTAATTCCAAAGATTTAGTGGTCTCCAATCGTCATAAAATATTTAGTTAGTATTGTAGCATCAATCCTGTTATGGGGAATCAAGCCTCGACCCTACTGATCTACCTAGCGTACTACACCTGGTCTTCCCCCAAGGTACCCAAGCTTCCCATTTTCTTAACCCATTCCTAATATAAAAAAAATTCTATTCCAAAGAATCACCACATCAACACATGAATCAACACTTGATAAGGTACCATTAAGGAAATTCAAAACACCATTTAACCTTCAATTCACTCCAAAACCCATGAACATTTCCAATCAAACGAAAAACTTGAAATATACCCTTTTTAAAATCACACATGAACCCATATTCATTCAAGTTAATGATCACAACTATTTTGTACACACCAAGAATATTTTTAAATAGAAATCACACACCAAAGTCCATTTTGGAAACCACTTTTGAGAATTTAATATGTTGATCATTCTAAAACAAGCTTGTAATCTTATTTTAATTAAGAATAGACATGTAAAAAATTGAAATTGAACATGATAAATAAATGAATCTCCAACACCAAGCATCACCATCATCGTTCAGAGAATATACATACTATTTAATAATATTTTTTTAAAAAAAACTCAAAAAATTATGGAATTAAAATTATAGGCCTCAGTATAGGGAACCTACATAAAAAATTCTGTTAACCATGCCAAAATAACTCAACACTCGATGCCTACATTAGAAACCATTGAAACCATCCCTTAACCACTTAAAAACATATGTAACTTCACTTATTTATAAGGACACATACCCCGATGTACATGTTTTCATGTCCAAATATGTATGAGGGGATAGTTACAAAAATTAATGTATGACTATATACCCCATTACACATACATACATATGCATATTCATATACATGTGTAATCACACACAGACCCATTATATATATTCGTCCTTCTATGGGTTAATATATATAAATGAGGAAATTACATATATACAAGCCTACCTATGAATGATCTTGTAAGTCTTTAACAACTGCAGTTTGAAACCACCCCAACGAGGTCCAAGACACTCTAAAACAAAATTGGGTAGAAAAAAATTATAAAAATATTAATTAAAATTGAGAAATGGGGAAGGTAAAAGGAATCAAACTCCAAAACAATCTTGGGTGGATCAAAACGGTATGAAATTATTCACCTTTAATTGGGGATGCTGAAACACATAAGAAGAAGTCCTGGGAGACCCATCACACACCTAATTAAGAAGATAAGAATCAAAAATAAGATCCAATAAACCCTAGGGTTTGGATAAACCGTACTCCACAGTGGAGGGGAGGAAAAAAACAAAAATAAGGGAGAAGGAGGGAAAAAGAGATTATACCTCAGGGTGTCGACCAAAAATCCAAAACAATTTAGGAGGAAACGCATGGAGAGAGGAGATTATGAGAGGGGTGATGTGTGGACATGGAGGAAGGTAAGGGTGTGTCTCATGATTCATAGGGGATAAATGGGGAGAAATATAAATTTTACAAAATAAAAAAATAAAAAAATAAAATATATACCTAATTTTATTAAAAAATGGGAATCCTGCATGGTTTATGCATGGTTTACCAAACATTGTGCCAACCATTAATTGGAAACTACCTAGGTGATGAACCCTCACATAATTACCCCTATAAAATTATCTATTTATAAATCCATTATCAAACCATTCCACTTGGCACTGTCAAATCATAGAACCAATTAATATGCTTTTCTCACGGTTTAATAGATCATGTGAAAGTTATGCACCACACATCAGACACACTTGGGGACCAGCATGGGCATCGTATGGTTTCTTTAAACCATGAAGGATAACTGTGAAGCAACTAAACATATTCCAAAAACTTAAATCACTTCCTTAGAATTACAAGTACTCAAACCCTCTCCATAAAAAATGAAGAGAAAAATAAAGGTGTCGTGTTGGGGTGGGACAAAGCTTGGGGTGGAAACCATGGTTTTCCGAAACCCATTAATCAAGATGTTATATTGTTCCATGAAAACTTAAAATACTCATCTTTTGGTATGAGGAGGGTCAATTTTAACCCTCTAGTTGAGCTTAACCCATCAGTCTTCCCCATATTACCTTCAATTTTGTAAGTGGAGCAACAAATGATCACATACCGATCTAATAACTCATCTGAACCCATACCCCGTACCCCCTTTAGAGAGACAGATTTTGAAAACTAATATAGAGCCACCAATGTCCTTATTCTTTACAAACTAACTCATACCATCTTCTCAGGTCACCTCCCTCCATTTTTAATGTCATACCAGACCTCACATACCACCCACATTGATTTGATGACTCTAACAATGAAATTTATGTCATGTGAAGCCACCCATCATATCTATTCTTAAGAATTTTGTTCCAATTATATTTGATCCTTTCACCATGATGCTTCTTGAGTCTAATTCCATCCATTTTTAAGGTTATTGGGGCTTCTCTGATTAACTAGTAGATAGGGAAGAGATGTGAGACAGTGGGAGGGAGTGAAGGATAATTCTTTAGTTGGCCCCATGGTACATCAAAATAAATCACTATCTTAATCTTGTGTAGTCATGATACAACATACCACACATCATGGGAGAGATGTTTTGATGAAAGATGATGATCTCCATAACACTTTTTCCTCATCTGTAACTTTTTTCTTCAATGAACACATGAACACAAAAATTTTATAAATAGTAATAAAAAATTTATATGAAATATTAAAAAAATTAAATAAAATCATAAAATTAATGAAATTAAACTTATAATAGTGTCATAATAAAAATATAATCCTACCAATAAAGGTTTTCACATCCTAGAGATCCATCCGCTCTCAAATATTTGTCTTTGTCTCCTTAATGAATCGATCCAAACCCTATTATTATATAGGGTTTATAGTTATGGTAGATAATCATCTAATTATTGGATTATAAATGTTTCTATTTACATAGTGTTGTATAACATATTTTAAAGACCATAAATGAGTTTGATCTAGAGCCTGAAACCCAAATGAAAAGTATACCACTCCTAGCTAAAACCTCTTGTCTTCAAAAAAAATCTAGGGAATAATTTTCTAATTAGTAATCACTTTATACATTATTGATGATATACATTTATCATATTTTTATGATAATTTAATATAATAAATAATTCGTAAATATTACCTGCAAATTAAAAATCCATTGAATGTTTTTGGAACTTTATTCCATAGTTGAATGTAATTCTCTAAGATCAATAAAATCATTATAAATTATTTTTTTGAGATCATTCACTTAGTTAAATTTTCTATTTTACCCTTTATACATTCTAGGCTTTAAAACTAAATAATTATTTAAATTATTCTTAAGAAAAACATGAGTCTATATTCTTGATACCCTTAAATATTCCATAACTAAAAAAGAAAACAACTATTCCAAATAAATAAGGTGGATCATAAATCGCACCCATATAAATGAATTAAATTATTTCTCACATGAAACTTTTATTCATGGGGTTATAAAAATATTTTTATTCCTATAATATATGAAAAAATATCCTCTTTAATTCATATTCATTTAAAATTATGTTTTTAATGCCTATATTACAGTGGAACAAAAATCATATCAAAATCAAATTAATGAAATTCCTTACTACACTCATTAGTTCTCATTCTATGAACCTTGAGAAAGATATTCCACCCATGGAATCTCCCATATATAGGTCATTTTTTCCTTATTATAAAGAAAGAACAAAAAACATCAACATCAACATTAAACAACATTATACCAAAGGAATCTTCTGGTGAGAGTGTAATGATCCCCACCCTTAATGAGAGACCCAAAAGACTAGTACACAATTTTCCATCCAACCAATTCAAAATATTCTATAAGGTTATCCCTAGTATCACCACATAATAATCACAAGTTATTAAAGGTAAATATATATTCCTTAATATTTTCTATTGCTACTCATTACCTCCTAAAACCGGCAATGGCACCAATGCTGCCAACTTAAAGTATAGGGATAACACAGACCTTTTTATTTTTTATTATCTCAACAACTATGACGAAAACACATTAATAAGATTAAACTGGTCATATTTTCATCTACTATCATAGTTTTCTTGGCCTAGTCATTATCACTCTAGAAGGATATATTCCGTAAATCCATTATACATGTGATTTATTTTATTCATAACAAAAGTCATAGTATGGGTAAATTGTAAGGCATCTTATTTGATAGCATTCTAACACCTTCATCCAATCATAGTGTAAATTACAGAAATTTTATAATGAATTACCTATTAATATCATATAATATGATATGATAATATCATATATCATTTGTAACAACACAGCCAAAACCACTCATCATTGTCCATGTATGATGTTCCATGTGAATTTTGGCAGGCCTCCTTATATACCAGAGATAGAAGACTAACTATGCGGGAATAAATCATAAGTTAGGTATATTATTCCATTAATATCACTGTAATCATTAATTAATAAATAAAAAAACACATCAACATAAATAATAAGAGTATTTATAATTGATAAAACATATCCATGTTCTAACAAATTTCAATGATTTCACGTAGTCATACATCCCAACAGATCAACTCCAGGCTAATAACATATAAAACATTAAAAAGGATCTTCTATTATCCAAAATATTCATATAAACCCCATCCACAATCCTTATTGATCTACTCTAGCCTGATCCACTACAAAATATGTTTCTTGGCCTATATAATATAAATATGGCATGTACATGAACTAAAAATTTTATACAAGTTTGATAAATATATCTCAATTGGTCCACACCAAGTGACCCTAATATAAACCATAATATATATATGTATTCATGAGAATAATAAATACATAATCCAAAATGAACAATTATTCATGTCAGGTCATCATGTCCAAACTTGGCCACTATAACATCCAACCATACCTATTTCATCCTATACTAAAATCAATGTTGCCTCACACCACAATACAAACCCATTCACAAATATGTAGGGTATAGTTTCTCAGGGAGTCTCAAACCATTCTATAATAGGCATGATAGGGTGAACAAAATTTCCCAAAATAATCAAAAAGATGTTGAGAAAGTCATATATCAGTTCCCAAACAATACCCTCTCACACAAGTATGCTCGTACGTTAGTTACCTAACCATTCTCTCTCACTTAGGGGAGGTCAAACATTAAGTAGAAAAACTAGACCCTCTTAGTGGCGTTAAGACATTAATTAATCAAACTAAAACCTCTTAGTGGAGGACACACATCATGTACCAAAAAAACGCCTATTAGGGGAGGTCACAAGTCATGTACCCAAACCATCCTTTCATAGGAAAGGTCACACATCATGTACCCAAAAACACCCACTAATCATGGGAAGTTTCACATCAGATCTCAAACTAACCAACTCATTAAGGAAGGTTTCACATCATATCTCAAACCTTCCCACTCATTAGGGGAGGTCTCACATCAAATCCCAAACCAGTCCCTACCAAGTTATTTTTCATATAAAATCTCAAACCATCCAACTAACCAAGGGAGTTTTCACATAATATACTGAATGACTACCCTCTACTTCAAGGTAGGGTCCTTCTTATACCCTCTCCCTCAAAGTGAGTCATTTCATCTAGTCTCTTCATTTATTAAACACAAAACCAAGCATCCCCACCCATATCACATGTTCATATTCTTATCACAAGGGTGTTTGTCACTCGAGATGGGTCCATCCATATCAATAAACCCTAATCAACCACCTATCCTCATAGGATAATCCTTAAAAGACCATCTTGTTCACACAATTATAACATGCAGATCCAATCTACATCCTCATCTAACCCATAAGGGCATCCAACAGATCCCTCAAACCCATCCCAACTCTACTCTTCAATAACAGAACACTCACATCATGCCTAATTACCTCATAGCTCAAACCCCCTTCATGTTCATAGTCTCAAGAGGTTAGTCCCATCCTCTTCCCTTTCCCACATAAAAACACTATTCTACTAACAATGTACTATGATACGTGGTATCTTTTCATGAAATCAAAATCAATATTTTCTCTCCAATTAATATTTTTTAATAGCCCATAATTTTTTCACTCGAGGTGGTTGAAAATAAATTTACAATTTTCACTTTTTTCATTAAATATAAGAATAAAATGTTGTATTTGATAAATTTGTGAAAAATTAAAGAAAAATAAAATAGATTTATCAATATAATATGAGAGATTAAGTATTTGAAATAAAAAATAGATTTCATTAAAGATAATTGTGATATCTGATTTAAAACTATGAGTAATAAACAATTATCTACTTTAGACACACCTTCTTCATTATAAAAAAGATATAATATTTAAATTTATTAATGAACACATCAAGACATCAAAATGTACCCCTAATTTTACTTGAAAATCATATTAAAACCCCAATATGAATGTTTTTTCTCCTATTAATGATATTTAATTACTTAAATTCAACCCAGAAATGATAAAAATATTGACTCATAGTGATATTAAAAAAGTCCTTTCATAAAAAAATTAAATATTGAATCTAACAACATTACATTAATGATTAGAAACCCATTCAAAAAAGACTATAATGGGGTTACATTCCAAAACAAATTGAATACTTTTATTCAAGAACACAATTTATAAAATTAGTTAAAAATGATTTAATCATGTTTAGAACTCATAGGAGATGTGTATGCATGCCCCCACTTCTGATAGCCACCATTAAGTTTATCCATTCATAGATAACCGGTCAAAATCTATATCTTTTTCTAATAATTGGGTCAAATTAATATACTCCTCTCTTTATTTCTATGTGACCCCCTCTCCCTCTCCTACTATGTTTTTTATCATTTTTTGGTCCCCCTTTCATTCCAATCATTGTTGTATTTATTATTCATAATAGGCGGGAAAACCTTTGAAAATTGTAGTTGAATTTAACATGTTCCTAGAGATCCCTCCATGCATGCTGAATCATTCTCTAATCATTATCTAGGTTGTGGCCACATAAATTTGTCTTCAATTAATTTAGAAATAGGAACTTTCATGAACAAGTAGTAAATGGTATACAAATAGGCCACCAAATATTAATCTTATTTAAATTTTCACAGGACCTTTTACTATCCAATTTCCCAATTTAATTAACTAGGTCATACAGTATATTTTTCTCTTTTGTCATTATATATTATGGTGAGGCTCAATTATTATGGAATGGGAACATCCATTATTATTATGGTAGTTTAATTCTTAAAATATCCTTTATTTTTTGACCCAAATCCTTATGGAATGAAGATTCTCCTAATTTAATTTTAATTATCCCATTGAAGTATATCTATAATTGTTGTGGTGTGAAACTTGGATCCCCCTAATTTTTATTCCTCTATTTATTGATTTATCAATATTTCCAATCATAAAATGCTATGTGTTCCCATATAGATCAACCCATTTTACTTTTTTCAACGACTCTACTAAAATATGTTATATATAAATAAAAACCCTTATGCATTTGATGATATAGAAAATGTTACACTTAAACTGCTCAAGGATATTACATATGAAGGAAATTAATATTTATGATCCAAAACTTGTCCAAAATATACCTTTCACATTCAAAATGACTCTTTTTACAAAAAAAATATAAAAATAAAAATATAATAATTTCCTATCCAAATAATTCTAGGAATAAATAAAAATTTTAAATTCATGAATTGATCCATTTTCACAATAAATCTCAAAATGGTCTTAAAAGTTGAAATGGTGTAACTTCCCTTAAAATTATAGCATAAAAGTTATTAAAACATTTAAATAAAAATTAAAAGTTATCAAAATATATCTATATCAATTCCATTATAATAAATTTTTACACTTTCAGATAAGTAAGAATAAAATATTATTAACCAATTATATTCCAAAAAAGGACAATGAGAGTCACCAAATTTAACACCATGTCATAAAGAATTATCAAGACTCCTCAATATAATTTATTCATAATTCTATATTAGGTACATTAACTTCATTCCCATGTCATTCATCCTTACGTGCACATAGACACCTATGTCACTGAATTTTTATATCATCACAAATATATGAATTTATAGAAAATATTTCTACATAAAAACACATGAAAGGATCACCATAGGCTTAATGAGTTCTTAAATCTCAAAAACATGTGTCAATTAATTTTATTAATAATGGTTACTTTACAAGATTGTTCATTGGTTGAGGGTTTCTAGGTTTTAAATGTTAAAAATTATGAGGAAGAATAGGGATTTTACACTTTTTTGAAGAAAAAATCATTATTCATGTTTCTCGCTGAAGAATGGAATAATCCTTGATCTTTGAGAAATAACTCATAACCTAAAACCATTAAAATTTTTATGGATAGTTCATAATTTTATAATTTCAGTAGTAAATATTTATCCACTCAACTATCTTTAACATATTTATTATTCTATTTTTCAATGAGAACATAAAATAAATTATATTTTTTAAGACTAATATGGTTATTTAAAATTCAAATAATGTTTTGAATCTTCCTTTCCCAATTTTAAACTTGTAAATGTCACTTATAGATTCCAAAACTATATGTTTATTTGTTATTATATAACTTTCCATGAATGATCTTATTTATATGATTTTATTTTTCAAAATTATACACCAAATAGAATCAATTAATGAATATTGAAAATAGATTCTTAGATATATATTTCATACTAAAATAATCCCTGGATTATGTGGAAACCCATAGTATATTACCATATCCCACACTTGAATTTAACTATAGTTGTGCAATATACTTCAAATGTAGGCTAAATATCGAATTTAGGTTTGTAATTTGTCTTCCTAACAAGTTTTTTCTGAAAAATAAGGGTTCACAAAGGTCAAATGTAAAGAAAATTATATAATAATAGGTTAATTGTAAAAAATAGATTTAAAAAAATTACCTCAATCATCATCAACACAAGAACCATAAATCTAAAAAATTTTGGAAAAAATGAAAAAAGTTCTAGTTAATCCAGTATTATTTCTTCCACTCCAATAGTGAGTCTACTATGAAAAAAATATAAAGGGGGTTTATAATCTTCACAAGTAACTGATTCCAAAATTTGGATAGTGATTTATGGAATGGGATTCAAAAATTTAGAGGTCTTTCCATCAGTTCCAAATATTTGGAATACGAATAAAAGTTAATTTTAGAATTAATTTAAGTTGATTTTCAATGATCAAATCAATTCATATAGATTAATAGATTTCAAAAATTACAAAGTTATTTATTATAATCTCATAAGATTAAAAAACACATAAAAATAAAAAATCAAGACATGCAAAATCAAACAAAAACAACAACAAAAATGTAATGAAACTAAAAAGATAAATAAAAAAGAAAAACACAAAATCCTAATCTAGAAAAGGATACTGCTCACCCACATTTGTTTTGTGAAATGTCTCCATTTTGGAATATTTCAAATGAGAAATTAAAATACGGAATTATATATATATGTAAAAGATTATAATTATGGAAACAACCTAGTTCATTAAGTTGTGGAATCCTCGAGTTAATAAATTAATTGTTACCAACAACAAAATTTCAAGAAAATAAGAAACAAACCATCAAAAATCTATTGAAATTAAGGAAAATAATAAAGAGTAAATGGTAAATAGTATTTTCTTTAACCCCAATGTGGCTGTTGTATTTTTTTTATTGTCCATAGATGGACTATAATAGTTATTTATCCCTAATATAATGGATAATAAGGTTTATTCACCAAAAACCAAAAAAAAAGTCTTTAATAATTTTTATCTTGATTATCTTGAATAATTATAAAAATATATATTTAGTCATGTCCCCATTAATTAAAATATGGTTACATATAATAGTGGATAAGGGATTTAAATATAGTGGACCCTTCCCCACACTTGATCTTTTGGAGAGATATTCAATAGTTGTTAAAATTACATTATAATATGTGGTTTATCTTCAGTTTTTCCTTAAAATATGAATTATTATCTATTATTCATCTTGGTACCACTACCCTATCATAAAATAGTGAAAAAACCCCCAGTAATACATATTTTTATTCAACTTTGGCCACACTTTTCACAGATTCTTCCTCTTCAACGGCATGTGTCATTTCAGCTGATTCTGAAAAATCATTATTTGGGAGGTAAGTTTATAATTCATTATAAATGAACATTGAATAAATTAAATGCTTAGAAAATTAATAACCCTTATAATTTTACCTTCAACATTGTTCTAATCAAGCATTACCATTGGGATGGTATTTTTTTTAGTAGGCAGCAGACACTCGAAATTTTTATCATACTTTATTAGCTCAAGATAAGTGATATTTTATTTATCCAATGTTTAATAATATATTAAAAAGATTTATCTTAAAAATTTAGGGCTATAAAATTAATTTCATTCCTATAAAATTCATCCCATCAATATTTGCAGGATTCTTGGGCTCCAACCATCAAATCAATCGATAATTCTTTGTTAATGTCTTCTGTTGACTATAAAATAGAAACATAAATATCTAATTAAACCCTTAAATAATCCTTACATTGGTTTTTGAGGGGAAAATGGGTGTGAAAATTTTCTCCCTTTATTTATATTCTTTTTTATCTTTAAATTCACTTAATTCCTATTAATATGTTATAGGAATTTCTATTTATTTACTCACTTCTTAAAGAATAATAAAATTTTATTTCACTTATTATTTTTAAGACTCTTCCTTGTTAGACTCATTTTATAATTGATTAGCTAGCCTTGTATATGGGTAATTACTATGAAAATAAATCATTCTCTAAAGTCTCTAAAAAATGTTTTAACTTCTAGTGATACCAAAATTTATTTCTCAACATTGGAAACCTCCCTATCACATTTACAAATTTATTTGATTGATCTAATAATTAAACTCTAATTAATATTTTATTCAAAAGGAATGATTTATATAATTAAATAAGTTTGTAACTTATGTAAGTTATAACTATGATCAAAACATTCACCTATGTTTTTTTATTTTTTTAAAGAAAGAAGATAACTGGGGATGTGATAATTTTGTGAAAAAATTAAATAACACTAAAACAGATTTATCAAAAGAGAGTGTGAGTGTATGTTTTTTAAAATAAAAAGTAGACTTAATTAAGGAGAAGGTGAAATGGATTTAAAATAAGTAGAAGTAAACAAGTTTAAAACCTTGTAATCACCCTTATTAATTGCTAAAAAGTGCACCTATTTAAATTTTTCAATGCATATGTCAGGGCTTAAAAATGTACAGCTATTATTTCTTAAAAGTCATAATATAACCCTATTATAATCTTAGTTCCTCATATTATTTTGATTTAGTTCCTTAAATACCTCTATGAAATTAAACCTAGTTGAACTCATTGTCATCTTAAATAAGACCTTTCTTGTTAAATTCAAATAGTGAGTAGAACCACTTTACATCATAGATTTTAAATCCATTTAATACAAACTAGAATAAAATTACATTATACACCAAAAAAGCATCTTTCATTAAGAAATTAAACTCTATACGTATTTAAATAGTATATAATAAAGTTCAAAATAAAAAAAAGTGAGGACTCTATAGGAATCCATTTCTTCTATGCACCATGAATTTTAGAAATACATGGATAAAACAGTCCCAATATCCATCAATTAATACTAATCAAGCCCAATTCATGTGCTCATATTCTTGTTGTATTGTGACCCCTTATCCCTTTCCTGATGTTCTTGTTGATCCCTTCTTTTTCTATCATTTTAGGATAGTCATGGCTATTTTCATTTTTCATAGTGTATGTAAAATAATTTAAAAATGAATGTTTTATTCAATTCATTATATAAGAACCCACCATGTATAATGTACCTTTCTTAACAATTATCTAGGCTATAGAAGTGTAAATTGGTTGTCAATTAATTTTGGTATTGAATATTTCATGCTGGAGTAATAAATGATTTTCATGTGGGATGTTGAATTTTAATCCTCTTTTCTTCCCATGAACTTTTGTATCCAACTTCCAATTTTAATTTTTTAGGTAATCTACTGTAGTTATCTGCACAATATTTAAATTTTAATTAACATTTCAATATTAATAGGATTTGAACTTCCATTCTAGTAATGGAAATTCAATTCTTCAAATTTCATTTATGGTACAACCCAGTCCCATGGGGTGTCAAGCTTCTCTTTCTCTAATTTCATTTATTCCATTAAAATGTTATTTCATGTTTTTCAAAAGGAAAATATATTTTTTAATTTTTTTATCCTTCCATATATTGATTTGTCAATATTTTTTAAGAAAAAAATCTTATTTATTCCATTATACAACTTCCCATTTTCCATTTTTTCAACTATTCTTCTATGATATATTACATATAAATCTAATAGCATTATATATTCTTGTATATAAAATATTTTACTCTTTATATACTCATGGATATTATGAAGAAATTAAAATCATATGTGTGGACCAATTCATAGCCAAAAGTTTTATTTTAAATATTAAATAAAACATTTATCGAAAAATTATCAAAAAAACGTATAAAAGTGTAAATTGATAAAATAAAATCCCAAATAAATAAAAACACTCTAAAACCATTAAATTGGTTTTATTAAAAATAAATCTCAAAATATTCGTAAAAAATAGAAATTATTTAATTTCCCTTGAAATTAAAAAAATAATTGGGATTAAATCATTTAAATACAAATTAAAAGTGATGAAAATATGATCTATCTTAAACTATTTCATGTTGACTCAAACTAATACCCTTGGAAACACTATGACAATACATAAAGAAAATTCCCACAACCCTTTATTAGGTCTCATATAACATCTCCATTATTATATCTCTCAAGCTCATCAATTGATGAAAACCTCCTTGTCGAACCTTAGATTGTCTTAGATGAATTACCCCACTCTTAGAACACACTAAGACTTCAAACCACCCTTCAGTGGGGGTTCCATATTAAATAATTGTTTTAAGACTATATCACCCATAAACATTTGGAAAAATCCTCTCATAATTCCCATTATTCCCTAAGAGATTAAACCTAGTCTATTCACATCTTATATCAATCCAACAGAACTATCCCAAACCACTTGTAACCTCAATTACAACATTTACACCTTAGAGACATAGTCACTACATGACCACAAAATACCCAAAGTGAAAGGGAAAACTGGATCTAATTCTAGGAGTCTCAATGTCAGCCTATTTATTTTATGAGGATGTTATCAGCCCTTATCCATTTCACACAATCAAGAATAAACATATAGGAATTTTCAATCTTGTTTAAATCATAAATGGTTTTATATAAAAGGGCTCACCTACAACTAATATAGAGTTGACATCCCTTCCAAGCCAATCCATTCCTCACCCAAGCCCATCAATTCCTCACCCAAGCCCCTACCAACACTCAATATCCTATCTCAAGAGACAACATCCAAATAATATATTTTAAACAATTTTAATTATTTATTTAACTTAAACTAAAGTGTAATAGTGGATAAAAAATAAAAAATTCATGTTTACTCACCTTAAATGAAGGAATGATAAAAAAATGTCTTACCAATGGTACCCGTATAATGAAAATCCTCATCAGGAGACATCAAATTAGAAACCAATTCCATGCTAAAATTGTGAAAACCTAATAACAATTAATTATGTGATGTAACTCTAATGAAACTATTAGAGACAACATGTGTTTATCTTCCATAAACACCCTCCCTCCACTTTAGGAAGAAGAACCATCACTTTAACTTGATTCCATCATGCTCTTGTTGAATAGATATAAAACTCTATCACAGGGACACACAAATCAATGGCTATCAAAGGGAAAGAAGAATATAGGGGATCATATTTAAGAACTCACCTTAAATCACCCATAGATATTTTATTACCCCCATCTCTAAATCTTGATGGTAAAACCAAGAAAAGGATGTTTTTCCCTTAAATTTTAAAAACTAGAGAAAGGTCACATTACAAAGTGACCCTTAACATCACAACATGTTTCCCTAGACTAGGTCCTCATCGTGATATTCCCCCAAGGTTCATATAATGACCCCAAAACTGTGGACACTACCCCACTGTGTGACTTGGACCCCTTTGATCATGGCATGATTCCCTACTATTAAGAATGACCAAAATACTCATAGTTAAACCCTCAAAATAAGGGAACCCCCTTCATATAGTTCCCCCACACTTCATGATGTATCCATCAACCTCACTGAATAACTCATCAGTGCTTCCTGATGCTTCATGGTTACAGCCTTCACACATCATGTTGTGATTCCACTTCATAGAAATTCTTCATGATGTTACCTAAGGGCCATGTACTGACTACCCTTCTGCACAAAAAAATAAAATTTCTTCAAAAATAATGGTTCCTAGTAAATATAATAAAATTTGGTTGTCAGAATTTTATTCCATGTAATTGATATATGTAATGGTATTTTCCACAAATAAAAACCACTACAAATATTTTTCATAATATTTCAGTCACTTGTCTTGATGGGACCATTATACTCCATGCTATAGTGTCACCCTATCCAGGCCATGATCATTCAACCAACCCAACATCAGGGAGTGGCCATAACTCTCTATGGTTTGATGAGCCATATTTATTAAAAATTACATCCCATTTCACCCCAACCAAGATCCCAAAATAAAAAATTTACCATCAAAATAATGACCCGTAAATCCATGGATCATTACAAAATCCCCACTATAATTCATCTCATCGTTAGTAAGATTCAGTGGTCCTCCAAACTTTATACTTGACCCACCTTTGTTATCAATTCCCAACTATCTCCACATGTTATATCCTAAATGTTTAAAAATGGTTTCGCTATGAAACTACAATCACCAAGTGTATAATATATCAAAATCCAATCATCCCACTCATCACCATCTCAAAACACATATACAAGGACAAGCCATAATTTTCTATCCCAAGACACTAGAGTTTGAATATCTGGCTTGTACCTCGGCTAAAGGTGATCAAATTATAATAATCCACTTGAAAACGGAAAATCAAGGTCATGCTACCCCCAACAATAAGAATCATCATCTAAAAACAAAAATAATGTGGTCTGTAGACACACCCAGTGTTGTTTTCACATATCTACACATAATTTTATGAAAAACATAAGTTTTACCTCCTCTAAAAGATCTTTCCTGATAACACTATATCTAACCCATTGACACACTATCATATCTCCCAATCATAATGCCTTTATTTTTGAACGAATCATGACATTGTACAAAATCCCCCCACAAAATTCTTTACCGAACACTCAATGTAATTCCTTGGTTGCGTCCTCATATACCCACAACACCAATCATATTATCTCCATGAGCACTAATGAAAATATTATTTGAATCACTCTGAGATAATTCCCAATTCTATATTGATCCTGATGTAAACTCCCAAACTCTATCAAACACCACATCTAAATTTAGAAACCGTTATTTTCAAATAAACTAGATAATATTAGATCTACCTACACACTGGTATCTTAGTTCCATCTTGATAATCCACCAATCAATCTCACTGTATTCACATACCTACCAATATGAGGGTCACACATCTGTGATAGATATGATTCTCCTCGCCATAGTTTTATCATTATTATTTTCCCACTGATCCAAAATGAATGATCTCTACAGTCAATATATTTTCCATTATTGAACATAAATACTTGACATGTAATGACTCTGGTTTTGATGTTAATACCCTTTGGGTATTTTAATATTTATATCTTGATTTTATTTTGAATTTGATATGGAGTTACAAGTGCCTATGGACCCTAGAATAAATATATTAAAAATCATAAATATATTAAACTATGCATATACTTGATTTTAGAAATAATGGTTTTTTGATTTATCAAATTCTTGTATTAGAAAATTAAGACCATGGCTAGATCTGGAACATGGTATTTACACTATTCACAAAATAAGTTTTGTACACATAGAGTTTCAGTTTGATGTGTAGTCACTAGAAGATGCATTAATTAAATTGTACAATAAATTTATTTAATTTATTTACTATTTATCCTTGTATTAATGGATTTTTAAACACTCTTATAGCCAATATCTATGGTTAGCAACAAAATAATGGGAGATCGGGAGCTATAGGAGACATTAACATGGGAAAGGACCTAATATGATTAAAAAAAGGATCAAGGTTCAATGATAATATTTCTATGGAATTTTTTATTTGTGATAGAGTTTATTAATATCACCAATGATGATGTTTCTAAATCAATATTCCTTAGTGATTGATTCAGTTTATAGGTAGGATTTTATTATTTATGTATTTTTCTACCCTATCGTTCTTAATTACTATCATGGATTAATTTATCTACTATAGATCGCTATATTCCCATGTATTCGCATGGTATTTTTAATATATAATATGGATATTTTATTATTGATAGTGAATTATTCTCCATTATTCATTTACTATTATAAAGATAATTGGTCATGTCTATCTTATCTATTTATGATATTAACTTTGATGTTTCTTTAGTTTAATCTATCCATTATTTGCATTCTCCACTTTAATGACATTACAAGTGGCGTTCCAGCTATTTTTTTTTAATTAAAATCATTATTGAACCTCTATATTCGTTTGATGTGTTTTTATGTGGACATTATGAACTTGGTGCCTAGATATTCAAGAAAAATTGTTGGAAATAGGATTTACAAATGGATTAGTTTCAATTTCTTGTTTTTGGGAAAATTTTAATAACTATATATGATGGTGATTTCTATTATGGTAATGTGAAGGTAAAAAATCATCTTTAGGTGGTGGTAGATCTATGATTTATTCTTCTCAGAATGCCTCAGGAAGTTTTTTGGGAAAGATTTGCGGTGATCGTACATTTCTATCAAATGTGGTGATTCTATCCTAAAAAACACAACTACACACTATGTAATCCAGGAAACAAACATTGTTTATCCACTTTTATTGTCATAGATAGAGTTTCTTGTGGAGTTAAATATCACACAACAATGTGGTGGGGCCAAACACTATGTAACTCTACCTGGGTAGTTGAACATTGTTTAGGTAGAACATGCCCAGGACATTGGGAGGTCCCAAACGACATGTATCTCTATGGACACCCATTGTATATGTGTTTTACTTTCCATGTGGGATAGTAAGAAATGGCTAGGTAGATAATTGAGATTAAACCGCATGTGAAATAAGGGATATTTCCTCTACTTTTTCTATACTTATCTACCTTTCACATCCCCTACCTTAAGACTCGTATTTAGGCTAGTCAATAGTCTATTTGGATTAGTAATCTGTATATGATATGATAGTGGCCTTTATTTCAATATCTGAGATAAAGTGCAAGGTGATGTGAGTGGGATTCTTCTTTTAATTATATTTGGTTGATGATAGGGCACATGTGTTATCATATGAGTGATGATAGGTTCGGTACAACCCTAGTGGTTAGGTAATATAGAGTGTAGGTTCACCATATCATATATATAAGTATATTTTGTACACCCCCACTTCACTAGGGCATGGTTCATTTATCAATGGATTTGGTACTCCCATTTAATCGAGCTCTATTAGGGAGTAGGTCCTCTAATATATTGAGTAGTCCCATGGTTTCAATATCTATTAATGAGGTGAGGTTTAACCATTCTTAATATAGTGATGTTTTATATGGTTCCAATATTTTGATACGGGATCTATGGAGCTATATGCTAACACATATTTCATAGCTAAATGGGAAGATCTAGAATCATCTCTCTTCAATTGGGGTTTTATTATAAGCATATTTATTATTGGGTTTTCCTTCCCCTATTTTCATCTGGGTTTAGTTAACTATATTTTTTGTTATTTCCCCCTTTATGTTTTCAGGGAGACCTATTGGGTATGTATATAATCACCCCTATATAGGATTTCCATACATGTCTCATGTCTTATAAACAAGTCATGTAGCATAGTGTAGACTTTAATGTGCTTTAAGTATGTGGATCTTAGTTGTATAAGGATATAGTGATCGAATATGGTGGTAGGTACTTGAGTTCATGAAAAAGTATATCTCTCTCTATCTCATTCATGCCTAGTAATCTTTTCATGTTAGGATACATTCCATTTTTTGGATGTATATTTTTCACCTCTTTGTTCTTGCCTTCTTTTTTTATGATCTTTTGTTTACCTATATGTTATCGTATCCCTAATTTGTTGTTTCTAGATGTTTTTATGAGTGTTTGGGTACTTTATTCAAGGTTGTCCTATATTGTGAGATATTCTTACTCAATTCTAGTTTCTATCCCCTGACATATTTAAGGTGGCTTTGGGGTACCACTCATAGGTTAATATTGGCCCAAGAGGGGCCCTAATGGGTTGGTTCATGAAATAGTGGTATCGTAGATGGTTTGTCCTAGGGAAGGAATTTAGAGATGTATTTTTTGTGAGGATTGGATTGGGAACATATGTCAATGGTGTTAAAGTATGTCATGTTCAGTTCATAAACTAGGGAACCTGATGATTGTTCAGAGGCTAACATATCTATACACTAGGACTCTGACCACCTACTTATTGATTGAAAATTCTTAGGCACCAGTTGCCGGAGAAACCAGTGGTACATGCATCATTTTTGAATGGGTATTTATGTTTTATGCCAAAATTGATTCATCTCCCCATATATGATCATCTAACCTTGGTACATAATATTAACTTTGAGCATTCATCCACGATGATAGTAATCTAGGATACCAAGATTGAAAATATCTAGTTGAGTGATGATGCCTTAATTTGGAGATCTCTCCAGGAGGTTTTCACTCTAACGCATCAGAGAGTAGTGCTTTACCCAATGATAAGTGTGTGGATACACCTCAATCCATTTAGGATTATGATCATCTGCATTCGTAGAATCTGAATATTCTAGTGGGATAGAATGACGATGACCGTATGCATTACATGTTTCTTGACTTTCAATAAAAGTGATCTTTCATTTTTTTATATAAAGCTATAAAATCATATAGTAAAATATTATCTTGAGTAATGCTTGTTCTATGAGGAGTAAAATTATTCAAACATTCACTATGTAAATATTCAAGATATTCTTGAGTTTTAGTAGGATTATATGACTATTTCATAGTATGAATCAATGTTCAGCAACCTCACATATTACTCTCTCAATATAGTGCAAGATGGTTACTTATGGGCATGGATGTTTAAGAAGGGCCTCCACAGGGACATCTGAGCTACTGAGATATATCTATGAATTCCCACATATGTCAAGGTGCTAGTTTTAGACTTGGTGATAGTGGTATTCATGGAAGAGGATCTTCATTTTACCAATAATAGTTGTGGAAATCATGGATCAAATTCATATGATGCAACTAGAAAACATTAGACTTCGAGATCTCATCACTTGAGGAGTACTCATACCCGAACTAATATGTGAGGATTTTTATAAAAAGAAAAGCTTAGGCGATCCATTCAGCCTAGATATGATGATGTTATAATCTTAATATATAGGGTCACATGGAATATTATTTCCTAACCTGATGTACTGTAAATGGTTGTTAGATATTATATAGAGCACCATGGTAGAGGTGGAGTCGTGATCAGGGATATCCCAGGTATAGATAGGGTGGCCCCCATGGAGGAGGTTATAAAAGAGGAGCTAAAGAATCCCCAAGAAGAGGATCTATAGGTTTAGGATAATGTCATGACCTAATTACACTATTATCCACAAGTGGTCAATGGTAGGCCCAAAGAGATTACAGTAGATGGCATGGTCAGTTGTAGTCTATGGAAGGATATGAATAGTCTATGAATAAGATAATTCATGGTATGATTTTTTTCCTTCTATAATTTAGCTTTGGTACTTGTAGACTCATGCATGAGTCATTAATTATTTTATTAATACCTTTTGTGAGAGCTATAGATTAATATAGAGTCTTTATCCCATCAGTTGTGGTTATAAGTTCATATAGGGATAGATTCATCTATTTAGAACATTTTACTAAAGTTTGAGCTGTCTCTCAGTGAGAAGAGTCTCATGTGGGACCTCGTATTTCTTACAATGAAACTATATGACATCATTCTAGGTTTCTACTAGATATCCAAAATACAGACCTAGATAGAATATCAATATGATAGAATTAGATATCTATGGGAAGATGGGATTATATTTTTCTTCAATGGTGAGAAGGACCCATTGGAAGAATAATTGGGGCTTGAGATGAGGGATATTTAACTTATATTCTATTGGTTGGAGAGTTCATCCATTGGTTCAATAACCTCATTAGATTTTTTTATTCCAGTTCTAGTGCATGTGTACATGGATTTCTTCCCTAAATAGGTTGTTTGATAACCTCTATGTCAAGAGATCATGTTTTGTAGAGAATTACACCTCAATATTTGGACAATATTATCTACAACATATCAGATGGCCCCTAATGACCTCCAAGAGCTATTTTTTAGTTAGGGAACCTTCAAGAAAATGGTTATATCAGACCCAGTGTGTCTCTCTAGTTTTTTCCAGTGTTGTTTGTCTCGAAGGAGGATGGGAGCTTGAGGCTATGCATTTATTATTGATGCCTAAACTGTGTGATGTTAAAAATAAGTACACCTTTATATATTTTACAAAGTCTTGAACTAACTAAAGGGTGTGAGATTGTTCTTGTAGATTTATCTCAATTATAAATTACACCTATTGTGGGTTCAATAGGACAATATTCAGAAGAGGGGATTCTAATTTCATTATAGACACTATGAGTTCATGGTTCTTCCCTTTGGTATAAAAAATTCCAATTATATTTTTATTGGACTTATGAATAGGATCTTTCAACCCATCTATAGATTATTTTTATTTTTCTTTATTGATGTAATTATCATTTACTCTATGTCTAAGGAAAGGTATAAATAGAATTTTACAATGGTCTTGTACTTACTTTCAGATTAATATTTATAAGGTAAACTCTATGTGATTAAATTATTGATTATATAGATTCAATTTTGTGAATTTCATCACTAAAATTGTATATTCATGAACCCATAAAAATAGGGGCGGTGCTAGCTTGGGAGACACCCAAGATCATGTCAGAGGTGTGACGTTTCCTCAGATTGGTAGGGTACTATCAGTGGTTTTTGGTAGGATTTTACAAGATTTTTCCGCTTTTAATAATTTGACATCAATAGGGAAGCCATTCCACTAGATCAAATGATGTCAGAAATCCTTCAAGGAGCAGGAGTAGAGGTTGAAGATTTCTCTTATGCAGAGACTACCAGAAGATGTTTTTGAGTACCTAGTATTCCATGATGCCTCCAGAGATGGGATCATATGTGTGTTGATTTAGTGGGATTTAGTGATATTTATGGTTCAAGGAATATAATACCCCATTATAAAAACTATGTGTCCCATGATTTTGAGTTTGTAGAAGTTGTCTTCTCCTTGAGGATATGGAGTCATAATCACATGGGTGAGTGCTTTATTGTTTACCCAGAACACTGTAGTCATAGTTAAATCTTTTCCTTGAGAGACTATAACCTAAGATAGAGACATTATAAGGAGTTCCATTAGTACAATTACTTTGATATAGTCTATACTATAGGGAATGAAAACATTGTGTAAAATTCCCTTAGCCATAAATCGTGATCTTTCTTGGTGGATTAGGAATGGGAACAGTTGTCCTCTTTGAAACTGACACTAATAGAGGAGAGGGATACATATTGTCTCGAATAGATGGTAATTATTCCACTAATTATACAATATGTGAGATATTCTTAGTTTGGAGAAATTTATTTTGAAGTTCTATATAACTAAATATTTTTAAGAGATTCATCAGGTTGTTTTTGATGGTGGGGAGCATGTCATCCTTTTCTAAGGATAGACAATGGTTTGATCAAATTTCTTGATGTATTTATAATGTTTCATACCTCATCATGGTATATCCTAGAGTTTATAATATATACATGGACCTTTAGTGGTAATATTGGTGGGCTGGTATTAGTTGCACTATATACATGTATGTTTCTCAATGCCTCAAATGTCAGTAAGTGAAGGCATGACGTCAAGTTATAAAAATCTTGGATCAACTTCTTGATATCCCATAATAGAAGTTGGAATAAATATATATGGATTTTTTTATGGTTGTTCCTCAGAAAAAGACAGTACATGGAACTATCTAGGTGAATTTTTATTATATTACCAAATCAACTCATTTCCTTGATATCTAGTAGTAGAGTTCGGTTAAGAGGATGAGGCACTTGTATTTACAGTAGATCGCCTAGCTTTATGGGGTACCCTAAATTATTTTTTTTCCAAAAAGTGATGTTTGGTTCACATTAGAGTTTTGGAGAGTTTTTCAGTAGATGTTTGGGACCCAGTTATAGATGAGTATGGCATTTCACCCCAATAAATGTGTCCAAACTCATAAAAATAACTAGGTTTTTAGGATATAATTAGAGCCAACATGTTCGAATTTGGTCACGGTTGATAGGATCACTTACCATTAATGAAGTCCAATTGTAATAATAGTTATCACTCCACTTTTGTAATGGACCCATTTGAAGCTATGTATGAGAGAACATCCAGGTCACCGTTGTACTAGATAGAGATAGGCAATTCATCGGTTATGGGACTAGATATGGATTAGGAAATTATTAATAATGATCAAATTGTCCCTTAGTTGTTGAAGAACACTCATAAATACTGGAAATATTATATAAAACAACATCAAAGACCCTTATATTCTGAGTAGGGATACCATGTGTTCTTGAATCATCAAAATGAGGTTTATAGTGTTTCGGTTGGGGAATCCAGTTATCCTTGAAGTCCATCAGGAAATTTCATATCCTTAAAAGGGTGGGAACGGTTTCATGTTGTGAAGACTTACCCCCACAGTTATACTAGGTGCATGACGTCATCTATGGGTATCAGTTGAGGAGATAGATGCATGACCTATCACATGTTATTGAATGGTCTAAGTTGGATGTCAAGGATTCATCCAAAATTTTAGAGTACCTAGTTTCCATCAAGAATAATCAATAGAGGATCATTTCTAGGTTGTTGATCCCATTTGTGTGAGTTATTAGGAAGTATAAAAAACTCAAACAGATATCATGGGAGTGTAAGAGATAGATGTAAGCTCTATACCCTCACCTTTTGGAGTATGTTTTTTTGGTATGATATCCTTATAGGTTGGGAGAATGTAATGAATTTGGTTTTGACATTAAAATAATATTTATGTTTCTATATTTATATCATGGTTTTATTACAGATTTGGCATGGTCTTATGAGTGTCACAGAACCCCAGAATCGATATATTAAAAATATTAAATAAATTAATCCACACACCCATATTTTTCTAAATAATGGTTTTTTCATTGATTAGAGTATTATATGTGAAATATAATAACCTCAATTAGATCTATAATTTGGGGTTTACTCTTGGAATAATAAAATTTTTATATACATAAGCTTTCAGGTCAAAGTGCAATCATTTGAGGATATGTTAAGTAAATTAAATAATAAGTCTATTTAATTTATTTAAAATTTAGCATTGGATAAATGACTATTTAAACCACATTATAGATAACTCCTACTGTTAGTCACATAAACCTGGGTGATTTTGAGCTATTTAATACATCACTATAAGGAAGGATCATTGAAATTGATAAAATGAGGATCAAGATTCAACAATCGGATTTCTATGGGATTCATCATCGATAATAGAGTTCTTAGATATTTCCAATGATGATAAAATAAAATAATTTCTCAATAGTGATTGAACCAAAAAATAGGTACGTATTTTTAATTTATGGATTCCCCCCCAACTATCTTGATTTCGAGAAAGGATTAATTTACCTATTGTGGATACCAATATTGCCTCATAATTTCTTGTCCTAATCAATTTAAAATTTTGGTTTTACATTATTGATGATGATTTATTCTCTATTCTTTATTCTGTATTAATAAAATCGTTGGTAGAGTCTTTATTTACCAATGGTGATACTAACATTGACATATCATTAGTTTTATCCCATTGATCTTCATGTTCTTCACCATCAGCCTCATTCTGAGAGGGAGTTTGACTATTTTTGGGCATGTTCAAATCGCAATAGAACCCATAGATTCATTTGATGTACATACATATGAACATGATGATTATGGTTCAAATATATTTAGGAAGTGTTCGTTGAAATGATATCTTCATATAGATATAGTTTGGTTTCTTTAGTCTGGTAATATAGTAATTGTAGTCTTAAATGAGGGTTTTTTGGTGATGTAAAGTATGTAAATCGATATATTGTGGTGGAAATTTCATGAATTATGATTCCATAGATGTCTTTGTTTATTGGGAGAATGACCAGAAGCAGCTACATTTTTCTGTTGAAGTTGATGAATCTGGCCTAAAAACATAAATAAACACTATGTAATCTGATGAACACATGTTGTGTATCCTCTTTGTTTGTGACAACTAGGGTTTCTAGATACATTAAATATCATAGGGTGATGTGGTGGCCCGACACACCAAGTAAAACTAGTCAGGTGGCCAAGAATTTTTTTTGTAGAATATTCTTAGGACCTCGGTTGTTCTAATATTCCATGTGGCTCTAAGAACATGTCGTGTATATGGTTTTTTATAATCTATCTAGGGTATTATGATATGGGTGTGTGGGGACATAGTATTATACCCTGAATACAGTAAGGGATAAATTATGTAATGTTCATACACTTATCAAACTTCTATATCTCTTTCATTAGTACTCGGATTTGGGGTTGTGAGTATCCCATTCTAAGTATGATTCCACATAGGATTCAATGGAATAATTTTTTGGAAATTTGAGATACAACACAAGGTAATGAGAGTGGGATACTTCTTCTAGTGACACTTAGATGATGAAATAGTTTGTGCATTATTATTGAAGTGATTATTGGGTCGGTACTTCTATGAAGGTTGAGTTTTCTAATAATGATCCCCCACTACATATATAATGGTATATTCTCTACTCTCCAATATCACAGGGGGGGTAGGTCCTCAATATACCTAGTTAGTAATCCCAATTATTGATCTTTGTTAAGGTGGTATCCCTCCATTTTAGTCATCACTCCCTCAGTTTCGATACCCATTGATGAGGATTAGGGGCCCCATTATAATTCTTTTAAGGTTGTATGTGTTTCGTGGATTTAGAGATTCGATCTATGAGGCTACAGTTTGACTCATATTTCTTAACTTTCTTAGAAGATTGAGATTACTCTCTCTTTGACTGCGTTTTTTATGAGAATATATGTTGCTGGGTTTTCTTTTCTCTCTTGTCTTTGGGGTTGAGATAGCTATCTTATTTATATTACTACCTTTATATTGTTCAGGGCATCCAAATGGGTATGTATATACTCAATAGTGCATGGGCTTTCCTCACACATGTCATGTATTAAATAGATGATAGTTAGATTGGTGATGACTTTGGTGGACCGAGATTAGATGTAGCTCATTTATATTACGATACTATGCCCATGTACGGTGGTCAGTTCTTAATATCATGACAAATATCTCTCTATCTTTTTTCCTAAGCATCATTTTTATGTTAGGGTAATTTCCATTTTTTGGATGTGTATTTTTTTCCCGATTTATTATTGGATCATTTTTTGTACTATGGTTCTTACCTAAAGGTATTTTCATGAATTTTATTAGACTCAAGGTTCTTAAAAATTTATTATAATCCCTAATTAAATTTATGGATACATGTGTGTTAGTGTGTATTGGTACTTTCAGCTTAGGCCATCAATCTTGTGAGATAGGCCTACATGGTGCATGTAAAAATCTCATGAAATGTTAAAAGTGGGATTGGGGTGTCACTATTAACTTACTCAAAAACCATGTGGGCCCTAGATTTTTAATTCGTGATAATACCTAACCATCCCACTAAAAACACAGTGCTAATAGAAAACATTAATCACTACCAATTCATAGCCTACTATGAATGTCATTCTCACTAGTCACCAAAATTTAACCACAATGAGTTCCACACCCTCAAACAACCAAAGGTGCGCTTCCCACTATATCTCTTCTCTTATAACACTCCTCTAGTTCCATGATAAATGGATTCTATAATAAATTTTTTTCACTCCTACCAATTTGCACTCAACCCATTCTAGAATACCCCTATTAAATCCCATGCTCAGAATGACCATAATAAATTCTTCTAATGCATCCCTAATATCACCACCTTCCATAGAGAAACACCTCTCATTCACATAAAAAACATAGGATTCCATTCCTACAAGTGTTCTATCAATTTAATCAGCTATCAACTCACACATGACTTCTCACTAATCCGTAGCGCTAGTGGGAACCATGTATAAAAAATATATACATTCCCTTTCACATTAGTTTTTCCTAAAAATCATGCCAATACTCATTCTCCTTCTACTATGGTAGAGTAAAAAACTGAAAACCCTCTCATAGGTTGTTTTCATATATCCATCTTGATCTCATCCAAACCCAATGGGTATATGATTCCATACTACCTAATCAAAAAACAAAAATCAATCTTCAATGAGTGATGCAGTATTAGACTTAGCTCGCATGCCAAGGAAACTAACAATTCTCTCATTTCATTCAAATCTCATCTAATTAATTCCAATACATTATGATTTACTTTCGAACAATCCATATGAATCATAATCATTCCAAGTCATATTGTACCATCACCCTCTATCAGGGGATCGTTTCCAAACCACAATTATCATTCCAATCTATATCCATCAATGATCTAATAATCTTGGATCAATATTAATTATAAAACATGTATAGTCATCCAACTAATCCTTCACCCTAAAACCATCCTTGATACATAAATTACTTGGTGAACATTATATTGCGAAAGCTCAAGGAATCTCACATTACTTTTTTTCACCCACAAATTTGTATCCATTACCTCAGGGAAACATGTTCCAATATTGAACCATCTATTATGAATATCTCTCTTATATTGAACCCACTAGGGTCTACCCCTAAGGCATGTAATTCCTACACAATCTAACCAAATTTTTTCATATATCCCTTACATCGAGGGACTATATAGCTGTCGTCATTGAATATCTCACAATAATATCAAAATAAACTATTATAGATGAAAAATATCATCATCTAGTTGAGTAGAAATCTGTTAAAAATTTATATATAAATATTATCTATTTGTTATTATTTACACTTTAAAAAAATAAACCCATACAATCATTGAAATAAATCCCACACATTTATATGAGTTTTATGTGAATCATATATAAGAATTACGCAGTTTATAGATATTTCGCTAAAAACTATGGTCCAAGAGACAAAACCATAAATATTAATCTTAATAAAGGTATAATAAATGATTAAATATGTCAATAAATTTAATTAAAACCAATAAAATTAATCTCATAACACTATTAGACTAAACATCCCTTGGGTGTAATCTATATATAGATTCTAATAAAAGAAATGTGGAAGTGGAAGAAGAGGGAGAGGAATAGAATGTGATGGAGGTGAATGTATTTTATGTCATTAAAGAAAAAAAGGAAAATGATTAAAAATTATTTAAATGAACTGAAATTTAGTAAAATGAATAACCAAAAATTGATAGAAAAAAATAAGAAGAAGAACATACCTCACCCCTTTAGTTAAATGAGTAAGATTAAAAATATATGATGTAACTCATTTATGAACTAGTGTATTAAAAATATAATCATCCTAGTGCGGAAATAAAAACTAATGCTGGAGAGGTTCTAAGAAAAAAAGTAAAATTGGGTATGGAATTTAGTTACAAGATGAATATTTTTAAGATAAAGGATCTCCAACATTTGAGATAAAGTATATGAGGAGTGTAGAAAATTTTAGATTCATCTTAATATTATAACTTTGAAAGAACTAGCAAGTGCTGGAGGGGGTATGCCTACTAGACCATCAAAATTATTCTTCAAAAAAACCTCTAACACTAAAAAATTAAGAGTGTCGTGTTAAAAATCAATCATCCGTCCTCAAATTTGAGTATGAGGAGAATTACGAAGATTTGGTGGATGAATCATTAAATAAAATATTATTAAATTTTTATTTCTATGTTATTTCTCTAAATATTTTCAAAATACATTCCACCTTAACATAATAGAATAAATATTAAAAGAAAAAAGAAGGAGAATATTCATTTTAAATAAGCATAATTTAAATAAATTTAATCAATAAATTATGAAACTTTATTTCATTCTCCCATTATGTTACAAATATTTAATGGTCTATATTAAATACCTTAAAGAAATAACTTCTAGGAGGTAAACATACTTTTTATTTGTTTTTAGGATATAGTTTTATGAAATAAGTTTATGAGGAGAACTCTCCTTATGGTATAATTATCCTATCTATTTGAGATGATTTGTTTTAAACTTAGTAAATGTATATAGCATCTAGAAGACATCGCCACTTAGGGTAATTATTTTGAATTTTTTATAAAATTGATTCAACATGACCATAAATGTTAGAGATATTGATTGATATTTTCAAATGTCACATTCTTATTAATGTTTTGAGTTGTTTAAGAATGATTGTTGATAAGTTTTTATGTTCTTGATATATATTATTAAAGCCTTTATTTAGTAAACTAACTACTAATTTTCATTCCATGAACTAAATGACCAACTTAATATGATTCTTACTACTAAGAAGGTCATAGGCTTATTTTTAAATATTCCCTCTTATACCCTATTTGAGGAGTGAACTCAGGGTATGAAAAACTACCATAATATTCTTATTAGTCTTATTTTAGCATGATCTCTTTAAGTCATATTAAAATGCTTAAGTCCATTAATTGATTCTATTATATCTCATTATACCTAGATACCCATACAATATCTAATCATGTTGAGACCTATAAAAACCATGTAATACCTTATAAAAATCCACATTCCAAGATTATGTATCATTCTAACCCATATTCATTAGTATCACTTCATGATTTCTTATTTGGGACTTAAATAGTTTGTTTTCTGTTTCATGTTTCCATTGGGTGAGAATTCCATAAATGAGTGTGTGGTAAATATCCTGGTTATTTGGGTAAAGGGGTCACATTTGATTTTGATTATTCTAAATTGAGTCCATATAATTTTTAAAAATAAAAGGAAATGAAAGGAAATGAAAGAATAAAAAAATTGTGTATGTGGGATGCCTTTTACTTACATTCATCCAATAATACTTCCTGTTTTTTATAATATATATTCTAATTGTTATCAAAACAATATTGGTGTTGGTGATTCAGGTGATATTTCATTTGAATTACATTGATGGGATGGTTTTTTTACACACTTTCCACTAAAAATTTTAGGGGAAGAAATTTAAGATAAAAATGACGATTTTTATCACTATTTTATATGTTCTTATTATGAAACTCATTTAAGATGAAAAGAATGATATGGGGAAGGATTTATATTAATGAGGAAATAATTTCATTGACCGTTATATAAATATCTGTAATTATTCTTTAATAATTAACCCTACCTTTTTCAAACTATCATTTTAGTTTTTACATCATAACCCACCAACCTTTGGACTCATATCTATTAGAATATTAAATACAAAGTCCTCATGATTTTTTTTTAATTTATATGTGAATATGTAAAATAAAGTTTTTATTTGGATAGAGTTAATATTTCTTTAGATTTATTATAACTCCAATAATAAGTTCTCAAGTGGTATTTTGTGGAGGTAGATCATTACTGTAATGCTTTTTGATAGGGGAAAAATATTTGAGTGAAAAGTGGAAATGTACAGAGTATAGAATCATATATGAGACATGATTTAGAAAATACTCATTGAGTATGTTTGGTTATTTTAAAAACATTGCATTTAAATTTTTATATAATAACATGAAAATTTGGATGTTTTTCTTTTTTGAGATATGGACCATAATTGTTAAATATTTTGATATTTTTTTATAAGGACATGAAATTTTTTTATTGTAGATGAATTTTATGTCACCATTTTGAATATATATTTTTAATAGTTTTTATAAATGTTTTCATTGGGTTTTAATTATGAAATGGGATATTGTCGTATAATTATATTTTTTATATGTTTTTATAGTATAGTCCTTATTGTAGGGATTTATAGAGTAATCTATAATAAAAGTATGAAAATTTGAATTTTGGGAACTTATAAAAGTTTTCTTCATACTAGTATTTGTTGGGGCGTGACTGGGTTAGAGATGACTGTGTGTAGAGTTATAGGTAGAAATGATGAATTTATATCAATGGTTATATTTCTAAGAATATATTCCACAAGCCATGATTTAGGTTATTAGTTAAGAAGGCTGATATATGTAGAAGTAATTCATTTCATGACCATCTCTTCATTGAAGAATTCAGATAGAATTCTTGGAAGATCACCCCAGAATTCTCATGTTGTGACTCACACTATATGTCGCAAACCACTAGGTGTATCATAAAAGTAATTATATCTTTTCTAGTTTTATGAAGGATTTATATTGAGGACATTGAGGATATTTTGAATCTCAAAATGAAATATTTTTAGTTCATTCCGTGAGAATTGGTTCACATTGGGACATGTATGAGAAAGAGTTTTCAAGAGAAGGATTAATTAGTCACACTGTGAGTCGATTTTCATGTCATGAGTATGTCCAGTTTCCATAGTCATATAGATCGATTTTTCCATATATTTTTGGGATTTTATGCTATGTCAAGTGTGGTATTTTAGGAATATCCTAAATGGATTTGAAGGGAAAGCATAATAACATGGAGTGGGAGACTTCAGCCACTAAGGAGATGCTCCTAGGTTTTTTACCTGAGGAAGACTCATAGTTATGTTTCTTTCTTTTACTTCTAATTTTCATGTTGTTTCGCTATTTTACCACAGTGTTGAATATTTTTTACTATTTTAATTAAATTTACTTTTCATCATCTCTATTATATAATTTCTTTTATGGTGTATGTATTATTCATCCTGGATAACCACATGGCGATGATTGGTTAACCCATAAGAGAGAGTGGGGTCAATTAAATTCAGTATATTCCAACATGATTAAATTATTTCATTATACATGGGATGATATTATTCAAATAGTTTTTTATTGGGACTCTTTTTTATCATATTGTTTATCAAATCATTCACCTTGTTTATTTAATAGATAAAAAATCCAACATGATAAGGTTGATTAATACATCATCATTGAATTATATTATTCTTCTACCAAAAGATTGACTTATTACATTCTAATAGATTTGGATTTTTTTGATTAAGATGGTTATAGATCTAGTGTAGTTTCAATATTAATGGACCAAATTGTTATAGTATGCAACTAATGATCATGAAACTATTGATTCTAGTTATTTTTTGAGTGATGTTTAATTATTTATTTAGTTAAACTACCTTTAAAAAATGATTCCCCTCTATTCATCTGTTTTTTCCTTTGGTTCACTATTCATTTTGTTTCTCTAGGTTAATAGTTTAATTTAGTAAAATTGAGTGTCGATATCCTTTATATGTTATGATGACATAACATTTTATTAATAGTTGTCATTGGGATTCCAAGTTTCCTATTGGTTGGAATTCGATATCCACATTCCTATACGAATATTTTATATCTTTAGTGATTTTTTTCATGAAATACAAATTCTAAAAATTGGAAGCCTATCAGAGGTAACAACACTAGTGGGAGATATAATGTTAATGTAATTTTACCTATATAGTCCAGGTCACCATCCCTAAAGAACATAGGATACAGAGAGGAGTATTATGCAGGGGTTAAAAAACTCTAAAAATAGATCACATGTGGAGCGTTGTTACCTCCCCATGGGAAAACCAATTTATAATTTATAATTAATGGTAATAAAGTCCATAAATCTACTAAAATATAATATAATTATATGAGTAACTAGGTCAAACCATGAGGAACACAAAATCCCAGTGAAAACTATTCATCAAATGTTAAGTTGAAAAAATATTATCAGAATCATGTCACACAATTTTCATTAATAAAAATTATTGAAATAAATACTAAATGGAAATAAATTAAATCATAGAGAAAATAAAAAGAGAGCTTAACTGGTTTTAAAATGTGGTTTTATAAATATATTATTTAATTTTACTCAACAAATAATAAAACTTCATAGATGCTTGATCATTAAATGTTTTTTGATAATAATTTCCTCAATTACTAATTAAACTACCCTATAATTCTAACCCTTTAGTTTTTTAATACCAAAATAACTTCAATTTAGTATGTCAAATGATATTACTGAAGAATAATCCAATTCAGTTATCATTAATTAATTACCTTTGATATATATCAAACACACAAGATCGTTGATTTAATGAAAAATATGATAAATGTGAGTAATAACAAAATACTATATGAATAAGATCATCCCATGTACAATGAAATAATTTAAGAATGTTGTAAAAGACACACTATAATTGATTCCTCTTCCTCTTATGGGTTATCCAATCATCATTGAGTGGCCTTCAAGGATGAATATTAATTGCTCCATAGAAGATATAATATAATATAGATAGAGAATAGAGAATTGAATTAGAAGCATGAAAAATATTTATCATCAAAACAAAATAGTGAAACTATAGAAAAAACATAAATAAAATTGAAAAAACATATCTATGAGTCTTCTAGAGGATGAAAACCTATCAGCAATCTCTTGGTTTCTAAAATTTCCCATTCTTGGTAGTCATTTATTCCATTTATTTTCACTTTATGTCATGCTTTAAATCCCAAGGTTGACATTGATCAAAATCCACAAAAAATATGGAAAATATAAATCTCTTTTAATACTGATACTCAACGTACTCATAGCATGATAAGTGACTCCTGAAATGAATAGTTTTACCTCCACTCCAAAACTAATTTGCTTAAAACATGTCATAGAGTGAATATATTTTCAAATCATGAACTAAAAATACCTATTTTATAATTCCAAATATCTATGAAATTCACCACACAAAAAAACTCTAAAATGTCAGTCCAGATATGATTCCATTGAATATAGAATAGGTGGTTCATAGTGTTTAGTATGAGTCACATACTTATGAATCTAATTATTTCTTCCTATAATTTTGTTTGAAACTCAATATAGTGTGAATAGATATTTAGAGTGTTATTGAGTCTACATAGATTTACCTTGTGTGCCACTAACCTAAGTTGTGGTGTGAGGAATTTAATCACATCACGATCCACCATTAACTCTTATTCCTTATTTATATTTATCTTATTCCTCTTGATTAATGATATGAAATGAAGATTATTGGTGGGAAGTCCCTACCAAATCATGTACATAGTCATTCTCTAACCCAGTCGCACCATGAATAGGCACATCATGGCAAGAACTCTCTATAACTTCTCAAAATTCAATTTTTCTTCCCTTTCATCCACATCAAACTATAGATTATACCAATTAAATATCTATCCTAAAAACATATACAATATTATAATAACATATGAATATCCAATTTCATAATCAAACCCCAATGAAAACACATATAAAAAATATTGGATATATATATAATAGTGGTATCAAATTATCTCATCAATTGACTTAATTATCCTTTAGTATCATTCTTGTGTACTCCATGGAACTATCACCAAATTACATAGGATAAAAATATGTGTCAAATTCATGGGTAATAAAAAAATCCAAAAATTAATCAACTATATAGAAAATGGATCACCTGTGGAGCATCATTACCATCTTTCCGGAAAACCAATTTATGATTTATAGTGAATGATAACAAAAAACATTACAGTTTCTAAAAACTAGTATAGGAATATGAGTCTAGAGTTACATTCCAAAAGTAATAGGTAATATGAGCCATAAATCTCAACCAAATTTCATTTTACCACGATCTTGTTAGGATTGTGACACACAATTTTAATTAATGAAATTTATAAATGTAAAGACTCAAATAAAGTAAACTAAAGCATAGAGAAAAAAGGAGAGTGGGGAACTACTTTCAAAAGGGGGTTTTCTAAATAAATAATTCAACTTCACTCACAAAATAATTATACTTAAAATATGAATAATCATTAAATGTGTTTGATAATAATTAAACCAATTTATAATAAATCTACTCTTTCATTATAACCCTATTGATATGAAATACCAAAATATCTAGAATATAGTAATTCAATATGTATTATAGAAGAATAATCTAATTCAGTAATTGTGAATTAATTACCTTTATCATGATATGTTTCAATATCTATGAAACACACTAGGTCATTAATTTAAAAAAAATATGATAATTTTGAGTCATAACACAATACTATCTGAATAAGATCATCGCACAAATAATGAAAGAATTTAAGCATGTTGGTACACACCCATATTATCCAATCCCACACTCTCCTATAGGTCACCCAATCATCATTGAGTGTTCATTGTCAATGAATAATTGATGATATAAAAGAGATAGAATATAATATATATGAAGAAAATTGTAATGAATTTAAATGTTTAAAAAAATATTTAACACTATATAAAAATAGAAAACTTATTGGAAAATCATAAAAACCTAACTATGAGTCTTCCTTAGTATATCCTCACTGGTCGAACTCTCTCATACCTAGGGTTGAGTTTTCCCTTTAATTCACTTTATGTTGTACATTAAATCCCATGCTTTACATATCTAGAAATCCTTTCAAATTAAGGAAAATTAAATCACTTTGAATATAGAAACTCACCATACTCGATGTGTGAAATTTCAAGGCATGAAATGATTTTCATGACTTGAACTAAAATAACTATTTTTGTAATTCCAAATATCCTCAAAGTTCTCCACATAAATCTTTGGAAGACCATCCAAGATATGATTCCTTTGACTATAGAGAATATGGTTCATGGTGTGTACTGTGAGTTGTAGAATGCGGATTCCTTATTGTTCATTTGAGATTTCTATCAATCTATCGTTACAAAATGAACATATAGAAACTGTTTGGATGATTCTACACTACTTCACCTTGTGCACTGCTAACCCTTTTCATAAAGTGAGGAAATTATTCATAGAACGAATCACCATTGACAAATATTCTTAATTTCTATTCAAATCATTCCTCTAGTGTCGTGTAGTGACATAATGTGTCCCATTGAAAAGTATATCTAGATATTAGAACTTAATCAGTCTCCAACCAAGTTATGTCATGGATAGGTCTATCGTATTACAAACTCTCAACATCTTTTCAAAATTCCATTTTTATTCCTTTTCCTCTATATTACTCTATAAATCATTGAAAGAAATATTTTCCATCAAAAAATATAAAAAAATAATCACAAGGGAATATTCTATTTTATAATCAAAACCCAATGAAAACATATAAAAAAATATTGAATATATATAGAATGGATGTATCAAATTCCTCCTTGATTCACATAATTAACCATTATTTATTAAAAATTCTCTCCTCCACCAAATTAACATTTTTATTTTCCAAAATTTTTAAGGGAAAAATGAGAACCCTCATTGATAAAATGGATCAAGAATTAAAGGATAAAACTGACTTATTAAACACAAGTTTAAGGCGATTGGAATCTCCATACCTAAATTGATTCTTGGGAAAGGAACTAACATGGAAGTCTGGATCAGCCTCTAGGATTTCTTTATAATGTCTTTCTAGATAATCCCAAGCTTTCATATACTCATATTTGATAATCATATTCATGTGAAAGCCTCTAATCAGTATGTGGTCTTTCTTATCAATGTAATTGGCTTTCACTCGAGTAATTTACACTTGGATTAATCTTCCCATCATTTGATCAATATCTTCCCTCATATAATTGATCACAAGAGATGAATCCTTCATTTATTTACAAGAATGCATCAGTAATTCCATTTTCTTATCCACCTTCACATCCTTCAGGCCCTATAATTTTCCCAGGGGACCTTCCTCACACCGTTGTCCAGAGGGAATGGTATCCTCCACCACCGACATTACCTCCTTAGATTGTATGTTCATCTCCTCATGTTGGTCATTTGCCTTTGATGATTCTTCCTCTTTCTCTTAGGTCTTGATTACATATCCTTGCTGAACTACCTCTCGTGCCATTGTAAGGATCACATGATCTTTGAGTTTCCCCTCTTTTTTGGTAGACCAGGCCTCCATCGATCTAGGGAGGTAGGATTAATATTTAATCCCCTTTGGTTTTAGATTCCTAGAGACAATGCAGCTCCATGGGTCTATGTTTTCTTTATTTCCATTCTTCCTTATTTAACTATGCAGGCCTTTGGTGGCCCTTCCCAATCCATTACCATCTTAGAGTTTTCCAACGCCATCAGACTCAGTCTCAGAGGGAAATTTGGGATTTCCTTAATACTCTTCCTCATTACTCAAACTTTCAAACTGGTTGTTTATCTTTATATAGGACAAGGTCATCCTCAGATTGGTTTCATATTTGGAATTCAGTAACCTTAGTTTACCATATGAAGTCTTCTGCTACTATTTTCCCTCTATATCCCTACTCTTTCTAGTAGATTGAATCCCCCTTTTTTAGTTGCATCTACTACCAGCACGCACTGCCATAGAATAGGTGCGTGAATTTAGAACCTCCTCACCATTGAAAATTCGACCAAATTCTCCAATAGAGTCCTCCATAACTGGAGTTTTCGCACCTAAACCTTGTCCTGTATAAGGTGCCACCTCCCACAGAGACCCTTCTAAAGCATTCTGGCTTCCTGGAATACAAGATTTCTTAGGCCCTGAAGCATTCTTCACCCCATTAGGAAAAACCAGGTCCTACTTCAGACGCCTGAAGATGTTTGCAACTGTTGGGTTGGGCCCCCTCTTCCCTACCACACAAAGGGTGTTTTTGGTAGCATCGGTCATCAAGTGTGAATTAGAGGGAGGAATGGTCACCTATGTTAAGGCTAAAAAAATTTCTACTCGGAGCTGCTTGACTGAACCTTTCCAACATCAAAACCACCCCCTCCTTTGAGGTCTATTCTTGGATGAGACTACACCCTCACTGGCATACTGAATCCAAGTGACCAAGAAAACCATATATGCTATAATAATCTTTACATGTTTCATTGTATACCTTCTAGTTCCACATTAGTTCACCTTCAATATCGATGAAAATGTAGTCCATTGGGCCCTTCGACACATCATCTTCAACGCAGATCCTCAAAGAGACTCTATGGACAAAACCATTGGTATGAGAATCAGAGTAGATGTAGCACCCTACCATGTTTCCAATCAACGAGAGAATCGCCTGAATCTAGAATGCTAAAGTGATTCTGGTAATAGAAAACCAGAGCAAAGAGCAGAGAGAATCTCGAATCAAGTGGATGTCGAAGGACCACCAAAAGAGGGAAAAACAAAAACCCTCCAAACATCACAGAGAAGATTCCAAAGAACAAAACAAGACATATTCAATATAGAAGGTGATATAAATATGATTCACGTCTAGAAGTCCAAGAATCACACATTCCTGTAGATTACAAGATGACTACATAAACATGTAAATAGCATCAACAGATGGATGTTCTTACTAAATCTGGCCACCAGAGTGAGCTTAAAGAGGGTTGAAGCATCCATGAACTACAATGAAGAAATTGGGACAAAGATAACCTCATACATGCAATATTTTACCTTAGGGATGACATAGATTAAACGAATGAAAGGTAGGGATGATAGGTCAGTGAAAGGGGAGAAGTTGGGGTTACAGGAAGGAATCGAAGTCGAAGGAGAATCAACCCCCCTCCTCGGCTGTAGAGAACTGAGAAGGGCCAGCAGCACCGCGACCATGACCTCCTACATTGGGGAGAAGGAAAGCGAGAGAGTAAGCAAGATCTTCATTCCCCATGTATAATCCATTCCTTTTAAAAATACCCTTATAGGTTAACATTATAACTTTCCACGTGCTACATTTATATAGTTATCTATACTTATTTTGATTTTCCTATAAATTTTTAAATTTTTCTACCCCATGAGAATTAATGAAACCTTGTTGGAATTTCAATTTCTATTATTGTTGATGGGAAGTACTATCAATTGACATGGAGGTCAACCCATGAGTAGAATTAAAGGACCATTCCATAAGAAGAGTGAAAAATATAACATACAGCACTTATACAACATAAAAATAGCAACCGCTATAAGTAGATAAGGAAACAAAAAAGGAATATAATAAGGGGAATATGATATTAAAGATCATAAATAAAGGTAAATCCACACCACTCTAAAATTCATCATTTCCATTTCCAAAAAGGATGAAATTGGTAAAATTAAAACATAAAAAGTTATTTTTTATGATCATTTTAATAAACTCAACATTAACATCCATTTTAATAAACTTTTATCGCACATAACTACCTAATCAAAATTAATGAATGATTTGGCCTCAAATAAGAAAAATATGGAGAAAATTAACACAATACCACTCATCATGGAGCATTCAACTATGGTTTTGATAGATTTATTAAAGAAGAAACAAGACATGGGTAGATTTTATATTCCAATTAACATTGGTTTTAATAAATTTGGAATAGATTTGTGTAATTTGGGTGAATGTGTAAACATTATTCCCAATACTACATTTAAAAACATGGTATTGGGGGACATGAAGACCAAAATAGTTTATATTCCACTGTATGATTCAAAGATAAGGAATCCATGATTGTTGATTGAGGATATATTGGTAGAAGCAGAAACATTAATCTTCATATTATATTTCCTAGTGTATGAATTGGATTAAGAGAGTACACCACTCATACTAGGAATTACACTAATGGACATGGGGAGATCTCTAATTGATGTAAAAAATGGAGAGTTTTTTTTAAATTTGGTGGTGAGTAGGTAAAGTTAAATATTTTTTGTTCGATGAAAATTATGATGTGAAAGAGGATGATCTAGATGAGAAAAATAAGCTGGAATCTAAATAGGTGGTTGTAATTGAGTAAATCAAATAGTTAGTTGTTTTATGAATAAATAAAAGGAAAAAATACTAAAAAGAAATGAATAAAACCAAGAGAAATAATTTAAGCTTATGGAAGGAAATATGTACTAGGAATTTTCAAAGATTATAAAAAGGTTTTGTTAGTGCATGATCTAAATTTTTAATATTTAGGACAAACAAAACACTGGTGGATTCGATCCATGAAATGTAAAATTTTCTACCCAATGGAAGAGTGAAGTTGGTTTAATATAATGGAAAAGGACCCATTTATTTTTATTAGTCTCAAATCAGACCATTTCATGGTCCAAATAGGGTAATCTGTCCACAATCATCCATCAATTGGGTAAAAAGGAGGTAAGGATAAGCTGACAACATTAAAAATATCTCTTTTGTGGTGAATCTTGATTTTTTTATATTTCTATAAGTTATATGAATTATGAATTTTATAAGATGTTGGATAACTTCCCCTATTTATTTTTCATCTTAATGAATATATAATATTCTCTCATTGAATTTTGTTAGGACTATCAATAAAAAAGGAATAAGAAGAAGAAGTGGAATGCATGACTCTTTTAAAGGGGAGTATGAGTTTTAATTTTATGTTTTTTTCATAATATATCATTCATTATTTTGATTTTTTTTAGTTTTAAACTAAATGTGTATACCCCATTTGGATTCTTGTTTTATTTTTTATCTATGAGTAAAAAAGTCTCATAAAAAACCCATCATAAATTTTTTAAAAATTGATTATTAATTTGATTATAAGAATGAAATGGGGGATGAAAATGTAAAGACAAACATAGGGGGTGGACTTAATGAATCATGATTTAGGGGATTGGTTTATTTTTGTAGATGATATTTCTCTTATAATTGATATGTAATTATTTTTATGAAATTTATGTGGATTAGTTTATTGTGATTATATATTCCCTGATTGATTGTCTCTTTTATCATATGTTTCCATTCCTAAGAGTCCTCTAGATCTAATTTTTCACACACTTTTTAAAAAAAATTCATTACAGATACTCGTGAATGTTTTAATTTTAGAACTTCATTTGTATATTGTGAAAGCCATGGATGTATAAATTCACATTTAATATGATTGAGGAATTTTTATTGTTATGCCCCAATTTTCATAGAGATAACCTTTTACATTGTATCCTTATTTTTATCCCCTATAATACATGAATGAACATATTCGGAAAGATAATCATTATAGAAATATTTTACCCATCTTATGCCTACTCAAAGTGTTTTTCAGGATATTCAATTGAACAAGTGTGTGGGGAATTTTGCCATGGTTTAAAGGGATGTGTTCATTGAATAGAATATGTGTGGTGTCTAATGGGTTGTGGGAAGGTTTATTCATAACATATAATTGTATTAAATTTTTACCCCTTATGAAAAAAATGAAATAAAAAATGGGTTGTGTCTTTGGAATTTCAAAAATCAATATTATGTCAAACTATGATCTTGTTATAACTATTACAATTATTTTTTCATTGAGATAAAATATGGGTTGGGAGGGGCAGTTTTGGGATACTAATATGAACCATTGGTCCCCCATATATATATATTAAAATTATCATAATCATTAAAAAGAAATATATAAGACAAAAATTCTTGGGGAACTGTGAATCATTATCCAAAACACCATAGTTCCACCCTTTTTTCATGTCATCCCCCTTAGACAGACTCTCAACCATTGTTTGTTCTGCATTATTTCACTAACACCACATTGGGCCACCAGAACCATTGTCTCTATTTTCAATGCTCGGGATCATATCCAATAAGAATAGTGAAGATTGAGACAACATTGGAAACACTCTTAAAGATTATGAAACCCCATGTATAGACACTATGGGGTCCTGAGATTCCATGCATTGACATGTGATCTTGGTGAAGCCACTACCAAGTGTAGAAGTGGGTGAGGGTGATAATAAAGTATTGATTTATCACTACTCCCACTTTATATGGGGAGATTGAGCTACAAAAGGAGATCTTGGAAGATTAAATTACTTTTCCAAATTCAATGAATATACTCATTTAATGCATTTTTTCTTTGATATTTGAATGATGTGACATAGAATAGGAATATTTTTGGAGTTCTTTCAAAACAAAAATGATCTATTTCATACTGTGAACATACCAGGAAACAATTATTGATTTTTGGTGTATTGTTATTCACACCATGAAAAAGGTTTTATGGTGTGGGGATAAAGATATTGAATTATTAAAGATATATAATATTATTTTTCTTTCAAGATAAAGCTTTGACATCATGAACTACACATTCCATGCATAGAATGTGGATGTTGGGAGTGGTTCTTGTTGTGACCACTATTCACACCATGAATGATTAAATCGGTAAAAAACTATAATTACAGTCTATGTATATTTTTATAAATAATTAAAGTAAATCTTACCATTGGGATCATGTAATAATTGGAAGAAGATGTAGGATATCTTTTGTGGTAAAAATTATCCTTTGATATATATTATGCATATAAATATATAAGGGAATCCATTGAGAAGGAGGGTCTAAACCTGGATCCAAACCTAGAGATTATTGTTGCTTTAATCAGACTTTCTACTATGGGTTGGCTTTTATATTATTTTTATACTTTATTATGAATAAAATTATGGGGTAAATTTTATTATTCCAAGCATTATTTAGAGATTAGATCAATGAAAATTCAATGATATGGTGAGAGGGTGAATCAGAGGTCTATATTCTTTATAAAAATAGTTATTACCAATTTAATATTTTTAGTTAGTTAAAGCCTTGATCCAATATTATTGTGTCTCTCAAAATCACCCTGATTAAAGTTGTAAATCAAGTTTATAAAATATAAGGATTTACATGCTTTTTTAAAAAGACATAATCATTGTTGTGTTAGTTATTCCCCCTAACACGGATTCTCCACTATATCAGAAGTTTATTAAAAACATTAGTTTCTTATTACCACCAATTAAAATTTGGTTATACCCCTCAACATTAATCCACCTTCATTAGTTGGTTATACCACAAAATGCATCTTCGTCTTCAGTGATTAGACATCCCCTCTAATCACAATCATCCAATAACTAGTTATTAACTTAGATGTATCCTTCAACTGATGACAGCTCAATCCAATGTAGAATGATCCTTTTTATGATCCACATAAATGGGATTTCTAGATCACACTTTCATGCATACAATTCATGTAACTTTATATAGATATTGGTCATTCTCCAAAAAATATGATCACTAGTATCAAATGTATTTTTTATTGAAAGTCTACGCGGTCTTTTCATCCTTTCGATGATGAAGTATCAGCCTCACTAAATATTTGTAAGAGGTTCAAATAAATTCCACAATATTATAATATGCAAGACAATACTTTTCACAATATCAATTAATTCTCTTCTATAATTCTCAACATGAAACCCAAGCACATATAAATTCTCCCATTATTATTTTTTGTGAAATCTAAACCCATATTTATTCTGTTTGGTTTGTATTTAGGTTTTTATTCTTTCACATGTTCATGTGAAATTTTACTATCCACTTTCTTCCTTCACAATTAATTGAACTCCTCACCTAAACCTCAGGCATTTTTATGTTATGAAAATCCTTGGTGAAAGAGCAGGATCACTATTCTTATCATTGCAAGTATATCGTGCATGTTTTATCATAATTCCAAATTCTGTTTCATCGCGTATTATTATACAAGGTATCTTACAGAGTTCATGAAAACCAGGATGATAACACGTAAGGATATCATACAATACCGAATTGAGTCATGAATTAATTTATTTTTGATTCTATTTGAATGTTTCAAACCATAGTTCTAATTCACATTGGATCTCTTCATCGTGACAGTAGAGAACCTATCAAAACATCTTTGAGACAAAATGGTTTTCAGGGTTCTATGGTTTCTTCAAGAGATTGTAGCTCTTATCAATTGATTGGAAAGAACTCCCTCCGCATGTCCTCTGTTTATATAGGTGATTTCCACCACCTCAACCTCCGATACTAACACTAATTCAAAGAACTATTTTTATGACATGTCACAATTTTTATAAAAACCTGAATCATTCAATAATACTCAAATATATTACACCATATTTCATGGCATCTTTTCTTATGAGACCAACTCCTCATGTTTATGTGATAAATATCATGTGATTTGTCACTTCCTGGAAGCTTGAACATATCCACTAAAATCGGATGCATGAACATCCACTAACAACATTTACATTTGGAAGAATCAAATTCTTTGAATATTCACGATATTAGAATAACCATGGAGAGCTTGACTATAGTGATGGAAGTCATTGTATTGATTACTCTAGTGTATAGGAACTCTCCAAAAATGGGAGATTGGAGATGATGCCCTTATTAGAAAACATAATTGAGATGAATCCCATATGATGTCTAATGAATTGTCTATAAAATTTTAAAGGGGGTGAACAATACTTGTATCTACCATTATCACATATCTTACATTCACCCAATTTGTCTCTCCCAAATATAATTCCACTTATTCTTGGCATATCGGTGAGTAGAATGGGGTCTGCACCCCTAATGACACTGCACACACCTGCCTCTCAGGCTACGTTGAAAAATGATGGCCCATCAAAACCTCTTTATGTGCTTTTCATGTTCCTTTCACACACTCTATCATGATATGTGGGAAATATGAATTTCAAATATCACAAACCTACTTTTGAAAGATGTCCAGGTCAATTTCCTCTCATGTTGTTGACCCCTATGGTCCCATATGTGGTTGAAGTGATCTTCAGTTTTCCCATGGTTGGACATATTTTTGTGAACAATTAGAAAATTAATAAGTGAAATATTTCATATAAAATCATTTTCAAACAATATTCTAAATACTTCCTCATGAAAAATATTTTTTTCATGGTTATCAACAATCATCTACGTTTCAACTAATGTTCAACATTGACGCAATATATTAACATTAATAATAGTTGAAAATCATCAAAATTAGGTCAAGGAGAATTGTTCAATGAATTCATAACAATAGTCCAAGCATCAAAACATAATATATTGGCTTATTTATAACAAATTAAACTTGCTTATAATAATCTCCACCTTTTTATATTGTTATCAATATCTCTTCACAATATAAAATTCAATATGTGTGCTAAATTATTTTCTCCCCCTTATTGAAAATCAAATGAAAAAATAAGTGGGGGGGATTCAACATAACATAAAGAATGTAACTAAATTCTTTCTAAAAGTAATGTGATTTTAGTTAGTCAACTCTATGTATATATGGTTTAACAAATCATATAAAACGAGAGTGATATTAGTAAAGCATCAATGTTTTCCTTAATGAATGTTTATATTTGATGTCATACTAAATCTCATTCAGCTTCTTCATTTCAATGTATATTTTATAATGTTTTCAAAGATATATCTTGCACACAACTTAAAATATGCATCAAAACATTTCAAGTGCATAAAAGTTTACTCCCCCTACTACTCATTTCTCTCATGATCCATCACTCCCCCTTGAGAAGTAGTTTCACATAATCAAGGAAGATGTTAATATGTGATGATAATACCTAAGCATCACTGTTACTACCCATAAATGGATACACTCCATTAATTATCATAGAAATAGGTGTTATCCATGATGAATAACTCTTATCCTTCAATTATATTCTTGTTAGTTCATATAAAAATTAATTGAATATGGAGGGATCTCAAATGTCCTTTGGAGACACTTTCATACTTAGAGTCTCCCCTAAATCAGGGATTATTATTATTATTATATTTATTATAATGTATGATCTATTATTCCTCAATAATTATGACTTCTAATGTGGATGTCTTTTCCTCTTCGGTACTAGAATCATTTCTTTATGCTTGACACATCTTATTAATGTTCTCTTATTGGGTTTTTAGGATTCTCATGCAATGTTTTTTTATATTCCCAGTGTTTTCAATCTTTAAAATTATTAAACCATATTTCTTAAATGACTTCTCATAAAATTTAACTTCTTCAACTATCCCCACATTCTTTCATTTTTACGTGAAAGCTTCTAATATTTCTCTATTTTTTTGATATTCTTACACAATTGGTTGGTCACTATATATTTCTTAACTATCTAACTTCTCTTTCCATTTACATTTTGATCCATCTCACTTGGTAATCTAACTTTTCAATTCTCATCATTGTGGATTTATTTACCATGTATATCACCATATTCATTCAAGCATTCAAATTTTCTCTATGTTGATAGTTTAGATGTTGCATTGGTCATAAGATTCTCTTTCTGATAATCTATTATCAATTTTTAGCATTTATCCTTGATTTATGAATCCTTCTTAGTAGTGACATGTTATAACAGTGCGGATAATATTTATAACCAAACACTTCACAGCACAAGCAGTTTACTCTAGACCTTGATCTTATAGAATGGTACTAATTTTTATATGAAGATTTTCGTTGTTGTCTATTTATAGACTGTGGGTTTCTTTCTTGCGTGGAAACCCTATAGATAAATTAGTCCACTCTTCCTTTATGGAATATGTTTTCATATTAATTATATTAATCACAAATTATTCAATATTTCCTATTAGTCCTACACTATTATATATAGAATATATACCTTGAGAATGATTTAGAGTAGAAACAACATATCTCTCTTTATCCGTCTTCTCATAAGATTATTATGATTCAACGTTATGTTCAATTGTTCTAGTGAAGTATTCTCTCATTTTATGTAAGTCATTTATTGCAGTAAGACACATTGGATGTGTCCCAGATAATTATTTCTCTTTCTCGGTAATCTTTTCACTTAGATCATTAATCATCATTATAAGTTCAACTATCTTCAATTTATATTTGTTTATTATAATCAATAAGTGTTGATTATTTCTAGTCAATCTCTTCCTTTTCAACTAGTTTTTCTTCAATAGTATTCATCTTTATTTTTAACTCGTTCGTGTTTATATTATATGCCCTTGTTTATTTAGGATGTGTCTCCCCATTCTTTAAATGTTAATTATTCATAAATATGATCTTATCAATTTCATTATTAATCCTTTTCTTCGCCTTATTCAGTTATATATTATCCACAAGTTTATCATCAAGATTTTATTTTATCATCCATTTAGGTTAGGTTCTCTTATCACCTTTATCACCGTAAAATGACTCTTTTAATTTCTTGGATTTTCCGATATGACACATAAGACTCTTTAAGATCTTCCATCTTCAAACTCACTACTTGTTGATGAAAATTCATTCATTTCACTAATGATTATATTTCCCTTCTTGGGAGTAAAACACTTCTTATGCTTCTTCCAATTCATTTTCTAGGACTTATTATCTTCTTTATCTGCGTCAATACCAACAGCCTTCTTCTTTGGGTAGTTACCATCAAAATGAACATTTCTTTTTAAATTCCAAAATTTGAGTGATTATTTTCCTTTTCATTTAAATATTATTTTTTTTAAAATCTTTTAAATAAGTAAAACATTTGATTTAAGTCCTCTAAAACGTCCTCATCCTTGGAATCACTTGATTTTGGATCGTCTTTGATTGTATATTTACATTTTATCATGGATTCAAAGGCCATATAATCTCTATCCTTCTTCTTGAATTCTAGTACTTTTATCATTTCATATATTATGAGATTATTTTGATGTTAATTAATTTATAGATCCTATTAATCTTCTTGAGATGCAACCTTAAGATTAAATATATTTGAGAAACTTATCATTATCTTATTCATAATGGTTGAGTCATCCAACTTCTTAAAAAATTATAATCTACTAATAGTCCCATTTACTCGTGTAATGTAATCATAAACAATTTCATCATAAACCATTCTGATATCTTAAAATATGATTCTTCATATCTATGAATTTGTTTAATTTTCTTTAATATTGTATTCGTAACTTCTTCTGAGTTTCTCTTAGATCTAATTGGTTGTTTGAGGAACCATCACTTTATTGTATACCTTTTTTGATAAATCCATGAAAATTACATTTTGATCATTTCCTTCCATATCCAATTTCCTCTTATCTTAAAAATTCAAGGTAGAATTCTCATAATAGGGTGGAAATATCACTTTTTGTGCATATATCACTTCAAACCCAAGTGATAGGAGATACAATGTCATTTTATTTCCCAAATAATGATAGTTATCAACATTAAAAATGGGGAAACCTCTATTGTTTACTGAATTCCAGATCTCTATCATCGGTAGTCTGTTGGATCATTAATAGGTGACTTTCCGTTTGATATCATTTGTAGATATCAAATCAGTGTAAGATCACTGAGAGGGGGCTAAATTAGTGATCCCTTTTCATTTTAAAAATTATTTCTTTTCAATTAATCCTATGTGGCCAATTATATCCTTGATCTACTATTATTTTTTCTCTTAGCCTCACCCTGATTAAAGCTATAAATCAATGTCATAGAACACAAGGATTTACAAGGTTCTATATAAAAACCCACTCTTATAATGTTAGTTATTCCCCACAACATGAATTATAAACTATAGCAGAAGGTGATTACAAACATTAATTTATTATTACCCTAATTCCAATCAGGTTATATCCCAAGATTTAATCCAAATTTATTAGTTGGTTATACCCCCCCCCCCAAATACAAATTCTTCTCTAGTGATTGGTTATACCCCTAAACACAATAATTCGGAACAAATTATACCTCCCAACTACAACCTTCATCTAAATATAGCTTGATCCAATGTGGAAAGATTATTTAATGATTCTCATCCACAAGCTTTATAGGTCAAACGTTCTCATGTATAATTCAAGAACATTTTCTAGAATGAGGGTCTTTTTAAAAAAAATTAAGTTCACCGGTATTTAATTAATTTCCTTAGTGAAACTATACTTGATATTTTCTTACTTATGATTTTGAATTTCTAACCTCACTAAATGTGTTAAAGAGGATTACAAAACTACATCAAAATTATATTATGTAATATAAGACTTTAAACAATATCAATTCATTTCTCCGGGGATTCTCAACATGGAACCCTAGAACATAAAAATACTCCCTTTATTATTTTATGTGAAATATCAACTTTTATTTATTATGTTTAGGTTGTCTTCAATTGTTTATGCTTTCATGTGGGTATGAAAACATGCACTGTCCACTTTCTTCCTTCAATATCACTAAACACCTCACTTAAACCACGTACGTGAATTTTATAACATGTATGTGTATTCCACAAAAATCCTTCATGCATTTGAAGGACCATGGTTCCTCTAAATGAATGTATATTGCGTGCATTTTAGGGAAACTCAAGCTTCTTTTTCATGGAAAATTAGTATACATAGTATCTCACAATCACTATTGGAAAAATGAGTATCTGTGACGGGTTATTTTCAAAGGGGTCCCATCGTAAAAGACTCATTATAGAAAAAACTTTCGTAAATAGTTTTTATTGCAACGGACTGTTGCAAAATACAACTATTTACGATGAGGGAATTTATTGTTGCAAATATTTTCACCAAGTTCATTAAATAACTCATTTTCGACGGGCCCGTCACAAAAAAGTTTTTGAGATGGGAAAGTATACATCTCGCAAGAAAAAATGAAAAAATTATAAATAAAACTAAAAAATATTATTTAAAAATACTATTTTCGACGGGAAAAAATACCCGTCGTAAAAAACATAAAAAAATAAAATTTAAATAATTTAAAAAATTTATAAAATAAAAAATAATATAAAAACTATTTATTTAATAAAAAATTCTCTAATCCATGAGCTAGACATCACATATACATCATCATCTGCTGGTGTAGCTACTCTAGTAAATGACACATCTTCTCCCCCAAATATTGTTGCTATTTTCATCGACACGCCACATTCTTTCTGCACTAGTATACTCATCACAACGTGTGTCGGATTAATGTTTTCTTGATTCATACATGTTCCAAAGACTCAAAATAGTCATAACTACCAGGGTAACCACGTTTCAATTTTATTTCTATGTCGAACTGCTGAGACTGCATATGAACTCAATTTTCTTACCTGGATTTTTTCCTTTTTTTACAAGTAAAAAGATAAGAATAAGCTAATGTGCCCATTATATCATGAGAATTCACCATAATAGGCACATGAGTTTTTTTACTCTCTAGTCCTTTAAAAACGAGAAAGGGTTTTCAGCTAACAACATTGAATCAATATATTGTGTTGTCGGTTCGACTAAGAAAGATGATGAATTTGGAAAACAAGGTTACATTTGCAGAAAGAATCATTTTATAAATTTTGTGGTGTGTTATAGATAGTTGAAAACAAAACATGACTTCCCAACAGATCCGTGAAAAAAATAATTCAATGTAAGATAAAAATGATAAGGTAATTATCTTAAAAATAGTAGATAAAATGATGAAAAAATTAATTAAAAAATTAGTACAAATTATCCTTTTTGTGATGATTTTATCCATTTTTGATGCATTTAATAATTACCATTATTTTTTAGTATTAATTATTACTAATTATTACTAATTATTACTATTTTTTACTATTGATGCCTATTTAGTACTAATTATTGATAATTATTGTTATTTATTACTGATTATTACTATTTATTACTGATTATTACTAATTATTACTAGATATTTCTAACTTCCGCTAATTAATTTAGATTATTTTATGATAATACAAATTATTGATAATTAATCCTAATTGAAAACTAATTATTTCTAATTAATCTTAATTATTACTATTTACTAATAATTATTACTAATTATTATTAATTGACACTAATTAATCCTAATTAATTATAATTATTACTAATTATTACTAATTATTACTAATTATTACTAATTATTACTAGTAATTACTAATTATTACTATTTATTATTAATTATTACGGTTTATTAGTAATTAATACTAATTATTAGTATTTATTACTAATTATTAGTATTTATTACTAATTATTAGTATTTATAAGTATTTATTATTATTTTTTATTATTATTATTTACTAATTATTCTAATATTACTATTTATTCATATTTATTACTAATTTGTAATATTTATTCCTAATTATTACCAATTATTTCTAATTATTAATATTTATTCCTAATTATTACCAATTATTGCTAATTGTTATCTATTATTGCTAATTATTACGAATTATTGCTAATTATTACTCATTGTTACTAATTATTACTAATTATTCCTAATTATTACGATTTATTCCTCATTATTACTATTTATTCGTATTTATTACTATTTATTCCTGTTTATTACTAATTATTTCTAATTATTACTTATTATTGCTCATTATTACTATTTTTGGTAAATGTTTCCAAATATTGCTAATTAGTAGTATTTATTCCTAATTAGTAGTATTTATTCCTAATTATTATTATTTATTCCAAATTATTATAAACTATTGGTAATTATTAATATTTATTCTTAACTATTACAAATTATTTCTAATTTTTAATAATTATTACTAATTATTGCCAGTTATTACTAATATTTACTAATTGTTGCAATTTTTTTGATAATTATTACTAATAGTCACTAGTTATTAGTAATTATTTCTAATTTTTAGTAATTATTGAAAATTATTAGTAATTATTTCTAATTATTAGTAATTATTCCTAATTATCACAAATTATTAGTTTTTATTGCTAATTATTTCTAATTATTTCTAATTATATCTATTTATTGCTCGTTATTTCTATTTATTGCTAATTATTACTAATTATTTCTAATTATAACTAATTGTTGATAATTATTTCTAATTAAGATAATTATTGCTAATTATTGCTAATAATACTAATTATTGCTAATTATTGCTAACTATTGCTAATTATTTCAAATTATTACTAATTATTGCTAACTGTTACTAATTATTCAAAATTATTACTAATTATTGCTAATTATTACTAATTATTGCTAATTATTAATAATTATTTTTTACTAATTATTATTAATTATTAGTAATTTTTGTTAATTATTGCTAATTGTTACTAATTATTACTATTTATTTCTAATTATTATTATTTATTGATATTTATTATTATTTATTTCTAATTATTAGTAATTAGTGCTAATTATTACTAATTAATGGAAATTATTACTAATTATTTATAATTATTAGTAATTATTACTAATTATTACTAATTATTTCTAATTATTAATAATTCTTAGGAATTATTACAAATTAGTATGAATTATTACTCATTATTATGAATTATTAATATTTATTACTATTTATTACAAATTATTACTATTTGTTACTAATTAGTAGTATTTGTTTCTAATTACTAGTATTTCTTAATAATTACTAGTATTTGTTACTAATTACTAGTATTTGTTACTAATTAATATTATTTGTTAATAATTAATAGTATTTGTGACAATTTGTTACTAATTTTTACTAATTTTTACAATTTTTTACTCTTTATTAGTAATTATTACAATATTATTAGTAATTATTCTTATATTAATAGTAATTATTTCAATTTATTAGTATTTTTTACTAATTATTAATATTTAATTTTAATTATTACTAATTATCGCTAATTAATAATAATTAGTGTTAAATACGGTTAAATACTGCTAATTACCGGTACTAATTACTACTTACTGATAATAATTTATTTTCATTACTAATTATTGTTAATAATTCCAAATTACCACTAATTATTAACAAGTATCACTAAAAATTCCATTTTATTACTACAAATAAATACTGATAACAAAACAATCTAAATCTAATTTAATTACAACAAATTAACAATAACAAAAATTAATATAAAAAATGAAATAAATATTAAACTAAATAAAACATAAATACCATTAAACATGATCTGTTATAGGTGTAGATGACTTCAAAATCTTTTAGTAAAAATAATTAACTCAGAGAAATTTTAACTCTAAAATTAGAGTTTAGAAAAAGAGAGAAACTGGGAATAGAGAGGGAGAAAGAAAAAACATTTGGGGGTATAAATAGGTTAGATTATTTTTTATGGAAGTATTTGCGATGGGAGACCCATCACAAATAGCAGCATTTGCGACGGGTCCCGTCGCATATACCTTCAGCTGTAATAATTATGGTCGGCAGTTAAAAATGTATTTGTGATGGGTCCACTCACAAATAATGACCTGCCGACACACATTTTGCGATGGGACCCATCACAAATAGTGACAAGCCGACATAGTTTTTGCGACGAGGGAAAATCCCATTCGAAAATTAATTTACCATCGACGGTTATTTGCGACGGGGGTGCCTCCCCATCGCCAATAATATTTACAGTCATTGGGTATTTGCGACGTGGAGGCACCCCCCATCACAAATACCCTTCCCGCGGTTTGGCGGGGAATCTGTGCCAAACCTTTGGCGACGAGACCCCTTTTCCAGTCACAAATAGTTAGTTATTTGCGACGGGATGATATCCTTTTCGCAAATAACCTTTTCAATGGGCTTTTTTCAACTATATCTATTCCCGTCACAAATAATCTGTAGCAAAAGGTCATTTTTCCATAGTGAATCTTTGTGAGAACTAGGATGGATAACATGTAAGGATATCATGAAATCCCAAATGGATTCAGGGTAAATGTTCTTAAAAAACTAATTGAGTGTGTGAAACATGATTTAAATGCTCATGGGTTCTCTTTTTTATGATATTAGAGTGCTTCATAGAACCAATTCATGAAACATAGAGTTTCATGGCACTCTAGTTTTCATTTGAAAATGTGATATCTTCCCAATTGATTGATAGGAACGCACTTTTCCCTACCTCTCTTTATATAGGTGAGTTCCACCACCTCATCCATTAATATTCATTTGGTGTCAAATCTTTTCTTCTTATGTTGTGTCACTATTTTCATAATCACCTAAATTATTTGGCATTCATTACTTATTTTACACCATAATTGATGGAATCGTTTCTTAAATTTTGAACTCCTCATAAGAATGTGATTAAGATAATATTCTTCATCACATCTTGGAAGCTCGAACATATCCATACAAATTGGATGCACGAATAGTCTCTTAAAATTATGATTCCATTTGATAGAGTTAACTTCATTGAATATTTTCAAGAATGTAATATGATGATTTCATGTGCGGTGGTTCTCACCCTCATCCCTTCGAAATATTGATCTCAAAATAACCATGGAGAGCTCGGGTTCAATGATATTGATTTCTGAATTTATTTCTTCAGCATAAAGTAACTCTCTTGCATCAATAAGTTGAAGATGATGGCCTCATTCGATCATATGATTGAGATCAATCCCATCCAATAGCCAGTGAAATTTCTAAAAAAAATTATATCAGTTGAACAATGGGGACTAACACCCTGAACCGCCATCACCCTTAGCCTTCCCTTTACTTGTGTCAAGCATAAGAAGGTCTACTTACACCCAAGGGGTGTAATTAAGGTGTGACCCTAAGTCTAATACGATATCACCAGATGATTCCAAAGAGCATGCAATACAATGTGAACAAAATAAAAATTTTAATTCACAATGTGAAACACTGTTAAAATTCAAAGAAATGCAACTTTCAAATGAAAACAGTTTTAAATCCAAGAATTTATGAATGTTAACACATTAAATAGAAATGTGAGATACTATAAAGTGCTGCCAAAAACACCCCACAAAAATGGTAAATACCAAAAATCCAATGTGCAACAAAATCGGGAATGCCCCTAAGCACTAGGTTGTCTCGGGCCCAATGTACCTCGTACCTCGGTGTAGAGTAACCATAGAAAAATCCGTTCTCAAGAACAAGCCACTAGTAGAGAACATACCCAAAACCTAGTGGTCCCCAATCATCTTCCACATAGTTTAGTTAGAGTTGCCGTTATGCAAATGTTAAGTGGAATAGGGACAAAACTCATCTGATCCACTAGCCGTACTAGTACAAATCCGCCCCACCTAGGTACTCGGGCTTCCCCTTTTGTACTCAAACAATTTCAGAAAACAACACACATCATTTTTCATATACAATATCACTACTGGTCACAAACAAATAATATAGTAGATATACACATTTTATACCATTTAAAACACACAATAAAATAATTTTATTTTCAATAAAACAACCCCTCAAAACATCACATTGTTTTGCACCCAAAGCTCTTTAAGATATCTACTTTCCACACTAGGTGAACACTTTTAAGTCATTAAAACAAAATACCTATTGAAGAACCTTTAATGAAACCAACAATTCAGTTATGGGTCTGCCCAATGTGAATCAAGAAGTTATATCTTTTAAAAAACACCATTTTCAAACAAACATGGAACCTAAAGCCCATTTTCATCCCAAACACCATTTAAACAAACATTCACAGTAACAAAAAAATGAATAATCATTAAAAACATCATTTTCAGTCCTAATACAGTTCAATAAAATCAACTAAGTAATTATAGGTCAGCCCAAAATGAACAAATAAACGATTTGAATGAAAACTCCGAATTTCACCAAAAATTGGAACTTAAAATTCATTTTCGTTATAAATGCTACTAAAACCAATTTTTACATAAAAATTAAAATGAAATAAACATTAAGGTCCATTAACACAGCAAGATAATTCACAAAAATTTCTCACACAATGGAATCCCCTACCAAAGTAACAAAAACCATTGAATCTCCATGCGAAAATCAAATCGCACCCCCGCCGCACCAAGAGAGACCTAGATCAAAACTAAAACCACAATAATTAGACAAGAAATAGAAATTTAAACCCTAGGTATAAAATCCTAGTTTCTGGACATTATGAAAGTAAACTATAAGAAAATAAACCCTAATAACAATGAATAAAACCCTAAGTAGTTTGAAAGAGGAAAGAAAAGGACTCATTTACTTGGAGTGTCTTGAAGTAATCACTCCAAAACACCAGTATCTGAAATTTAAAATAGATAAAAGTTAGGGTTAGTTTGAAAAAAATTAATTAGGTAATTTTTGAGATGGAATGGAGGAAAAATATTGATAATTGAGAGAGTTATGAAAGAAATACTTTACCTCTTCAAATCTGGACGATTCGAGGAAGCCTAGGAAGTTCGGCACCAAATCGCAATTTTCTAGAGCTCCAAAGAGGGAGGAGAGAGTTCAAACGAGCGACTGGATTAATTGGACTTGGGCGAGACTTAGAATCACCGAAAAATCCGAAATATTGAATATGTTATAAAATAATCAAAATTTAATTTTAAAACATAAATTGGGCTTTTGAAAAGGCCCACCCCCTTAGATAAAAACCCAAATAAACCCTGGTTATGGATTTCTAATATTTCCAAATTACCTTCTTGGTGTTAATAGGTTAAGGGAGGTCATGTAGTCATTTTAATGGATGAAAAATTTTAAAAAAATTAAAAAGATATAAAAAAATAAAAATTTATTTTTCAATCTGGAATTGGGCTCACAGTTTGGCCCAATTCATGAAAACTCATCTATTCCTCCATAAAACCTTGGGAAACCCCCAAAACAAAGAATGTGTGTAAATTAAATGAAAAATACATTTAAAATATGTCATGTATGTGACAGAAATTCATGAAAAACTTGAGGTACACATTCTTAAGAAAATTAGAGTAAATAGTTGGGGAGGTCATGGACTATAAAGAACTCTAAAAAAATGTCATGGTGGGAGTTGTAGATAAACCACAAGATGAAGACCATGATGGGTAATTTTTTGAATTGAGAGAAGCGTTGGTCTTGATATTTCACTCAAATTAATCTTTGCGGACATTAAAATTTCGAGGGATAAAGAAATGAACTAAATTGGTGTTTTTAAATAATCCATGTTTTTTATGAAACAACAAATAGAGTAAAAACCAATACAAATAAACGGATATTGAAAAACATAAATAAAAAAATTATGAAAATTCTAGAAATGTGGTTGAGGTATGTCTCGTGAATGAATAATGGTTCTAGATAATTGATAGAATAAAAAATTTATTGAATGATATAGTCAAGAGAATAATGTATCTTAAAATTGATGTTAGGAAGTTGTGATAGAAGTGTTATGATTAAGAGAGGCTTCTTACTCTCAGAATGGAATAATAAAGATCATGTGCATCGGCTATGAAAAATGAAAAGGAGGTACATTAGGAATCTACATAGAGGGTAGAAATCGATAGAACAATAAAGTGATTACAAGATAAATGAAATTTAGACCTAAGTAATGATCATAAGAACAAATCAGGAATAGTTGAAGAAATACCTCAATGAATGGATGTATCAAAACCAAACCAAAGGGAAAGATCAAAACTGTTACAATTATCATCAAGTAAGATGAAAATGGTGAAAATATAGAGGTTAAAATATCGCCAAATAGAAAATGTAGCTGACTAGAACGATAAAAATGTTATTCGTAGTGACGAGAAAGTTGGTGGCAAGGTGGGGAGCAACGACGATGGTGATAGTGAAGGAGAAGGAGGGAGACAGGGTAGTGAGAGAATGCGGTGGGGCAGGGAGAGACGTCAGTGGGGTGGTAATGTGGCAGAGCGGTGGCACAGAGGCAGTGCAGTTGGAGGAGAGAAGCGCACGGCGGTGGTGTGTTTCGGCAAGAGTGGTGGCTTGGTGAGGCTATAGCAGTATGGTTGGGTCAGAGCGGAGGTGTGATAGCAGCAGGGTTTGATAAGAGTAGCGGTGTAGTGACAGTCAGCTTCTGCGAGAGCTAGAAGGGTGCGAGAGAAGAAGCCGACTGTTATGGTTAATTTATAAAATCATTTAATGCTGTTAATAGTGCTACTTAAAAAGCGCAATAAAGTATGTTTTATGAGTGCAAATATATGAAGAACTAAAAAACATTCCTTTGTGAGTTCTTTTTTAGAATGGATAAAGGCGTATCATTTTCAGTGCCAAAAAACGCTGTTAAAGATATAAAGTTAATAATTTATTTATATTATTATATATATTTATAAAATTATATATATAATAAATATATATTAATTTATTTCTAATTATAACTATAAATAAATATTTATTTATTTGTATTTATATATATAATAAATATATTTATATAATTATATATATTTATAAAATTATAAATATTTTAAATAAATAAATATTTATTTATAATTATAAAATTATAATAAATATATTTATAATTATATATAATAAATATATAAAATTATAAATAGTGTATTAATTATACTCATACATTTATTAATATGTATAATTAAAATATTTATTATAATTTTATAATTATTTAAATATATCTATATTTATTTACAATTACAATTATAAAAATTTGTATTTATTTATAAATATTTGTTTATATTTATATATATATTTATTTAATAATATATATTTATAAAATTATAAGTATGATAAATATATTTTGTTTATAATTTTATAATTAATTATATATATTTATATATAAAAATACATGTCAATTATACTTACGCATCAATATATTTATTGACCAAATTCATTATAAACATATATTTATTTATATTTTAATATTTATTTAAACTATAATTATAAATATATATATATATATATTATTTATAAATAATTATAAATATATAACTATAAATAAAGATTTTTAAATATAATAAATATATTTATTATTAAATAAAATTTATTATAATCATATAATTATTTAAATATATATATTTTTAATTATAATCTTATAAATAATTTCGTTAAAATATTATATAAGTATTTGAATTACTAAAAAAATATTAATTATAAAATGCATTATTTATTTAATATATATAAATAAACAATATTTTTGAATATAAATATAATAATTTTATATAAATTAATTATTATTTTATTAAAAACCATTATCAGTGCTAATAATAGTGCTAATATTTCTATCATTTATCAGTGTTTTTTTAGCACTGATAAATTGTAGATTTATCAGGACTTGGGAAATGTCCCCCCTTTTTTAACGCTTTTTTTATTGCTAATAAAGGTCATCCCGAGCTTACATTGATCTATGGTAGTGATGAATTAGAGAGTGGTTGGATGGGTTTCATATTAAGTGGGAGACAAAGGAAATAGGGAAGCTGGAAATGCCCTACACGTTGGATAGCCGGTCAGATTTAGATTCTACTATCACCATTCTTATTATTACACCATGTGTATTGATCAACAGTTGATCCCATGTCCAAGATGTTTTCATTGGAAGGAAAAGTGAAAAAATCATTCAACGCCCTGCTCATGTAGTGACTTCCTCCCTTATTTTAAGACTGGTCGAGGATGGTGTTAAAATCACCTCTTAAGAAACATATAGTGGAACCAGGATTAAAGGAGAAAAAAAATTTCTAGAGGTTCACTCTTTCGATAGTCTTGCTTTTAGAATAAATGATAAACTAGAAGAAGGAGGTAAAGATTCATCTACCTTAACCCTTTATGTTTAAGTCACCATTTCTTATTATCATTCCATTATTTGTATGGAATTCATTAAGAATCTTTAATTACCTCATTATTATGCAACTCCATTTGAGGGAAAACTCTTCCTCACTAGTTTATCAATATTTCATTCCAATTACTGAAGTAATTAATACTTTTCTACCATTATCCCACTTATTATTCTATCTATTTATTCACATTTATTTTTCTAATAAATGATATTTTATACATTGATATAAGTGATCACATTTATATATTATAGTTCACTATATAGAGTTAAGATTATGATATCATCTTTTGAAGAAAAATAAATTATCTCATGCACTACTATTATTAAAGTATATAACATATATTTTTCATACATTATTTAATATTTTGATAATTCTATTTTTAATCAATTAATGTGTTTAATTATTTTTACTTCATTGATTTACACTCATCTATTACATTCACAAATGATTATATATTAAAATTCATTTATCTAAAATGAATTTTATAAAATCATCGAGTGTTGTCAACATAATTTTGGAGAATTCATTATAATTTCTAAATGTTATCTCTCCTATTCTATAGAATCTTATCACAACTGTTGAATTTCCTAGGCCAATCACCACCTCTCATGGTTAAGAAACTCATCCAAGTGATTTATTGAATCTCTCATTCTTAAGCATCAATAGAATTCCTCATATTTTATAATTATTCAATAATAATAATATTTACATGTCTAGTAAATCAATACTGACATCTTGTCTTATCAATTTACATTCCACTAAGCTTCACATACTTATTGAATTTAATTCAGTTTACCAACTGGGAAAATTCTTATAACAACATAATTTTAACAATGTTAAATTATTATTTCAAAAATAATAACAATTTCTAACATAATTTAATGATTTTTGGAATAATTAATCAATAAAACCTTCAAAAAATGAACAAAACATGATTCCAATTATTCCAGGACGGAAAGAGAAGCCCGATTTTTTATATATTGAAAATCAGTCCATTACACACCCCCACATACCATAAATGAATCTACCAATCCAAGGGTGACATCTAGCACCGATACATGCCTCACACATGAACCACACAATTCTTGATACTTAGGTAGCCTCTCCACCAACTGATCATAGTGCCCAATGATTGGGCAGTCTAGTACCATGGGGCTCAAAACAACTGAACCCTAGCTCTTCTATTGTATGATCAGGGAGATCTGACGCCTTAGGTCATCCATGTTTCCTTCTATGATTCCCCCTTCTGGACCTAACACGAACGATCATACATCATCTAACCTTCTAATCTGATAGTAGATAATTTTCTTATTGTCAGTCGTGTTGAAAAATTTGTTTCTCCCTCTTAAGGTAGATGTGGCAGCGTGTGGGTTTCCCAATAGATAATCACATGGTTGATAATCTCCATCGAATGCCAATGATTGTCCCTCACTAGATCCTTCTTCCATGAGTGTCAAATGGAATTGACCATCACCATAATTCTCTAGTGGGATGGTATATTTTGATGCCCTTATGTGAGATCTATTCTTAGTTTCTCAAAATTTATGCCCAAAGAACCGCAAACCATAGAGAGAGTGTTAATGTGTAGAAAACTTATCACTAATATTTATATCAAACTAAAACTCTGATTAAAACTATTAAAAAGGTGTTAGACAAATCTCGTCAATACATTTCCAAAAATTAATGATAGGCTTCATGATTTATTCAAATGAAAAATTTATGTTTTAAAAAAAACTCATCTTAAGAACATATCTATAACATTTCTATAAATCCATGAATTTTATTTTAATAATTTAAAAGGAACTAGATTATTCTAAGTATAATGAAAAAAATAATTGAATATCATGTCCATATTTAAATAAAAATTCAAAAAAAATGTAGAATTGAGTTTCATCGTGTGGAAAGATTTCTACAATCAAAGAACCGTACCTTATATAAAATAATATAATTATTTCTAGGTATAATTTCTCCTTTTGACTAACTCCATAATGGAATATTTATCTTGACATAAACCCAATATTCCATCTTCTCTCTTATAATTTATGAATATTAAGTGGGAGGTTCATGTCATCTTAATAAATAAATATTTAATTCATTTTTAAAATTATCTAAATATATATGTCACCACCATAATATAATGAATTAAAATTTCCTAAGAATTAAACAATTACTATCCTATTGAAAACACCCAATTTATAATTTAATGTTGAACTATGTTTCCGGATCTAAAATTCCATTGAATTTGAATTTAATTTTTTTATTTTTAATATGAAATTTTTACTCCCAAATTAAACATCATTTTTTAAATAAATCAATCCACCATAGATAATTATTTACATCAGATGAGTATTAATTTATCAAATGAAACTAGAACAAGTTTTGAGATCTAAGTAAATGAATATTCAACCTTTAGTGAAGACATTTACTATTACAAGTCTGGAAATTATATGCCGTGATAATCCACTCTATAGAAGGATTCATAAAAAAATTAATTTCGTTTTTTTGGGAAAGGGTTACAATATTTTAATATAAACCCTAGATAATTTTTATGGAATTTTATTAAAGCGATATGGTATGATATTCCCCAACCATCTACTAGTTTATTTTGGTTTTTTTAATAAAATCAACGCTATAATGAAAATGATTATAGATTTGAAATATGTTTATAAATTGAAATATATCAATCTATAGAATTGGATTGTTTAAAAATGGGTGAAGACACTCTTAGTAGCATGAAAATGAGATATTCCTATGATCAAATTATTGGGTTTTTTTATTATTTATTTCATGGTTTATATATAGTAATTTAATGACTTATTCATTATACATAATTTCCTTAAAATAATATATAGAAAAATGGGGAAAGGAAATATCTTTTAATATGGAAGAAAACCCCCTCTCCTTATTAGTATATTGTTCAGCAAGCATGAATCAAAAAATTTGGGTGCTCCAATGATTAGTTCTAATCAATGAATATATCATTCAGATGATGAATCTCTAATATAATCATTAAAAAAACTTTAATTTAATTAAAAGTAAATGGATCATACAGTCGTTATATAAATCATGGAGGAGCATAGAAAGGAATTCAAATACATGATAGAAAAAATTAACCAAGCTGATGGATGAAAATACCAACAAAATAAGAAACACACTCCAACAAAAACTAATTTAGAAAATAAAAAAGAATAACATAAGGAGAAATCTTCTCCTCCATTCATATCTAAAAAATAATCATGACTTTTTTTTAAGAATAAGAAACCTTCATTCAAAACCAAATATTAATTAAAAAAATGAAAAATATGAGAATATTAAAATAAAAATATCCCCTATATAATTTACTTCCAAAAATTATATAACATTATAATGTGGCATAGTAATATTACGTTGTTAGTTAATGATTATTCTAACCATGAAGCCCTATTTTCCATAATAAAAAACTTTCTTTATTAGTTTGCATGATTAGTTAACAATGATAATAATCATGAAAAATTATATTAAAAAAAATCACACAATCATAGTTAGGCTTTATAATTAGTTAACTATTCTTTTAATATTTCATCTAAATCACGGTTAGTTATTGTAGACCCCAGAAAACGCGTCCCAAAAATTTTCCAAATGCTTCCATACATGATCCAAGATCGTATTACATTTCGCAAGCTTCGATTTGGTAGGTCGTAGGGCCCGAACGGAGTTACAGATTAGGAGTTATGGACGTTTGAAGTTGGGATGGAAATCTGGTTCGCGAAGCCCATTCTCTAAGCCCCCCTCCATGATCGCGGAGCGCCGCCGCGAAGCAATGAGGCGAGAGGCTCCGCGAACCCGTTTGACGTTCGCGATGCGCCGCGAAGACACCTCGTGAAGTACTGATGCGAAGCACCGATGCGAAGCACCCGAGCATCACGGTCCCGCGAAGCTCCGGAGGCGGTAACTCTCCGCGAACGGATTTGATGTTCGCGAGCGCACCGCGATGCTCCGGAGGCGGTACCTCTCCGCGAGCGGATTTGACGTTCGCGAGCGCGCCGCGAAGCTCCTGAGGTGGCGCGGAAGTTCTGCTTCGCGGCGCCCCTTGCCTATAAATACCCATCTCACCTCCCTTCTCAAGAGGACGACCACGGCCACTTCGCCCCTTGGGCGGCCGAGCGGAGCTCCGCATTGCGGCTCCGCGCAGCCATGCTCCGCGAGTAGCTTCCTTCGCGTTGCTGCTCCGCGAGACCAAGCTCCGCGAGAGCCCTTTGCTCCGCGAGCCCATGCTCCACGATGCTGCTCCGCGAGACCAAGCTTCGCGAGAGCCCTTTGCTCCGCGAGCCCATGCTCCGCGATGCTGCTCCGCGAGACCAAGCTCCGCGAGACAACTTTGCTCCACGAGCCCATGCTCCGCGATGCTGCTCCGCAAATCTACTCCGCGAGACACCTTTTCTCCTCGAAGCTACTTCGCGAGACCTTTGCTCCGCGAAGCTACTTCGTGAGAACTTTGCTCCGCGAGAGACTATTGCTCCGCGAGGCCATGCTTCGTGAAGCTTCTTCGCGAAGACCTATCCTTCGTGAGGATCCCACCTTCGCGCCCACCGGTCCATACCGCGCGGGTTGCGCCCCCGCACCCCCGCTCGGGGTCACTGCCGGTCCCTTCGCAACCGTCACAGATCCCCTTGAAAAATGGAGACTCGCACCGCGAACATTTCGGGCCGGGATGCCGAGATTATCCATTGCGCCCTTATGCGCTCCCACATTCCACCTATGGAACACCATGATTTGAGATACTCCTCCACACACCATGAAACACCTTGAGTTGACATATCCTCTTGGTTTCATTCCATGTCGTGAGTTGAGATTCTCATCATCCATTCCCCGGGTACCTTGAGTCGAACCATCCCTCAGGTAACTCCTCCAAACCCAATAACTTGGCTCCTATGCCAGGCTGAACCAGAAAGGGCCGCCCTTGCGTAAGTCCCAACACCAACCATTTCTAGGCACCTTCTTCCAATAGTCCTACCTACAAGACTATAAACTATAGTATTCTCCCTATGTTCCTAACGTAGGATGCCTCTTGTTCCAAACATGAGATGACTTATGCTCCTAGTATAAGAAGCCAATAGTCCTATATACATGACTATAAACTGTAGTAAACCCTATCTAACAAATGATAGGATGCCTCTTTCCCTATACGAGAGATGCCTTATGCTCCTAACATGAGATGCCAACAGTCCTACCTACAAGACTATAAACTATAGTATTCTCCCTATGTTCCTAACGTAGGATGCCTCTTGTTCCAAACAGGAGATGCCTTATGATCCTAGTATAAGAAGCCAATAGTCCTATCTACATGACTATAAACTGTAGTACACCCTATCTAACAAATGATAGGATGCCTCTTGCCCTATACAAGAGATGCCTTATGATCCTAGCATGAGATGCCAACAGTCCTACCTACAAGACTATAAACTGTAGTATTCTCCATATGTTCCTAACGTAGGATGCCTCTTCTTCCAAACATGAGATGGCTTATGCTCCTAGTATAAAAAGCCAATAGTCCTATCTACATGACTATAAACTGTAGTACACCCTATCTAACAAATGATAGGATGCCTCTTGCCCTATATGAGATATGCCTTATGCTCCTAGCATGAGATGCCAACAGTCCTACCTACAAGACTATAAACTGTAGTATTCTCCCTATGTTCCTAACGTAGGATGCCTCTTGTTCCAAACATGAGATGCCTTATGCTCCTAGTATATGAAGCCAATAGTCCTATCTACATGACTATAAACTGTAGTACACCCTATCTAACAAATGATAGGATGCCTCTTGCCCTATACGAAAGATGCATTATGCTCCTAGCATGAGATGCCAACAGTCCTACCCACATGACTATAAACTGTAGTATTCTCCCTATGTTCCTAACGTAGGATGCCTCTTGTTACAAACATGACATGACTTATGCTCCAAGAGTAAGATGCTCAATGCCATGACTGCAGTGGCATGATTCCAATGCCCTTGGCATTACCCCGCTTGTGCACTTGCGCATAGGTGCATACCTCAATCCACTAGTTAGTTTGGATGCCCTCATGGCCAGACATGAGGAATACATTACGGGCAGCTTCCTAGCCTAAGCCCCATTCACCAGTGCCACTCCTTAGTGGCACCCGGGTAGCTCCTTGCATAAGCCTCATTCACTAGTGCTGCTCCATAGCGGCACCCGGGCAGCTTCTTGCATAAGCCCCATTCACCAGTGCCACTCCTTAGTGGCACCCGGGCAGCTTCCTTGCGTAAGCCCCATCCACTGTTGTGACCCAATCTAGGGGTAAGCCGTTGCGACCCCATTTAACGGTAAGCCGTTATGACCCATTCTAGCGGTAAGCCGTTGAAACCCCCAATCGGTGGTAAGCCGTCACCAGAAGAACTACGTGGTCTTTGATCCATGTCAAGGCATGGTACGTAGGAAGCCTCTTCAAGGCTCAAGCCCAAAATCATCATCATTCTTTTCCATGGGCCTCCATCCTGGAGTAAGTCCCAGCACCATGGGCCGCCTAACGCGTAATCCCCTCTTCGATTCTCACGGACGCTTCCTTCGCGATGTGATCGTCAGGTCCTTGCAACCTCTTGTTTCTCACACCAAGCATGACTCACGTGGGCTTAGAGTGAGAACCGACCCTGACCCCCATCCATTATGAACTACGAGGACTTTGATCCATGTCAAGGCATGGTATGTAGGAAGCCTCGCTGAGGTTCAAGCCCACTCGTCACCCATTTCACGTCGGGTCCCATTCTGGTCCAGTGGTAAGCCATTGTGACCCATCATCCAGTGAACTATGAGGACTTTGATCCATGTCAAGGCATGGTACATAGGAAGCCTTCATGAGGTTCAGGCCCACAAATAGTGGACCCCCGGGTCTACTTTCACCTCGGTTCACCGACGGACTCATTCCCTTGCGAACTATGAGGACTTTGATCCATGTCAAGGCATGGTACGTAGGAAGCCTTGAAGAGGTTCAAGCCCACCACTAGTGGACCCATGGGTCTACTATCACGTCGGTTCACCGATGAAACCCTTTGAACTATGAGGTCTTTGATCCATGTCAAGGCATGGTACGTAGGAAGCCTTCCAGAGGCTCAAGCCCGCCACTCATCGGACCAAGGTCCACCTTCACGTCGGTACGCTGACGATGCCCATCGGACCAAGGTACACCTTCACATTGGTTCGCTGACGACATCCATCAGGCCAAGGTCCACCTTCACGTCGGTTCACCGGCACCATCCCGAACTACGCGGACTTTGATTCCCTGCAACAGGGATACGTAGAAAGCCTCTTCAAGGATCAAGCCCAACTTCACTGTCTCCCCCTGCGATGGTCCCATTTCATTCCCCCTCCACTTCATTCATCTATCCATCACCCATCCTGATTCTCACCCGGGCCGCCACATCCCGGTGGGATCATGCCATCCACCTCCTCGCTGCTCCTAGAGGCGCATGGGACGCTTTCTACGTGTAAGCCACATCATATCATCGGGTCGTTGTCCTCTGTGTACACCCCGATTCATCACCCATTCGAACTACGTGGGTTTTGATCCCTGTCCTCTACATAGGGTATGTAGGAAACCTCCAAGAGGTTCAATCCCAACCAATGGTAATGTACCCCATCCTGGGGTGCACTTCCCCTGATCCGCCCTCAGTGGTGTTCAGATCAGCCATTACGGTGTGACATCTCCCCTCCATGGGGCACACCACCTCAGATCCGTCCTCATTGGGCGTCCTGATCCATCCCCATGGTAAACCGTACAGGTGTTCCCTCCTAGGGATATACCAATCTGATCCGTCTCTATGGGACGTTCTGATCACCCTCATTCCGTCTCCGCAAGACGTTAAACACGCGGCCTACCTCGTGATAAACATGAGATGCCTGAGGAAAACCTCGGATGACACGCCTTTGGCGTAACTGTCTCCGTAAGACGTTAAACACACGGACTACCCTGTGTTAAACACAGGAAGCTGAGGAAAACTTCAGATCCACGCCTCGGGATATGCACCCTTGAGATGCCCTCTTATGAGGAAGAATACAGGTTCCCCTATGTCCACTCACCCAGAGATGCCCTGACATTCCTGATGTTGCCGTCTACTCCGACCGAAGGTCGCTACCATGTCAAGACCCTATAGAAAGTATTGAAGGAAGTAGTGTAATTAACTGGCGTCCATGACAATATGGCACCAGGAATGAGATTCACGAGCAACGTATTAAATCTATGAGGGAGACCCGGACTAGGTGATGACTTCCGAGGAGGAATCCACAGAAGAATGAACCGACATCCAATCATCCCGTTTCGATCAAGGGGCAGACGTACCTGAACAAGGAACTAATGCCGCCTGCCTTTGGAAAGCAGGAATGCGGGGCCAGAAGTAGCGCGTCCTCCACAGACGGATGCATGCGCCCCGACGAAAGCGTCGGAAACAGTTATCATTAGACATATCCCCCACATCTAACCCAAATTCTTCTAAAAATGTCTTCAAACATCAATTTTTAGGTCGAACTGATCTAATAAATCAATAATATAATCTATTACATATAATGAACCATTATAAATGATTTAAATGATTTATTTTCATCCAAATACTTGAATTATATTATCAATCATCTACATCACATAACCCTTAAGATATTTTTCACTATAAAAAGTAAAATTACACCATTCTGTAAATAGATAAAGATAACAACCAAAAATATAATTCATTATAATACATACAAATAAAATACTTTCCATTCATAAAAAACTCAATAATATCACTTAATTAGAAAAATATATACATCTAAATCAAATCACCATAGGGTTACATAAGTTATTTTTTAAAAACAATTTATTCTACTAATCTTTTATCAATGAATTTCATTTGCTTATATACTTAATTAAACCAATGTACCTACATAAAACTCATACTAATGATATAAATCATCCTTTAAAAAACTTATCTTGTTAATATTTTATCTTTATGGGTCATTTTATAAATGTCATATTTTCTGCAGTATCAAGCCCGACCTAATTACACCAACCTAGAATTTTTAGTTACTTAATTAATTAATATATATCCATTCATTAATTGTTTTGAGTTGTGAATGGTTGTGTGATGTCTTGAGATTTGTCTGGATGGTTTTGGAGGGTATTTGGATCTTTTAAGAGGGTTCATGGTTTGAGATGAATTTTTGAAAATCATGTTGTTCTCTAAAGGAAACTGACGCACGCTTATCACCCAGAGTGGAAAAGAAAATTTATTTTCCTAATGTATCATAGAGTTTGACCCGCATCATTTCACTTGAGGAGATTCTTAGTTTTTCACCTACTTAATATAATTCACCTAAACTACAACATTTTTATTTATTTTATTTAATCTATGAAATCAATGATAATTTTTTTATTTATTAATTTCTAAAAAAATGTATAGTCTTGCAATATGAAAATTTAAACTAAACTAGAATGAAAGGTTAATAAATGTGATTAGAAAGAAATCACCTAGACTTTGTGGTTTGGTTTATGGATTCTATCATTCTCCCTGTTGGTGTTTAAATTTAGTTTGATAATTTAGTTCTAATATCTCATGAATGAATTACTATTTTTTTATTTAGTGGTGTGAAATATAAAATGAATTTATTAATTGTTAAAACACATTTTTAATTATTTTTTGATAATAAATTAAAAAAATTACTCACATTTTATTAAATATCTTTATGTATAAAATATTTGTGATTAGATCATTCATTTGAAAATTTGATGAAAATTCCAGTTTCGCCCTTACAACATTATCTGTAGTATTTTAAACATAAATAATTTTATTTGAATTATTTTAACTTCATATTTTGTAAATATGTTTCCAAATTAATTTTATTATTCAGAAAATATTAGATAAATAATGCATTTGGTTTGGAAAAATGATCCCTGAAATAAAATTTGGGCTGGACTCACTAAATTGGAAATCAGTTATATATTTGGGCTATAACATTTACATAATTTCTTAGGTTGGGCCCAAACTAGGAGATTAAATTGATCACAAAATTTCAAAAAAATAATCCCATGGGAAGGAAAATTGGTTCACGCATTTTATTTTCAAACAAGTGGTGAAACTTGGAATAAAATATTTGGTCGAATTTCCCCATTCACACTTAAAACCACTTGAAACCTAGGCTCCCCTACACTCTATAAATTGGATTTTTTATCATTTGGATGGTTTTTGGATGTGAATTATAATGATTATAGAATAGGATAAGTGTAAAACTCCAATTCTAGAAGCATTTAAATAAGGATATCTCTTGAAACAAGGATCCATTCATCGAAGCCTTCTTCTTCCTCTTCATGTTATTATATTTGTGTTTACGTAATAAAATTCTAAGTTCCACTTCAATTTGTTTATATTTTCTTATATTTAATTATGTTTTATTATTTTTTAATATTCTTATTTGGGCTGGAACTGAAGAGTAGAAGCATGATTGGGATATACCAATTCTAAACTGTTGCAAATGCAATTCGTTTCTACGATGACTACATCGCCCATGGAAGAGTAGTTTTCTTAGTAATGGATCAACCTCTTACCTTCTTCATTTATTTATTTCTAATCAATGGGATACTATAATTAATATATTATTATTTATGAATTGTTTTTTAAAATGAAAATTAACTATGAAATAAATTGAAAAAATAACATAAAAACACGCAAGGTTAAGATTTATGTAAATTGTTAGAGTGAAAACTTAACTAGTAAAACAAGACCACACATGATAAATTTTTAGTGTTAAAATATAATACCTATAAAAAATTAATCCTCATTTTCTAGAATGGATATGTTCCCTAATTTACCACTTACCATAAGCTAGAAGTATAATATCAATCAAATCATGGTGCTGTGATTTCATATTTCAAAGCTAGCCCAGGGTTTATTCACTTCATCTTTGTGGTAATGTTATTTCTTATAGGGTTAGAGAATAAAAAAAATATGGGATCATAAATAATTGGGTATTAATTTAAATGATTATTATTAATATGTAAGTTAATAGGTAGAGTTATATCAATTATGACTTGTAAAATATTTCCTAAAAAAATATTCTCATTGAGTCTTGTTAATCAAATTCCATTTCAAAAATAAAATACAATCTTCTACCAGCATACTTATTCTTATTATTATATAAATATTGATAAACTCTTCCCATCCTTATATATTTTTTATTTTATTTTATTTATTTTAAAAATACATTAAATATTTTATTTTAAATTAATTCATCCTTTAAGAGAAGACATTGGTCAGCCACTCTACTACACCAAAATAACCCGAAACTAAATATCATTTGAGAGTTCCTATGACGGTGCCTTTCAAATTTGTGTCATTTCTTGGTATAAATGTAATTTATTCAAAAAATTAGAGTTATTTATTTTATTTTTCATTTTATTATTTTTTTTATCCTCATTCTTTCATGTTTCCCATATCTCATTTTTTCTCTTTTCTTTTATTTTTATCATACCAACTCAAAATTATTTTCATTTTATTGTGTTTCAATTTTAATCTTTTCATTTTTATTTGATTTATGACATGAAATAATATCTTGGATCTCTTATATAATGACCATGAGATTAAACATAACCTTTGATCTTCAATCAGACAGTCTCAGTCTACGGGAAGTTTCAAAATTCAACTAGTTGGAGAATTCCTCCATTCTGGAAACAATGAAATTTGAAGTAATTAAAAATTAAATATAAAACAAGAAACAATGGATGAAAATAATAACAATTAACTTAATAGAACCATTTGATAATTGGTTGAACCTGGAATTAACTATCAACTATATTGTATTGTATACCAAAATCCCGAATCGGACATTTAATTGTAATCTGTGTCAATTCACCTTCATCAAAAGTTTCATGGATTATCTAGTGAGGATCCAAAAAACCATTTAAAATAATTTAATGTGTTTTTCTCAACAATTAAACCAATAAATGTCTCTTAATATCAAATAAAACTAAGGGCTTTCCCATTTTCACTTGATGGAGCTGTAAAGGATTAGATGTATTACTTACAAACTGATGATGTAGTAAGATGGAATGATTTCAAACATATTTTCTTGCAGATAATTCCTCCAGTATCAAGGACCACTTCCATTCACAAAGAGATCTCAGGAATCATGAAATCCCAAGGGGAGTCAATGTATGAGTACTGGGATTGATTCAAGAACTTGTGTGCAAGTTTCCCACATCAATAAATCAGTTAGAAATTACTCATCCAGTACTTTTATGAAGGACTCACACCTATAAATAGAATCATGGTGGATGTTGCAGTTATAGGATAATTGGTATACAAAACACAAGTAGCCTCACATTCATTGATTGAAAAGATTGCAAAAAACTCCCAACAATTTTTTTATTATGGTACACCACATGTTAGAGGAGTACAATAGGTAATTGAATATTCTATTGAATGTAATTTCATTGATACTATGTTCTAAGAATTGACCACTATGGTGAGACATAATATTTTGGCTCAAAATACATCCCAACCCACTCTTATGAGACCTTGTGGAATTTTCACTGAAACAGACCACCCGATTGATTATTTCCCCTAACTACAAGATACGGAACATTATTCGGCGGTATTCCTTGGGAGAACATATCAAAAACAACAACAACCATATCCCCATAATAAGATTGATTCATTTTCTAAAACACATAACCAAGGGTGTAAGGATCAATCAAACATGAGGTATGGCTCTGGAAAACAACCAAGGACCCCTTTTTAATAAAATTTCTAGTAGCTTCCCCCTTACTAATACGTTTTTCAACAACCCCCAAGGATATTTGAAGCTCAATAATCAACAAGTCAGCAAAAAGGGGCTTATAAATCAAACCTATATTCTAATACTAATGATCTTTTAAAAAATCTCTTAATCAATAGAATTAGTTGAAGAGTCATGTTTTGTTGTTGAGGATGTTTAAGACTCAAATGATCAATATTTCCACCACCCTCTATGAACAGGTAAGTAAGAACTCTGGAAATCATCCTTCCAAACACACTCCATATCCCAATGGGAATATTAGTGCCATCACATTGATAAGTGGGATGAAAAAACCGATATATCTTCACATTTCGTTCAACCGAGATTAACCTTAACTCCGGAGAGGCAACATTCAAGTACCACTAATGAGGAGCCCAAGGAAAAATAAAAAGGTAATAAAAATATTGATGATGTTCCGCCTAAACCCCTTCCATTTCCAAACAGAGTTGTAAAAACCAGAAGATGGATGAAGAGGTGATACAAAAAGATGTTTTGGATAAATTCAATAATGTTGAGATCAACATACTTCTACTTGAGGAAATAAATAATATCCTAAGGTATGTTAAATTTTTAATATAAATTTTTGCCAATCAAAGAGGGATCAAGGGAAATGGGACGATCAATGTTCGGAGTAATGTGACAACAATCATTACACCAACTCTAGTAAGTCCAAAAAATTACAATGATCTTATTACATTCACCATCACATGCACCATAGTGGTGTTACACTTTTTTGATACTTTATGTGATTTAGTAGCTTCTATAAATGTGATGCCTCACTATGTTTTATCTTCTTTACAAGTTGTTGAGTTGAATATGATGAGAGTATTGGTGGAGTTGGAAAATATAGCTACAACATATCCTGTGGGAGTCCTTGAGGGTGTACTTGTTTGGGAAAGAGACATGATCTTACCAAAATATTTCTACATGCTATTCATGGAGGATGATCAGGTAAGTTCTCATTCTACCATTATCATAGGTAGGACCTTCCTCAAAACTACAAAAAATATCATAAATGTCCATGAGGGTAAACATTCCATAGAGTTTCGGGATAAATTTTTAATATTTAATTTTATTTTCCCCATGAATTCCCCCTCAGAAGTCTATTGTGCTTTTTTTATCTCCCATTTTGAACCACCAAATAATAAACCCATGGAATTTGATTAACTTATTCTTAGGAGGATTATGAGTATTGGTTTTCGGTTTATGTCTAAGGTAACTTCCACACCTGTTTCTAATGCAGCAAACACTCTTATATTTGATTTGGAAATGGATTCATATTCTGATTTTGATCATGTTCACTCTGATTATGACTTGGCTGTTGAATATACTAAAAGTTTTGATGAATTATTATCTGATTTTGATGATGATTATACAAGTACTAATGTTCATTGTGCACATATTTTAGTTCCTTCAATGTCTCCATCCATAATTCACTCCCCTTCATTAAAACATAAGCTATTTCTACTTAATCTCAAATAGTCATACTTGTTAAATGGTGAAACATTAGCTATTAAAATATCTAACAAACTCTCTTTTGAACATAAAGAATTTTTTTCAATATTTTGAGGGAGAGCATTAAGGAAATCGGGTGGACCTTGGATGACATATCACGAATTATCCCATCCATTTTCATGCATAGGATTTGTTTGGATGATGGGGATAAAATAGTTAGGTACTCACAAAGGAGACTCAATCCAACATTTCCAAAAATTGTTAAAAAGGTGGATGAAAAATTACTCGAGGTAGGTATAATTTATCCCATTTCAGATTCAAAGTGGCTAAGTCCTATTCAAGTTATTCCTAAGAAAAGTGGTGTTACTGTTGTTAAAAATGATAAATAGGAGTGAGTTTCAATGAGGGGGAAAAATAGTCTGTGTGTGTTTATTGATTATGGAAAACTAAACCAATCCACTTGCAAGGACCATTTCACCCTCCAATTTATTGATCAAATGCTTGAGAGACTAGATGGGAAGACACATTATTGTTTTTGGATGGATTTTCTGGATATTTTTAGGTTCCTATAGCCCTATAAGATCGAAAGAAGACAAAATTCACTTGTGAATTCAGCACATTAACCTACGGGAGGATTCCATTGGGACTTTTCAATACCCCAAGTACCTTCCAGAGATGCATGGTGAGTATTTTTTCCGATTTCATTTAGACCTAAATAGAGGTATTTATGGATGATTTTATAGTTTATGGGGTTTTATTTGATAATTGTATATCTATTTTGGGAATGGTTTTGAATCATTGTATTGATAAGAATCGGGTCTTAAACATTGAAAAGTGTCATTTCATGGTAGAGAATGAGATTGTATTAGGGTGTGTAGTGTCAAAACATGGGATAGAGGATGATAGATCTAAGGTAGAAATTATTTAATCCCTACCTTATCATTTATGTGTGTGTGTGATGTAAGATCTTTCCTAGTGTATGTAAGATTTTATCGGTGATTCATCAAAAATTATAGTAAGTGTAACACCCCAAGATTTCAGAGTGTGTTATTACTTTAAAATAATTCAATAACTTGCACTACACGCAACACCGAGTTCATGCGCACCATGACTTACCAAAAAAGCCATTCAAAAGAGGTTATGAATAGTATTAACTAAATTTTAAACATTATATAATCCTTATAATTTTAGAATCCATATTATGAGTTTCTTAGACATAATGTAACAACAAAATCATTTTCAGTATTACACTTTTACCAACTTTTAATAGTGAACCCTTTTTAAATCCAATAGTTTAAACTTTTATATATATTCAATTTGACTAATTAAATATACTTTTTAGAATGGGGACATCACAAAATTTACAATTAAACATCCTAAGCTTCCACGGTACGCTTTCCTTTGAATAATACAATAGCGTGTGTTGTACGGAACTTCGAGTTCTGACACACACCAAAACTAATCAAACTAGCCGTTATGAATAGTAATACCTACTTTTTGAAATTTTATAAATTTTAACTCTCAAAATGGACTTCATTTTTGGATTCATGGTATCGAATTTATCCTAAGGTGATATTTTGGTACTTTTCGGATAACTTTAATATTCTGATCAATAGTGAAAAATTACTAAATTTTAATTAAAAACAACTTTTTTAATCAAAATAATTAATAGTGATAAATTTTCAATTTGAGTGGTTTTAAATTTTAATTAGAATAAAGTTTTTCAATTTTATCCAATGGTGTTCATTAGAATTAATTTCACTTTGATAATTGACATAAACAATTGTCAATCTTTTGATTTATATTGTTTCTTAAAAACAAGCTATTTGTTGTGACAGCGGGAATTAAATTTAAATTAATTTCTTCCACTTCTGTGTTTTGAATTTGGAAAAATGGATTCTATATTTGGAATCAGGATGTTCAAATTATGTAAATAGGTAACTTTTAATTTTAGACATTTTGAATAATTACTTCAGTAAATAATTTATTTACCATGGTTAAAGGGTAAATCTGGTAAATAAGGGTTAACAAATAATATTATAATAATTACAAATTACCCTAAAACGAGTCCTAACCTTATAGGTTGATACATGTTCGACCATGGGCATCTTTGGGTCCATTTTGGGACCCCATGGTGCCACTTGTAAGTGATAGGGACACTTTATTTTAATTAAGTTAAAATGAATACAAAAATGACACAAGCATATATCTTTTAGAAAAAAAATTTAACATAGGGTTATATATGTTGGATTTATGAATATAAATATTAATTAGAATGATAAAAATATTTCCTACATAATGGTATTTTATTTATATTTTTTAGACCTTATATAATTTAATTTATATATGACACAATGCTGATGGAGTAATTACCATAATAGTAAACAATTAAAATGATTGATATTGTATATACCCAAATAAATATAATTTGAGACTTTTTTTTAATTATAATAATTTTATAGGTTAATATGACATGTTATGAATGATTTAATTAACCTTGTTAGAAGTAATAATTCCGTTATGATTTTTAAAAAAATCAATTATTGAATAGGGTCCAAATTCACATAAAAGTGTTTTTAAAATACATAGTGTATTATTAATTGATATTAAATTCCTAAAAATCTAAGTATCGGCCAAGAGACTTATATCATGATAGTTGTATCAATAATGGACCACGTGGGGGTCTCTTGGATGTATATAGTAAGTTTATTAATAATATAATATAAAAATACAAAAAGACATTGTAAAAGTGAAACTAATTAACTAAGAGTTAATACTTAATGATAAGGATAGTATATTGACACAAACCTGTCTAAATTCTATTGGTTGAGTGGTTTTAGACCTATCCCCACATAAAGCGTAAAATAATCCACTTTTGAGCCATTAGTAACCGAATATAAATTTATTATAAAATAATATTTCTAGATTTTACAAAGGTGCCCATCACCCCTCTTATAAAAGGGCACTCTCCCTTCTCATTAACTCACACTTTCAAAGCCTTTTTGTTTGGCACAACTCTTACCAAATACTCTCTCAACATCCCTCAATTCATTGTAGAGGACTTCCTTTAGTCAGAAATCAATCTTATAGATCCCTTTTGATCAAATCAAAAAAGAAGAACCGGAAGAAGAGGTAATGATGTCACCACCCTTTTTCAAGTTCCTTTCTTCTTCCACTTCTTCTTTATTTGTTATTCCCATTCTAAAATAATGAATCCAGTATATTTTATATACTATAATATTATTTGGATGGGTATAATAATGATGTGTAATTCATGTAAATAATAAATATAACATGATAATGATTATTTATATATGATATACTATCAAATTATATATTATTTTAATATCAAAAGAATGATATTGTCACTCGTGCGTACGTACGGACTACCGTCTCCACGAATGCGATGTGATTCATTCTCCATCGTATCCATTCAAGTATAATTATAATTTTATGATTATTAATAGTATATAAGGACTTGATATCATTCTGGATATGAATAATATACAACCTATCCATGACAACCACGACTTACGTAACAAAACATATAAAAGAAAACGAGTAAGTTAACACCCGAAATGACAATAATACTAATATATTATTAAAAAAGAAATGTTAAAAGATAATAAATGATATAATATTAATATATATGATTCTTATATAATTTAATAACAATTATTTCACCATTATACAGGAGGTTAACCTACCCCAACCAAGGAAAAGTACATGGTAAGGGGTTTTCATCTCACTCCTTATTCCCGTGAGATTCATGCCATATTGCCACCATTACCTTTTGTGTGGTGTATGTACTGCCCATAATTATATTCTTTGTGTAATACACTTTAATTTATGTGTATTTACATATTTATTGTATGATACCTCTTTCATGGGTTTTACGTTTCATAAGTTACCAAATTGGTAAGGGTTTATTTCACAATATCTTCATTATCCGAGGTTGTATATACGTAATAATCTACCGGGATCTCTTTATGATCCACATACATGCTTCATAAAAATGTATTTCAAAATAGTTTTACTATTTACAAGAATACATGTTAAAGACATTTATACCCTTGTTTGACTTTTTAAAATAGGTTTATAAAGAATCTTTCCGTCGTTTTCCAAACAATGTCCTTTTTAACCTTTTGACAAAATTAAGGTAAGAATGTCTTTTTTTAACTTATACGGAGGGTGTGGTTATTTTTCGCCATTATTAAACCTTTGATGCTTCTTTCACAAGATTATAATGATATTTTAAAAATAAAGGTTTTCTCTATAATTATTCGACTTTTAAATGATTTCAAAAAAAGAGATATTTCTCTTAGATAGTATTGATTTCATATATGTCAACATCCTTTGAAAAATTTTAAACATGTTCCAAGTTGATTTATTATGATACAAATCATCCATATATTATTTAAGGTTCTGTGATATTTTTGACTATGGATGATTTATTTTTATGCCATTAATAGTTTATGATTAAAATTTTGACATTTTGTATGTTAGTTTTAATATGAATGTTTATGTTATATTTCATCCTCTTCTTAAGATGAATGTGTTGGAATAGTATGTTCTGGGTTGGGGACCGGTAAAAGTAATCCCTTCGGGTTGGTGTCCGGTTATTAGAGGCACTCCGGGTGGGTTTCCAGTTATTAGAGGCACTCCAGGTTGGTGTCCGGTTATTAGAGGCACTCCGGGATGGAGTCCGGTTATAGAGGCTCTCCGGGTTGGGTTCCGGTTACAGTTATCCCTTAGGTCTTGGCAGGATGCCTCGACATAGAAATTAAAGTTCGACATTATGCATTCCATCATTATGAAAGTGGTTATTGATATTGCATGTGATTATTCGATTAGTAGAATATCCATGTGAAAAAGTAAATGGCATTATTTCATTTTATTTTTTCTATAATATGTTGAAGTTCATGTTTTAAAAGATTTTGTTTTTATTATACACTGCCTTAAATGTTTATTCTTATTTATGAAAGTTTCCGCTATATTGTTATCCTTACTGGGTATTTGAGCTCACCCCTTTTCTATGATTTATTTTTTCCCAGGATGTGAAGAAGTAAATTATGAATGACCTGTATGGATATTATGAGGGGATAATAGTGTGGACTATGGAGACAATATGTTGTTGTAGTAGTTTTTCACTTTATGATGTAATGTAAAACTTTATCAATATATCTATTGTGTCTAAGGCTACTAAAACAATCGGTCTTTCGAGATTTGATCTTTCATGTGATCATGCCAATATTATGTAATAATACATCGAATCTAGGTAACTAGGGTTGGGGCGTTACAGTAAGATTTCAATTCATGTGTCCTGATTACTTCAAAAGGATTATAATTCTGTGTTTGATGATTCTTAGAGGACATCCTTTGATGAGCTAAAATAGTTTCTGGCCACTCCACCAATAATACAGCCCACATAATGGGACATTCCATTTTATTTGATGTGTGATGATTCAAGCTTTTCAGTTTGAGCAGTCTTATCAAAAAGGGTGGAGGGACGCTAACATGGGATTGCCTATGCATAGAGGACATTGGATTTAGCCCAATCAAACTACACTACTATATAAAAGGAGGTTCTTTCAATATTATTTAATTTAGATAAATTTTGTTCATATTTTTTAGGCTCTAAAGTAGTTGTTTTCTCTGACCATTGTGCTCTAAGGTACCTCTTGAAGACGCCATATGAAAATCCAAGGCTTATCCGATGGATTCCGCTTCTTCAGGAATATGATTTTGAGATATAGGACATGAAGGGGTAAAATAACCTGGTAGCGGACTACATGAGTAGGATTACTCCCAAATTAGATGATGACAACTTAGACTAGGTACCACTTCAAGACACTTTCCGAAATAAGCATCTTTATTCAATCTCAGGTATGAATCCTTGGTATAGTTATTTAGTTAACTATCTTCTTACCTCTAAAATTCTTGAAAATTTATAGAAACATAAACTCTAAAACATAAAGAGTGAGTCAAGATTTTATGTGTGGGATGATCCATACCTCTGGAACATGTTTAGGGATCATGTTATTAGGAGGTGTCTTCCTAATCACAATTTTGAGTCTCTTCTATATTTCTGTCATACACATTCATGTGGAGGAATCTTTGGAACACAACAAACATCTAGGAAAGGATTACAATCGGGATTATGTTGAACAAGATTATTCCATGATGCCCATCTGTTATGTAAATCATTCTCTCATTTCCAACACACCTGGATCATTTCTATGAGAAATGAGATGCCCTAACAACCCATACTATTCTGTGATATTTTTATTGTATGGGGCATCAATTTAAGTGGTCTTTTTTCTAGTTCATTGGGTTTTTTGAATATTTTGGTTTCTGTTGATTATGTGAGGAAATGGGTGGAGTCCAAGGCCACCAGGACTGATGACTCTCATTTTGTAGTATACTTTGTAAAGACACAAATTTTTTGAGGGTTTAAAGTACCAAAGGCCATCATTAGTGACCAAGGGACAGACCTTTGAAATCAAAATTTGGATTCCCTCATTTGGAAGTATGGGGTAACACACAAAACATCAACACCATACCACCCCCAAAAAAATTTCCAGGCTGAGGTTTCAAATCAGGAGTTAAAAAAATTGAAAAATACTATATAGATTAATAGGAAGGATTGGAGAAACATCTTGGATAATACATTGTGGTCTTATAGGATAGCATAAAAGACCCCCATTGTTATGTCTCCATTTTGGATTGTTTTTCGAAAATATTTTCATCTCCATGTCGAAGTCAAGCATTAGGAATATTGGGAAATAATGAAATGAAACATGGATTTGGCCGAAGCTGGAATCGAAAAAAGCTACAAATTCATGAGCTTCATGGGATTCAATTTTAATCATATAGGAACACAAGGATCTATAAGGAAAGATCAAAATAATCTCAAAATAGAATGATCTAACAAAGGGAGTATCATGTTGGAGAGAAAGTCCTTCTCTATAGTTCACAACTGAAGATGATTCCTGATAAGTTGGGTTCCATATGGTTAGGTACTTATATTGTATCAAATATTTTTCCTTATGGTGTAGTAGATGTCACACAAGAGGAAACTAGAAGGAGCTTTACAGTCAACAATCATCACTCGAAGCAATACATTGAGGGAGTTTCTACTTATGTAGTGGATTTCATCACACTGCATGACCCCATCATTTCATGAAAATATCAGGTTGTTCCTAACCCTTTCCCATTTATATTAGTTTTCCTATTTAAAATTATATATTTCATGTGAATATAAAATCTCCTAGGTTCACAATGAGAACAATGCAATTTTTTATGTGTGGTGGAGGGGGAAAAATTTTGGGGTAGATATTTTTTATTTTCATTTGTGTGTTTTTTTTATATTTTTTATTATGTTTTTGGTTAAAAATTTCAAATGAAATCTAAAAAATCAATAAAAAAACATAGATAACATGTAACATTCTCAAGTCAGATATATGAAAAATACATTTTTTTTTCAAAATTCATTGGTATATTGAAAACAATGTGTAATATTTCGTTATTTGGGGTTTATTTTAATCAAAATTGATGTCGTTGATGATATTATTGGTTATTCCATTATAAAACCTTTTTGATTTTGACATCATTACTGGGGATATTTTTTATGGTAAATTGTGTCATTAATTTATCCACAAAAAGTTTCACTCTACCAGGACTTGTGTAAATTTTTCTACTCAATTGAATGTATAGTCAGATTAGGTAAAAAAATCATTGGTTGATCCAAACGTTCGTTTCTCTTTTGATCAGCTTTATTACTGTATCGAATTGACCTATGCGTGGGTACCTGTTATCCGACTTTTGTACACATTAAAAAATCAAAAAAAATATGGGTTGTGTCTTTGGTACGTCAAAACCCACTCTTCCTTTACCATTGATCTTTTTATAAATATTATAATTATTGTCGTGAGGAGATCAAACATGGGTTGAAAGCTGAGTGTGATATTTGATCCAAGTGAAACTAAAAAAATGAAGGGAGTGTTGAAATGTATAATATATGGGGATATTTAGGTCGAGAGATTAATATTTTACATTCATGAACGGTTAAGTGAGTGGGTATGGAAATTAAATAGCCAAGGAATATAAAACATTTTTGGTGAATTAAACCTGGTAAAAAGAATTTTGTTACATGATCTGTATATACAGACTAAAAGGTGGATATTTGAACTTGGAATGGTTGGCACACACACACATGGGGAATTAGTGGTATGGTTGACTCATGACTTGTTTCACTATGATTAGTGTTATGAATCTCATTGGAATTTGTTTTAAAACAATTTATGAGATAATGAATTTAAATTTTATTAATATTGACTCATGATGGGATTCTTACTTTTCATATATTTCCACTATGGATTTAGAAATATGAACATGAATATCATGTCCAAATTCATTCGAATACATGATATGATGTTTTTACCATGGGTGGAAAAGGGTAAGTGTCGGGGAGTTTACAAAACAAAATTTTGTTGAATATTGTATTGATAATAAATAAAAAATCTTCACATTGTGTTAAATATATTTATTTATAAAATATTTGGGATTAGATCATTCATTTGAAAATTTGATGAAAATTACTGTTTTATCCTTTAAATATTCTTTGTAGTATTTCGAACATAAATAATTTTATTTGAATTTTTTTTAACTTAATAATTTGTAACATTTTTTTGACATAATTGGATACAACATTTATTCATGATATATGAGCTAAATAATGCATTTGGATGGAGGAAATTTTCCATGAATTCATAGTTGGGATGGACTCTCCTGATTGGACACATGTTCTGTATTTAGGATAAAACATTTACATACATGAATGGATTAGGCCCAAATTTGGATAAGATTCTGGGAAAATAATTTCTCAAAAATTATCATGCTGTAAGGATAGCTATTTCACTTGTTTTGAAGGTCAAATGGGCAGTGAAACATGGAATAAAATATTTGGCTACATTTCCCCATTCACACTTGAAACCACTTGAATCCTAGCCTCCCATACCCACTATAAATTGGTATTTTTATCATTTTGAGAGGTTTAGTATGTGAAATATGAAATTTAGGTTAAAATAGAAGTTTCTCATCTCCAATTATCCAAGAATTTCAAGAAGGGTAGATCTTGAAGGTATGATCCCTTCATCGAAGCCTTCTTCTTCTTCTTCATGTTGTAATATTTGTATTTTCGTAATAAAATTATCAGTTCCTCCTCTATTTATTTTTTTTCTTATCTTTCATTCTTTTTTATTTTTTAATATTCTTATTTGGTTTGTAACTCAATAGTATATGCGTAATTATTCTATACCTTTTCTAAACCGTTGCAATTGTAATTTGCTTCTATGATGACTACATCACCGATGTAAGAGTAGTTTTCTCAGTAATTGATCCAAATCATACCTTATTAATTTATTTATTTTTATTAAATGTGTTAGTGTAATTGAATTATTATGATTTATGAATTAGGTTTTTAAATTAAAATAAAATAAACAAGAAATTTAACAATTAACACAAAAACACATGAGGTCGAGATTTGTGTAAATTGTTAGAGTGGAAACTTAATCAGTGAAACAAGACCACACAAGATAAATTTATAGAGTTCAAATATAATCCCTAAAAACAACTCATCCTAATTTTCTAGAATGGATATGGTCACTTATTTACCACTGACTATAAGCTAGACTTATAATATCAATCAAAGAAGGGTGTTGCGATTGCATGTTCCGAAGCTAGAATAGGGTTCAATTCACTTCATCTTTGTGGTAAAGTTATTTCTGGTAGGGTTATGAAATTATAAAATTATGGGATCATAAATAAGTGGGTATTAATTTAAATGATAAAAATTAATAATTAAGTAAATATGTAGAGTTATATCAATTACATATTATATAATATTTTCTAAAAAACATCTTCTTGTTGTGTTTTATTAATAAAATTTCATTTCAAAAACAAAAACAAAAAAAATAAAATCTTCTTCCATAATAATTCTTCTAATTATTTTATAAACATTGAACAACCACCCCCCAATACTTCTATGTTATTTTATTTTATTTTATTTTATTTTATTTTCAAAATACCTTTAATTTGTTGTTTTAAATTACTTCCTTATTTAAAAGACGACCTTGCTCAGCAACTCTGCTACACCTAAATAACCCAAAACCAAATACCATTTGAGAGCAACCACGACAGCACCATTTAAAAATATGAATTCCACCTCCTCCTATAATCATGGTTGATTAAACACCTTAATCCTAAATATGATACCTTCTAGGATCTGACTCCATCATATGTTGTTTTATCCACCGTATCGATCAACATCATCACATAAAGAGATTATGTTTAGTGGAAGGGAAAAGATTTAAACAAAGAAAATAAACGAGTATGAGTTTAGTGTCATATTTTAAAATCTCCATACTCATGAACATAACTCTTTATCACCATAATCATAATAACAATTATGAATTTAAGCATATAATGAATGGAAATCACCACTTTCCTTCTCCAAGACAAATCTCAGGTTAGTCCCTCATTTTATTGGGTAAGAGGTCATTATGGAAAGAAATAAGAGAAATAATAATAAAAAGAAGAGAAGAAGGAGAGAGATAAATGGAGAAAAAAATAATAACAGAAAAAATTTAAAATAATAAAATAGTTAATGATTAAATAAAAATACGTAGAAGGATAAGAAGAAGAAAATAAGAAGAAGAAGATGATGATGATGATGAAGGGTTCATGGAATAAGAAACAAATCTAAAAACAATTAATTAATTGTATTTTATTTAAAATAAACTAAATTAAAATTAAATTTAAAATAAAACTAAATTAAGAATAATAAATAAAATAAATAAATGAGGAAAATATGTAGGGAGTAGTGGCCTCAGCCTCCACCGGGCTTCAATAAAAGTTGGTCTGGAACTCTCCCTCAGGTGTGGATAAGGGATTATTTTTATAGGAAAGTGGATTGGATTCCTTAGCCTCTTTGGTCAAGAAATATCCCTATCACATATTTTTAAAATATGAAATCTCCCATAGGTCACTCAGTCTTCAAAGTTACACCAAAGAAACTCGTGTGTTTTCTTTCTTCCATCATAGATAAGAAGCCTCGTTGGTCCCTCTTCCAATGTGGAAGTGTGACCTCCTTATTCCCACATGGAATGAAAACACAAACATTTTCATGGGATGTGCAGGCACATGGTAGGGTGTTCGAGAGCTTGAAGTGATAACAGAGGTTCTTCAACCCCTCCAGCCTTCACAATGTCTAGAGGGATCTCTTAATGTGCTCAAGGTGGTTGATCGAGGCTTCAGAGAAGTCCCTAGGAGGAATAAGGATTTGGTGGGGGATGTGATCTTGAGTCCAAGATTGTGAAATGATAGACATGGTGATTCCTGAGATTAAGCTGCAGCGATCGGTGATCATCGAACGACATAGGCGGCAGAGCTCGGTGGTATGGAGTGTATGAGTGTTAGTGAGTGGGATAATAAAATATGAACAGCAAATTTAAAATCTGTTGTCCTGCATCGAAACTGTGAGTTAGAATGGTGATTCTTTATCAATCAAGGTGCGGGATTTTCTTCTCAGAATCCTTCATCAGGGTGGGCTCTTGGAAACACAAGAACACACCCATATGGTCTGGGCCGCACCTCCTAGCTCGTGCGGGTATTCAGGACCACTATGTTCTTGTGACCACTCTATGAACTCAAGCTAGGAGGCTGGCTCTCCCTTGAGCCATACTTTGTTGGATATCACGCTCGGGCAGGCTAGGTCGCCTCATGTATTGAGGTTGAGGGTTGGCAAACCTTGGCCTAATTTTTGTAAAAGTAAATAAAAACTCTAGTAAATTCTTAAAAATATATTCAAATAAATATCACACTTAAAATTCACAAAAAATTAAAAAATTTAAACCATTTTAATTCCATATTAATAATTTCCCACAATGTAAAAAAAAATTTACCACGATGGGAATTTTGATTAAAAATAAATTTTAAATAATAGAAAATTGTTTAAAAATACAAATGAATTGTTGTATGCCAAATATACTCACACATAAACCATTATTATCTTCAAGCATAATATCACTTCACTGAAAATTAGAGGGCACCAATTCTACCAATATTCAAATTTTAAAGCAATGAAATAAAATATTTATCAATTTTAAATCAAAATTTCAAAAAACCACATAAAATATTAATTTCATTTCTCAATTTTCAACGAAACAATCAACTGAAGTATTTTAATTTGTCCCTTTTAAAAATATTGTGAATTCTTATTGCATCTATTCTATGTCATCAATTTATTATTATTAAACATGATGAATAATAATTTACCTCTCCTTTGAATATTTTCACCCATCACTCATGATACAATTCAAATAGATTTATACTTATATCATGATAACATACTCTGTATCCATAGTCTTATAAATGAAATATTTTATCCACTTTGTAAAGACAGAAGTCGCATTAAATCATGGAAGGTTTCAATCAAGGTTCAAATGACTCTAAGGATTCTGTGGTTGGTATTAATTAATGTTTACCACTTAAGGATCAAATAGGAGGTAAATCTCTTAACGTATAAATCATGATATCAAAATTAAAATCTAAATGAAATTCTCCCCATGAAAAATAAAACTAACAATTCCCAAACTCAAAGTATGGTTATGAATAATGAAAGCATAAAGAATGATTTTTTCACCTTCTTGATTTTTTTACTTTTATACTCTTTTTTTCAAAGTACTCTTTTTAATTTTTTTAATGTTATGCTTTGAGTAAACCTTAAATCTCTTACCCAAAAATATATGATAAAAACATTGGTACAGTGATTGTGTTTTTTTATTCTTCAAAATAAAAACCTACTCTTTTCAATTTATTTGGTTCTTTTTGTCATTTTATCTTCATTATTTATTTAGACATGGAAAATATTAGAGTATAATTAATTTATAAATAAAATTTATCTATACTAATAGTATCACCCTAACACTTTTTCATTACAATTAATTTCTTCCCTTTTGACATGAATTTCCAAACCCATACACGTCATCTTTAAATTATTGGGAAAATACATATAGGAGGGTAGGAATGGATTAATATGGATTGAAATGTGGCTCATCCCTTTTAAAGTCATTCGTGGTCTCTATAGGATAAACAATGATTGATATAATGTGTTTTTCAGGGATAAATGATTTTCAAAAGACACATAAATCATTTTAAATATATTTTTACATAGTCATATATTTGAAAAGTTCAAATGCATGTTTTGGTAGGTGACATGTCCCAATATAACTACTGAAATATACTCAAGAATAAATAATAATTATTTTTTAATAAATCCCATCAGGAATGGTATATTTGATATTGAAAAATCATTCAAATAATAATTAATAATAATGAATCGATTAACATGAATTTCCAAAATTTGAATTGTAAAAAATGTTTAGGAAATTTCATTTAAAAGAATAAACTAATTCCCTTAAATAACAAGTCCTAATTATAATATCCATGATTCAATTGTCAATTTTACTCATTTAATATTTTTAACATTGAAATCTAAAACATGGCATCAAATGATTCCTAAGAAACCAATGTATCTTATATAGGTCAAGTAAAGCTTAAATTCAAACATGGGCATGTAATTTCAAATTTAAAGCACAAAAAAGGTTTAAAAAATATAGGGATTATGAACATTAAAATTATAGGAATGAAATCCCTTTTCTCATATATATTTAGTCCTCTTTCTTCCATGGTTAATAGAGACTACCTTGTTCCATCGGGGTCCTATAAAAGTAAATTACTCAATTAAGCATAAAGATAATTTCATTTAAGGTCAATAATATAAAATAGAGTGGGATGAATGCTAAAATAATTCCTATTAATGAAATTTAAATATAAATTCTTAGAAAGTAAATTCAAGTATAATTCTTTGTATGATCTTCCAGGTGTTCCCTGATTTTTTAATGACTCTAAATGGAAGTACCAGTTGTATCTAAAGTTTGATGGTGGGTAGATCTTATTGGATTTGAACCACCACATGTAACTTTTATCAACTTGTGATTATTACATATTGGTGAGTAATGATACATGTATAGATTATACTACCCCCCCCCTTAAAATTATGTACAACATTCATAATAGGGGTAGGATGAATTATGGATCATCCGCCTTCTTCGTTTCTACTTATGCGACCTCCTCTTTCTTTTGCAATTATATCTCAACAAGGGATGATTGAATTGAATAATTAAAGGTAAAGTAAGAAGGTATAAATTTGAATTTAAATTATTAATAATAAATTTATCCCTTTAAATATGAGAAGCCTCTATATTGATTTCCTTAATCTCAACTACTTTGAATCATCTTGGGATTCCTGGAATTCATGTTCATCAAAATTAGGGAGGTCCTTGTGTTCCTAATAAAGTTGATGTCCAATTTCATTATCTTCTTATAAGGAATAACAATGATGGTCTAAATATGAGAATTCATAGAAATGGGAATTAAAACTCAATTCAGATTTAATAAAATAAAATAAAATGGAGTTTGAGATAAGATCAATTACCTTAGTTAGTCAGGTTCAATCTCTTCTTCAGTGGTAAGTGTCTCTTGAATTTGGTTCTTAGTGGATGGAATTAGGTAGCCCAGATCCCCCAAATTTCCATCAAATTCAACCACTTGGGTTCTGTCTTATTCTTCTATGTGTAGAAATAAGTATCTAGGTAATGATTATTACATCTTTTGGATGCGAAGGTCTTGTTTCATTTCATCTTCTTCCTAATTACTAAAAAACTGATCTAAATAGTTTCCCATGATTTTATCGTCATGTGAGTCTTCATCTTCAATATCTAGATCTTCATGGTTCTCCTCAATCTGGTTATTAAAATTAGTGGGCTATTGATATTCCTTGAATATGGTCTCAACATATTTTATTTCTTCAATGAAATTTGGTAACTCCAGTTGCATTTCTTCCTTATCCTTCATCCTTTGATAACCAACTTTGACTTCATCAACCATATCTTCCATCACATAAAACAAAAGAACCATTTCATTCCAATTAAACATATTCATGGTTAGGTTCGTGAGTTTATTGAGATTTTGTAGGAGGGCCTTCATAGAATTTTGTTTCACTTTTTTTTGATCACTAACCTTTGAGTAATTGTTCAATGAATTGAAAAAATGATCATTTCAAAATATCCTAGAAAAAAATTATTATTTTCATTAAAAAACTATAAAAATATATCTACAATGTGAAAATATAAAAATATAAGAAAATAGTCATTGTATCCTCAATAATGGAAATAATTTTCATGCACACCTGTCATATGGTGTGATAAAAAATTTATTTTCCTATGAAGTATAGAGGTAACCAGGGTTGTCTCACTTGAGAAGCGCCTCAGTTTTAAACCCTCTTAATCTAATTGACCTAAAATACTTCTTTTTGACTTTTTATTTAAACTATGAAAGAAATGATAAATTTTTATTTTGATTAATTTAAAAATATATTAAGTCGACATGAAATATGAAAATTTAAACTAAACTGTAATTAAGGGATAAAAACAATGTGATTAGAAATAAAGAACATGTGGTTTGATTTATAGATTCCATAATTCTCCTTACACTACCCAAAAATCTGTAATTAGAAATTGTTTATGAAATCTTCGCTTAAATTTTTACTTTTTTTTAAATACGAAACTTCTTTCCAACACCCCCTCAAATCTGAAACCCCCACCCTCGAGCAACCATGAGCCCCCAAGCCCAATCCCTTCAACCTCGGTCATGATTCCAAGACACCAACACCCCCTTCCCCCACCGTCACCTGATCCCAATCCTAAGCCGCTGACATCCCCTTCCCCCACAGACAACCCCTTCCCAATCTCGAGCAACTGATTCCCCTCAGCCACACTCTGAGCACCACTATAGAGATCTCGAGTCACTAATCACTATCTTTCCTAAACATTCGTTGTCACTGATCCCCCTGGTAACTACCCCACTTTTGGTCCCCCTAATCTCCAACCCTTTCTCATCATTGCCGCCCCTTCCCCTGCTGGTGAAGTTTTTTCATAATGGACAATCTAGTTATTTCCATTTATACGGGTTGAAATTATGGATCTTTTATGTTATGTAATTTAGTGGCTTCTATATTTTTGGATTCTTTATTAATCGTTGAGTTATCTTCAAGAGTTCCATTAGGTAATTTTTACTATTTTTATTCATGTTTTTTATTTGATTTTTTTTAGCAATATATATTGGTTTATTGATTATAGGAAAGTTCCTAGTGGTTCCAGGATAAGGATGAGATCATCGATGGATTAATGGATAAATAGTCTCAACTATCTTCACCTATATAATTTATTTATGACATGAATGTTTTTCTAAATGGTTTCCAACACATTAACAAGGATTCAAATTATATTTTATAATTGTTAGTGGAATATTTTTCATAGGGACTTTGGTACTTGATAAGAAAAATTTTTTATAGATGTTCTGTATTAATTTTGGATAGTTCCTTATTTTACCCAATTTTTCCTTATATTATTATGTGTTTTTAAATAGATTTTTCAAAAATGGTAAATCCTTTTTTATCCATGAAAATAACTTCAAAATTCCTTGATTAAAAATTAATTAGTTTCATTAATTATTGACATGAGTCATTGTGCATGTTTAATTATCATTATAACTTATATACCCTTGTTTAATTTCATGTAATATTTAGATTGTTAATAAATCTAAATTGATTTGGTACATTCCAATAACTGTAATAAAATTTCTAATTTTTTTGTGACATAAAAAATGGTAATTTTTTGTGTATGTTTAGATGAATATGTTTGATCACCTTGATAAATTACTTATAATTTGTATTTAATATATGGTTTTGGGTTTAGAAATAGTTTTTAATGTATTATAGTTCTATATATTGAGTAATGATAATAACATCGGATGTGGTGGCTAACCTATTGTTATTCCAAAACATTATTTTATATTAACATACAATAATAGTTATATAATTTGTTACAAAGTACAAATTTATGGGTGCATATATCATATAGTAGTTAGGACGTGATTTTTATACATGTACAATTTTGATAAGGACCAGAATAGTTATTTGATGTTTTATAAAAAATAAAGCATGTATATTATTATAAATAAAAAAATGTTAATTTATTATTTAATTTAGTATAATTTAATTTGGAAACTTCTATGGTAATTTAGTGATGTGGTTTATCATTTTTTTTCTGATAAGAATACCTATAGTTGATTTTAAATGGGATAAATACACTCTCCAGGGACCCGAGCCTGAGAAATTTCATATCCATCAATTATAGGAATTTTATGTACTATAAGAGTGATAAACCTTATATTAATAATACACTTTTAGAGTTTAAATTATTTATATTTTCCATGTATCAAGGTATAAACTGATGTACTCTCAAATAGTATTGATATTTCTTTTCCTATTGAGATGTTATGAGCTATTTGGGGGGGGGTGAGGGATATGAGTGATGTTATGTTTCTTTCTATAGTACATGAGTTAAAACATGAATTTATTAATTTTTTTCATGGTATATTTTTTTCATTTTTTTCTATTCTTTACAATTGGGATTTATCATTTTTAATATTATTATAATGATTGTTATTAAATAAGATATTATAGGAATTGATATTGATAAACCATGAGATAATGTATTAGAGATAAGATATTATAATGACTTATGAGATTATAAAATTGTTTTATATTTATTTAGTTTGATGGTTAGTCAGATGGTGGTTTAAAAAAAATATTTTTTAGTTTTATAGGTGGGTATCTTCAACTGAAGGTGATGTTTTGTATTGTTTTAATCTGAGATTGTTTTTAGTTGTGACAGTGGACATATTGTAGATGTAATGTAAATTTTGGTTCAATATATAGCTATCATGTAGATTTAAGGTCTTATTAATCATATTGAAGATGTTAATTATGGAGATTTAGAAAAATTATCGGTTTAGGCATGAATTTATAGAATACATTTATATACATTTTTTCAATTTAATCATTGAACCTACATTAATGATCTTAGAATACTCTGATAGGGGAAATTTTTAGAGCATGGAATATAATCAAAACATAATTTACTAAATATTAAGTTATCATAATATGATAACTTCAATATTTAATAGTACACATATAGTAGAAGAACATCTAGTTACATTTATAGGAAATTTATTGATGACTAACACAAAGTATGTTTTTAAACTAGAAACTTTAAGTGATTTATTCATGAGGACCTCCACCACTAACAATTATAGTAAATCATTATGTGACATCCATTCTAGTACTTATATATCTCTTATTATATTAAACTTCTTATAACTACTTCGGTTGTGGTTTTTTTCACATCCATTTATCTCTTTTTTTATTTAGTAATAGTTACGTGTTTTAATTTTTTTTAATGTGTAGGAATATTGGGATATATATGGATAAAAGTTGGATCACATTACTGAGGAACACCCCTTAGTAAACTAAGGTTTTTGAAGGGTTTTTGATTTATTAATTTACAGTCGATTTGTTGATGGAAGAATAAGATGTCCATGTCCTAAATGTAAATTTACAATATTATTGAATAGAGATGATGTTTATGGACACTTGATATTGAAGAAATTCCTAGATCAATATTTTTGTTGGATTTGAAATGGGGAATCGAACATTAAATAATGTTTGATAACTAATATCAATAAAAAAATGATCTCTGAACTTCCTAAACAATGGAAAATAAAATGAAAAACATTATAAATGATGAATTCGACATTTCAAGACACCGACACCAAACTAAAAATTTATCATAACAAGAATTTGAGGCTGATACAAATAACAACATGACAAGTGATGTTTTTGAGACTATAGGAAAACCAAATAAATATTATAACATATCATTAGATCCTCCTATTGATTCTGTGGAGAATAATGTAATAGAAAACTTAAGTAAGAAGACAAATGTGTTTCATGGTTTAGTTGATGATGAAAATAATGAGTGTTACAGTTGATTTTTGAAATATTCAAAACATTCATTTCTACTGAAGTTGAACCATATCAAATGCATATGTGGAATTAAAAATAACATGATTTTAATGATATAGGATTTTTTGTGTGATGCATTTCCTAAATCAAATATCCCTGAGTCTTTTTATGTTATAAAAAAGTTATTAACATAATTGGTCTAAATTATACAAAAATACATGTGTGTCCTAATGATTGTATGATTTTTTAGGGAGAGGATTCAAGCAGATAGGATTGAAAAAAATGTTCTTCTTCTATATGGTGGTCAATGGGTGATGTTTCAATTTTTAATAAACATACTATCATGAAGAAGAATAAAAGGAAAACACCTAAAAAAATTTTTCATTACTTTCCTTTAAAGCCTTGATTACAATGATTTTTCATGTCATCAAAAATAGCTAAACACGTGATGTGGAATTATGTAGATAATAAAAATGATAGGTTAATGAAACACCCAAGAGATTCAAAATCAAGGAAGACATTTGATTCATTAAATACATATTTTTGATCAAATCCTAGGGATGTTCGATTGGGATTGGGCAGATGGATTCAACCCATTTGGGACTTTGAGAAGCAGTTATATCATTTGGTCGTTTATTTTGATCCCTTACAATCTACATCCTTGGATGTGTATGAAACAAAGATCTTTTATCATTTTGATGATTATTTCAAAAAAATGTTTGGAAATTATATTAATGTATACTTTTAGCCTTTAATTGAAGGATTATAAGAGTTATGGAGAAACTGTGTTGAGAAATATGATGCATCTTTCTGAACAATTTTCAAAATGAATGCTACTCTAAATTGGAAAATTAGTGACTTCCCTAGACATGGGAATTTAGTTGGTTGGAACACGTACACAGGTTTGTTTTTTCCTATTTGAAACTTTGATTTTGAGCCTGAATGACTACCTCATAGCAGAAAATGGTGCTTCTTAGGTAATAGGCAATTTCTCGATGCATCTCATATATTTTGGTTGAAAAAGTCAAAATTGAATGGATATATTTATTGTAGACCACTTGAAAAGATGTTAATAGGTTCTGAAATATTGGACCAACATGGAATTATTGAAATATAATTTGGGAAGGTGAAGCATTTAAATGATAGTGGGAAAGGATTTTGAAGTTCATCATCAAGTGAAATCCTAAGGCAACAATGGAAGAATGTCGATCAAATTTGGTAATATTTTCATTAGTTTAAATATTTATAAGAAAAAAATATATGTTACACCTATTAAATTATTGATTTATCTTTGTTTAATGTAGTCACAAAATTTAGGGAACTAGGTCTCCCAAATAGAACTTTGGATGGATGTTCATAGAAAATATGATGGGAGTTATGTTAATGGGTCTTCCAAAGAAGTTGTGATGTGAATTAATTTTTATTTATAATAACTTATTTTCATTTGTAATTATGTTAATATATATATTTCTTCAAATATGAATTATATTGTATTTATAGGAAATAATTAAAGAATCATGGGATTCCAATCCCATGAATCCTACTCAGTCTCCCAGGATAACCTGGTTGGTAAAGTCCTTAGGAAGGTGCATCCTTTTCGAGTGTGTGGGATGGGTATGGGACCATTACCATCTGAGGTATTTGAAATACCATCGAGGATTGTAGCTTTATCTACTCCTAGTTTTCTTCACACCCTACCCTGAGATGCTCAGAGGAGTATGTTTCTATGAAAAGAACAATTTATGAATAAGGGGCTTAGATATTCGGTTTGTTGAATGTGTTGGTTCGTTTATGTCAGAAGATGGACCGATCTATCCCTGGTGATATTGCATCAATGATTGGTGGTGATCGGTTAAATCACAAAACTATATAATCATTTAGTTCAAAAACATATATTGGTTTTAAGTCTAAATTTATAAATAGAATATTGTTTAATTTCCAATATAATTGACTTATAGGTGCCGGTAGAATGAAGTATATATGGACATGGAGAGAGTGATGAGGGGATTTCATTATCAAGCAGTGATTAGTGGTATTTTTGATATCTTGGACTAATATAGAAAGATATGGTTTGTTAATGTATCATTTGTCTCCTATAGTATTCAGATGAAATTTTCATGATTTCCCAGGTTTGAAGAGGATAAAACCATTTATGGTTTATGGAAATTAATAAACTTGTTTATATATTATTACTTTCCTTTATTCATGTTTCAGGGACTGTTTAGATGTAAATGGTCTAAGAAAACTATAGAGAAATATATAGGATTGTTTTAGGCCTCTTAATCTCAGAATAAGTTCTATTTAGCACTATAGGTAATTAGAATTACCGAGCTCTGTGATTCGATTCATACAATATTTTATATTTCATGTGTATTATGTTATGTTCTTATGATAGGAGATACATATGATCTATAAATTTGTTTCAGGGTAGTTTTGGGGTTAAGTAATCTATAGTTTGATTTTTTTTTAAATCAACATATAGTGGTGGTTTTAACCACTAATTAATATGGAATAATTTTTTTGCGGTGGTCTAAACTACTTAGATATGATGATGGTTATTTATCAACAGTGGTTAAAACCACTGTTGAATATGACACACTATTATTTAGTGGCGGTTTTAACCATTGATAAATACTCATAATTTTTTTCTGTAAAATCGCCACTAAAACAATGAAAACTGCCGCTAAATCTGATTTCTACAACATTTTCCAAAAACTACATATAAATGGAAGGAACCACTGCGTATTGGATTCTAACACCAACATTAGTACTGGTTTAAATCGCCTCCAAATAAAAAAATAACCGTCACTACTCAGTTATTTTTTTGTAGTGTTATTGGTGTTTAAATTTAGTTTGATATTTCAATTATGAGATCCCATGCATGAACTATTATTCATTTATTTAGTGTTGTGAAATATCAAATTCCTTTAGCAATCTTAATTCCACATCCTCATATATTCAAGGTTGATGACACACCTCAATCTAGAATGTGACACCTTCCAGGACCTGACTCTGTTATATGTCATTTCATCCACTAAATGAATCATATTTATCCCATGAAGAGATTATGTTTAGTGTAAGGGAGGGAAAATATTTAAAAAAATAATATAAATGAGTTTGTGTTCATTTACATAGTGTAAAATCTCCACACTCATTAAATTCACACTTTTTCACAACAAATATAATAAAACATATGAATTTAAGTACATAATGAATGGAAAACACCAATTACCTCTCCCTGGCCAATCCTCAGGTTTGCCCTTCATTTTTAGTGTAATAGGTCACTATTGAAATGAAGAATAGATAAAAATAATAATAATAAGAGAATACATAGATAGAAATATAACTAGTGAAAATAAAATGAGAAAATAAAATAAATTGAAATAATAAAATTGGTAATAATCAAATAAAAAGAAGAGGAATGTGGAGAAGAAGAGAATAAAAAGAAGAAGAATAAATAGAAGGGTGTGTGGAAGAAGGCACAGAAATTCAAACCATGCTTGAATTATATTGTATTTAAACTAAAATAAATTAATTTTAAATATATAATAAAACTAATGTAAAAAAAATAAAAATAAAAAAATAGAGAAAATAAGAAAATTTTAAAGGAGCAGCAGCCTCGACCTCCATTAGGATTCAACTCTAATGGGTATGGAACTCTCCCTCAGTTGTGACCTATTGTCACTTTTTATAGTTAAGGGGAGTGGGGTACTCAGCCTCTGTGGTCAACAAAAATCCTTAGTATATCTTTTAGAAATATAAAATATTACATAGATCACTTAGTCTTTATAGTTTCACCTGAGGAACATAGGAGTTTTCTTTCATTCACCATGGATAAGAAGCTTCATCAGGCCCTCTTCCAACGTGGAAGAACAACCTCCTTCATCATGCATGACATGGTGACATAGAAATTTTCATGGGATGTGGGGGCATGTGTAAGGGTGGTAGAGTACTTTATATGGCAGAAGATGTTCCTCAACCTCTATGAAATTCATATCAGTAAAAGGGAGCTCAAAGTGTGTTCATGGTGGTTAGTTGTAGCTTTAAATATTACCCTAGGTGTAATAGTGGTTCAGTGGAAGAAGTGATCTCGGGACTGATCTCAGCCAACGATAGCCATGGTGATTGTTAGGACATAGCAGTGGTGGATGATGATCATCAAAGGAGGTAGGCTATAGATCTTGGTGGTACAGAGTTTCCAAGAACAAGTGAGCCATTTAATAAAAAATGAATAGTAACATTAATCACTGTTGTCCCACATTGAAATGGTGAGTGATTGGGTCAATTGTTTATCAATAAAGTCATGGGATCCACTACTCAAAAGCCCGCACTGGGTTCTGTTCCATGAAACACACGCACACACCTATATGGTCATGGCTACATTTCCTGGTCCACATAATACTTCAGGACCACTATTCTCCCATAACCTCTCCACGAACTCACGTGAAGCGACCGACTCTCCCTCAGACCATGCTTGGTCTGCCAGACCACTCAGGTTGGCTATGTGGCCTTATTTCATAAGGTCGAGGGATATCCAAACTTAGCCTTTTTTGAAAAAGAAAATAAAAACTTTAGTAAATTCATACTAATATATCTAAATAAATCTCAAACTTCATATTCATAACAAAATAAATATTTTAAACCATTTTAATTCCATATTCATAAATTCCTAAAATTTAATAAAATTTTGAAAACAATGGGAATTTCGATCAAAAATCCATTTGAAACTTTTGAAAATTGATTAATATTATGACTGAATTTTTTGTGTGTCAAAAACCATGTGGCTTGTTGGAGAGGGACAATTGGTGAATAGTTACGCCATGCAACATTATCCAAAAAAAACTATTTGACTTGGGATAGAGGAAAATCATTTTAGGAACAGGTTTATGAAATGTTTGGTCAAACCATGTGGGTTCCCATAAAAATATAGTGATCCTTGCATAGTTGGAACACATTTTGGTAAACCATGTGACCAAACCATGTGTAGAAAATTAATTAATCTAAAAATTGATTTTTTAGTCTAAAACATTCCTAAAACTCCCCATTCATCATTCTATGCCATGTGCTCTCGAATATAGGGATGAAAATGGTGGTTATTGGTGGTTCCTCTTCCTCATAACTCCAATTATAGTGGATATATATGTCTTGAATTATGATAATTCAAGGCATATTGATCATGAAAATTATCATCCATTCCATGAAAAAAATATAAATTGATGATTTTCAACAGATATTGTTGGTTAAGTTGATATATACCGAAGTCCATGTCACATTATATTTCTTCAATCTTGATTCTATAATCCTAGTTGTGATTAATTGGGATTAATTATAGGGATCCTTAGTAAGAGGGCTTGATCTAGTTAGTGCACATGAATGGTTTGAGTGACTGATCTTAGAGACTAGTAATGTTTTTCATCAATGCATTTAAGATAGGAAGTTAATTACCATATAGGACCCTTGAATAATTTTTTTCCTTGGTATTGATTACATTTGTGTGCATGTGTACCTGTGAGACCAATATTTTATTTTTATCTCATGTGTGTTGGTGTGTACATCGGAGACCCATAAATGATAATGATTGAATACATGTGTGTGTGTGTCAGTTTCCATGGCTATTGAGAATCATTCTTGATATGATATGTTTGTTTCAATATGTTTTATTCCCTATTGTGTGTCAATGTATGACTATTATAGGTTATTTTAGTATCAATTGATAGGTGGACCATTATGGTTTAGTTATCCGTTAGAAGGGGAGCAAGTGTGGCATGAAACGATTATGGAGAAGGAAAAATTCATAGGGTAGGGGAATGATGATCTTGAACATGACCCAGAGTAGTGATAGGATATGAAAATATTGTGGCATGAACTGAGGCGGAGATTGGGTATTATAATAGCCCAAATCAGGTGCCACAAAATAGTGCCCTGCACTGGTGGGCCACATGGCGTCATGCGCATCTTCCCAAATGCAAGAGGGTTCCTTCTAGTAATTAGTTCCTATGGTGTGTCTATGGGAGACAATGACCATATGTTAGAGTGTAACACAACAGAATAAATATAATAGTCAATAGTGTAAGTATTAAATCAACTAGATAGAAGATAAAATCGACAAAAATAATAAATAAAAAATACCAAAGTAAATCTCATATATATATGACGATCATGTCACAACTCAACAAAATAAAAATATTGGTACACAAGCATCTAGTACAATACATGTATCAAAATACCAAAAATACCAAAAAAGACTATCTCCAGATAGAATCATGATCTTAGCTCGGTCTTATTCTCTCCTTCTCCTATGTAAAAATCAGATCAGGCATCATACAACAGGAACTATCCCTAGTCCCCAACTACACCCATGAAGTCTGACTGGATACCCAACAATGACCCAAATAGGGTGTAAGATAACACTCATAGGCCACTACCAATGGTGTCTATACAAAATACAGTCTCTGTGATATAAATACAATCATTGTGTATTATATAACATGAATTAATGTACTTAAAGAAAAGTGACCACGACATAAGTAATACTACTGAGACAAAAAATGATCCCTACGAATAATAGTCAAGCCCCCTTAAAAAAAGGAAGATGCAAAGTTGAAATAAAAAAGTAATATTATCCATTCAACCCATTGGAGTCAAATACACATATGTGGTCTATTTTCAATCATAGAAAAATATCCACCAAGTCCACTATATACAACAAAGAGTAATCTACTACTACGACCATGACATATAATCTCTTATATAACATTCATCATGGGCACACCATATAATCAAGTAATCCAAAATGGAATTTCCACGCAATCAAAAGTGTCAGACCATGAAGGTTCGGATCCAAGGTAAATAAGACCTGAACATCGTCAACTAATCCTAGGAGCATGTTGATGGAAACATGTAATGACCTAGTTGGAGTCCTTAGAGAATTTCAAAAAACCATGTCCAATGCGATTCCATGTAATCAAGATATAAGGGGTAGAAAATCCCAAGGCATCCTATAGAATCAAGGCCTATAGGTGAAATAGGTCCAAGGTTCTGACTACCACAAAAAATATCCATGGGAGAAACTTCCATGACTTCTAATAGAATTAGGATCCTATTTATACTAACTAAGGCATCCATTATCACATTATATCATCATCTCATTTCATTATTAGTTATAATCAATCACATTCCATGATTTCATCCAACATATATATCAATTTCCATATAATAATTTAAAAAATTCACATTAGGTTATTACATGGAAAAGGATGCATAAACTCTCTCCTTATCAAATAATTCAATTCATTTTATTCATAAAGGATCCCTCTAACTATGTGATAACTCACACACCCAACAGGGTGGTGAAACAATAGGAATACAAAAAAGGCACACCCCATGGGTGGCCTTGGTTGGGGAAAAATCCTCCAAATATCTAAAAGTAACTAGTGATAATCTCTAATAGGTTCCAATTTGTATAAAGAAATCATTAAATTATATTTAGTCATGTCACAAGAAATTAAAACATGTAGAATAATAGAAATATTTCTTATAAAACACCAATGATTAGGGAAAGGTATATACCACCTACCGTAGGTCCGTAGTATAACACACTTATAGTATCAGTCTTTGATTCCGTCCAGATCGAGAGAAAAACAAAGAACATACAATGAAATTAGAAATACGTCATATTATCATGAACCCATATAACTAAATTTATACTATGAAAAATGAATACTGACATAATAGGAATGAATAACTCATCATTTTGAATCCAACAAGACCAACAATGTTCGATTCTGAGTTTAGATGACAAAACAGTTGAAAAGCTATGCAGATGGATTAAAAGGAGCTCTCCATGTGAATAGGCTACCCACCAAAATAAATAAGAGAAGTAAATTAGGTTATAAGTATTTTTAAGGGAGAAATGGTACATTCCCCAAGAAACACTGGGCCACGTGGTTTGGATCCATGGTCAGAAAAATCATTCCACAACCATTCTCCCTTCACTATGCTAAGGGGCGCCTTGCATGGTTTTATGAATACAGCTTGGATAATTATGCGCAAACCAAGCCTACAACCATTTCCCAAGGTTTGTGTAATTTCAAAAGGGATTACGCACGAGGATTTATGGTTTCATCAAACCGTGAGACCTCCTTCACCCCTATGTTAATCCCCATATGGATAGGATTAATAATTCGGTCTATCCCATACAGTTTCTACTAATCATGTGACCTGCATGTTTTTTTCCAAAAAACTAGTGTATGGGTTCTGAACAAGCCCTAGACACCCCTGCCACACCCATGGTCTTATTGGGCACTCACATTAGGCCATTAAAAGAAATAAACCAAAAATAAGATATGTACCTCATAGGAAAACCTAGCTTCTTAGAATATTCCCCCACTTAATGACATTTATCCCTAAATTTCCCTTATAAGGGTGGTCAAGAATTGCCTTAGAATAACTCTGGAAATGAGCATGTACATTGATCTCCCTCTCCAATGTCTCATTTTATAAACGACCATTCATCCATAGCACTTATACTAGAGGAACAAATTAGACTTTGAGAACATTCATTCTCATGTTAATGATATGAATAGGATGCTCTTTAAAGAACACATAGACCAGTAACCCCACCTCATTTGAATGTAGAGTGCGAGAAGGGTATGAGTGTTAAAAAAACAACTGAAATACATGGAAGATGACGTTCATGGATCGGTTCCTCTGAAGTAACTGCAATAGATAGGCTACCAACCCAAATACCTCTAGAATCTCAAATGATCTGATATATCATGGTCAAAAATTACCATGTCTCCTAATATTTCTATGTCCATCCACAGTGAGATACATAAAAATACTCGATCCCTGACCACTTACACCATAGGTTATCTATGGCGATCAACATAAGATTTCTGTCAAGAACGTGCAGTAGCCATCTACTTTTAGATCAACTGGACCTACTCCCTAGTCTCCTGAATGAGACGAGGTCCGACTAAAGCCGCCTCACATTCCTCTAATTAGAACATGAGGGATCAACATGTACTACCATACAAATCCTCATAATGGTCCATATGTATAGTCATCTGATAACTATTATTATAGTCAAACTAAACCATAGGTATATGCTACTCACGTATGCCCCCAAAATCTAGGATTCATGGTTGCAGAATATCCTCAAACACCAAAATCACACACTCTAACTAGCCATCAGTTTGAGGGTGGTATTTCGTGCTCATAAGCACATGTGTTCTCAAATCCCTCTACCATCTCTTCCACAATTGAGACAAAAAACTGACATCCCTATTCAATACAATAGTATGAGGAACCCAATAAAGTAATACAATAACAGGAATATACAACCATCCAAGATCATCTATTAACAAGGTCACCAAGATTGAAAGGAAATAATCATCATTTGTGAGCTTGTACAAAACAACCCACACAGAATCACTACCTTGAGGCGACCTCATTAAAATGGTCACAAAATCCATCACAACATCATTCCATTTCCACTCAAGAATGGCTAGCTATGGTAAAGGACCAACTGGTCCCTAGTGATCTATCTTCATTTATTAAAAGGTTTAAAACCTCATAACAAAACCAAATACCTCACATTTCATCCCCAACCACCAGTACTAGGGACTTAAATCCAGATACCTCTTGGTAAAGACATGATGCATTGCCCAAAATGAGGCATGAAACTCCCACATCATCTCCTCACGTATGTCCACTAGAACCCAAATGTGACAATTAATACATAAAATTTCATCCTCATATGTAGTCCAAACAGGAGGTGGGTCCTTACCATCCACACTCTCCCATAGGACTAGGCCCTCAATATCTAATAACTACCTCATTCGTACTCTATCCTGATGAGTGGATTTCACCACTAAGGATGAGAGAAAAGTTTCACCCAGACCATCCTACACTTCAAACTGAATCTCAAAGAAAATGGAAATAATTCACCACTCACTATTGGCCTCTGGAACTACCAATATCTGAGTCCTCCTATTTAGTGCATCGACAACTGCATTATCATTACCAGCTTTGTATCCAATATCAAATCCAAAATGTTGTAGGTACTCAACGCACCTTCGCTTCCTCAAATTTATATCACTCTATTTAAATATTTACTTGAGGATTTTGTAGTCAGTGTACAAAAAAAACGATATCAAATGCCTCCAACAATGAAAGGTGTGAATAATAATAGCTAACTCCAGATTGTGCATTGTATAATTCCACTCATGTGGCCTCAGATGATGAGACCCATACACCACAAATATATACCACTACATCATAAAATATCATATCCTTACACCTAGTGAATCACAATACATATTCTAACTCCTACCCTACTCTGACAAAATCAGGACTGGTGCTGAAGTTATTCTCCCTTTTATCTCCTGAGAGGTTGTATCATAGGCATATAACTATAATGAATTCACACCCTTCTTGGTCAATCCCATAATATGTTATTTTATGTGTGATAAGTCTTGTATGAAATTCATGTAATATAAATCTAGCCCCAAAAAACAATGTATCTCAAATATGTTCTTCAGATTCTCTGAGGAAACTATAGATCCCACCTTCTCTGGTTTCCTGATACTCCTATATCTAAGATAACATGACCTAGTAATTGAATCTTATCCTTCTAGAGGTGACACATTGTTATATTAGAATATAATCGATGCTCTCTTTGTGTATCCAAAATGATATCAATATTTTTTGAATGGTAATGTTGATTATGAGAATACACCAAGATATCTTCCACAAATACCACCACAAATGAATCTAGATAAAGATAGAAAAAATATTTCATTGGTGACATGAAAATTGCAGGCACATTTATGAGATCAAATGGAATAACCAGATACTTATATAGACAATACCTTCTATGAAAAGATATATGAGGTTTGTTTGATGTTCGAACACGTAGCTGGTGATAACCCTACCTCATTTCAATTTTTGAGAAATCCCAAGCTCCTCGGAGTTGATCTAAACAACTACATATCTGTGGTAAAGGATAATAATTCTTAATATTCAACTAGTCAAATTTCAGTTAATCCATACGTAGTCTAAGGGTACCATCCACCTTTTTTTCAAAAGGACTGGAAACCATATTGAGAAGTACTATGTCATATAAAACCCTTTACCTCCAATCCATATAGTTGCCTCTTCAGTTCATGTAACTCTATAGTGGTCATCCTATAAGGATTAATGGATACCATTGATGCTCCTAGAACTAGATTGATGGATAGATCCACCACTCTCTCTGGAGGTAATCTAGAAAAATCTTCTGGGAAAACATCCCTAAAATGACCAACCACTAGAGGGAAATCTACCGGATGTGATCCATGATCATCCAGATGTAAACTAGCTATTTGGTATATCATCCCACCTCGACCATAAAGATCAAGTCCAGATCATCTTTCCTAGACATCCCATTCAACCTTGTGGATAAAAAACTCTTCCCTCTGGAGATGTGAATGTCACCATCTAGCGATAGAAATTGACATGATCTCAATAAGAAAATCTCCATTCTATCCAGAGTATGATATCAAAATCATTCATCTTAAGGAAAAAAGATCCCCAATTTAGTGAATCCGACCAATATCAAGAAGTTTCTCCCTGAACTGGTGTTTAACCTCTATTCTAATCCCCAGTAGAGAATCTGCAGTCATAATTACATTAGAAACCTGAACAATGAGCCAAAGGATCTCCACTTCTAGTAAAAATATGAAACTATGTGATAAACTTTTATAGAAAAGAGAAGATATAATAGTAGAGACTACCAAGATTGTACCTCTCACAATAGATGGCCTAAAACATTACTCCATAGAGGTATGATGTAAATAATAGATCAAAACTAAACTGCAACCCTATAAAACAACCTCCCTACCAAAAGTATGACTCCTCTACTGTATAGGTACATCCAGTGCTTGGCTTCCATGACCATAACCTCCACCTTGGTCTGAAAGACCGATATTTCTCTAACTTCTAGCCGGATGTGGTGATTTAAAACCTAATCATGAACATGGATTCAGAGCTGACCCCCTACCACTGACTATTAATGGAGGTCCTGTAGCAATTTTATACATGGATCATCCTACTATAATCTTAACACTCTACTGGGTTATGATCACATTGATTCTTCATATTCCCCTATTTTACACACTAATGATAGAAAATTGTGCTACCAGGACTAACAACTTGGATGTTACTCCCCTCATGAGAAGTCTCAAAATGTCACTCCTACCCCTAGAAGCTGAATCACTAGGTCGAGAGACTATACTTCCCTGCTATGCACCCCCAAATTCCATCAGGTTTTCCATTGTAATCGACACCTGATTCACTATTTTAGTAATATGTTTCAACCTAAAAACATTGACCTATGATCGAAATACAACCTTGAGACCTTATTTAATGCATCTCTCTCTCAATGACTCGTCAATAAGATAAATTAGAAAAAACACTATAGTTATATAAAACATATTGAATATTCCATAATAGTTATTACACCCTAATCCAGACACATATAATCTCTATCCCAATCTTCTCTAAAATTATTAGGAGAACCTAGGTTTTAAATCCCTCTAATCCTTTTCTTGTAGCGCATCGTCCATGTTCAAAACATCCCACCGGTTCTCCAGATTATTGAAGATAAAAAATATACTATATGAACATATGAACATCTTATGGACCACTATCCCCCAAAAATTTGGAAGGATATTGTTTCTAGAACACCCTCGTCAGCTCTATCATAGATGATTCTAGCTTTGGCGTTTTTTTAAAAGTCTTCATACAGAATAGAAAACCCTCACAAAATTGTTCCTTAGAACCCATATCTGGTATAACTAATGGTGTCCCAACAGGAACTACATGAGGATATATTAGAATCTCATAGTTTACCACCTCTGGAGCATGGTCATCACCACCCTCCTAGGGTATGACTAGATGTCATCGTAGTGGCTTGTCTCTACAATTCCAAACAAAAACCTAATAAAAAACATGTAAAAAAGGAACATAATTTAAAAATGTATGATATGTCAAATCCTTTCTATAATAATTCTCAACCCACTACCTACTCCTAAATATGAGATAAGGTAAAAATAAACAGCTGTAAACATCACTCGAGACACTACCTACTTCCTACTTGAAAGTTGGGTCAAGGTCCATTTATTTATTTTCAAAAATCAATTTCCATGTTAGATTCATATTTATAACACAAAATTATTTAAATTTCTGAACTAAATTGTTCACCAATTTCGATCCATAATGGCCCAGACACCATATGAACTAAAATATGGAATCCACTTAATCCACACCATAACATGTTCTAGTCCTTACTACCAATGCTCTATGACTCAATGTGCCGGATTTGACTACTTAGGGAGTCTTTTGTATCATAATTAGGAAAACACTATTTATGTTACAACAAGAAATCCATTTATCGACTATGTTTCTCAATACCCTACACAAATCGTTTTTCAAAGAAGAATTATATCACACAAAGCGCATATTACAATGTCATGTGCCAAGCAATTCACCATGTATGGGATTGCATAATGCATGAAAAGTGAATACTATAAAGTTCATAAAATTATTCATGAGATGCATACCATCATCTCATTAGTAAATATCAAAATCCATAATTAGATTCATTATCAAACCCCATGATTGACACCCAACGATGGAATCAAATCAACTGTAATATCATCGAATCAATAAAAAAATTATATTCATGGAAATTTGGATTTTTCTTATATGTTGATTACTTACTCCTAAGAACATATCATTAATAAATTCCAATACCTTACCAATATCTTGAATATTTTGTATAAATATTAAGCAAAGAAAAGAAAAACTCTTTGATACCACATTTTAACATCCCAACCCGAGTGCCACTAAACAGTGACTCGAGTAATTGGGTAAATGGCCTCAAGTTCATCTCCCATAATGCTAAAGGATTTTGACTAGTAGTGAGGGCCTAGGGTGTGCCTATGGAGAGACAATAACCTCATGTTAGAGTGTAACATTTTGGAATAATAATAACAGTCAATAGAGGAAGCAGTAAATCAACCAAATAGATGATAAATTCATGAAATGATTAAATAAATAATTCCATAATTAATCTCATATAAATATGGTAGTCATTTAATGTCTATATTAAATTATAAAATAAGTACACAAGAATACATTACAATACATGTATCAAAATACCATAAGACCTAAATGGACTATCTTCATATATCATCATGATCCTAGATCAGTCCTGTGCTTTCCTACTCCTAAGAAACAAGCATATAGCGCATCATAAAATAGGTGCCTACCATGATTCCTACATGTATCCATGAATTTTTTCCAGGTACCCAATGGAGGCCCAAACATGGGGTTTGATAACACTCAATAGGCCACCACTGATGGTCTCTATAAAAAATCTAGTTTGTGTGATATAAACAAAAGTAATGTTCAATATATCATAGATATAAAAGTATTGAATGTAATGTTCCCAACGCATAAGTAATAATATTTAGAAAAAAAGGATCCCTATAAAAATTAGTGAAGCTTCCTTAAAAAAGGAATCTATAAATAATAAATAATCAAGTGATACTTTATAGTCTAACCAATAGTGTCAAATACTCATACCAGTGATATCTTCAAGAATATAAAAATATCCACCATAGACGCACAATAAAACCAAGTGTAAGAAACTACCAAAACCATGCAATATAATTTAGTATATTAAATTCATCATAGCCTCATCTTATAATCAAGTCTTCCACAATGACATCACCGTGTAATCAAAAGTATCAGACCATAAAGGGACAAGTCCAAGGTATAGAAGACCGATGAATCCTCATCATATCCCATGAGCATATCTATGGAAACTCAGTAATGACCATGTTGGAGTCCATGGAGAATGTCAACAAACCACATCCAATGTGAGTACAAGAAATATTGATCTAAGGGGTATCAAGGACCAAGGCATCCTATAGAATAAATACCCAAAGAAGAAATAGTTATAAGGTGTCCACTACCCAAAAGACGATCCATGGGACAAAAAATCCATGGAATTTAATGGAATTTGTATCCAAGGTATACAAACCATGTAATCCACTACCATTTCATCTCATAATATCATATCATTAATCATTAATAATCATTCACATTCCGCGATTTCATTGAAATAATATATCTATTTCCATTTAACAATTAAAAAAATTCACATAATATTGTTACATGTAAAATGAGTAATTAACTCTCTCCTAAAAAAAATCAATTCAGTTAATTTCTAAAGGTCCCATATAACAAGGAGAGAACCCACACACCTAATATTGTGGTGAAAAAATAGGAAGATACAACAGAACACCCCAAGGGTGGCCATGGTTGGGGAAAAACCTTCAAAAATATCAAAGGAACTATTGGTCATCTCTAATAGGTTCCAATTCATTCAAATCAGTCCTTCCATTAATTTTAGGGGTGATTCCAGAAATATTGGTGCACAACACAATGTAAACTATTATTATAAAATACCAAACCCCAAGGGAATGGTATAGAAAACCTACTACAGGTCCGTACTAGAGAACTTGTCCAGCATCGATCTCTGATTCGGTCTAGATTGAGGAAAAAATAATGAATGAACGAATAACATAAAAATAGGTAAAATTAGATAGCACCTAAATAACTCCACCAATACCATGAAAAACAAAAAATGGAAAAATATGAACAAATAACTCATCAGTGAAAATCAATCAAGATTGATAGTGTTCAATTCCAGGTATGGGTGATGTAATAGTGTAAACAACTATAAAGATAGCTTCAAAAGAGCTACCCACAAGAAGAGGTTGTCGATCTAAGTAAATAAGAGAATGAAATTAGGTTATAATGATTTTTAAGGGAAAAATGGTAATTCCCACAAGAAACAATGTGCCTCATAGTTTTATTGCATAGTTGTCTTAATCGTGCACCAACCTTACTCCCTTCACTATGCTAAGGGGGGCCTCACATTGTTTTATGTGAACGATTTGACTAATTTTTCACAAACCAATAATGAAACCACTATCCAATTTATGATGAATTTAACATGGGTGTGCTCATGAGGATTCTCAGTTTTCACAAATATTATGATCTCCTACACACCAATATCAATCCCTGCATGGATTGAGTAATCATGTGGTCTATCCACATGGTTTCTACTAACCATCTGACCTACCTCGTTTTTCCAAAAATTAGGCATTATGGCTCCAAAAAATGTTTGAAAATCCCCGATACACCCATGATCTCATTAGTAACTCACATTATTCCATAAAATCATTAAAACAAAAAAACAATTTACCTCACATAGAAATATAGGATCATACTAGTATGATGGCCTTGTGGCTTAACTCGTAACAGAGATGGGGCATGATGGTCGTATAGACCAACCCAAAGCTTTTCTTCCATGTGTCTTCTCAGAGATATATGGTTTCCTTGTGGTCAACCCATGATCCGGACTTCCATTATTACATTCCTTCTAGAATGGAGATAAATAAAGTATAGTCAGTGTTTGTGGTGTCTTGGTTAGGAATCAATCACTCAGTACATTATTATTTTTTTATTGTTTATGAATTTACTTATTATTATGTCATAGAAATCATAATCAAGATAACATATTCTAAGAATGAATTGGTGGTGTCCCACTGTGTTTATACTATCATCCTACATGATAATCTCAGTTCACATGTATATTTCATGATTAGAGATCGAGGGAAAGGAAAGGGGCCCGCGGTAGGTAGTTATAACATCCCGCATTTTATCACATAAACCTTCATTACATTATACCAAACTGGTGATCTTTATGGTTTATTGTCTTGGAAACCAGGCACTTAATACAAGATAGCATAAACAAATTCTTAAACACTTGAAAGGATTCTTAATTTGATCATCCTATGTTCATTAATGCATCTCATAACCTGGGAACATACATCAAAGGAAAGGGTGAGCAGAAGGTCCAGTAAGGGAAACAAGAGAAACATTTTACATGTGAACTTGAGATACATCCATAAAGTCATGATAAATATCTTTAAGGCTTGAGAAAGAGATCATGAGGCATATCATAATAAAAATAACATTATTCATAACTTGAATATGTGGACACAACATTTAACTTAGAAAATCATGAACATATCACCAAGGTCCATCCCCAAGGTGTCATTTAAAAAAATTACCAAGGTTATTCCCCAAGGTATCGTTAAAATTGTAATCCATAAAGATTACATCATTACCCAATGAATTAATGTGCTATCAGGGCGCACCCTTAATTTTTATTTATTATCATGTGAGAGACATATATAATCATCAAACATTTCATTAATAACTCATATATCATAAAAGAACTGGGGTTCATTTGATAATCATAATGTTTTAAAAACTGCATTATAGACATGATCTTTATTTCACTTTAAACCCACGGAAAAGGAAAGAATGTTTAATGTATGTAAATCCCAGAATGAAAATAGAACATTTTGATATATATGTGAATACCCCTATATAAGAAATATCTTTGTGTATTCAATTAATAAAATAAAATAATTTGAGAAAAAGAGAGAGATATTTTGAGACGAAAATTCTGCAGCATAACGACTACGTTACAGGGTTTTAGAAAATATTGAAAAGAGAGGGGACATGGGTCACCCACTCATAAATGATCCATAAAATAGTATAAGGACAGAATATAAAAGATATAAGAACATTGTAATTATATTTTAAACACAATCCATATGAAATGATAAACATGAAAGGAAGACAAAAATATGAATTCTCTTATAAAAATCCGCCAGCCTAACAGCGTCACTTAAAAAATCTAAAAAAAATTGATGAGATCAAATAGGGTCTATAATCATATGAACATAAAAGTACAGAATGATGGATACAGAGATAATACCCCAACATGGAAAAAGGGAACTTGAAATACTTGACCGGAAAGTAGAACTTTGAAAATGGAAAGAGTGAAAGAATCCCTTACAAAAATTCAGCAACCTAACGGCGCCACTTAAACATACATAAAATTAATTGATGAGAGAAAGAGGGGGTATCTCATCATATGAAAATAAAAATGACAATAGTATTAATATAACAAACATCCACAACATAAGAACATGGGGAATAAAAAATGACATAAAGGAGAATACTTGAAATGAAAGAGAGAGGTAGGATCCCTTACAAAAATTTGGCAGCCTAACGACGCCACTTAAACATTCTAAAATCTAATTAATGAGAGAAATAGGGGGTATATAATAATATTAAAATAAAAAGGACAGTGTTATGAATATAAATAACATCCCCAACAAAATAATATGGTTCTTAAAATAAATGACGTAGAGGAGAATACATGAAAAGAAAGAGAGTGGTAGGATCCTTTACCTTAAAATGTAACTCTTAAAACTCAGAGTTCAGGACCTTGAGGGCTTTGGGAACCTTGGGAGGAATCCTTGGAAGGTAATGAGACAATAGCTTCGTTGGGGAAGAGTTGGGAGTGAAAACTAAAGGATTAAAGGGTGGGTATTTATTGGGAAAAAGAGGTGATACTTTAATAATTTCAAGGGACACCTCACTAGTGGTTTTGGAAAAACCAGGGGCTTGCCCATGGTATTTGCCCATTGTTTTGGCTACATGGGACCCCTCATACAATAATTCATTCCCTTTAGTCGAACATCCCTTAAAATATCTCATTACATCATCATGATGTAGTCATGATGTCATTAAACATACTAAAACCCTAAAACTTTATTTTTACTATTCACTGAAAATTCAACAATTTCAGAAAAATCCCAAAAATTCACCTTAACATAATATCGATGCTCTAAATTAAAAAATGAACTCCAATTTATAAAAATAATTTTTAAATATTTTAACGTAAATTTTTAAATAAAAAACACTATTCACAAAAAATTCATTTTTTTCAGAAAAATCCCCAAAAAACACCTTAACATAATATCGATGCTCTGAATTCAAAAATGAACTAAATTTTTTAAAAATATTTTTCGAAATATTTTTAATTTAATTTTTAATTAAAAAACACTATTCAACTAAAAACACTAATACTTTACTAATAATTTCTGAAATAGTTATTTACCTGTTTTATTGAATCACATTACTTAATAAAGGTTCCTATATTATATTAATACTTTATTTAAGTGAGATGACAAATCCATTTGGTCACATTACTAATCCTAAGAGTAAAATAACTATTCATAAATTACTATTCGGAAAAAATTAAGTTGATCATATTAGAATCTAAATTTCTTACGGACCACATTTGTAGAAGACCATTTTTTAAAAATCGTTACACATCATTAATTATTTAAGGATTATATAAATTTTAAAAATATCCTTTTTCCAAAGTTCATCAATTAAATACAACCTAAATTTATCCGAACATTTTAAAATTCACAAACTTCACCATAGGAAGAAATCACAATTTTATTTATCTCAAAGGATTACACAAGGCAGCTAAGGTCTCGTTACACAGCCCCTTATAATACCAGCATATGATCTAAGTGTAAGGTGTGATAAGGTGATAGAATCTTGGGGAAGCTCAGCCAACATTGCACAAGTGGTGATTTCTATCAGTTTGAACTTCTCACGATGTCAATTTTGTTCTAGCTTCACATGATGATGTTCGTCTTGGGTTTGATCCAGAGAAAAGCCAAGTGGTGCTACCTCCTTCTCGAGATCTATTAGATGGGCTTCGATTGGTCCGAGACTACTGGATGAGGCCATCAAATCTTCTTTCTTTATTAATTAACCAAGATCACTTTTATTTATAGACAATAATCGCAACTTTTAGTTTCCAACGTTCATACCGACCAACAGTCATATAAATTTCAAAAACCAATAGTCTCATTTTAATCATACTCATTTTCTTAAATGAAATAGTTTTATTTAGTATAAAATTAAATAACACAAAAAATTAGGAAACAAAATTTATTCCAAATTCTAGGTCATTACATTCTTCCCCCTTAAGAAATTGCATCCTCACAATTTTTAAAATTGGGCTTGGAAACATCATTGAAGGTCCCACATCGGAAAAATAGTCAGTAAAACTATCACCTTAAATGAAAGAAGGATAAGTACAAAGTCACCCGAGACAACAGATACTAGGAATCCATGAAAAAATAGATATGGAGGAGAAACAAACCATCAAGGTCTGATGGAGAGTGATAGAAAACATGATTAAGAGAATTTAAACCACCAGAAAATAACAAACGTGTGATGAGTTAAATAGTCATTGATTCTCTAGTAGGAAACGTAAACCAAAAACATTTTGGTTTACGTTCCCTTTCATAATTTTGATGAATTCATTTACTGCATTGAAAAAAACATAAGGAAATATACTGACATTCAAGTAGAGTTTCATCTTTTAATATGTTTCTGCCAATACTAATCTTTTCTCCAAACAATGAGCATTCAAAAGTACATGGTCAAATAAAAATCAAAACAATCATATTTTAGAGAATCACATAATCTAAAAAAGATTAGCTATATATTTCTTCTATTGTTAAACATTATCCCAAAAATAGAAAGGGTAAGATAAAATAACTCTTTAAATAAGAAAGAACCCCATAAGAAGGGAAACTACTTTTAATCATCAAAATTCCATGGTACTACCCAAAGTTTATCATAGACCATTCAATAAATAATTGTCCTTAAAATTCCTCAAAATAAAAAAAACTAAGATTGAAATCCAAATATAAGAAGGATTTTATAACATAGTCTTCTAAGATAAACTTTATCGTTCATCTCTAAACATCGACCACTCGTAATATCTTAAAACATAAGTAACTAGCCTAATCCCATTTTCCCCATGAGAGGTTAATCATTTCCATAAGTAGCATAAATTACCATATGTTCACCTTAAATTCATCTATTCTTAAAAATATACATCAACCTTTACTTATCAAAGAAAATAATGTAGTAATCAATTTACCTTGATCATATAGGGTTCCCAAATTAGTGAACGTCTTCCAAAATAATATTCATCTTTTAATCCCCTAATCATTTTTCTTCTTCAAGAAGAACAGCTTCACAACATCAACATATGATATATAATAATATATGTTTTCTTTAATGATATAAAACCATCTTAGGTATTGACTATATTATCATAGAAAACATTAAAGATACACTCATAGAGAATGAACTAAAATACTACATGACATAGAAAATTATTGCAAAGAAGTTACATGTACCTCAGTAATCATGATCCATCTTAGCATAAGACTTGCATTGTTCCATTGTCCTTAAAGATTGTTGATGCTCATCATGCTTCTCATCCCTTCCTAGATATTATTTCCTTGGATAATGTCTAACTTCTCCACATTTATGACATGGAATAATATAAGGTACATTAGATTGAACCTTTTCTCTATTCATCAAATTATCATTTTTTAAAGAAATTGGCTACTTTATGCTCTATCATCCCATACTTAAAACATCTCTCGGTTCCTTTGTAACAATTTCCTTGGTGCCTCTTTCCACACTTTTTCACAAAGGAAATTTCAACTTCTTTCCCTTATAACCTTTATCAAATGAACATCCTAGAGACTTCATCTTCCTCTTCCTAGATGAATTTAAGCATTCAACTAGGTACCAATTATTAATTGTGATTTTTGATAGCTATTTTGGAAAAAACACAATATGTTTGACTTGATCTCTCATCATCCCTGTCATATTAATAGGGAAATCATCACATTTCCAATCACCTTGGTTGTTGGGGCATTTTCTTCTATTTCCCTCCATTAACTAAGAAAAGAAAGTATAATTATGGGGCTTAAATAATTAGAAATAATCATGAAATGGAAACTTTAAGCATATAAGGATAAACTCGTAGAAGAAAAGTATATCCTAACTTGTGATCCCCTAGGTTGAAATCTAGATTATCCATGATCATATATTATTATGTGAATCTTTATTTTATTTTATCTTTTTTCCTTTAATAATGGTTCATTCTAAGCTTGTGAATTTACCAAAGCATATCCCCCAAGAGTGTCAAACCAAGACTGCAGTAAGGCCCACTGTCGGGCACTAGGTTTCCCCAGGTCATGCCCGAAACACATTGTCAGAGTTTTTAAACCTAGGTACATTTGTGCAAGATCCACCTCTACTCGTTCGTATCCAGACAGGGATTTATTTTTTTGGTAACCACTTACTCAATACTTCACCAAAATACCAGGATGTTTTCCTATATTTAATATTTTAATTAAGTATCCTTGTAATGTTTTCAAATCCTAATTTCCAAAAATTACTAAACAATCCTTTGATACCAACTATAACATCCCACATTTTATCACATACACCTTCACTACATTATACAAAACCTAGGATCTTTAAGGTTTAGTGTCTTAGAAACCAGTCACTTAATACATGACAACGTAAAACAATTTCACACTTAAAAGGCTTCTATATTTTTTTATCCTAAGTTCATTACTGCATCTCATAACCTGGGAACATATATGAAAGGAAAGGGTGAGGAGAAGGCCTAGTGAGGGAAACAAGGGAAACATTTTACATGTGAACTTGATATACATCAATAAAGTCGTGATAAATAACTTTATGCCTTGAGAAAGATATCATGATGCATATCATAATGAAACTAACATGATTCATAACATGAAGATGAGGCTAGAACATTTATCTTAGACAATCATGAACATATCACCAAGGTCAATCCCTAAGGTGTCATTTAAAAAAATTACCATGGTTATTCACCAAGGTATCATTAAAATTGTAATCCCTAGAGACCACATAATTACCCAATGCATTGGAGTGCTATCGGGGCGCACCCCTAATTTGACTTTATTATCATGTGAGCCACATATATCACCATAAAACATTTCATAAATAACCCATATAGAATAAAATAAATGGCGTTCATTTCATAATCATAACATTTTAAAAACTTCTTTAAAGACATGATATTTATGTCACTTTAAACCCACAGAAAAGGAAAGCAGGTTTCATGTATGTAAATCCCAGAATGAAAATAAAACATTTTGTATATATGTTAATATACCTATAGAAGATAGAGATTTTTTATTCACATAATAAAAAAAATTAGAAAAAGATAAAGACATTTTGAGACGAAAATTCTGCATCATAACGACTATGTTACAGGGTTTTAGAAAATATTGAAAAGAGAGGGGAAATGGGTCATCCACTCATAAATGATCCATAAAACAGTAGAGAGACAGAATATAAAGGATATAAGAACATGGTAATGAAATTTTAAAGACTTACCATATGAAATGAAATATTTGAAAAGAAGATAAAAATATGACTTCTCTTATAAAGATTCAGCAGCCTAACGACATAACTTAAAACTTCTAAAAAATTGATGAGATAAAATAGGGTCTCTAATTGTATGAACATAAAAGGATAGTATGATGGATATAGATATCATACCCCCAACAAGGAAAAAGGTATCTTTAAACACTTGACATGAAAGTAGAACATTGAAAATTCCAAGAGTGAAAGAATCCCTTACAAAAAATCGGCAGCCTAACGATGCCACTTAAACATTCATAAAATTAATTGATGAGGGAAAGAGGGGGTATCTCATCATATGAACATAAAAAGGATGGTAGGATGAATATAAATAACATCCCAAACATAAGAACATAGAGCTTAAAATAAATGACATAAAGGATAATACATGAAAAGAAAAAGAGAGGTAGGATCCCTTACAAAAATTCGGCAGCCTAACAGCGCCACTTAAACATTCTTAAAATTAATTGATGAGAGAAAAAGGGGGTATCACATTATATGAAAATAAAAGGATAGTAGGATTAATATAAATAATATCCCCAACATAACAACATGGAGCTTAAAATAAATTACATAAAGGAGAGTACATGAAAAGAAAGAGAGAGGTAGGATCCCTTACCTTAAAACGTAACTCCTAAAACATGATGGTCGAGACCTTGAGGGATTGGGGGAACCTTGGGAGGACACTTTGGGGGGTAATGAGACCATATATTCATTGGTGGAGATTTTGGAGTGAAAACTATATGAGGAAAGGGTGTATATTTATAGGGAAAGGTAGATGATACTTTTATAATTTCAAGGGACACCTCACTATTGGTTTTGGAAAAACCATGGGCTTTCCCATGGAATTTTCCCATCGTTTTGGGCACATGGGATCACTCATAAAATAATTCATCCCCTTTATTTTACTATCCCGTAGAATATCTCATGAAATCATCATGATGCTTTCATGATGTCATTAAACATACTGAAACCCTAAAACATTATTTTTACTATTCACTGAAAATTCAATTATTTCAAAAAAATCCCAAAAATTCACCTTAACATTATATTGATGCTATGAATTCAAAAATGAACCCTTTTTTTTATAAAAATATTTGTATAAATATTTTTAATTTAACTTTTAAATAAAAACACTCTTCACTGAAATTAATTTTTTTCAGAAAAATCCCCAAAAATCACCTTAACATAATATCGATGCTCTGAATTAAAAAATGAACTCCATTTTATAAAAATAATTTTCTAAATATTTTTAATTTAATTTTTAATTAAAAAAATTTTAACCTGAAAAAACTAATACTTGACTAATAATTTCAAAACCAGTTATTTACATAATTTATTGAAGCACATTACTTAATCAAGGTGCCTATAATATATTAATACTTTCTTTATGTGAGATTACTAATCCATTTGGTCACATTACTAAACCTAAGCGTAAAATCACTATTCATAAATTATGATTCACCAAAAATTATGTTGACCTTATTAGACTCTAAATTTCTTACTGAACACATTTGTAGAAGATCATTTTTTTGAAAATCATTACACATCATTAATTATTTAAGGTTTACATAAATATTTTAAAATATCATTTTTCCAAAAATCATCAATAAAATATTTCATAAATTTATTCGGACATTTGAAAATTCAGAAACTTCACCATAACAATAAATCACAATTTTATTTATATCAAAGGATTACACAAGGCAGCTAAGGTCTCGTTACATAGACACTTATAACACCAGCATAGGATCTTAGTGTAAGGTGTCTTAATGTGATAGAATCTTGGGGCGGCTCGGCCAACATTTCTCGAGTGGTATTTATATCAGTTTAAACTTCTCACAAAGGATATTCCATTCTAGCTTCATACGATGATTTTTGGCTTGGGTTTGGTCAATAGAAAAGCCGAATGGTGCTACCTCTTTCCAAAGCTCTGTCAGATGGGCTTCAATCAGCCCGAGACTACTGGATGAGGCCATCAAATCTTGTTTGTATATTAATTATCCAAGATCACTTGTATTTATAGACAATAATCGCAAGATTTAGTTTCCAACGGTTATACTGACCAACGGTCATATAATAGTCAAAACCCAATAGTCTCATTTTAATTATACTCATTTTATTAAATGAAATAGTTTTGTTGAGTATAAAATTAAATAACACAAAAAATCAGGAAACAAAATTTATTCAAAATTTTGGGTGGTTACAGTAGTTAAGGATGTGGACTTTTTTGACATAGGAGAAGTTGGGATGAACTATAGAAAATTATTGCAACCTTAATTATTTTTATTTCTTTTCCTATTACATTTGTTTGATATTCCACATTGGGGTTCCTTGGTATATTATATTTTATGAAATTTTGAAACCTGGAATGTGATCTTTTATAGAATTTGTTATTATTTATTTTTGTTGTGCCTTTTTTAGTTATTATTCTTTTATTGTTATGATTATGGTGTATGGTTGTTGATTGTGATGGTAAAGTCTCCCTAATACCCCATTTGGACCCTCGCATCTAGTTGGCAACCTCCTGCGTATGGGGAGGCGCACATGAGGTCATGTAGCACTTCATTCTAGACCTGATGATCTAGATTAGGTTATTACAAAATGGTATTGTAGGTGAGGTTTTATTTTCCTATTATTCTTGGACATGTTTGGAAACATGGTAGAAAGGATTTTGGTTATATAGAACTTAGTTAGGAGATTTTCATGTGCCTCAATCCAGCTCTTATATAACAGACCTTTGAGTTACCAGTGATGATACTATTGTTATAATTATGGTTTTATAGTTTTATATTAATATGGATTCAATTGTGTTGTTACATTTTCTGGGATTTGGGTTCATTCATGCATCTTGATAAGGCACATAGGATCACATGTCATATATACATGTTGTTTGTTATGAATTGTTGTTTATTTAATTAAATATCTTGATTTGTGATTTTTTGGTATACTATGCTAACATTTGGATTTCTTAAACATGATCATAATTGTTTTTTATATATGAAATTCACTAAAACACAGGTACAAATAACTAGGCTTAAGCCTTAGGTATCTCTTGGATGGTTATGCCTTATCATTGTGGGTAGTATCTAAGGATAACAATCATATATAAACCCCCTAGGTGTTCTTATAAACGGCATAGTTTGTAATCATAATATCACTATTATATTAATTATAAGTGTAAATTTGGTGTTTTAAATATGCCACCTAGAATATATAGTATGGGTCTGCCAAGAGAGTAATCTAGAATTCTACCAAAATGTAGAATTCCCATGTTACAACATCATATGTATAGTTGGATGCAGCAAAGCCTACTCCCATGTCTGATCTAGGTGTTTAGGTAGAATAAATTCCATGTCTTAGGGCCTCCTTGTAGTTCCAGTTCAAGGTGAATGAGTTCCTAGGACAACGGTCAATTATGCATGAGGCTACCATCTCTAACATTCATTATCCTTCTAGAGCACTGGAGGTCCTAATATTATTTAGGAATTTGTTTATGTTATTAAGGGGAACTCTAGTCTAGTGGATATTTGATAAGACCATTGAGAAAAGATCATTGCCTTCTTGCTTTAGGGAACCACTAAGATATGGTGAGGTGTCATGAACCAAGTAGGTGAGTGTGAGGGTCATTCTTGGGTGACATTAAATGATCTTTTATTCAATTAATTTTCTCCTAGTGAAGATGAATATATTCCAAACATTGGATTTTATAGTGCTTTATCTAGGGATGATGTCAGTGTCTTCATACTCAAATCATTTCACAAAGTTCTTTACTTTTCTTCCGTCTTAGATAAAAAAAGCATAAAAAGATATGAAGTTTGTGATTAGAATTCATCTTGAAATAAGGTGTCGATTGAATAACTTTGACCTAACAACATATCCATTGCAACATCATAATTACTTGAAGACCAGAAAATGTTTGGAGGAGGATAGAGCTCCAGGTCCTCTTCTAGGTCATTTTGGATCAAATGGGAAACTTCATAGTGCTATATTGGGTGCCTCTTCTGGAATGAAGAAGGTAAATATTGAGGAGATATAGTAGGGTGGTGGTAAGAAATAAAAAATAGAGAAAGTATTATTTATCCTCCTCTGTGGGGGGAGGGGGACCCAGGGTTTTAACTATGGATATAGTGGTAACTATCAATAAAATTTCCCAGAACCTTCAAATAAGTGTCATCAATATGAAAAGATAGGGCACCTTCAGTAGTTCTATTTGAGGGAATCAAATATAGGCTCTCGTAAAGGTAAAAGGAATGAAAATACTATGAATAATGGATCTAGTCATAGTTCATAGAAATATATTTAGACTCTGCATACAACAGTTCCCCAGGAGAGTTATGCACTTCAATGGCAGCACATTGGAGCTGATGCATGCAGAGTGTATATAGTGAAATAGGTACTAGATAAATTTAGATAGGTACCATTGACTATTCAAGGTATGGTCTTGATCAAATCTACACTATCCTTTTTTTTGTTTGATAAAGGTGTTTCACACATGTTTATATCTACTCAATTTATTATTGGGATCGATTTTTTGGTAAAGTTGTATTTTGAATTGTTATCTCGTGAAACACCCTTGGGAAAGAAAGTGTACTGTCTCCAGATATTTCTACAATGTCCCACAGTAGTTTTTGGATATATACATATATGGTATTTAATTATTCTTCAGATGACTATATTTTTTGTGAACTTTGGTATAGACCAGTTGACTAGTTATCGGGATCACATCGATTAATATAGGTCACAAATGTCTTTTATATCACCTTTGGGAGAGAAGTCCACTTCAATCAGAGAATCAGATGTTATAGTAGTTCGACTGGGTCCAAAAATTAGTCATATTAGGGATATCACAACACATGTAGCAGGAAAAATTCATATGGTAGATTAGGAAGTAACATTCTCATCAATTCCTTCTACAATAGACCTATATCAGTATTACTTCCCCGATGAATTCTACGATCTTAATATTATTCAATGAAAAGGCATAGATATTGAACTCATGTTGGGGGGTACAACCAATGTTGATTCCTCAAATCATTTGTCACCAAATAAGTTGAAGGAAGTTAAGGTGAAACTAGAGGATTTGGAGGCAAAGGGTTTAATCATATTGTGTTCACCCCCCCCCCTTGGGGTGCTCTATTGTTTTTCACAAAATAAGGTGGATGATGGTATTTGGTTGTGTGTAGACTACAATAATATTACAAACGTGATCTAGCTTAGGGATCCCAATGGTTCTCTTAGATTAATCTATAATTAGGCTGTCACCAAATTCAGGTCAAAGAGAAAGATATACCTAGGATAGCATTCTGTAGTATATATAGACCATATGAGTACCTTTTCATGCCATTAAAGTTAATAAATGAACTGGTGGTGTTTATAGATCTCATGAAATGTATCTTTTATCAATATATGGATTCTTTCATTGTGGTGTTTGTCAATAATATCCTTATATACTCATGAACTTTGAAGAGTAATTCTATACACCACGAGATTGAATTAAGTACACTTCTAGTAAATTGTATTTATACCAAGATCATGATGTGTCACATAAGAATATAATAGGTATATTTTCTTGGCCCTATAATATTTTAGGTGGGAATATCAGTGGACATGGAGAAGGTAGAAGAACTGATTTCATGGTTACACCCTAGAAATGTGCTCAAGATTAGGATATTCCTCAGTTTAGTTGGGTATTAATGATGGTTCATTCATGGATTATCATATTTATTAGTGATTATGACCTGACTTACTAAGAAGGGGGTGAATTTTGAGTGGATAGATCCATGTGAAGAGAGATTAGGTGGTTTCTTATGGGTCTAGTTTGCTATAACCCCATGAGAGGAATAACTATATGCATGACTTGGACTTGGTAGTTGTGGTTCATGATCTAATGTGTTGGATTCATTATCTCTTAAATGGTATTGTTTTCAAATATTATTTCAAGTCCCCAAAAATAGAATTTGTATGGCACTAGTTTTTTTAGGTAGAATGGACTAGTATGATTTAGGAGCTCATTAGTTTATGAATGTGTATTATAGTACAAGGGTAGTTGATTCCAACCATTCAATCATCATGGTTATAAGGCTGGGGCATCATGATAACAAAACAAAAAAACCTGGTATGGTTCTTAAAGTAGTGTATTGGATGCTTTTGGCAGAAAGGAACAAATCATTAAAAATAAAGTTCTGTTCTCATATTTATATTCAAGTTAGGGTGAAATATCTAATGTTTTTGCTAAATTATCTTACCATTGGTGGGGATATATTGGCTTCCATCAAGGGGATTCTTCCAAATAATTTCATGTCTATAGTGGGAGGTGTCAGTGCTCTCCAAGGGTGGTGGGTTAAATAGAGACCACCCATACATGGATAAAGATGAATGTGGATATTACACGTGTTCATGGAGATACTAGAGGGGGTGTATTGGTGTGTTATGATAGGGGATCAATGGTATTTTATTTCAACACATTTTATGGATTAGTAAATTTCATTGATTTAGATACAAGTGAAATGTATAGTGGATCACTATGCATGCTATACAACATCAATATATTAATATGAAGACTGATTGAAAACTTTTGGTTTGATTTTTTTATGAAAACTACATTACCATAGAGTATATATACTATTACATTAGTAAGTGTTGGATTCTCATTGAAGAAGTCATGGAAGTTAGTCACACATGGATGAAAAGGAACTTTTCATCTAAAAATATGTCTTGTAAATGGAGTTCATGTGGAATAACATTTTGTATCTGTATAGTAGATCTCTCCCACATTTTGGTAACCTCATTGTTAGTGGTGATTCTCTCAGACTTCACCACATCATACCTCTTTAATTTTTATGAATTTTCTCAATAAGAAGATAATATTAAGTGAGGTATTTTTCATATGCATAGAACATAAGAGTTTTAATTGCATCTTATCTCAATGGGACTTGAATATCTGGAAGATTCATTGGTTGTATTATCTACAAAAATTATATTTTGAGATGGTTTATGCTCTAGGGAAATATAATATTATTTTTTAAGGGAAATATAATATAGTTGAATATTATCTCAATAGGAAAAAACATAACTATAAATATAGACCTTTAGATGTGTAATGGTGATTTATTATCTCATTAGATGAATGGTATGTGCATCCATCCATGATTTGGATCTTGAATACATAGTAATATGGGAACGATTTTGCGGGAAGTGTCCCGATTCCAAGATGGTCAATGGATAGTGATGAATAAATATATGTTCATGGGAGATTATTGGTTATTAACACCGTGAGTGGAGATATGATGAGTAAATAACATGCGTCTTCGTGGTAAGTGAACCTAGGATTGAAAAATATGCATTAGTATATCATAAGACACTTTTAGTGGATAAAACTGATGAGAGAAATCATGGGAATAGTCCTTTATTTCCAAACCTATTAGAGGATCAAAGTGGAGAATCAGTGACTTGGTGGAATACATTAGAAACTTCCAGTTCCTTTGTGTAATTTTGATGAAGTTATGATGGAATTCATGATAGGGTTTCCCAAGACCCTAAGAAGTCAAGATGTTTTATGGGTTATAGTTGATTAGATAATGATTGTGGAATATTTCATTCTGATATGAATGAATTTATATTTATAGAAGCTAGGTAATATTTATTTATAAGAGATCATATCTCTTCATAGAGTTCCTTCCAGTATCATATTACATTGATACATGTGTTTTATATTGCAATTTTGGCATGTTTTGCAGAAGGCTATGGGGACTAAATTAAATCTAATTATGATGGATCATCTGAAGACTAATATGATGTCAAAGAGGATGACAGAAATCTTAGAGGATATTCTTTGAGCATTCATTATAGATTTTTTTGGAGCATGGGATGATCATCAAGAATTTGGAGAGTTCATAGGAAAAAAATCTAGGATTCAATAAAGATGGGACCATTTGAGGCTCTTTATGGTCAGTCATGTCACCCACTACTATGTTGGAATTAGGTGGGTGGGGTAGTTTTTTTTTGGGATGAGTATAGTAAAAATTACCTCTTAGAGTGTGTAGTTGAAAAGGGACTATTTTTTTACCAAATAGATTAGACGATTATCATATGCCAACCTGAGGATATGAATATTGGAGTTTTTTGTGGGAAGCTAGGTTTTCTTGTGGGTGTTATAATGGGTCATACATTACTTATAAATATTATTAATCATTTAATAATACTTTTTACATAACATAACAACACCATGATAGGACTGTATAGTTTTAGTGTCTTTAGAAACTGGAAACATAAATAACGGTTCAAAAAACATCCACATTTTCTCCCCCTTATTTCTTCATATCTAGAATCCATTTTGACAAATCTTACTTAAAACCATTCTTCATGGCCTGGGAAAAAGAAACATATGAATGGTTGAGCTCAAATTCTCAGTAAGGGTAAACAAGGATAATATCAATCATAAACATACCATTCAAAAATCATACAATGTATATAAAAGTTCATAATATCATGTCATGGGATAAATCATAAAGTTAAATATAATCTGAATAGTGATAATATAAGACATGAAATTTCGTGGAATACACACTTAAGGATATAAAATTATTTCATATTATTAAAGTCTCATTGATAAGACCATCATAGCGGACAAAGGACATTACTGAACTGAGTTCACATATCATTCTAGCCCTTTATTACTGAACCAGATTTACTTTCCATTCCAGACATAATGAAACCATTCTCATGTGTTCCACAAAATCATAAAAACATCCACCATAGCATAACCCATGAAATAAAATGGGTTTCTTAAACATCATTCAATCATAATTGATATAAAATAAATGGATTTACTCAATAAAATTTCATCATAAACACAATCAAATCATAGTAATAATTCGGATGGAAATATAAACCTATTTAATTAGTTTCATGTTAGAGGGAATATAATTTTGAGAAAACAATTGAAATTAATTCCTAAGGAAAATATCTTTTCTTCTTCAAAAATGTTTTCCTTCCTCAAAATTAAACAAAATTATAGAATAAATAATTTTACGTGAAAATTACCTTGTAATATTATAGGGGAAGAATCCTGGAAATAAGTCATTATTAAAGCATAAAAATACCTTCATGTTGTACGTATTAAAAAAATTCTTCTTATAGTTTTTTCAAAATAGTTAAAAAGTATCTCGTAATGAAAATTTTAAAACATTCCATTCATACCATTTAGTAAAAATTTATCAATAGGTAAATTTTAATTTTAATAATTATATAAGGATATAAGTAATATTTTTAAATACAAATTTAGGAAGCATGGATGTGGATGATATTTATACCCTAGTAAATACTTGCGAATAAACGATCTCGGATAAAAACAAGATTTGAAATGTTATGCCTTATCTTATGTATGATATGCTTTATATTTATCTATAAATCAAGTATAATGTATTAAATATTTTTAAAGATTTATTCTAGAATCATAATAATTTTTATGATAACACTTATGATCATATTTTCATCCGTTTATTTGTAACATTTCATTGTTACTTGTTATTCGGATATTAACTTCTTTATGTTCTTATGCATGTATTTTCGGATAAGTTCATATTCATATTTTTAGGTTATAGTTATATAATTTACAGAATGGTATTAGTATAATATATAAAATATATATTTATTCAATTCATTTATATAATCATGATTTAATGAAGATTATGTAGAATGAATCACATCGCACCGTGGAGACAGTAAGCCTTACTTACGCCCGAGCGACGATATCATTCCCATAATTGTTGAATGGTATTGAAGTTAATGTTGTATAGTATCTCATAATCAAAATAATTTTATATCAATCATATATATAATTATTAATTCCATCATTATTCCCATCCATATAATTTGGTGGTGAAAACGGATTACACAACGGCGTGGATACGATAAGTCGTACATATGCATGTGTGGTGATTTCATTTTTCATTGGATGAGTAGAAGGTGGAATATGGTTATTTCATGTTTATAATAACATATTAGTTTATTATTTATAATTATGTAATTAATTTATAATGATACATCTAATTAATAGTAATTAGAAGAAGAAATAAGTTTGAAACAATCGGTAAAAGAGATTACCTCTTCCTTGATGTGCTTCCTCTATGTCTCTTCTTAGACCACTAAAGTTGGGCTTAAAGGACGACCAAAACCTCTGGAATGAAAATAAGAAATTTTATAAGGAAACATAGAAGGGGTTTTCCAATATTTAAGGCTATAAATGAAGCGAATAGGTGAGAGACAAGGTTCCCTTTTAAAATTGAGGTGAGGGTACTTTTGGAAACTCCATAAATAATAATTTATAATAAAATCAAACCCTACCCAAAAAACAAAAAAAATGTTCCAATTTATAACAGGATATGAGATAGGGTTTTAGTCTCATCAACCAAAAAATTTGGAAACATTTTTTTTTCAATTTTAACCATATCGTTTTAGTTGAAACTTTCTTATTATATTTAATTTTAATTATGGTAATAAAATTCTAAATATTTAATGGTTATAAATATTTATTTATATGGTGTTAATTGAAAATAAATGCGTATTTTATTAATTTTTGGATCCTATAATTATCACTTTGTAATTTTTAAATATTTTTGTGATTTTTAAATAATCTAGTAAAATGTTATTTCTATAAAATATCAACTGTGAATTTTGACAATATTTATTTATTTGAATTTCAAAAAAAATTCACATAGGGGATAAATTAAAAAAAAAATACACTCCTATCATATCATAGGAACCTATAAAATTATTAGAGGACATTAATTTTTTAAAATGATATTTATATTAATATTTCTAAAACCATTTATTTGATATTTATATTAATAAAATAATTTTTACATCCTTATTGTGTCATAATTAATGGTAATTATTTAATCTCTAAAAATTATAAATAAATTAAAATTATGGAGGTAATTATTTCATATTTCCATATACTATCTATAGTCTATATTATCTCTTAGTTATCCATATATTAAAATTATTATACTTATATAAAATTAGATTTTGACATTTTGTCACATTCATTAGTTTGTATTACATTCAAGTCATATTCATAGGTAAGTGGTTATAAAGTGATTCCATTTTTAAAAATAGATGATAAGGGTTGAATTTATTCATCCAATATGAATTTTACAGGTGTTAAGATAATTTCATAATATTATTTTTACCCTTAATTACCTAGTTTACCTTTAACAATGGTAATAAAAATAATTACCAAAGTTACCATTCATAATTGCTAAAAAGAAAAGTACACTATTAACATAATTTGGATGTACTAATTCCAAATACAGAATCCATTTTTTAAATTAAAAACCAAGAATTTGAAGTAATTAATTTAAAATTACTCTCATTGTAGATAAGAGAGAACGAGTTGTAAAAGTTTAAACATTGCAAAAGATTGAAGTGTTTTTACTTATGAATTCATTGTAAAATTAATGATATTGGCAGAAATTATATTGAATTAAAAAAATATATTATATTTATACATTAAATCAATTCTATATAATAAGTTAACCATATAAATTATCTTGATGAAAAAGTTGTTTTTAATTAATATTTTGCATATTTTACTATTCATCAAAACATGAAAGTTATCAGAAAAATATTAGAAATTTATCAAAAGGAAATTTTTATATCCCGATTCTAAATAAAATGTTTATTTTTTCATATAAAAATTATTAATGTGTCAAAATAATAATTTAAAATCGGTTCTCCATTTAGAGGTGTAAAATTAACGTTTTAAACAAATATGTTCTTATACATTAAATAGGGTTTTATTCATCCCTTATGACTAAAATATCCATTGGATGAATATCCAAAATATTTTATTTTGAATATAACACACATATTTCACATTAATTTCTTTACCAAAAGCAATTCACTGCAAAATTAAAATATCTAATTTATTTATAATTTTCATAAATAATTGATAGCTAATGAATTCACAATGAAATTTCATAAGTTAGTTATAATTATTACCGTTATCCTAACGACTGAGATATAATGGTAATTTTATAATAAGGAAATATCGTGGTTTTTTTAAACTCATGATTTTGTGAAAATCCAGCTACTGAAGAATAAAAATTATTTAAAGAAAATATTTCATAAAAACATCTGGGAGTTACATTCTACCCCCCTTAAAATGAATTTCACTCTCAAAATTCATCACATAGAAATTAAGAGATGGGGATACCTCTCCCTCATCATATCCTCATCTTCCCATTTAGCTTTTAAAAATTTGTGGTTCCTCTATAAAACTTTAACCAAGCGAGTGGTCTGGTTTCATAGAACTTTTTTCACTACGATCCAGAATCTCTATCGGTTGTTCTTCATAAGAATGATCTTGATCTAACAGTATGAATTATTAGATTAGTACATTTGAAGGATTCATTATGTACTTTATCATGAGAGATATGTGTAACACATCATTAAATTTAGAGAGATTTGGTGGAAGTGTCAATCGGTAAGCTACCTCCCCAACATGATCCATAATTTCAAAAGGATCGATATACCTAGGGATCAGATTTCCCATATTTACAAATCTTATTACTCTCTTCCAGGAAGATATTCCACAGAACACCTTATCACCCTCTTCAAACTCTAGGTCTTGTCTTTGGTTTTCATTAAAACTTTTTTTTACAAGAAGATACTCTTATGTGTTGTTGGATATATCTCACCTTTTCTGCAATTTCATCAACAAGATCATGTCCTAATTTCTTTCTTTCCCCAACTTCATCCCAGTAAGATGAAGTTATACACCACTTCCCATAGAGGGATTCAAATGGAGCCATATGAATACTGAATTGAAAACTATTATTGTATGAAAAATCCAAAATGGTAGGTGTTGATTCAAACCACCTTTTAAATCCATCAAGAAATCTCTAAACATGCCTTCGAGAGTTTGAATTGTCCTCTCAGACTGACCATAATTCCGAGGATGATAATCAGTGCTAAAACATAACTATGTATCTAGATCATAATGAAGACTTCTCTAGAACTTTGAGGTAAATCTCGGATCCCAATCAGATATAATGGAAGGTGGTACTCCATGAAATGTTACCAATTCTTCTATATATATCCTAGAAAGCTGATCAATAGTGAAATCCTCTCTAATTGAAATGTAGTGTGCTGATTTCGTAAGGCAATAAACAGTAACCCAAATAGAATTATTTCCATTAGATAATTTGTGAAGTCCGATGAAAATGTTCATAGTGTTTTTTTCCCATTTCCATTTTGGTATGGGTAATGGATTTAACATCCCCTTAGAATTCTATCTCTCAGCATTAATTTTCATACTAACCAAGCATCGAGAGACATATTTGGAAAAATCTATTTTCATGACTTCCCACTAGAAGTACTCTTTCTGGTCCATGTACAACGTTTTTCTTCCTGGGTGAATAGAGAATGAATAATTACGAGCCTCATCCAATATCTATTTATTTAATTTTGGTATTGGAGGAGTACAATATCGGTTCATGAACTTTATTATTTAATCAGAATCAAGGTTGAATTATGGAATATTTCTCACATTCTTTTGTAACTCTATATCTTCCTTCTATGCCCCTTTAATATTAACTTTTATAGATGGTTGAACACTCATTTATGAAATATAATATTTCTCTACTTCCATTAAAATTTCAAGATCCATACTTTTTAAATGAATAAATATTGGATCTTTCGTGATCCTCGTCATGGATAAGCTAGCATGGTCTTTTTGACTCAAAGCATTTTCCACCTTATTCAATTTCCAAGGCTGGTAATGTATTGAGCATTCATAATATTTAATTAACTCCAACCATCTTCATTAGCACATTTTCACCTCCTTTTTTATGAAATTATACTTTAAAATTTTATGATAAATATAAATATCACACCTTTGACCATAAAGATAATGCCTCAATATCTTTAGTGAAAAAATTAGCACAACTAACTCCAAATCATGAGTTGGGTACTTTTGATCTTGAATTTTCAACTTTCGTGAGGCATAACCTATAACCATATCATTTTTCATGAGAACACATCCCAAACCCTTCTTTAATTCATCACTTTAGATCACAAACTTTTCTCCACTACAAGGCATTGTGAACACAGGTTCACCGGCTAACCTTCTTTTTAATTATTTGAATTTCTTTTTAGATTCCTCCATCCAAATGAACTTATCTCCTTTTCGAGTCAACAAGGTTAGTGGATAATATAATCATGAAAAATATTTCACAAAATGTCGGTAATATCCATCAAAACCAAGAAAACTTCATATCTTAGTTACCGCTGTTGGTCTCGACTATCTTTCAATAACCTTTGTTTTTGCTGGATCCAAAGATATCCCCTCTCCTAAGATTATATGACCTAAAAATGTAACATTATGAATCCAAAATTCACACATGGTAAATTTGGAATAAATATTCTCATTTATTAGGGTCTTCATTAAAATTCTCAAGTGATCTTCATGTTCTTCCTTTTTCGTTGAATAGACAAGACTATCGTCTATAAATACTACCATAAACTAATCAATATAGTCTCTAAAGACTCTATTCATTAGATCCATGATTACAATAGGGGTATTAGTGAGACCAAAAGGCATCAATATAAATTAATAGTGTCCATACCTTTTACATAATTCTATATTTGGTATATCCTCCTCTTTGACCCTCAATTGATAATATCCTAAATGAAGATAAATCTTGGAAAAGTATTGAGCTCTGTGTAGTTGGTCAAATAATTCATCAATTTTGGGAAGAGGATATTTTTTTGATAGTGATCTTGTTAAGTTCTAGATAATCAATGTAGAGTCTCATTGATCCAAATTTCTTATTAAAAAATAGAATAAGTGATCCCCAAGTTGACGCAATAGGGTGTAGGAATCCCTTATCAAGATTCTCTTGGATCTGATTCTTCAATTCCAACAACTAAATTGGAGCCATTCTTTATGGTGTCTTTCAAAGAGGCATAGCACATAGTTTGAGTTCTATTGAAAAATCAACTTCAAGATTTAGTGGAAGACTTGGGAATTCCTCCTAAAAGACATCATCAAACTCCTGTACAATATAAAGATTCTAAATCATGAGTTTCTCTGCCAACCATTTGAGATAAATGACCTTCATTTATTAGAATCAAGACCCATAATATGTAAGAAATTTCTACGGTAATGTTTTATTCATACTTACATCGATATATGACCATAGATTGATCTAGAATATGAAATGTGACTTCCCTTTCATGGAAATTGATATGAGCTCCATATAGAGAAAGTTAATCCATGCCAAGAATCATATAAAATTCCACTATAGGAAGGATCACAATATTTTCATGAATCACTTTCCCACAAACATCAATTGGAGAAAAATTATAAACATTTTATGTTACTATTGTTCCATTTGAAGTTCTTACAGCTTACTCAACATATAATTATTGAGATAATATGAGATACCCTTATAAAATTCATCACAAATAAAAGAGTGGTTGGATACAGAATCAAATAAAACATTTTCTACTTTAGAGTGGATGGTAAATGTTCCTTTCACCTCTTTATTATCATACTTCATGTCACCGATAGTGATTTTATGTGAATTTCTATTATATTATTCCTTAAGAGATTTTTGATGTTGATTATACACAATAACCCTTGGATTAGATCATTGATTGGAATAATGCTCCATTTCCTTGCACTTGTATCATTAAAGTGTAGGAGGTGCATTCTGTGTAGCCTTTTAATTTCTCACATAATTAGAAATATTTTTCCCATCACATAGGTATTCAACTACCTGATTACCATCTTCTCCACACTAAAAAAATTTACTACTCCCTTTAAGACAATTCCCTACATGTTTCTTTTCACAATTTAAGCACAAAGGAAAACTCATTTTCTTTTTATTGTGGTCCATATATTTTCCTTTGAATTTCATTTTTCTCTTCATATCAAATTCATATGACTGATGGGTTACACCAATCTCCATATAATCCTTGAGATCACATTGAAAAATTTTATCATAGCTACTGAAGTCCCTTGTGGTTAATTCCCTTTGTATAATTGGTTTTAATCCAATAAAGAATCAATAAATTTTACTCTCAGATTGGATAATAATTCCTAAGACATACCTTGCAAGTAATGTAAAATTTTCTTTGTAGGTACCAACTGATTTATCATCTTTTTATTAATTTCAAGGAACTTATTCTTCATATTTGTTAGAAGAATACAAGGAATGTACTCATTGAAAAATAATTTCTTTAACTAGTCACATTCCATGGACTCAATTTCATCTCTTTGCCTCATATTATTGATAATAATTCACCATTTATCAGATTTTCCTTCCAAATGATAGATTAATAATATGAATTTATCATTTTCAGAATATTATAGAATGGAAAATATCTTTTTTGTGGTACTGGTCCATTGTTTATCCACTAATGGATCGGAATACCTATTGAATGAAGGTGGACAATGTCTCATGAAGGACAAAATATAATTTTGCTCCATAATTTTCTCATTTGGAAGTCCTACATGATTTATAGTTTGAGAAATTTGTGTGATCATGGCTACAAGATTTTACATTCTAGTTCCCATAACATTTGGTTTCTGAGGGAGACAATCATTTCATTTCCCATTGCATCCAGCATTAACGTGGTTCCTTTGGGTTCCAACCATTGACTAAAACCAATAAGCATAGTGTGAGCAACACTAACCATAAATAGAAAGCCACATAATCAAGAATAAAATTTCTATTTATGAAACTTTAGGATTTATCCTAGGTTATTCATGAACATCTCTAAAACACTAGGATATGATTGTAACTTATACTTAGACATGTCCTTAGGGTTCTTACTAAGGTTCTCTCATCCTAGTTTACAAAGGATAAATATACATTTTCTATAATACCAACTACAACGACCCATGATTTACATATATATTACTTCAACATTGAATAATATTTATTACATAACATTTCAAAACCCCTCAAGGACCATATAGGTTTAGTGTCTTTAGAAACTGGTAATCAAAAACCACTAGCTCATAAAACATCCATGTTTTATCCATATTATTTCTTCATAATTAGACTCTCTTTTGACATATCTTACATAATACACTTATTCATGACATGGGGAAAAGAAACATATGACAGGGTGATCTCAAATGCTCAGTAAGGGTAAACTATGTAAATATCAATCATAAACATTACATTGGAAAATCATACAAAACATAAAAAATATCATAATATCATGCCATGGAATAAATCATAAAATTGAAATATGATCCCAATAGTCATAATATAAGACAATAAATATCATTGAATACACACATATGAATAGAAAATCATTTTATATTAGTCAAGGCTCATTTCCAAGACCATCATAGCTGAGAAAGTCCATTACTGAACCATGTTCACTCCTCGTTCCAGCTTGTATTGCCGAAATGGATTTACTTTCCATTATAGTCATGTGTATATAATGAGATATAAATATTTAACCAATTAATTATAGGGATATATAGTTCCCACCCATCTCATAATTAAAACATTCTTATGCATTCCAAAAAAATCAAAAAAAACTTCCACTATAGCATAACAAATGATATAAAATGGGTTCTCAAAAATCATTCCATCATAATTAATATAAAACAAATGTATTTCTTCAATAATATTTCATCATAAACACAATAAAATCATATTAACAAAAGGGATAAAAAAAATATAAACCTATTTAAATAGTTTCATTTTAGATAGAAAATAATTTTGGAAAAACTTGAAATTAATTCATGAGGAAAATATCCTTTCTTCTTAAAAACGTTTTTCCTTCCTCAAAATGCCACACAATTTTAGAATAAATATTTTTATATGAAAATAACCTTATAATATTATAGGGTATTATTAAAGGAAATAATGCATTATGAATTCATAAAAATATGTTCAGGTCATTCAAGTAAAATAACATTCTTCATGTACTTTTTCTGGAAAAATCCAAAAGTGTGTTGTACCGAAAGCAACAAAAGATTCCATTCATACCATTTAGTAAAAATTTACAAATGGTTAAAATTGAATTTTAACAATTATAGAAGTATATATAGAATATTTTGAAATACAGATTTAGGAAACATGGATGTGGATGATAATTATACCCTAGTAAATACTTATGAATATACAATATCGGATAAAAATGAGATTTGCAAATTTATCCCTTACTATAGGTCTGATATCCTTCATATGTATCCAAAACTCCTATATAATGATTTATATAATTTTACTGATTTATCATAGAATCACCATAAATTTTATCATAACATTTAAAAATCATATTTTCATTCGTTACTAACATTTCATTGTTACTCATTATTCGTGTATTAACTGCTTTATGTTCCTATGCATGTTTTGTTAGATAAGTTCTTATTCCTATTTTTAGGTTATAGTTATATAATTTACAGCATGGTATTAATATAATATATATCATATTTATTCATTAAATTCATTTATATAATCATATTTTAATGAAGATTATGTAGAATGAATCACATCACACAGTGGAGACGGTAAGCTCTACGTACGCACGAGTGAAAATATCCTTCCCATAATTGTTAAATGGTATTTTAGTGAATGGTGTATAGTTTCTCAAAAAAACAATTATTTTATATCAATAATATATATATTTATCAATTCCATCATTATAACCATATGTGTATGGTGGTGGTGAAAAACGGATTAGACCACATCGTGGAGATGGTAAACTGCACATACCCACGTGAGGTGATTTCATATTTCATAGGATGGGTAGAAGGTGGACTATGTTTGTTTCATTTTTATAACAACATATCAGTATATGAGTGATACTGATGTTTTTACTTTATAATTAAACAACTAATGAAGAGGAATTATAAGAAGAAAGATGTTTGAAAGAATCAGTAGAAGAGATTACTTCTTCCTTGACGTGCTTCCTCTCAGTCACTTCATAGAGAACTACAGTTGGTCTTTTAAGATAACAATAACCTCTAGAATAAAAATAAGGATGTTTATAAGTGAAAAGGGTTATGTTTGGCTAATCATTAAGGCTCAAAATTTAGTTTAGAGGTCAAGGAGGAGGTTCCCTTTTATAATTGACATGAAGGGCAGTTTTTTGAAACTCCATAAATACTAATTTATAACAAACTAAAAACCTAACAAAAAACATAAAAAATGTCTCCATTTAGATTATGAGATTATATAGGGTTTTAATATCATCAAAAAATAAATTTTGTTTAGTTATTATGTCAATTTAAACCATATATTTTTAATTGAAACTTATTTATTCTATTTAATTTTAATTTTGGTAATAACATTTTCAATATTTAGTGGTTGTAAATATTTACTTATATGTTGTTAATTGACCAAAAATGGATATTTTATGAAATTTTAGATCTTATAATTATCACTTTGTAATTTTTAAATATTTTTATGGTTTTTAAATAATTTAATAATGTATTATTTTTATAAAATATTAATACTATCAAATTTTGACACTATTCATTTATTTGACTTTAAAAATAATCCACACATGAGCTAAATTAGAAAATATATATTCAATACAATATTAATATGTTATAGTAAGCTATAATAGTCTTCTATCACATTAATTAGTTAATATGATATTTAATTTAACAATGTTAAACCCATTTAATTTATATTTCTATTAATAAAATGCTTTTTACATCTCCATTGTGTCATCATTAATGGTAATTATATAATATCTTAAAGTTATAAATAAATTACTATGAGGTAGGTAATTTTTCAATATTTCTATCAACTATATATAGTCTATATTATCTACAAGTTATCTATATATTAAAATTAATATACTTACATAAAATGAGATTTTGACATTTTGTCACGTTCATTAGATTTTATTAAATTCATCTCATATTAATAAGTAAGTGGCCATAATGTGATTCAATTTCGAAAAATGATCATAAGGGTTGAATTTAATCATCCATTAGGATTTCTACAGGTGTAAAGGTAATTTTATAATATTATTTTGACCCTTAATTACTCTATTTACCTTTAACCATGTTAATAAAAATAATCACCATAGTTACTATTCATAATGCCCAAAAATAAAAGTAGCCTATCAACATATTTTGGACCTAATAATTCCAAATATGGAATCCATTTAGAAAAAATCAAAACACATAAGTTTTAGTAATTAATTTAAAATTAATTTCATTGTTGAAATGAGAAAACGGGTTTCTAAAATTAATACATTGCAAAAGATTGAAAACGTTTTGCCTATGAATTAAATGTTAAATTAATGATAATTAAACACATTATATTGAATGATAAAAATATTTTCTATTTATACTTTAAAACCATTAAATATTATAATTTTACCAAATAAATTATCTTGATGAAAAGAACAATTTTTAATTAAAATTTAGCGTATTTTTACTATTCATCAGAACATGAAAGTTATCAGAAAATTATCAAAATGTTATCCAAAGTAAATTTTTTTATACTGATTCAAAATAAAATGTTTATGTTTTCATATAACAATTATTAATATATCAAAATCATAATTTAAAATGGGCTCTCTATTCAAAGGTGTGAAATTGACATTTCTAAAAAATATGTTTTTAAACGTCAAATAAGGTTTTATTCATACCCTATGAATAAAATATCCATTATATGAATATAAAAAATATTTTATTAAGTATACAACACCAATATATCACATTAATTTCATTACCAAAATCAATTAACTCAACAATAAAAATATCTAATTGATTTATATTTTTCATAAATAATTAATAGCGAATGAATTCACAATTTATTTTCATAAGTTAGTTATAATTATACCCGATAACCCAATGACTATGTTATAAGGGTAATTTTTTAATAAGAGAGTCATGGGGTTTTTTAAACTCAATATTTAATGAAAATAAATATAATGGAGAATAAAAATTATTTAAAGAAATTATTTCATAAAAACATCTAGGTGTTACAGGTGTCAACTCAGTTAAACTATCAACGGTTACAGAAGCAAGGTAAGTTGGCACCATGATTTTTGTGACCATATGATATTGTCAAGAATATAAAAATATTTTCCTACAATTTTTTATATTCCTACATGATATAGAAGTATTCATGTAATGTCTTATGTGTCTCTACTTCAGATGTATGATCTCAATCTCGTGCATGTAATTGGAAGCAAGGACATTGAGTTTCAACCAGATAAATCTTTTTTAAGAAATTGGTTTGGATTTTAGATTGGAGTTATAATGGTTTTAGAGGGAATATATTTTCACTTGTTCATGTACTATGTTATAATTATTAAATCCAAGATGATACTTGAGAGCAGGAATCTGATTCACAGGCTCAATGGGAAATGTTTTTTTGAGTAGAACACTAGATAAACTACTAGTGGATCAGAAGTCCTTATAGGGTGATATTGTAATATCCATGACTTTTCAAGTAAATTACACATTTATTGTGATAATTTTTATGTTATTTGGAGTTTTCATTTTTTGGGTGAAGTCTTAAGAAAGTTTTGAATGGTTTTATAGGGGTTTAGGATATTTTTTATGTTATTATAAGTTTTCATTTATTGTTATTTGGTGTTTTCATTTTTAGAGGGTTTTCATTTATTGTTTGGGTGAATGATTTTTCTCACTTTCACATTTACTTATTATAATGTAATAAAACAATTATACATGTGAAATTAGACAAAGGTCACATTAGAGGTTTTCTATTGAGTTTATACTCACACCATGTATGATCATATCAGTGCATGTGTAGACTTTATAATCACATATCTAGATAAGGGAAAGGGTCCCATGGTAGGTAGCTAAGGAGGAGGTGTGTGGTGACTGAGGTGATGTCATATGGACTCTGAACACGTGCTGCAACTTTTATTATTTTTAATTATTATTTTATTATTTTATTTTGGCATTCCACATTGGGGTTCATAAGTTTATTTCATTGTATAACTCTGTGATACATGAAGTTCCTTCTGATATTATGTTTTTTATTATTTAGTTATATTGTGGTTTTTTTAGTATTTATTCATTTACTATTATGATTTTCGTTCGTGACTATTGATTCCAAGGGAATTGTCTCCCCAAGGAACCATTCATATCCTCATTACTAATCAATAACCTCTTAACTATGGGGAGGATAACATGAGTTTATGTATAAATTTTTCATCAACCAAATGATCTAACCCGGGGTGTTACACTAATCAATCACATGAGACACATAATATATATAATATAAACTAATGAAAAATGAAGTTGGTGAAGTAAGAACATTGTTTCCTTGTTATGATCTACACTATAGAAAGTGAGGTAGTGAATTTGATATCAATATTAATCCATTGATAAGGATATCATTATTTTATGAATACTTAATAATACCATAATTTTTTATCATAACATCATGAATTGAAATGCATCTTATGATGATGTATTTTTAAGAAAGTTGCTATTGATGAATTTATTAATCACATACATTATATAGGTAAAACATATAGAGGGTTATAGTGCATAAAAATATGAGGTTAATCTAAATTAATATAAGCATTATATTTTTATTTATTTATTGAAAAAAACATTATATAAGTAATTGTTCCTTAACTCATTATCAATCCAAACAATATTAAGAAAAAATAATCTCTTTTTTCCCTCTTTTAACAGTGGATGATTCTAGAATGTCATTGTACTTTAAGAAGGTCCTACTAAAGCATTTTTAGTTTCTATGGATCGATGGATATCTTACGAGGCATGAGTTAGTTGATTTTTTCTTAGTAATCTCAATCAAAATCAGAATTTAAGAGGAAACTATTTGATATTAAGTATTTCATGTTCAATTTTCGTAATTTAAATTTACATCATTTCATATTGATATATCATATTTTTTTTTGAGTTTTCCTATTTATTTCAGCAAATATAATGTCCTTCAAAACCCATTAGTGGCATTAGAGTGATATTATTGATCAAATAGAATAAAAAAATTACTATATATTTGAGATATATAAAGAAAACAAAGACCCCAATGATGAATTATAGACATTATTATTGTCATCAAGAAATTTTATTGTTATCCTTTGTAATATGATGTCTTTGAACTGTGTTTTATTTACAACATGGAGAAAATTTTGGGAGAATGATGCCCATATTGGGCGTTGAAAATGTGATTTTTTCATATGTAACATAGAATGACAACATGATCACAACACAACCTGTTTTTTCCCTCATTATCAACGGATATCATTATGATATTACATTACTCCTGAAATAGTGTAATTGAAAGTGTTCTAAAATGAGGGAAACATAGTGGCCAAAAAGATGTCTTTTATTGATGAGTTAAATTATGTAGGCTATATTAAGGGAAGTATGATATCTACATCATTCTATTTTTCTAAAATGATTATTTATTAAAACCCATTGGTGGTGTGATTGCTTAGGGACTATTCCACATCCTTATGCCTTTAGATCATATCACAAGTTGATTTGATATTGTCTGAATTTAGAATATCTCATTATTAATATTTTAATTGTTATTTAATTTATTAAATTCCCTATTTAATATCCATATATATAATATTTATAAATTATAAATATTTTAATGATTTAATTTAGATTATTTAAAAAAAATCATATTTGTATACCATCTATATAAGGGTTTCATGCTAGGTACCACATAAGATTTTTTTTGTTAAATATAGACAATTATTTCGTATATAGTTATTAATTCAATAATAATAATTATATATTATTATATATTTTAAGTGCTAGGATTGTATTATAACTAATATCTCACTTGATTATTCATATATAGATAGTAATACTTTGGGTCAAACTTCACATTTTCCTAAGATACTAATCTTTTGTTTAGAAAATTTGGGGTCGGTAAACTATATCATCATATTTTGTCTTGGGTATATTTTGGTATTTTATGATTCTAATCCATTATATGAAATAGTTTCGTGCACCTTGAGCATTTGGAAATATATATATGAAACTAAATTTTGATAATGGGTAACAAAAATATTTAATTATATAGTGTATTATGAATTAATATGTTGGGAACATATTATTTTGTTGGTAGAATATGAAACAAAAATAACTCATTAAAATAATTCATACATATAGGTATTTCATGGTATGAAAACATATATATGATATTCATATATAAAAAGAATGACTAAGAAAACCCTATAAAATACTATGGGTGATATTACTTCCAAATGAAACACATTTTATGACACTAATCATTCTTTTTGGGTAACACTAGGAGTTATGTGCCCATGGATTATCTTTTTTAATTTCTATATAATTTTACTAACCCTAAATTTTAGGTAACCAGGTCTTATTTTGTGACTTTTCTTACACATAGGAAACTGAATCAAACATTCATGTTACTAAATTAATGGTTTTTGGTAAGTTCATATGATGAATTTGGGAAAGGAGTTGTCTTTATAAGAATATAAGAATAATATCTGATATGAATAAAAATATTTTTTTACCTAAATAGAAATTCAATGTGAGAAAAGATAAAGTTAAATAAAATCTTCACCTGATATTTGATATGATGTATATGATTATCATTTTTGACAGAGTGGATTCCATAAAATTACTTATTTAAAAAAACATGATACTCATCTAATAAATATTACAAATTTTAGATTATGGCATGCATAATTGACATCAATTTTACCTATATTATAAGTTGGAAATATAATTTAATATATCAGTATCTATGTTTTAGAACTGTTATCAAGGAGAAGCATTATGAACATAAGGGTGTGACTCTTATAGTAATAAATTTTCATAATATTGACTCATGGTTATTGGATACCATGTTTACATCATACAAATGTGCTGATGTTTACAAACCAAAAAGTATGAGATAATTGATAAAAGGATAATTAGATCTATATATTTAAAATAGGTAAATATTTTACTAGATATAGGTAGGTTCATATGATATATGTCTTCCTAATCGATTAATTTTATAATTGGAAGTCTTTCACTATTTTTATTCTATAAATAAAAAAATTATTTTTATATCTCATTTGGATAAGAAGATATATTCAATCTCAATTGACTACAATAATTTGTCTTCATAAATTATCGAATGTTTTATGAAACTAAGAATATAGTTAATGGCTTATAAATTCTATATATAGATAATCCAATCTATATCGTTCATGATAAGAAGGTTATGGTAGTTGATTAAAAATAAATTATCTTTATAATTTCATCCTTAAGAAGATAATTGTGAAATGAATTCAAATACTATATAAATATGTATTGTTTGAATTATTTGATTATGAACGGTTTAAAAAATGAAAAAAATATTAATATAAAAAATGACCAAATATCCATTATAGAAAATATGAAATTTATATTATCCTATTAAACGAAATATATAGTTATGTATATATAAAAATGAGTACAAAAGAAATTAATTGGTATAGGTACTTTATAACCAATAATTTACTTGTGAATTCAATAGGTATGGTTATGTGTTTTTCATGAGATACTAGTTTAAAACCCTTTTGTGTTCAAAGGTTTCAAAAATGAAGTTAAAAATTCAACTAAGAAAAAGTATTAAAATTCATAAATCATATTAGTTAGGTGAATAATTGAGATAAAAACTAGTTAATCATCTACAATATTATGGAATATTTTTAAAACACAATCATCTCGAAGTACCATAATAGAATTCGGTTTCCAAGAGGTTGAATCAAATTTTTTAAGACATGGTCTAATTGATAACGAGTTAGTGTGATGTTTACGTATAATTATAGGGATATACCCTAGAAGTATAAAATTTCATACTAAACCACATTTCATCCAAGGTATTCATAAAGACACCACATGAAATATTGAATAGGGTTTATCCTAATTTTTATTCTATGAATATTTTGGGTTGTGAATATAATAAGATTAGTCTAAATTTAGATAAATTAATTTTTATTGGTTATAAAAATAATTCTATGGGTAATTATATTAATAATCTATTAGAATAAAATGTTTTTATGTCTTAATTTACTGTAGTCATTAAGTAGGAACATTTGAATTGTGCTGGTGAGAGATAAACTACACATGGAGAAGTTCAGTAACAAATAAAAATAATTTTACCTACGATATAATGTGAGTTGATTTGGTTACATAAACCAACAAAACTCAATTTACACAAGAACATTATAGATTAATTAGTATTAATTATGAGATAGGGATATATGAATTTATTTTTGCAAATGAAGATTAAGTAAGGTTTATACAAGATGAACCTATTACCTATTGATAATCCATTAAGAGTTATGATTTTAAAAAATGGTTAGAATTAATGAGATCTAATATGGGATCTATATATTCTAAACATGTTTATAAAAAGTGAATTCACTTAAGGGTGGGACCTATAGGGTGAAGGTGTATTCCATAAGAAAGTCAACATGTGTGGTAGTGTCTGTAGAAAAATATTTTTTAGTGTCAAAAGGGTATAGTCAAATTCTTGGTAATGAATATAAACATGCCTTTTCACCATCAATGATGATAAAGTTCATTAAAATATTGTTTTTAATAATATATCCTTATGATTATGAGATATATCAAATGGATATCAAAACTTATTTCTATAATAGGAATTCATTTTAGGACATGTACATGATAAAACCTACTGGTTTTAGGAATTTAAAAGTTTATAATAATATATGAAAGTTTCAACAATATATTTATGGATTTATATATTCTTCTCAAAGTTATATTATCTAATTTAGTGATGAAATATAAGAATATTGTTTCATCAATAAAAATTATAATCCTTTTTTATATAATAATTCTAGTAGGGGTGTTGTGATATTTTTGGTATTGTGTGTAGATGATATACTACTCATCAAAAATGATATCTTAATTTTACATTCTATAAAGGAATAGTCAAGGAAATGTTTCTCAAAAAAATACATGGGTGAACCGACCTATATTCTAGGTATCATGATCTATATACATAAATCAAAGTGGATACTTGGTTTGGGTCATAACACATACATTAATAAAGTCAAAATGAGGTTTATCATAGAGAACTCCAAGATGGTTTCTTTATAAGTATTATAGGGAATGAGTATGATAAAGTATCAATGTACTTATAATGATTTTAAAAAGAAATAAATTTAATAGTTTACATATTATTTGGAAATTGGGTCCATTATTTATTCCATTTTTTGTACTTGACCCAATGTTTATTATACATTGCATGAAACTAGTATATACCAATATAATCATGATGAGAGACAATATATTGAAGTAAAGAACTTCCTTAAGTACATGAAATGAAATAAGAATTTCTTATTGGTATTTTGAGGAGAGGAAAAACTCAGAGTAAAATGTTACACTAGAACTAGCTTCCAAGCTATTAAAGATGATTTATGTTCTCAATCAGTTTTTGTTTTTCCCTGAATATGAAATATATTAGTTGGAAGAGTTACAAAAAAATACAAAAACATCACCAATAAAAATTTAGTGAATCATTGTATTATATATTGTGAAGTAAGTTGTTTCTGTTAATAATTTCATCATTTTACATGGGGTGGTTCCTAACATATTTTGTGTAATGATGATCTATTATAGAAATAATTGACAAATTTCTCTGGTAAAGGAACCTTGATCTCACCAAACAAACAAACACATAATTCATAAATACCATATTATTTAAAAAATTATTAAAATGGGTTATGTAATTATTGGTTATGTTATTATAGAGGATAATGTATTCGATCAATTTATAATGCTATTAATGAAAAAAATCATAAGAAACTTGTAAAAACTCTATAAATTCTATACATGGGAGACTAGATGTAATTTTTCTAATCAATGTAAAAGTATCATTATTTTATAATAAAATAATTATTAATTTATCATTCATTTATGTGTGATATGTTTTTACATGAATATTATAATGATAAAAAACATCAAATTTTGTCATTGTGTTGTCCCCGATCGGTGACCACCATAGAATATTATTGGTTGTGATGATATGTTTATATTAGTATGAGTAGAGTCTGAAATAAGATCTAGAGTAGGCTTGTGAGATTGAAAGAAGTGATTTATTATATTTATTTTAAAGACAAATCATATCACATGGAATGAAAATATATGGTAATTGATATATTTAAGGTTATATAAATTATGCTAATCCCCATTACATGAGGTTAACATGACATCTGACATGGGACCAATCATGTATTGAATCCTTTCTTATGTTAGCCTCGAGTCTAACCTAATTATGGTGTTTTTGTTCTACTAGTGGTTTTTTGGTTGATATTTATTAACCAATATTGGATTTGTACTTATATTTTACAATTAATAAAATATAAGCACATGATTGAGTTAGACTGAGTAAATATATTTCCATTATTTGTTGAGAGACATATGATGTGCTTAAATTAATAGATTGATAACATGTGATGTATTCATTAAATATTTTCAGATGATTTCATATATTCAGAAATGTATGAGATAAATTATAATAGATTAACATTTTCTATGTCTAGTAATCAGTAATGATGTCTTGGAAAAAGGGATTATATATATACAAAAGATATATAGAGATAAATCTTGTGGTGGAATTTTTTATATAGAGATATGTGTATGTTTAATTAAGATCGTGATGGGACCCATTGTAGATTTAGTAGCAATGAATTTTTTTTAGAAGATACTATTTATGTATAATTATATATTTGAGAATTCATAACATCTTCATATTCTACAAATTCCAGTAGGGTTACACAGTTGGGATAATTAATAAGTATTAAATTATATACAAATTGTTAGTCAAAAATTATAAGTCTTTATTATAATTGTACCCACAATAATTATTATGGATTCTTAAATGTCGTGAGTTTTTGAATGAAGTAAAAGAGTGTTTTTTATAGTTGTATATTTTTCATTATGAACTAAAAAATAACATTACCACGGATGTAGGGACTTTATTTCCCATGTTATAATATTTAACATAGACAAAATGGTACTAAATTCCTTATATATGTTAAACAATTAATATGGGATATCATTTGGTAAAGCATATTTAATAATACTATAATTGTTTATCAAACCATAGAGCCTTGAAATGATTAATTTGATTGTGTATTTATAGTAAAGTGTTTATTTAAGAGTTAAATGTATAATTATATAATTGTGGTGATCATTATAAATGGTTATAATTTATGAAAGTACATTATTTAACAAAAATGTTATGGAGGTTTTATGTTTCATCATTTAATGAAGAAAAACTATATTGTGAGGGGAATATTTGAGATTCCCAACCACATAGTTGGGGTGAATTAGTGATTAAAAACACTTACTCTTAAATTAATTATTCATATAACGGTTAAATTTAGGATTCATGAATGAAACCAAGAGATTAAATGAAATAGAATGTGTACAACAAAAGAGTTTTCATAAGGTTCACACACTAATTTTATTTATTGGATAAAACTTGGTATCTATAGGTTTCAATCCTACCATCCATATTATTATTTTATTATCAATAAGAAAAGGAATATAAAAAGAATATAGTCTTAAACTTCAATTACATGAAATATCTTCATTATTTTCAACAATTCGATCAATCCTCTACTTTCCTCATTAAGTTCAACTAGTTCGGATAATGTGTGGACCTTTATTCTTCCCCTAAAATACATTATTATACAATTTGAAATTATCTCTATAATTCATCGTCATATATCTCAATTATTTGTCATACATGTCCCAGTAAAACACAATATATATACATAATGTTTCTTTCACTATGGAATATTGGGGTTGAATATGGAATGTTATTTCATGATCCAAAATACATGGTTTAATATCTTCCCATCTCCACATTTTCCATATTTCTTTCTAATCCTCTGAATATATATTCAGTATACACCATAGCATAGTGATTTTTTTCTTGACACACAGCTCATTAGTCTCAACATAGAATGAATTTTGTTGTTATTGTTTTCCTCTACACATGGAATACAGTGATTTTCCATTCTACTAATGAATAGACCATGGAAATTTGAGATGAATCTTCCGAGGTGTATATGGATTACTTCCCTCATTTTTCTAGAATAAAGAAAACTCCACCATATAATTTACCACCTTCAGTCTTGATAAAGTGATGACTCACCACACTATAAATCAGACCCCCCTTAATATAAAACCACGTATGTAATGCACAATGAAAATCTAATGGTAATTTCTTAATTCTTTCTTAATTATTCATTTTAATCGCACTAACCACACTATTTTAATGCAATATCCAGGATAAATATTGTATCACCACCAAATTTCTCCATTCCTTTGCATCCTTATCGACTCTAATGAGACTCTAACTCATCCCTGATCATTTTTCAAATAAATAAAACATGGAAGAATTTTTATAACCCATTAATGAATCATATCAACAAATAATTAATAGAATTTTTCTTATGTATAAGTTGTTGAAATACTACATAATTGAATATAATTATATTTTTTAGAGTTCCCCAAACCTTGGTGTAAAAATAAAACTATATTGATCATAACTCAATTTATATCATCCCAGCTCCCCCATTATCAATATAATTTATGAGAACACTTCAATATCCAAGGGATCATCAATCTACCCATTTCTATTTAATGAAAATATATGTAAAACAACATGATCTATTCAATAATATTGCGATAACGACACCACATGTCTCTCAAAGAAATAAACAAATTCTCTTATCTTTTGTCTATTTCATTTCACCTATAAAAGATTTGAGTATCTAACCCTCTATAATAATAGATTTCAAAATATTCTCCCCTTTTCCAATAAATGAAATATAATGAAATGGCGAAAATAAAAAATAAACACACCATGATTTTAGGAGATCATGCATTAACAACAAAATATGAAAGTGATGTAAGTAATCCATTATTAGGGACTTCATATAGATATCAACCATTTTATCCTTTTTTAAAACATATTGTAATTAAAGATATTCATATTTTAATTTATCCTTGATAATGTGGTATATGATATTTAAATGTTTCAATATTGAATATTATTCAATATTTTTGAAAATATACTATAAATTTGATTATCACACCTAAAAATTAGTGAATATGAAGCATTTTGTAGAGGAATATATTTTCTTGGACCTCTAATTTATCTTTTTGAGGTGTTGGAGGTGTCTCTATAGATCTTGGAGTGATTTTAGAGGTTAAAAGATGAGTGTTTTCTTTTTCAGTGAATACATGGTGTGATAGTTCTCAATATATGATGTAGGATTAGTTTTTTCATCAAAAATAAGCTTTCGTTGGTCATTTTGATGGGTTTGATGACTTGATATATGAAATGGACACTTTGTGGTGTTTTATTTCTTGGTGGTAATATGCGACATAAAGGCAGTTTTTTAGGTGAGCGTGGTGCTTTATTGGATTCCCTGTAATCCACAAGATGTTTGATAATAGAAATATCTATATTATATTATTTTTTTGGGATAGGTTAAAATATATATTCTAAGGGACTATGCCATGGTGGTTAATGGATTGAGTTAGGGGATAAAGGCGCTCGAACATATTAGATTTATCTCAACTTTGGGGTTGGTGAAAGCCATGTCATTTAGTGAAATATCATTTGATATTTAAGTATTTTTGGATGTTTTAAAGGCTAAAAAAGTTGTATCTTCATTTAACCAAGATCACCATATCATGGTAAATCCTTTACCGTGTCATGATGCGATCATCCAAAATTTTAATCTAAATTCTGACCTCCTCATTCTTTGGATCAATTTTATTGATCTTACAGGAACCCTAAAGAGACTTAGGTAAAAATTTTGGTTGATTTTGGTTCTTATATAAGATTAATGTCCTTGAGATTCATGTGAATTTTATCTTCTTGATCCATTGTTCTCTTTCCTTCAACTCTTATATTCTTTTCATCTCTTCTTTATTTTCCATTAGTTTTTCCTTCTTGTCAATTCATAGTAGAGACTGTGGATTTGGTTTTTTGTTTTATTATCAAGTTATTAATGAATATTTATTTATCATAGGTTATTAATGGTACATATTCATATTTTTTTGGTGTTTTCTGATTGGCCCCATAAAATAATTGTGTTATGATAATTGAAGCTCTACTTTAGGTAGGTTATTAAAAATACATTTTTCTTTATTATGTGTTGAAAGATGAATTTTCATGATTTTTTTACATTGAGAATGTTCTTAAAATAACCCTAATAAAGAAAAATAAATGAATTATTGTAATTGAAAGAGAAGAAGTGAATTATATGTGTTTTATATTATTCTTATGTTATTGTTTGTGTGTAATTTCTTTGGTCAATTAATAAGATTTCTATTGTGATATTATTATTGCTAGTTTGGATTTTGAATTTATTAAAAATATTTATAATTGGTTAATAGATATATTTTCAATATGATTGGAGGTGGAAATCTATAATTAAATCTTGGTAATGTTTGTGTATAAATTGTTCAATAAATATTGAATTATGAATAAATTTGAATGTAGTTGCCTGATTTTGTTTACTAATGAAAATGTATTATTATTATTTATAAGGATAGAGTAGTATTAGTTTGATTGAAAAGTTTTTTTATATCATACTTGTTTTTATTTTTATTTTCAATAATAAATGTTCTTTAAATTCTTGTTCTTGCTTCTTGAAATGAGATTGATGTTGTTTTAGACTATAAATTTTAGGCTCAGTTTTTTGAAATTATGTAATGTGGTTTTTGATTAAAATATATTCTATATTTGTTTATTTATATTTATATGTGGGATTTCGTGGCTGGTATAGAAATTATTATCACATGATGAAGAGGTGATTAGTGTCTGTGGAGTCAATACAGCAAGAGTTACTTATTTTCAGTATTCATTTATAGAATTTTGTTTTGTGTATAACACTATACACATTATCATATTGGTTTTATTTTATATTATATGGATTTTATTGGTGTATATATCATATGTCTTGGGAAATTATGAGTGTAATTCCTCCCATGTATGTGTTTTTTACCCTCGATTCTAGTCACCAAACCATGGCTTATTAGATGTTGGATTATAGGGTAACACTAATACTACTCTATCCATAGAAAGAATAAAAATAACATTTATAGAAAAAATCATAAAAACTAAATTATAATTTATTCAATCATTAATAATTATTGAACAATTTATGCATAAATATTATCATATATTAATTCCAGATTTTTACCTCCACTTTCATTTCCATTTTTATGTTATTAACCAATTATAAAAATGAAAAAGCATATAAAAAACTATAATAATTATATCATGACCTCGTGATTATCAATAAAAATAAGAAACATTACACAAAAAATGACATTGAAATCATGTAAAATTCATGTGATTCATTTCTCCCCATTCAATTCCCTTAACCTGTTTCATTATCATTTTTAGGTTAATTCAAACCACTTACTCATTGAATAAAAATAAAAATAAATCAAAATTATATTCATAATAAATATAAGACATATTTAAAATACAATAAAATAAATATATCTTCAATAATCACATCCTTAACACCTCAAAAATTTTGTTAAAAAGAATAATAATCTGGATATCTTGTTTAAAATGAAACAGTGAGCTTTAAGCGAATTGTGATATACTATAAAAATATTATTATTTAAAATGTGACAATTGGAAAATAGAAATTAAATTATAATTAATAATAGGAATAAATATATTATTAAAAATATGTTAATGGGTTTTTATAATGTATTTATAAATAATAAACAAGTACTTAATTTTTATTAAATTCATTTTATGCTTAAAAATATTTTTTCTTCAAAAACAGTTTTTATTACCATTTGTGATTGGAAATTATAATTAATTTCTATAAATTTTATAAATTTTATTTTAAAAATGAATATTATTTTTTAAATAGTCATTTTAATATTATATTAAGGTGATATTTTGAGATTTTTATGAAAATATTGATTTTTTATTCAATGGTGAAAAATATCATTTTTTGTAAAACTATGATTTATTTTCACTGAAAAATTCCCAATAATGTATTGAATTTTATACTAAATTAATATAATACTCAATTTTTTAAAATTATATAATTAATTATATAATAAATTATATAGAAATCAACATTATACTTGATCTTGGTATTAAAATACGTTTATACTTATAAGGCGTTTATTTTATATAATTTTTATTCATCACACTTTTTGGGATTATTATAAAATGGCTTAAAGAATATTATAGTGAATAAAATTGTTAATATGGATTTAATATTTTAATTAATATTAATTAATTTTATTTAATAAGGTTAACTTACTTTTTTTACATAATTAATAGTAAAAATAATAAAAATTTATCGTCATTGTAAAACGGTAAATCAAGTAATTTTAGGTTAAAACTATGTGATAAGGAAAAAAATTATCATCTAATTTATTATTGTTTAACATAATATTACTGTTTTAGGTTACACCTAAACCCTCTTTTTTATCATTCTTTGATTGGGTCTCATTTAGGAGTTCTTCAGGTGACGTTTTGAAATTTTTGGATGTTTCTTTGTCTGTGCACGGTTGGCACACGATTTTCCCAAACCATGCACCTGTCAATGAAAACTATAAAATCCCAGTAGTTTGTGTTTTCATAGTGGTAAAAATGTTTAAAAAATCATGTTTTCACCTAGCATAAACTATACCCCAATCAGAGGGGCATACGATTTGAAAAAACATCTGTCCTTGCCCAACTAATAGTACTCGGATAGCTCTCATTGTAACTATCCATAAGTCACTTAGGGTGGTTTGGGAAATGTTTCTTGAGTATTATTTCTAGTATTTCCCTCCTTTTTATTTATATAGGTTAAAATAAAAATAAGTTTTATCTATCTGATGGGATTAATTTCCCTGTTTATCTTATTTGAGTAGTGATCTGAGTAATCTTCAGATTTCTTCAATGTTGTTTATTGATTCTTTGCAGTAACATTCCTCTAATAAGATGTGTGATTATGATCCAGGGGGAGTTTCTAATGAACCATAATTATAAAATCCTCCCATGGACCATAATTTGGTTGAGGTTATTGTCAGTGTTGTCCAAGCTCTGGTACAAGCACCTTCACCTGTTCTTATTTAGGATCAACTTCTGGAACCTCGAAGGGATATTTTTTCAAACTATGATTAATATTTTATTTACTAGAATCCTCCAGTGTTCCAAGTCTAAAATTATCATTAAGAGTCTTAGGATTGGTTTAGGAGGATTGAGGTTTTGTTTTAGTTCTTAGGGACTTCTGATGAAATTGAGTTGAAATGTTCCACCTTCATAATAGAAAGACCTATAATGATATGGTGGGACATGATAGTAATGATAAATAAGCATGATGGATTAGAGTGAAATTAATTTAGAGTTATTTTCAATGAAAAATTATATGAAGAATCTATGTTGATGGCTAAGGATATATATTTTCTCAATATCAAGTAGGATAACAAGACTGTGACTGAGTATACAAATCAATTTGCTCATCTGTTGTAGTTTTCACCTGAGATTGTATTGAATTAGAGGATAATGACTCAATGGTTCAATATGGGATATCAATATGATATTTGTTATCATATTTTCTTATCAAAGATGTATTTTTATGCTAACATGGTGGATATTGAATTGATAGTCGAGCATCATGTAGATGGTAATTTCGGGTTGATAGGAGTTCTATTTTCTCCTAGTTGTTGTTCTATGAGCACCTTCAAAGGAAAGATAAATCCTAATGGTTCTCATAGTGTTCCTTGATATCAGGGTTCTTCTAGACCTCTGGTAGTGTTGGGCAGATGCCCTTTAATTTTCAACTAGTGGGTCATGCCTTGGCACTCGGAACGGGTTTTCATTGAAGAACCTAATATATTTGATTCATGCGGATTCTCAGGTTGCTTTTAAGAGATATATTGTGTATATTATACATCAAGTAGTACCAGGAGATCATTAAAATCTAAAAGTACTATGAGATCATTACAATCTAAAACTAAGGGGTTTCATCCACATGCATCTAGAATGAAGCTTCTTCACGCATTGGAAGAGTCTCTAGAGGAAGCAAAAATGGGTCCAGTGACTATTAGAGATACCATTTCTATTTATTAAACTTTAGTGACTATTTTATTTGATACTAGTTCATCTCATTCATTCATTTTACCTCGTATTTTGAATCTAATAAATATTCCTATAAAGATTTTATCTTTTGTGAAGGATATTACTACAACCCTGGGAATAAATAAAGAGTAGGGTATTTGTTTTCCTGGTTATGTTCTATCATTATCATGATTTGATATTGCTTTGGATTTTATAGTTCTCAAAATTAAACCTCTTGACATCATATTCACCATGAATTGGATGATTGATAATAAAGTCTGTATTGATTTTTATCTTTAATGGGTTTCCTTTACAACGATCAATGGGGTGTGCCATATATTTTTGAGAGAGTGGGACTCGAGGTCAAGAAGATATGGACCTTATTATATAGAGTTGGGGAAGATAATATCAATATTTTCTTTTGACCTATAGAAATAACCGTTGTTTGATTATCTATCTCTAGTTTTCATTGAGTTTCCTGAGATTTTCCATTCAAAATTCTCTAGTTTTCTTTTAATAAGGGAGGTAGAATTATCTATTGATTTAGTTTTAGGTATTCATGTGGTATCTATTCCTTCTTACTATATGGAACCAACTGAAATAAAAGAGCTGAAGACTCAGTTGGATGATATTTTACATAAAGGCATTGTATGCCTGAGTGTGTCACCTTACACGATGCATGTTCTCTTTACCAAGAAAGTTGATAGAACACTTGTACTTTGTGTTGATTACCAAAATCTCAACAAAGCTATGGTAATGAAGAGGTATTTATTGCTACCAATATAAGATTTATTTGACTCGTTTCAATGAGAAAAGTTGTTCTCAATGATTGATCTTCGATCTGGTTACCATCAGTTGAGATTACAAGAATCTAACATTCATAAAACTGCCTTTTAGAGCAGGTATAGAAAATATGGGTACCTTGTCATTCCATTTGGTCTACCCATTTCTCATGGAGTCATTATGACACTAATGAATTGGATTTTCCATGAGTATCTTGATAATTTCATGGTTTTATTTTTGGAAAACATCCTAGTTTACTATAAGTATGAAAAGGATCATGTACGCCAGTTGAGAGAAATTTTGGAATTATTGAAAAATCACGACTATATGACAAGCTATCTAAATTTGATTTTTGGATTCAGAAAGTGATGTTCTTGGGAATTAAAAATACCAATTTTTCTAAAAACTATTACTTTTATAATTCAAAAAATGGTTTAAAAGTTTAAAGATCCATTTTTTAATAAAAAATATATTTTTAATAAGTAATATTAAACATTTAAAAATACAATATTGAATTTATAAAATAAATTTTTGACATTTTTAAACTCGTGTATTATTTCACACTAAAAACTATTTTTATGCCCTTATAATTAAAATTAGACTTTTAAATTTTATAAGTTAAATATAAAAAAATTATTTACTATTTGAGTTCAACATATTAATATTAGTTAACAAATTTAATTTAATTTTTATTCATAAAGATAATATTTTTAAGATTAAATTTTATTACCGTAGTAAAGGTGAAACACTTTGTTAAAATAATTATAAAATTAATATCATGTATTTTTTTTAATCAATAAAATCGATATAATATAAATTTTAGATATAATATTATTTTTAAACCTAAATATAACTATTTTATGCTCATTCAAGTGGTAATATATACTAAATAATATTAAAGAACACATAATAGTTAAAAGTCATTTTTCTATAAGAAATGTATTTTATATATTATATATTTTAATTTAAAAGTTGATTTTAGAATATTTTCAAATTGAATTAGGTTAAATAGAGATTAAATTTAGGTTCAAAACATAAATTTTTTGTAATATTGGATACCATATATTTTTAATAAAATATAAATTAATTAGTAAAAAAATAGTTATCAAGGAAAAAATCAAAATGTAAAAATGTAAAAACCTATAGTAAAATAATTGAAATTTTTTTAAATAAGTTTAGAAAGTATTGGATGATTCTTTCTGGACCAAATATCACCCCCAAATTCTCTTATTATTATATTTTTAACTCATTGATGAAGGAATAGTGTAATGATATCATTGAAGGGTAAATGGTATTCCCAAAAGTTCCCTTTTTCACATACAAAAGGGGATCACTTATACCCCTCCATGGTTACACTTTAAATTCTAATTTCAATTGAAAAAATTCCTAAAAATCATCTCCTGGAACTATTTTTATTATCCACAAGGCCCTAGTCTCTAGATGTATGCTTAAGGCCTTCCCTTCCCAATAAATCTCCAAGAGAAGACCCAGTCTCCAAGGTAAGTATTACCATATTAATTATATTTTCTCCTTAATATTTATCTTACAAATCTATTATATAATTTAAAATATAGATAAATAATTATAATTTTTATAATTATATATTATTTATTAATTTATTATCCATTATATATTCCACTTTATCAGTTATGAAATAAAAACATCATTAGTGTGTTGTGCGTACTACCACCTCCACAAAGTGACATATTTAATTTTTCATCACATCCATTAATGGATGATAAAAACGATGAAATATATTAATAAAAATGATATATATAATATTAATATGATTATTAAATCTAAAAAATACAATTTAAATTCATTCCCTCTCATTCATTGAGAAATGGAAATATATTAATCATGTGTACGTGTGGATTATCACTTCCACAAGTGGTGAGTTTCATTTGTAATGACCACTTATAATGTTTTAATTTAAAAATATATTTCATATATAAGAATTATATACATAAAAAAATTAATATTATGTATATTACAAAAATATTTTACAATCCTTTCGATCATATTTAACATAGACAAGGAGTTATGAAATAATTGACCAAATAACCTGAGGAAACCGACGTATAGAAGAAAAATATGTCATAAATAAATAAAATATGTTATTTTAATGATAATTAAATATGAAATATAGTTTAATAAGGATATTTTTATATATAAATATATAATAAAATTAATTTAATTATTTATGAATTTATGTGCAAGTGTAGAGAACTTTCTAACATGAGGTAAGGGTTTTGTCTCAAAATGTTCTTCTTTGAGACATATTTTATTTTATTATCATAATTTCATTTAAATAGTTTGTATAATGAATATTTTATATAAAATATAATTAATTATATTTATTCTTGTTATTTTAAATTCAACATAAAAATATCTATCTTTCAATGGGGTATTATTACAATGATTCTTAAACTGAAAGGATACCATCTCAATCACAATTCACTAATGAATACATTGATATTATGAAACCATATTATTTTGCGTGGGGTAACTACTTCTCTAAGGAATTATAATATCATAAATAATTATTGAAATTGTATAGTTCACTTATATTCATGATTTATTTAATGTGGGATGTGATTTGTGTCTTCCCTAAAATATAAGGGTTTTTCATAACTCAATATTATTTCTTGAGTTATAATCTTTATCTATGAGTTTAATATTTCATTTCATATGTTATAACCTATATATATTTTTTGAGATTATATTTTAATCAAATATTCCATACGAGTGAAAACTAATCCTTTTTGAAAATAAAACTATGTTAAAAATAATTCTTATCCATTAAAATGACAGTTTCCCCTCCTTTTCAATAATTACCCATTTCCTCCAATGTTATAATTTTTAATTGGAAACCTCATTATGTTTTATCTCATGTGAATGTAATATTTTATTTCTTTTAATATAAAAATAATGTTTTATTATCTTTTTTATGTGTGATTTTAACAAAGGTGTTGTAAAATATAGTGAGGGATCTTCTGTGCCTCCTTCACGACTTATTGGTAACAATTTCTCTTTAGTTTATCCAATTAATGAAATATTATTCTCATATAATTATTATATTTTTATATATATTTCCATTATATATATACCAAGATAAATATACCTTTCATTATTGTGGTTATACATGTTTTTAGTTCCCTTACAAATTCCAACATTTTAGTAAACCAAATTTAATAGAAATTTCCTACTTCTTGTCTAATTTAAATATTCACCGCCATAAAATGTTTTTAAACCATTAATATCTTCTAAAAGATATAATTTTTCTGACGGATATACCTCTTGGTTTAATTATATTTTTATAGAAAACAATAATGAATTTTTTTCTTTAAAATTATCTATTACTTATTTAAGAAATCTTCAGCCAAGTTTTATGTTTGTATTCTTTCTTCTCCTAGATCGTTATCTTGAAACATATATATTGGAACTAAATTATCATGATATATGTTTTATTTTAAAATATTAACATACAAATTATTTAATTCCTCATCATTTTAAAAATAAATATGATTTAGCAATCAGTTATTCCTTGAATAATAATTATGAAACACACTTTTGTCTTATGGGTTTGATCATGATCATGTTCTATGAATGGTTTATTTTCATCATATGGAAACCATATGTATTATTTTAATTTATGTGATGGGTGGCTATGAAATTATATAAATCTTCAATGAATTGGTTAATTTTTTATATCTTATGATAAGTTATGCAATGGTGTAGGGAGTGAACCTAATCCACAATGGGACTTTGGCTAATTTATGATGATAATGTTGGAACTAAAACATAACTTATGTTTATGATATGAGGTTTTATGTTATTTGTACGTTTTTCTGATATTATAAAATCATTAACTAATGAAATTTATCCATGTTTATGATCATACTCTTTATAATATCATGTTACACCTCTTAACTCTCATGTTATGCTTTATTTCCATTTTTATTTTCTTACTGATATTTCTATCTCATCCTTTTCCTTATATACTTTCCTAGGATATACTATTTTGTTTTAAAAGATATACGAGAGTTATTATATCTATTTAGAGTTTTAGATAATGATTTTTTTTACTTCTAAGGTGGTGTATTTATATTTCCAATCTTTTAAAGACACTAGACCTATGGATCCTCGAATTGTATTTATTGGAAACTTATATGAAAAATCATGAAATTAGTTTTATTTAAGAATTAAAACACTATAAATATATTAATTCTTCTATAGATGATTGAAAAATAAATAAAATTAATATTTATTTAGGAATTGAATTTTTTTATTAAATATAATTCCACTATAGGGAAAATAAAATGTTCTAAGGGCCATGGTGGATCCTTATACACTGGTTGGACATCTCGACCATTGTTGGCTGAGAGTATTGATATAATAATTTACATTGTGTTATGTGAACCCAATTAGGGGTACAAAATAAATAATATTTTGATTTTAATGGACCATATATGTTCCCATAGGCCCCTTGAATAGGGATGAGTTATGAATTGGGATAATTGGTCCATACTGTCCTTATGTAATTGTGATTTTCCTAAGAGACATCATACCAGATAGAATGAACCAAAAATTAATCAATATAGAGGACCTAAATAGGCTGCTTAGTGTTTACCCTAGATTATTATTAATGACAGAGTAGTTGGGGTTAGTCTTGGGTATTAAATTTGACAAAATAATTGACAAGGTGATCTTGCTAGGATGGAGTGGTCATGTTATGTTTGGGTTGAGGGTGAGGGATTTAATACCTTTGAGTGATAGTAGTTTCCCATGGAAAAGTGATGGTTAATGATTAATTTCTTTTATTAGTATTATTAGGATATCACCTAAGATCAAAGAAATGAGTTAAATATTTAAAACGTAATTAATAAAATATATTGAATGTAATGTTTGTTATTATATAGTTGTGTGAACATGATGTGATTCCAGGGATCTGGTATGCCCATTATTGTGTTTTTCAGGGACCTTCCATGTGGTTCCAAGGATATGGTGTTCCTGTTATTAGTATATTGTTTGGAAATGTAAATTTGATTCTAATGATTTGGTATTATTGTTATTATGTTATTGTGGGACCTTGGACAAGGTTCAAGGATCCAGTGTGCCTGGTATTAATTATGGTTTGGGTTCCTTGTTGTGATTAAATGTATCTAGTATACTCACTATTATATGGTTGGGGGATATTGATGTGATTTTAAGGATCTAGTGTTCCCATTATTATACTATATGGTGTCCTTAGATGTTGTCACTTAGATGTGGTGTTCTAATTATGATTATATTATATCAGGTGACCTTGGAATTAGTCATTGGATCCAGTGTCCCCATATTTTAATTTTACATGATCATGGTACTATAGATAGAGGTATCTGAAACTGTTCAAAGAATTTATGGTCATTCCCGAGTGTCATGTTTCACCTGAGAGTCAATGGATGTTATTTATTTTTTAATTTTATGCTTCTATAGTTATATATTTATTTATTATACTGAGTATATCACGTTTACATGTCACATCATTTACTAGATATGTACATGGCCATGTTTCTAGTTCAATACTAAGTTATGTACTCACACCCTACTCTAGTATCCATTACAGTTGGGTACTCAAGCAACCTTCACTATTCAAAAGTTCAGGTTAGGTAGAGGCTTGATGTAACTTTATTCAGTAGGATGACTCAAATGGGACTGCTGATGGGGATGAGTTGAGGCTTTTGTAGTGGGAGATCCTTAGTGTATTTTGGTTATTTAATTTATTTTTTATTTGTGATAGGTTTGGTGGGAGGTTAGTTTGAGGAATTCCTATATGTTTCACTCCATTATTTACTATTTATGAATTTTGTGTATTTGTTTATTTGTTTATTCTATATACTCTCATATTTAAAATTTCGGATGATGTTGATTTGTTTATATTTTTATTTCTTCTATGATATTAGGGTATAATATCCCTATGATAATACCTTACACCCTCACTGCTAGTCAATAGCCTCTGGTATACAAGGAGACGTGCCTAAGTTATATAATGAACTAATTTAGATACTGTTAAGAATAAATCAAGATGGGTACATTACACTTCCAATAAATTATGTGAAAGAAGAAGATGGTCTTTTAAATACTGAGTTTTGATGGAGGAATTGCGTGGCGGAGTGCCTGGGGGGAACCCTAGCCTGGATGATCCTGATTCGAGCACGCCGAAGGCTATTGATCCCTTGCGTGATAATGATTCTTCGATTGAAAAGAATTTTGACAGTGTTAGTCATACAGAAATGTTCCGATGTGCACCTATAAAGCAATCCGTGGTCGATGCATCAAGTCTAAGGAAGTTTGTGGATGTCATGAAATCGGCCAGGAATTTCCCTGAGTTTTACTGTCGTCCTCCTGGGAGGATCATTAAGAAAGGACATATAGCACCTTTTTTCTAATAAAATTTTGGTTGAAGAGCGATTGAATCTTCTCTGATTTTCAATCATCGCTCAGGATGTTCTTCTAAAGGGTGGACTGCTCTAGAAATTTCATGATCTTTCTCAAAGACTCACTCAGATTTGGGGGTTCGATTATTGGAAGATGATTTCTATGGGTTGTGGTTATTATCATATCATATTTTCTTCTGAGGAATCAAAACGATGGGAATAGAGATTTGGATCTGTTTCACTGAAGCCTGGTGTTCTTCGAATTCAAAAATGGGTTAGAAATTTGATCCTAAGAATGTCAAGGATACACATGCTCAGGTTTGGATTCGTATCCACAAACTAAATTGGCTTTATTGGCATCCTAGGATAATATGGGATATCTTCTCGTTAGTTGGAAACCCTATTCGAATGGATAAGTAGACGGATGATCCTAAATTTAGGCATTTCGTGAGAGTTCTTGTAGAAGTGGATATGGCCTCGACACTAGTCGAGGAGGTTGTTCTCACAACCAGGGATGACTGCTTCAACCTGGAGATTCAGTATGAACGATGACCAAGGTTTTGTCTCAATTTCCATTTCTATGGTCACATGGATTTCTAATGAAACCGGAAAAAAATTTGTGGTTTGTGTAAACTGAAAGGTCACACTGAGGATCTTTGTCGGAAGGGAATGGTCAAGAGCAAGGTAAAGGATTCAAGCATGAATATCATCCCACATGTTGAACAACATTATTAGGACTTTGTGCAGTTTATTTCTGAACATGATGTTCAGGTGGAAGTTCATGGTCATGATGTGGCTTCTCATATAGTTCATCATGATGGTTCTTCATAGAGTTATGTTGTTGTGATTGAATCCTTGTAGGTGCAGATTGTTGATCTTACTCAGGTCTCGGTGCAGGTGTCTGAAAATCTAAATTCTTCAGTTATTGAAGTTGTTGTTCTGTCTTTTGTTCAGGCTCAGCCTGGGTTCTTTTAACCAGTGAATTCCACTCAGGATAGTGCACAGGGAAAGGACCAGTTTTCTCAGGCAGTTCAGGGTCAATCAGAGGCTCATGCAGTGAATCTGGATGTTCCTCGAGAGTATGTGCAAGGTGCTGTTTCTAGGATTTCTCATGTCTCTTTACAGGTGGAGTCTCAATGCACTAAGGCTTATATTGGGCCTACTTTTCATGGGTCAGTGCAAATTTTTATTGATACAACAACTATTATAACTTTGGTTTTATGTATGGTTTTGGAGTCTGATAGTTTTTCTGGACAGAAAATTGAGGATGTTCTTCCTACTAACTCACTTTTACAGGTGCAGGAACAAGATATACCTATTTTGAAGAAAATGGATTCTCATCCTGTTGAGAAGATTAATAATGGTGACAAAAATGATGATGGGTCCTTCTCTCAGGTTCCTCTCTCTAAGACTGTGAGGAAGTCTCCTTTGCAGACCAATCAGGAGCCAGTTGGTTCTTTGAATAGGTTTTCACCTTTGAATAGTATTTTTTGGTCTGATGATAAAGAATATAGTAGTAGTGAGGAACAAGATCCAGATAATGCTTCCTCAGATATTATTAAGGGAAATAAAAATAAGGGTGATAAGTAGGATAAATCAGTGTAGTTGCATCAGGATGGTTGGCATATAACCAGGTCCAAATCCTCTTTTTCATGAATATTTTATTTTGGAATTTCCAAGGGCTTGAGAATTCTCCCACAGTCACAACCCTTAGGAATTTTATTGTGACCAATAAGCCTATTTTTATTTTAATTGTTGAGCCATATATGTATTTTTTTAAATGGAAACCCTTCAAATGGTCAACCCTTGGGTACTCGTTGGTTTCACATAATACTGATCAGAGTTCCTCAGAGTCTCTTTGGGGTTTGAAGCATGATAATGTTTCTATGAAATATACCTCTTATGATCAATAGTCGATCACTCTTTCAGTTGAGATATGTGGTTATGGAATGTCTTTTAATTTTTTATTCTTTCAATCAGTATATTTGGAGACGTACTCTTTGGTCATCTCTGGAAGGCAAAGCCATGGAAATGCGACAAAATTGGGTCATTATAAGTGATTTTAATTCAGTGCTCCGGCCTAAGGATAAGACAGGAAATTGCTTTAATAGGTTGGTTTCATTTTAATTCTCTTCAATTATTGATGCTTCTAATCTGATTGAGGTTCCAATAATTGGGGATGATTTTACCTGGTGTACATACACATTACATGGATTGCAAGACAGTATGCTTGATAGGTGCTTATATAATGTTGATGGGGGGTCTCGAGACTTTTATATTTCTGGTATTACTCTTCCAAGGGATAATTTTGATCACAATCCTCTTTTAATGGATTTGAATATCCTCAAATTGAGATCTTCTCCCATACCATTCAGGTTCAGTAATGCCTAGTTATCTATCCAAGGTTGTAGGCAGATTTTCATTGAGGATTGGGATAACACTATTATTGGAACTCCCTTTCATATAATGGCTATGAAGTTGAAGGTTTTGATGTTAAAGCTCAAATAGAGGAGTAAGTAATATTTTGAATGCCTTGATCATGATATCCAAAATGATGAGGAAAATCTTTGGCACTATCAAAGGCATAATGAGGGCTAAGATGTGATTTTTAGGGAAGAGTTTCATGCACTATCTAAATATAATGAGCTACTGGCTTTAAAGGAAATTCTTTCCCGGGGAAAATATAATGTTAGGTGGTTGAATGAAGGGGATGGAAATACAAGACACTTTCATTTCTTACACAGGAAAAAAATGTGTAGCATGGCATGAAAGTCCTCATGGTTGATGATGTTCTTTTCAACTCTGAAGAAGGTATTTCTGATGCTTCTAGTTGCTATTTTGAGAAGCTTTACACTGAATCAGGGCAAGATAATACTCATAAAATGTTCATCCTTTGGTTGAGGCCTCTCAGAATGATATGATCACTAGTATACCTTCATAGGAGGAAGTCCGGAAGGCGGTATTTTCTATGAATCCTGATAGTGTGGCCGGTCCAGATGGCTTCTCCAATAAATTCATTATGGATTATTGGGAGATTATTTACACCAAGTTTGTCAATGCAGTTAGATATTTATTTTATCATTATTATTTCCCTTTTGGTGCCAATACTATATTTATTGCTCTGATTCCAAAGAAAGAGAATGCTCTTGACATTCAGGATTTTAGGCTCGTGGCCATTGTGAACAATATTCCAAAATTTATCAGCAAAATCGTGGTGAATAGATTGGGATGTATTGCGAAGGAGTTTATTTCTAAAAATCATTTTGGTTTTGTGCCTGTAAGGAACATTCAAAATTGTTTGTATATGGAATCTGAATGTGTTAATGTTACGAGGAAAAGGTGAAGTATGGTAATATGTCTCTGAAAGTTTATATTTCAAAGGCTTTTGATATGATGAAATGGAGTTTCATTTTATCAGTGCTACGAATGCAAGGCTTTTACCACGGCATCATTAATTTGATTAGTAGAATTCCTAAAAGTTATATGTTATATGTTCATGTGAATGGTTCTCACATAGGCTTATTTAAATGTTCAAGGGGAGTGAGACAAGGAGATCCCTTATCTGGTCTCCATTTTGCTCTTGCAAAGGATTATTTGAGTTCATGACTTTCGGATCTTGTGCATGCCGGTTTGTATCAGCAAATGACTATTGGCAGAGGTCTTTTTTCTCCTTTAAATATTTTTTATGCTGATGATATTCTGATGTTTGGAAAGTCTAATAGAATTACTATCTGATATATTATGGTTCTTTTGAGCATTATGAGGTTGTTTCCGGTCATGTTATCAGTTGGGAGAAATCCTCTGTGTTTTTTGGGGAAGGGTTCATTCCTTCAAAGCAAAACAAAGTTTCCATTAAGCTTGGGGTTAAAAGAGGTTCTCTACCTTCTGACTTTCTTGGGGTTCCCCTTTTATAGGGTGTAGTTAAAATTTGTCATTTAGAAAATATCTATCTCAAAATTATCAATCAAATGGCTACCTGGAAAGGTAAATCTATGTCTCGGGTAGGGTAGGTCTGCCTGGTAAATTATGTTATCACTTCTATGTGTGTCTATGTTTTTTCCTTATACAGATGGCCTAAAACTCTTATTAAGGATTTACAAAGGCTCATTCAAAACTATATTTGGACTGGTTCAATTCATGAGAGGATGATGGTTACAGTTTCTTGGAGTGATTGCATTTAGCCTGTTGACATTAGTTGTACGGGGATTAAAGACCTTATGCACTTTAATGAATCTCACATTAAAAAGTTCACTTGGTTCCTCTTGACTTCCTGTGATTTTTCATTGGAGTTTCTGTGTAATATATTTGGATCCAAGATTCTCAATGGGTACTCTCTTTATGTCCCTTACCCTATATGGTCATAAATTATGCATGGTTACCTCAGCCTTGCACAATCCTCTGAAAGGGTTGTTTATTGGAATTCTTCTTTGAACTGCTTGAAGACTGTATGGTTGTCATGTCTTATTGCTGAACATAATGAAATTCTTTCTTATTTAAAGGATCTCTAAATTTCTGAATTCTATAATAATTTCATTTCTCAGGGGTTTCTTACTGATTCTCGGAAAATGGATTTGGGTTGTTATTAGTATTCTGCAGTGGATACTTTAATCTAGTTGCCCAGTCTTACTAGAACCTTCCACACTAATGATGATTATAGATTCATGTGAATTGAAACATTGATGGATCCCTCTTGGATACTTATGTTTCACTTTTTCTATATCTTGATGTCTCATTTTTTTCTTAGGTGGAGGATTTGAAAGTATAGATTACTTCTGTAAAGGATGATACAGCGTGCTGGATTTTCTCTTGCACCTGTTTGTTTTCATTGTCTCATTGATGATTAGACTCTTGATCATTTATTTATATCTTTTTTCTCTACATCAGGTTTATGTGATTATTTTCAGGGTGTTTCTAGATTCCATCTGATCTTGGAGTGTTTTTGACAGCTTATGGATTCTATTTATTGAGCTGATTGCAGTTCTCTGGTGAAACCACCACTCATCTCTGTTGTTGCAGCGGTTGTTTCTTTTTTCTGGTGAGCTCGGAATGATCTTTCCATTGACAAAAAAAATATACCAATTTCCATTGATATTCAGGAGCTTCATACTTGTGTTATTTCTTCTGCACATGAACAAAAGGGATTCATGTGAAATGATGTTTCAGATCTGGTTATCTTGCGTACATTGGGTGTTTCTGGTAGATGTAAGAATCCAATTTTGATGAAACATATCCGATGTATTCCCTTGATCTCTCGGTGTTTGAAATTTAATGTGTATGGAGTGGCTTCATGTGCACCAGGCCCTTTGGGATGTGGTGGTGTTTTCCACACTTATAAGGGATTTGTTAAAGGCTGTTTTTATCACTTTTTAGGAAATGTCTTTTCAATTGATGCGGAGTTATGAGATATGATCAAGGTTGTTCGGTATGCTTCTTTTCATGGTTGTATGACCTTATAGATAGAGTCTAACTCAAATATGGTGGTTGATATTCTTATAAATCATTCACAAAATGTCCCTTGGAAGATTCTTTCTGCATGGGATGACTTTCTCAAACTTGTGGAGCAGATTTTTTTGGTTGTCACTCATGTTTACAGAGAGGCAAATTAGGTTGCTGATGCTCTATCCAACATGAGATTGAGGAGTTTTTCTATTTTTTGTCCTTTATTACACCAACATTTTTTTGTGTTTTGGTTTATGCTGAGGCGCGTGGTGCTGTGTACACGTGTCTTTGTTGATCTCATGTTTCTCCTCTTTTGATGTATTTACTTTTTTTTATATAAAGCTTTTTTGGGAGAAGGCTTTCCTGCTCCTGAGTCTTCTAATTATGTGAAGAAAGAATATAATGAAAAAAATTAATGTGTAAAATAATATAATAGATAGGATAAAAGTGAACATTAGATCAAGAAGAGATAATTCGCGTGAAGAAAAACACCATAGATATTCCATTGAAAAAAAGGATCCAAAACTGAGATCCAATGATTTATAGGGTTCAAGGATAACCATGAAAATTGAGCAAAAGAAATAGGATGGATGAATTAATATTAAAAATCAATATAACCTCACCATAGTATGGTAAATACTTCACCATGACATAGTGAGCATGGTCCAAGAGAGATCCATGATTTGTGGCCTTCAAAATTGCCCCAACACATTAACGCTTATCTGTTGTTTTCCTATAGGACATAGATTTAACCACCATAATGACATAGACAAATCCACCATTGTATATATCATTTATCTTATAACTCAATCCACTTACAACCTTGGTATAAACCCTTGAAATATTGTTGTTTTCAGTTTATCTTCAACAGAAAACTACAACATAAAAAATAATATTTCATCATCCTCATCACTTATAATGATTCCACCAAATCATTTCACCCAATAAAATAATCACCTCTATATTGAATATGACCACTATAGTATAATAATACTAAAATTACCATTTTACACCTCATCTCCACAAACGCATCAAAATGGTAAACCAACCACACTCATAGTCGAACCACAACATCCCCTATGACATAGTGAGAACCACCACACCTATTTTACCCATAAAGCAGACAAAAATAATATTTACACCTTCATACTCCCTCCATGATCAATTATTACACCTAAAATTTACCAAAAACACAAATTATACGTATAAGAAAATATAATCCTTTATATTAGATACATCTTAAATGATTCAAATCCTTAAGAACCAAATCCAAATGAAGAAAGAAAATAGAAAAACCTCATAACCAAATACCCTATGATATACCTATCAAACTTGAATATCATCATCCCCAAAAATAAAATCATGTTATAAAGGACGAAAAAAAATAAATTATATTAGTATAAAAAATCACAATATTAATAAAAATAAAAACATTAGAAAAAATTAGGATACTATGTAGACATATCCACCTCATGCTCCCATGGACATTCCTCTAATCCATAGTGCATCCATAATACATGAACCGAATGATTGATGTGACCATGACACACATTATCTTAATGACCCTAAATCTCTATGATAAACTCCAAAAACATCACATTCTCATCAACATCTAATTATCCCTAATCAACTAAATGATAGACTTTATGAATATACCAATGAAGCTGTGACACATACAATACATTGTGAACTTAATCCATATATATAGGAATATCTTGTCAATATTCCACTATTACAAAATATTCTAATACATCAAAAGGTCCAAAAAATTGAGGAGAAAGATTATTCCAAGAGGTGACTCAATAATTCTATACACACATAATACATCATTTCACATGATTATTAATTACATACCAAAGTAAATCACACTCCATAACCTAATTGTTTTATTTATTTTGAGACTATATACATAAACATGTTATTTTAAAACATCTTCAACATATTGGAAAGTTATTATTCTCACACGATACCCATAAAATATGTCATATATAACATTCTCCTTTATAACATGGGGAATGAAAACATAAGAAATATTGTTATTAGATGCTCACTAAGGGTAAAAATAAGAGACATAAATCAAATATATTATGTGAGAATAATATGAGCATATGTTTATTAGAAAATAATCAAATTTTATGGATATAACATTGGAGAATCACATCAAATAAAATACATTTCAAAAAACATGAGTCGTGACATTAGTATTTTATCAAAACATAATACATGATTCATAAGTGTGATCCATGAGCACAAAATATATATACATTGAATTACATAATAATGTGGAAAAAAGCATAAAAATAAAAATATGTGTCAATGATGACCACGAAGACATTCACATCACAATGGGCTAGACTAACCACCTTCCCATAACCTAGTAGACTTGGGATAACAATGCATATCCCTTTATATAGGGGAATTGGACAAACCACACTTATATCATCCTAATATCATGATAAACGAAACTTTACCCAATTAATTTGAGTTCTATAACATATTCAACCACTACATAATTACATCCATAAATATGTGTGCCACAAGAATATGAAAACATTCATAATTCCACCATATCTCGATTAACCAATGAAAATAATATGGTTTCATGAAAACATACATAAGACATTATCATAATCCATATATATATATATATAAGTTGATTGTATTATTAGATCATATTAATTTTTAATAAAAATAAACATTAATGTCTTTTTACATAGATGAAAAATACACTTACAGTAGCATTATAATTTTCTTAGGAAAAGATGAAAAAATACCCTTTACATTTTTGATACCTTTTAAGAAAATATTTTATAAAAAATGAAATATAAATTTATTTGTAAATCCATGTAAATATATAGTGGCAGTTTATTAAATATAACCAATGATGGTGGTGGGAGAATTTACTCACAAGGAACACTTTAGAAATATATTTCCTTCACACTTTTCTAAATAAAGTCAAAATTGGTACAAAAAATCATACAAAAAATGTTAAAAGAATATTATTTTGTTAAATAAATTAAATATAAATGAAAAATTAATTATGAAATCAAAAAATTATAGATAAGGACATATATAAATAAGATAATGAATATATACCTGGAAGAGAAAGATTCATGATCTAAAAGAAGAGGTAAGGATAACTTTTTTTATAATAATTATTTCATGTAAATTATAAACTATATGGGATTTGAAACTGTAATAGGAAATGTAAAAATAAATAAAAAAACATAATAAAGTATGTGTGGTTTTATATAGAATGATAATATTACTTCCCCATATGAAAACTTATTCATAACATCCTCAAATTCAAAATGATATTGGAAACAAAACCCTTACCTTTTACTCCTGAATTCCACATAAGTTATTTAAACTCTTATATAAAAAACATAGAAATATTTATAAATTATTTTATAACATTATTAATATCTATTACCCTTTTATATTCCTCAATTTTAAATATTCATTACACATATATTAGTTATTTAATATTTATTTTCATCATCAGATGTTAGTAATTTTGATTATTTCGTACATGTTTTTAATGGTGATATTACCCCAATTATTTGATACCAGTTTCATCATTAATATATTATAAAATGTATTTAAATAATTTTATATCAATGATTTATGTTGATAAATGTTCATTTGATATGAATTATTGGAATTTTTTCTGAGAATAGAATTTATGATTGGCATTTTTGGGTAATTTATTGATAACCATAAGTTAATTTATAAAAATCATTTTTCTATTTTATACTTATAAAACTATATTCATGAAATATATATCTTCTTAATATCATATATTACTAGTATTAATTATTTATGATCAATTTTTATGGTGATAGTGAAGTTAATATTGCATCATTAAAGTAGGTGGTTAAACTGAACCATAGTTGAACATGTTATACTAAGGAATAAGAAAGAGTGTGAAGTTATATAATAGTAGTACCAAATTATAAAAATAATAATTAAATTAACATAATATAATCATATTGGATAATTTATTTTATTAAGAGTGAATATAAGAATGTAAATGTAAAGAATAAATTTCATCTTATTAACTACTTTGAAAAAATATCTCTTTCTCATGATGAATTCCCTCAAAATGAAGGACTTTGGACTTATTTTTGGGACCAGTGTATTGTATTCAAAAAATGGGAAAAAAATTCTGGGGTAATTAAAATGTTCTATAATTTATGTCTTATTATAAGTAATGTGGTGGTTTTAAGTGGGTGGAATAGAGATCCGTTTAAAGGTGAAAATGAGGGACATATCCTTGGAATGAAATGTTTGTTGAAGAGTAAAGATGGAATCAATTGAGATTTAGATGAGATAGGGAAATAAAGGATAGAAAGAATTGTGGGTTTGAATTTATAAATAAACAATGGTCTTATAGAAGATCTGTGTAATGTTAATTTAAAAAATTTAAAAACATGGAAGATTGCCCCTTTTACACCCTTTCTACCTTGTTTATTTCTTTTACCATGGTAATTATTTTGTTCCAAAAATTTAAGATGACCCCTATTTCCCAATTTTAACATGAAGCTTCATAATTTGTACTCAATTTAATATAATTCAATTTCCAAATAAGAAACAATTAGTTTTTTTTAAAAACATAATATATATATATAGGGAAAAAGTTTTTGTAGAAAAATTAACTTTAAAACTATAAATGTTATTATTATTTCATATAAATTAATAATTGAATAAGTGTTTGAATATATATATATATACTTATATAAAATAAATAATAATCACTATTTGAAAAATATCAATTTAATTTATTTAGATAAAAATACTCAATACATAGGGAAGAGAGTTTTTTTTAATACCATTTTTAAACATTGAATATATTTATCTACATAATATTTAATTATGTGTTCATATTATAACCATTTAGTTTTATCAAACCAATGGTATAATAATATTTATATGAAATTTATAAATACATGAATTCGATTTTTAACAATAATAACATGCACCGTAGATAAATATATCGATATAATATATTAATTAAATATTGTCATTTTATTTTATTCTATAATTATATTATTATTTTGAATTATATTATTTAAAAAATACCCATTATATACATACAAATACTATATTTACAATGAATATATTTTCAATGATCAAATATTCAATGACAATATTTCCAACAACAATATATATAACAGTCAGATTAAATTCCTCTATATATCCTTACTTAAATAATTCATTATATTGGTTAACTTATCTCCCAAAAATGTCTACAGTATTTCTAATTCATTACCATATTTATATATTCTTATTCAAGGTGATTATCTTTATTGAAAATCTTGAGGAAAAGGATTACATGTTCACAGTCTTTTTATATTCTTATGGTTTTATTTATCTTGTAACTTTCTTAATGAGGTTTCATATTGCAATCTCATAATGTACTAATGTATATCTATCATTGTAATATTTTATCTCCATAAAAAATATCATTGTTCATTTTAGGTCATTTTTTCATATGAAAATATCTAGCTAACATAATATTTATTTCAATACATATAAAATCATGGGGTGTTACATTCTACCCCCTTAAAAGTATTTCTCCAACGAATTTTTGTTATCCTCATGAAAAAATAGTGTAATTATAACTCATTATATCATTAGGTTTTTATGTTTCTTCCATAAACTTATGATTCCTCCATGTAAATTTAACCATGTGATTGGTATTATTTAATAGTACTTTATCTCTATAATATAATATTTCTATATGTTTTTCCTCATAATAATGTTTTGGTTCCAACTGTACAAACTATGAGTTCAGTATTTTTGAAGGGATAGGTATGAACTTCCTCAAAAGTGATGAATATAACACATCATGCAGTTTGGGGGATGTTTAAGAAGAAAAGATACTATTACCACAAGATCAAGGATTTTTAATGGGACAATGTATCTGGGGATTAAATTTCTATTCTTCTTGAATATGATAAACCTATTACACAATGATATTCAAAGAAATACATTGTCTCTAACTTCAAACTCCATATATCATAAATAATTACTAGTATAGTTCTTTTATCAAATCTATATAGTTTTAATATTCTATTGAATGGTTTGAATATTATCATCCATTTCTTGGGCATTATCTATCCCTAATAGATTACACTCTACAACTTCATCCTAACATGTTGGAGTTCTTCACCTCTTCCCATACAAAGCCACATACAGTTCCATTTGAATACTATAATGTAAATTTCTTTTATATGAGAATTATAATAAGGGTAGGTGTTGATCTTAATATACCATTGAATCTATTTATTTGGATCTGAACATATATTCTATAGTTTTAATGGTCCTTTTAGATTGACCATCAATTTTAGGATGATAAGAAGAAATAAATCTTAGATCTGTATCCAATTATTTTTAAAGGCTTCTCTAAATATTTTAAGTAAAACTCAAATCTAAATCTAATATAATTGATATTTGTACTCAATTCATTCTTACCACTATCATTATATATATGATGAAAATTTGATCGAGTGAGAAATATTATTGAATAAATAAAATTTACTCACTTCCTATGGTGATTCTCTATTACCCAAATGGAAATACAAGCTTTAGAAGTTGTGTGAGGTTCCTTAATGAAATCCATAGTGATTTACTCCAATTTCCATACTGGTATAGATATTGGGTACATCATCTCCTAAAAAGTATATAATTTTACTTAACTTTATGGAATTCCAGACATCAAGACACATACTTTTTTATGACGCTTTCACTGGGGCGCACACGTCCATCTGATTCAGGGACTATGGTTCTGTTTGTTGCCCTGCATTCCCTCTTTCTAAAGGAGGGTGGCATCTGTCGCCTATTTGGGGACGTTTTCTCCTTGATCAAAATGGGATGATGGGATGTCGGTTCTTCCTTCTGTGGATTCCTCCTTGAAACTCGTCACCTAGTCCGGGTCTCCCTTATAGATTAAGAAGTTTTTCGTGAAACTATTTTCACTGCCATGTCTTCATGGATACTGGTTATTTACATTTCTTCTGTCAGGACATTCCAAGGGGTCCGGTCAGGGCAGAAACCTTTGGTTGGGGGAGTAGTCACGTTGGGACATCACTAGTGTGTCTGGATGCTGGAACACTAAATTGTCTGGGTTTCTTCCCCTTATGATAGGGCTTCTCGAGGGTGTGGATGCCCGAGGCATCCCACGTAGAATGTGGGGAATTATATCCCATATGAATGTATTTGAGGTTTTCATCATCTTCCTATGTTAAACACATGTTATGCCACAGGTTTAACGTCTAGTGGAGATGGATCATACTGATCAGAACACTGACTAGAATGGATCAGATAGGTGTACCCCCTAAGGGAACACTGATTTAGGGGCTAACACTTAGTTAGTTACCTGATTGCTTCCAGGACAAATGAGGAGATGAATGGGAATGATCCCATCAGGATGTGGTGTCCCGGATATGAATCAAGATGGATTATGGAGAGTTGAATTAAGTGGAGGGATAATGATATGTAACAGATGTGAGGACGACAGCGATGTTGGGATTGAGCCTTGAAGGGACTTTATACATATCCTCGTAACTGAGAATCAAAGTCCATATAGTTCATCTGACGATGGCATACCATTTAATAGGGTTCAATGACATACCGTTAAATAAGTGTGTGATAGCTTACCATCGAATAGAGGGGTTCCAATGGCTTACCACTGGATGGGGTCACAATGGATTACCGCTGGATGGAGTTGAACCTCATTGAGGCTTCCTATGTGACCTGCCTTGGCAAGGATCAAACCTATGTAGTTCATTTGTGTATAGTTTAACGTCATGCGGGATGAAGGTGAACTGACGTGAATGAGGTCGGAATGACGTGGTTTTGGGCTTAATCCTCAAAGAGTCTTACTATATATCTTACCTTTGTAGGGATTAAAGTTCACATAGTTTGGGATTTTTGGTGAACCGATGTGAAGGTAGTCAAAATGACTGAGAGTTGGGCATGAACCTCAGGGAGGTTTTTTATGTGCCTTGCGATGGCAAAGATCAAAGTCTACCTCGTTCGGTATAGTGGAGGCAAACTGATGTGAAGATGGTTGGAACGACTGGGTATTGGGCTTGAACCTCATGGATTCTTCCTACATACCTTTCCTTGGTAAGGATCAAAGTCCATGTAGTTCGGGAATGGTGGGGGCGAACCGACGCGAAGATGGTCGGAACTACCGGGTGTTGGGCTTGAACCTCAGGGAGGATTCCTACGTACCTTGCCATGGCCAAGATCAAATTCCACGTATTATGGGATGTGGTGAACTGACTTAAAGGGGGTCGGAACGACCTGGTGATGGTATTGAACCTTAGGAAGGCTTCCTACATACTTTTCCTTAGCAAGGATCAAATTCTACGTAGTTTGGGAGTGGTGTTGGTGAACCCATGTGAAGATGGTCGGAATGACTGGTTGTTGGTATTGAACCTCAGGGAGGCATCCTACGTTCCTTGCCTTAGCAAGGATCAAAGTCCATGTAGTTAGGAATGTGGAGGGCGAACTGATGTGAAGATGGTCGGAACGACTGAGTGTTGGGCTTGAACCATAGGGAGGCTTCCAACATACATTGTCTTAGTAAGGATTAATGTCCACAGAATTCGGAAATTTGGAGTGTGTGGGGCTTACACTCTAGGATTCATGGGGTTGGATTCATGGTCGATGCTTATTCTAATCCCACATGATTCATGCTCGGTGTGAGAAACAAGAGGTAGCAAAGACCTGACGATCATGTCGCGAAAGGTGCATCCATGGAAGTTGAATGGGGCTTACACATGGTTAGTGGCCAAGGGAGAGAAAGATTGGGATTTACCCCAGGATGGAGGCCCAGGTGGTGATAAAGCCCAAAGGGAGAGGTGAGAGATTGAAATATCCTTGTCTACATTTATCCTCTTAGTCACTAGCATGGAAGAAGAAAGGAGGAGTATGGGTACTACCTATAACAATAAAATTTAGGGGCTTACACCAAGGTGGTTTCCCTTTCCCCACGTATGATACAGGGGGTGTGTTCATAGTTTAACATCATGTGCTGAGAACGATGGTGCTTGGATGTTTAACGTCCTGCATCTTAGATGAGGTGGGTTTACTCCGCACCCCTAGGACCAACATAACTGGAACTTTCTACACCTTGGTGAAGAGAAGGGACTAACAACGCCGTGGATGGGGGGTTCTGTGAGGTGATCCCATTGGGGGTACACATTAGTGTGGCTATGTGAAGAAGGAATATTCATTAGTGTGCCTATGTGAAGAAGCATGAGATCAAGCAATGCAATGTGAAGTATCATCCAAGGGACTCTAAAATCATTTCATGAGAAACTAGAGGGTTGCACAGGAAAAGGGGTTTCGTAGAAAAGGGGGCCATAGGTAGATGCATTGAGAAGATCTGGTGCTACACATAGTGGAGGGGCTTCGTGAATGTTTATGCTTCATGAAGTGAATTTTCCCAGCCTAAGAATAATTCATAGGTGTATATGGAAGATTCTTCGCAAAGTGGAAAGGCATTCGCGGAGCAATGCCTCGTGAAGAAAGGGTGTCTCACGAAGTGAAGGATTTTGAATCAAGGTGCTTTGTGAGGCATAGTGGTCCTGCCTTAGCAAAGGGTTCACGTGTTCTTGAGGGGTGCTTCACGAATCGTAAATGCTCCACAATGACCCAGTTCCCCTTAAGGATCCCCTTCCTTCACGGAGGCCCGTGGGCTCCGCGAAGGGAATCCCCCTTTGAAGAGGGGTATAATTCATACAAAATGAAAGTCACTTCGCAATGCATAAGTACCATGAAGATCCCATGGTTCACATAGCAGAGAGTGAATCATGATTTGGGAGCTCAGAAGGTGAAAGGTCAGAGGATCCATAAATTGGGCTCAGGGGAAGCCCAGTATTTATATGCAATAGGCGTAGTGAGGAAGTGCCCGTTCGACGCGAAGACGAAGCATGCTCTGTGGCGGCGTGTGAATGTCAAATACATTCGTGGGGAATCCCAAATCCTTGCTCTATGGCGAGATTGTGAATTTCAAATCCGTTCATGGGGAATCCCACCTCCTTTCTCCGTAGTGGGCTCACGAACGTCAAATTCATTCATGGGGAAGCCCACCTTTTTGCTATGTGGTAGGCGCGGGGCTGCGGGACTCAGTGAATAGTCTTTGTGTGGCATCCCCATAGAATTTCCTCTTCTACTTCTTCTTCTTAAATTTTGGTGCCCTCAAATGCACACCCTAAAACATGGATCTAAGGAAGAATCAAGGGCCAAAGTATGAGGGTCAATTTCCAAAATCCCACAGCCGCTCGTGAAGCGATTTCACAAAGAGTGATCAGGAGGTGGATAGGTAACGTGCAGGCTGAGCACGCCCTGAAGCTCAGCGCGACATGGACGCACCCCGTAGCTAAGAAGGACGTTGCCTATAAATAGGGGTTCTGAACTCTATTTTTACATATCTTTACTCAGCAAATTTGGCTTTTAGCGCTCTTGATTCGCAATGATCCTGCATACTCCACGATTGCTCTCTGTGAATCGGGTCTTCTGCTTCACGGTGTATAGAACGTCTTGAACTACGCATCGGAATGATTTTAATTTTAGCATTGGTAAGTTGGGGCAGGTTTATATGAACAGTCTCCGCGAATGTGCTCCATGAATGAGCCTTGCGAACCAGACCCAAAAAAATCCAAACTCGAAACTGAATGGCCGAACAAGAGGCATTGAGGGGGGTCATTGTGGATGCTGCACGAAGGGAGGAGATGGAGAATAACTTTGTCCTATGGGAGTTAATACGGAGCCATTCTGACCATGGTTCATTGGTGGAGCTACTATCGGAGAGCTAGAGGATCTATAGACTATGAAATAGGCTGCCTTTGTACGGCTTCAGACTAAGGTACGATGTCTTCATTCCGAAAGTAAGTAGGTATGATCCAGCTTACTGGTTTAGGAGCACATCGTGCTAACACCAGTGGTTTAGGGCGGCTGACGACCACACCCATAAAGACTCCATTCCTACTATTGTCTATTTCCTATATAATCACTTGAACTATGTGGATAGGAAGGCATTGGAGATAGAGACCTCGCCCCTCTGTACCAGACAATCATGAAGGTTGCCATGAGGAATATGGTGAAGGGATGGTATGAATATTGGGACCTCCACCAAGGCGGAAACTTCACAGATAATTGGGCCTCAGCCAACTAGGTAGGTGCCTTGTGTGAAGATTTTGTAGTGGAGCTAAGAAGAGTGGGTCTGCATGAGGCGGCTTGGTCCTCCCAATTACACATTTACCAACTGAAACAGCTGATTCCAGAATTTTTGAGCAGGTGGTCATCGAGGACCGATACCTTCCACTTTCACCATGGGGAGGTTGGCATCAGCTTGTGGGATGTGCACCAGATCTCAGGGGTCCAAATATTAGGTGATATGTATGATGAATTCCTCCACATTATGGGTGGGTGGGGGGATCCAGAGAAAATGTTGTGGCTAGAAATGGCATTGACGGAGCTGGTGGCGGGAGAGGACAAAGATGCAGTGAGAGATGTCCACTTCATGCGGTAGTTCAAGCAGTTCCTGAACTTCCCAAAAGAGAGTCAGTTTGTAGTGAGGCCTCATACTTTCTCAAAGGGGGATCAATGGGGCAAGGGGAACTCATACTAGTGGATTTTGGAGGACAGCTAGTGGAAAACCTAGGGATTTAGTGCAAGCACCAAGCAGCTTTTGATAGTCAGGATGGAAGCGTTCATCACGGCACTCATCTGTGGTTAGATCTTTCCGGTGAGGGATAAAAACATGGATGTGCAACCAAGCAAATTCATCATGGTTTCCATGTTGGCGAGGGGAGGTCGATTCAACTTCGGGATCCCGATGATCACCATGTTATACAAGATGTTGCGGCACATTAGCGAGAGGGATAGACTACATAGGATATATGGGCCATTCCACCTCATGTATGGGTGGATAGCAGTGCATGTTAGGGGGTTTATGAATACCCGAACCCCATCTCGCCTCCGAGATCGAATTTCTTACCATTGATTCTGAATGATGCGAGAATCTTTCTGTTCAATCTGACCACTCCATTGGTACTGAACCGGGTTTAGAAGGTGGAGGAATTAAACTTTCACCTATTTACATTTCCAATATGTGCTTTTATTGATGATGGCCAAGGAACGGAAGAGCACATATCCTATATCCTGGCCTTTTGGGGTGGAGTCCTAGTGGAAAGGGTGGATTGTGAGCCCCTATGTGAGCCGTACACCCCGTATCAATTTTCCGGGAAATATCAGTGTATGCAGCGACTGACCCCAAGGGTCTATCTAGTGGTGAGCCACTAAGAAAACCCTTGTTAGATGAGACAGATGTGGCTCATGATCACACTGGAAGACGAGAATATGTGGAATGAGCGGCCTCCACCTACCGTTGTCTTTAGGATGGTAAAGGAGTATGCCCAAAGCTGGGAGGCATCCAACCCAGGGGAGATGTTGAAGAAAACCAATGTTTGGGTTGGTTAAGATGCATCTCCCAAATATCGAGGTCAGGACCAGAAGGCGGCAAGGACATCTCGTGATGGCGGGGATGTCATGGCAGCGAGACCCGCACCGGTTGAGGGTGAGCCAGCTGTGGAAGATCCAATAGTGGTAGTGGACCCAGTGGTCCTAGAAGAACAGAGTCATCCAGAGGTGAGGCCACCGAGAGGATTATGCAGAATATCTACTCAGGCCCCGGGAAAACGGCTTCACCACATCGACATGTCGTATAATGCTGTCTTCTCGGAGGTCTGGGATATCTGGGAGGTCAACAGGAAATTCCTTGGCCTGTCTTTGATGTGGAAACACCTGAACCGCATCAGGATGGACTTTACGAGTATTTTCCCTATCAGATCCAGCTTTACAGTATCCCAGGGGTAGGTGGAGAAATACATGGCCAAGATGGAGGACATTATCCACTTTAGGGGTGCCCCGCGTCTGATGACAAACCAGGTAAGGGTGTTTCTAGATCGAATGGATCCCCTATAGTTGTCAGCTGATAACATGAGGGAACGGTTCCCTATTCAAGAAAAATAAGAAGCATCCTCTTTGGGGGATGAGGACGGTACAGTGAGCCCATTAGAGGAGGGTGAAGTCGGCGATCAAGACCCGGATTATGAATATTTCACAGAAGACCTCGAGGTAAAATCCTATGCTCCTTCCTTAGAGTCTGTTCTTAGGTCATTATAGAATCTTTACTAACACTTGAACTATGAAGGAGGTTCTCGTACACAGAACCCGTTCTCGTCCCTCAGTGGATGATGATGTGGGGCCATCAAGATCCACACCTGTGGCCACATCAATTTCCATGTCTGGTGGGGCTAAGAGACCTGAGGTGGATCCTCAGGAGCTTTCAGATCTTTTGATTATATATGGGGGCCACACCTTGGGATCCGGATGATATCTACCCAATAACGAGACCATGAGTTCTACCTTTGTATGTCTCTTCTAAAAAAATCACAATTTCAACCAATTGATCATTCCAACTGACGTCCATGCCCCTTCTTGGTGTGTACAGTTCTTCGACTGGCATGGCCTGCTATGGTGAGGTTGGTCGGGACTTCAGGTAGAACCCTTACCAGGGGAATTCCGGTGGTTGTGATGGAAGATATCAAAACTGACCAAACTGTAGCACTCCCGATAACTGGTGGGACCGTCATTTGTTCGTACCCGAGATTAATGACCTGGGATCTGATGATGAGGATCGATCAGACAGCCCCTGTCCTGCCACACCTGATCAAACACCAGATGTGGATCCTTCTGATGAGTTCCTGGGGTCATACCCCGCATATGAGTCTGCCAACTGTGCCGACTAGGATGAGATGGCCTCTGATGAAGATAATAGAAAAATAGTTTGTCACCAATTTTGAAATCTGATTCAACGTTTCCTTGATAACACCCCCAAGCACTATGGATAGATGAAATTGACATACTTCGATCGAGATTGTGTAAATTATGTGCTGGGGGAGTGGATTCCCAATGCCCCCACATGCTCGTCCAAGATCTTATAGCGGATAAAATTCAGGAGTATGATTGTGGCCTCAGTATGGGTTGGTAGTGGAGGAAGTTAGTGAACATCAAGAGGCTTCGGGAGGCCTAAAATGAGTTCCAACAACTATAGATCCGGGCGGATGAGCACTCAGCCTATCTTAATGTGCAGTCAGGGATAATATTACGATTGAAGGCCTAGCTTGTAGAGGTCGTAGATCGCATGAATCATGATTCCGAAGAGATGATCGTCATCCAAGATGACGTAGAGTTGGCCCAAACTACAGCTAATGAATTTTGTCCCATCACTATTGAGGAGGAGAGAGATTTGAACATGCGACAACAACTTATGGACACCACAAGCCAGAGTGTGGTGCAATTTCAACTTTCTTTTGATGGGGTCAACCCATACATGGGAGGGATAGACCCTCAAATGTTGTAAGGATTACAAACCCTCAAACGTACATTCATTTTTTTGACTTTTTTGATGTCATATCATCCATGAGATCCATTATTGGGGTTGGTTTTACATGCATCTATCATATTCATGAAATTACTAGTGATCCATCACTAAGCTCACACGAGTCGGGCCCAATGTGAGAAACAAGGGATGATCACCATGTTATTCCATCAGATCATAAGAGTGTCGACCACCCTTCGGGCACACGAGGTCTGAACAACTAAACTATATTTCTATGAAGAAATAGGAGAGGCCCGATTGGAGGATGAGGACCTCAGAACAGTCGATGTTTTATCCTCTCAATGTGCTCTAGTGCATGATCAGGGCAATTCCAAGGGCATTGTAATTAATTCAAACATAGGGGAATGGAAAATGTGAATCACGATACCCAAAATTCGAAACTCTGTGGGGATGGCATGACAATGAAGGATAACTGTTGACCATGTTCAAAACATAGTATCCTTATTGCGTTAGTCTGAAATGGAGATGAAAAATGAGGGCCAACCATTGACCATGTTTGAAACATGGGGCCTGACTCAAAATGTTGTCCATTTCTCATGCAGAATGTTGGACTAGGATAGTAGGAAATCCATAGGCTCAGAATCCATACTATTAGGGTATTATTTTAGACATGAAAGAGGAAGAGGGTTCGAATAAAGGGCACGCAAAGCATGAAGGGTGGACTGATGGGTTGTTCGAATGGATTCCAACACTCATGAAATTATGCCATGATCATTCTTTTTTTCTGATAGGATCTCGCTGGTGAGGGAACTGATGCATCCCATCATGGTCATGGGGCATCCCGAAATTGTTTAGGGTAGAGTTACAGTTACAAGGTCTCCTTGGAGAGTTCAGTCCAGGTGGCTAAAAGAAGAGGGGGAATATGACTTACGATTCATGGGACTAGACCTAAAGGCATGATACCTAGGCATTCCTACATATCCCATGTGGATGGTAATCAAGTCATACATAGTTCTAAAAGAATGTTGTGTAGTTTGGAATCATGTGTCAAGGACGCAGGGTGGTATTAGTTTATGGTGGTAGAGCATGGACCATGGATTGTAGGAAATGTGGGAGACACATGGTGATGTAATTGTACAACCTGACGTGAATGAGGACGAGGATTCCATATCATCATGTGTTCCTTGGGGAGGTTTTGTGTCTAGGGACTTAAAACGAAAGTGAGGATGGGCCCGAGACAAGTTTCACGGGAATTTTTATGTATCCCTCGAAGATGGAAATCAAGACATACAAAGTTCTAAGAGGGTGTCGTGTAGTTTAACGTCTTTCCATAAGAAATCATGGTGAACATATTTTATAGTCATAGAGCTCAGACCATGGATAAGAAAATGTATCCCATGTAGGCACGGACCATGAACTGATTCCTAAGCCCAAGTGAGTCATACTCGGTGTGGGAAATAATGGTGGAAGAGGTATTTGAAGCACATGGGAGACGCGCAAAATGGGAAGTTGGTACAGAGCCTTGAATGACACCGTACCATGACTATTCCCTCCCCAACGTGCAACTACACACTGAGGGACAGCAACAAGCGTGTCAAAATTCCACTCAGACATGATGGAATGGAAATTGGTGTGAATCATGTAACCAATCTTTACAGATTGATGGTGCTGGTGTGAGGATGGAGGATAACTTCTAACCTTTCCCGAAACACATCATCCTTATCCTGTGACCTGAAATGGAAACAATGAATGAGCGTCAAGCACTGACTATATTCTCAATGCGATACATGTATCAATTTTTTATTTAATACCCTCTAGGACGTTAGCCCGTAATGGTAGGAGGGACCATGGATCGAGAATCCATGTTGTTTGGGGGTCCTTTCAGGTTTGAAATATAATGGAATCCCAAATAAATGGGAACAAAATGCCTAAAAAATTTGTGAAAGCATTTCAGGGTAGAATCCGACAGTCCAGGTTCAGAACCAGAGCACTCCTGTGCACATTGGTGAATTACCGAAGAGGGTTGAGGGGCCCAACCAGTAACCAATTAGAAGAGACAAATGAAGGAAAAGGGGAGTGAAGGGTGCTTATGTGAGAGAATTACATGGCGTGATTGTCACAACCCTGACCTTAATGAAGACATATGTCCATACCGCACCATATACCCTTCTCTTGGGATGGCGTAGTCCAAAAGGCTGACATGTTAGGTATATTTCCAAGATATTGGGATGGACCCGAAGACTAAGTGTTCGAGTGGTCCTACATATCCCATGAGGATGGGAATCAATACACACATAGTTTTGAACTACGGAAAGGATGTAGAGTGAGGGAAAGATACCCCAATGAGGGATGTGTATGGCACGGTGAGTAACCAATGTGAATGAAGACATAAGTCCATACTGCACTGTACAATCCTAAGTTGCAACGTGGGCTTGGGTCTTGAGAAGGTCGAGGGACCTAGAGCTGGTCCATAGACAGAATGTCATAGTCATCTTGCAGTTTAATGTCTTGCAGGGAGGACGATAGTGATCTTAGTTTAAGGTCATAGTTCTCAGACCATAGACGCCTAGTTTAACATCATATTCATGGGACAACTGAGTGGATAGGGTGGATCATCGTGCTTATGGAAGACCAAAAATATGAAATTATGATAGGGGACAACCGTTGACGATTTTCGTAACATAGTGTCCTCCCTTACATGACCGGAATTTGGGGGAAAGTGATTTAGCGTCAACCATTGACCATGATCACAACATGAGACTTGTACCAATTGGTTGCTCAAGATCCTCAGGGACGTTGGCCCGAAATGGTATGAGAGCCCTTTGGTCGAGCATCTGTGCCATTTGGGGGGTCCTATGGATATGGAAGATGATTGAATCCCAAATGATGGGGATCGCAAATCATGGTAGGGACACAAAAAAAATCCTTAATGAGAGCTTAGAACAAAGGGGAGAGAAGGCCGAGGAACCTGCCCGACTAGTTGTGGTTGTACAACCATTCATGTCGGTATTGCCTCATCATAGATCCTAATCCCATGTAAGAAATGAACAGTGTGGGAAAGTAAGAGCAGGATTAGGCTTCCCTCATCACATAAGGGACCACCAGCTGGAATCACACTCCCGCTCGAGGCAACCCAATGTTTAAAGAGATAGTGGGGCAGAATGAACCATTACATGACATGTCTGGGGCATGTGGAAATGGGGATAATGACTAGGGATGGCTGTACTGGGTTCGAGGCACAACATCCATATCGTGTAACCTGTGTGAGACAAGACTCATGGGGAGACCTTGGAGTGCGGGGTTGGACCAACGGGAAAAATGTCTGGGTGGTCCTACGTATCCAATGAGGATGGGAATAAAGCCACATGTAGTTCTGAAAGGGCCATGCACTTTAACGTCATTGAGTGAGGACGTGGGAGAATTAGATGAATGAGGAGGGTCACATGGTTCGACCATCGTAACATTACTTCCAATGGGGTTGAAGAGGCATAGGTCGCCTAACATGGGATCCTCTGAGGGAACTAAACCTAGGAGGGGTAGCCAAGTGAGAGGATCATGGGGATGGACTCGGGATGAGGAATCTGAGTGTTCCGACGTACCCCATGAGGATGGGAATCAAGTCATACGTAGTTCATGGAATTCATTTTAATGTCTTGCAGGAATACAAATAGTTTAATTCCATGCGGGATGTTTCACAGTTTAAGGTCATGTAGGGCCAGGCAGTTTAGGTTCGTGTGGGATCATAGTGCAGTTTAGGGTAATATGAGACCATATAGTTTAAATTCATGTTTTATTATATAATTTAAAGTCATGCTGGACTACTCAACTCAGAAAAAATATTTCTTGAGGAACTTGGCATTGGTGGCAGGAGTTATACACTCACCATCCATGGTAACCAGGGAGTATGCTCCACTGGAGTAAACCATGTGAATGACGTAAGGTCATTCCCATTTGGGTTCCAACGTGGGTGGTTTCTTGCTGGGTATAATTGGTGTCCTGTGGTCTAGTACCAAGTTGTCTTGCAAGAAGGATCAGAGGCAAACTTTATTGTTGAATGCTCTGGCCATTTTGTTCTAGTGTCTTCCTAGATTGTGTAGAACACGAAGCCTATTCTCATCAAGTGCTACCAATTTTTTCAGAAGAATTTCAGCTACCTTATCTGGCATCTGCTGGTTGTAGAAAGCTGTGTGTAATAAAGGAAACTAAATCTCGATGGGCAGGATGGCCTCAGTCTTGTACACCATGGAATATGGAGTCACCTGGGTGGAATTACAAGTTGTTGTCCGGTAATCCCAGAGGGTGTTGGAGAGATTGTCCAGCCAACTCATCTAATTCTGACCAACCATTTTTTGAAGAATGTTATATAGGGTTTTCTTGAACTCCTCGATCTGTCTATTTTCTTATGCGTGATAGTGGGAGGTATAGTTAGAACGAATGTTGTACTTAGCGTACAGTTTCTTCAGCTAAGTTGTTCGGAAGGTGGTGTCATTATCAGTGAGGATGGTGTGAGGGACTCTAAATCGGTAGAAGATATTGGAGATGAAAATGTCAATGATGGAATGGGAATTGATATCCTTGAGTGGAACTGCCTCTGCCCACTTGGAAATGAAATCTGTAGCAGTCAGGATGAACCTGCACTGGCGAGCTCTCACTGGAGGATATGGTCCCATGACATCGATTCCCCATACCACGAATGTTCAAGAGTACTTGGTGGAGTGGAGAGGCTCTAGCGGCCGATGCATGAAGGTAGCATGAATTTGACATGCATGAAACCTCATGGAGAACTCTATGTATTCATGGATCATGGAGGGCCAAAGGTACCCCAGTCTTCAGATCTGATGAGACAACTTTGGCCTGGACTGATGGGTGATGCAGGAACTGGAATTAACCTCTTGCATGACCTAAGAAATCTTGACTCCTTGGATGCAACGGAGGAGAACGGCATCAAACCCATGCTTATAGAGGATCTTCTCGTGACCAGGGCCATCTTGGAGGGTGAGTTTTAACATGTGGCATCGGATTCACTCATGCTCATCCCGATCTTCCTGGAGATTTCTGTTTTGAATATACTTGAAAATGGAGGTTCTCCAATTAGGATTCACTTCAACCACTGCATCTTAGGGACCTGAGGGTTCTAACGTGGAGCGCCAGCAGAAAGGTGGCTTACCTATGGGATGTCATTTCCATCTGGAATGGCGAGAGAAATGACTTTCCTTTGTACCACGTGGATAATCAGATCATCCTATTTGGGCTCCGCAAGTGATTTGGCTAGGCTGGTTAGCGCGTCAACCCGGCCGTTCTGAGATCAGGGAACATGGGTAACTTCTGGCCGAGATAGGAATTGGGCCATTAGCTAGAGAGTGTGCTTCAATAAAGGTATGAGCTTTAGATGTCGGACGACATAGTCACCGTTGATCTTATTGATGACTAGTTTGGAGTCCCCTCTCACATGTAAATGGGGCACATCAATCTCGAGGGTTAACTCAAGGCTAATGATGAGAGCCTGATAATCCGCCTCACTGTAGGTGCAGCCTTCTAAAAATTGGAATGAGTATGGAAGAACTGCTTGTTCTGGGGTAATGAAGACAATACCAAGGCCCACCATGTTGAGTTTGGGATCATTTATCCTCCTTCTGGTATGGATCTAGGAGGTTCCATCGAAATGAATTTTCTAGCACGACATGGTTGGTCTACCGAGACGATTGTGTTATCGGGGAAATCGAGACCTATGGACTGGACCAGAGGATCTGGATGGGCAGCAAGGAAATATGTCAGTGCTTTCCCCTTAATAGCCTTCTGAGGGACAATCCTGATGTCGAACCACTATAGAATCACCACCCACTGAGCTAGATGGCCCGTTAACATTGGGAGGTTCATGATGTACTTCATTGGATCCACCCGGGACACCAGCTGTACCTCGTGGTGCTGCCGGTAATGCCACAACTTCTGTACTGTGAATACTAGCACCATGCATCTCTTCTCAATAGGGGAGTATCTGGTCTTCATATCGAGGATGACATTGCTGAGGTATTAAAGGCTGTATTATGTCCCCTCATTATTATTTTGTGAGAGAAGAGCACTAAGAGATCGTTCTAGGGCGGTGACATAAAGGACCAGTGGCCTTCCAGAGATAGGTGGCATTAAAACCGGAGGCTGGAGCAGATACTGCATAATTTCCTCAAATAATGTCTGACATTCTTAATCCCACTCATAGAGTGTGTCATTCTTCGTGAGCCAAGAAAATGTCCTAGATTTTTCGGCCAGGTTTACAATGAATCTGTGTATGTATGCTAAGTGTCCTTGGAAACATTTGTTCCCGGATATTTCTTGGGTTAGACATCTAGATGTTAGCCTTGATCTTCTCCAGGTTGATCTCGATGCCCCGGTATCTTACAATGAAGCTAAGAAAATTTCCAGAGGTGACTCCGAAGGAACACGTCAATGGGTTCATCTTCAGGTGGCAAGAACGGAGGAAGCCGAACACTTTCTCAATATACATGAGATAGCCCTAGCGCTAGAGGGATTTGACCACTAGATCTTCCACATAACATTCAACCAATGTCCCAAGAATTTTATTAAATATGTGATGCATGGACCGCTAATAGGTTGAACCTACATTCTATAAGCCGAAGGGCATGGATTGGAAATAGAAAGTAACTTGGGGCGACCTGAAGGCTGTAGATTCCTCATCCTCTGTGGCCATGCAGATCTAGTTATACCCGGAGTACCCATCCATGAAGGAAAGGGCTTGGAACCCAGCTGTAGCATATATTAAGAGTTTCATCATGGGGAGGGGAAAATAATCCTTTGGACCGTGATGGTTGAGATCCCAAAAGTCTATGAAGACTCTGACTTGTCCATTCTTCTTCCTGACTGGCATGATGTTGGCCATCTATTCGGGGTAATGGTCCTCCTTAACAAAATTGGATCTGATGAGCTTATCATCATCGACCATGACAGTGGAACCATAATAAGGGTGAATCTTTCTGGGAGGCGGCTTGAACTCCCGGTGATTTTTTGGGAGACTGAGGCGGCGGGCATCAACCTAAGGATCTAGCCCTGGCATCTCATCGCAACTCCAGGAGAACACATCACAGTGCTGTTTAAGGAAGTCTACATACCTCTGTTTCTCCTCAGGGGGAATGGCATCACTGATCAATGTGGGTCTCAGGTCCACCTCACTACCGAGGTTCACCTGTAATAATTTATCTACTCTGGATGAAACACCCTCTTCAATGGAAGGGGGAGCATCCTCTAAAGCCACATCTCCCTTTATGGATGAGGGATCCTCTACGGGGGGAGTTTCTTATGAGTTGGCAAACCCCGATGGGAGGTAGGTACAATCCAGAGTGGAAATGGATACTGTATTGGGGGATTCCTATGCCACCACAACCATAGCGATGAAGGCAGTCGATCTGATCCCATCTGGTCTTTGGCCCAAGGGGATACGCTTGATGATGTCCAAATAGTAGTGGCACATCGGCTTGAGCCGGTTAATTCCAGCCCAGTGAAACAAGAAAGTATGACGTATTTTCATTTCCATGGGGTAGACATCCCGATACCATATGGGGGTGGGAGGCTCTAGGATCACCTGATCATAATTACCATAGGAGTAGGAGTTGATCTTCTGGTGTTGCATCAGCTTGGGAATGTGTTTACCCCTCGTTACAGACACAACAAAGCCTTGTACCATATTCGGGGTTGTAGCCTCCAATCAGTGGATTGGGAAGACGTAGGCATCATCCAGGTCTGTCCACGGGTTGGTCGCAGTCATGGCATGCTCGGCCTCATTTTTATGAATATTTTTGTCCTTGCTCTTGTAGTATTCGGCATCCAGAGATCAGGCTTTACAATTGGAAAAGGGAGATGTGTTGCCTTGGATCATGCCTACTCGACCATTAAGTGAGTACATAAGGAACTGGTGGTATGATGAGGGAACATCCACGTGTAAGTGGAGCCACGACCTTCCCATCAACGTATTGTAGGAGGTGTCCTGAGAGACAACCATAAATTTGGTGCTAGAAACTAGTCCACCGAACTGGGACTTCAAGAATATCTTACCGACTGGTGTCTATTATGTCCTGTCATAACTGTGGATTCTTAGGTCATAAGGGCTCAGATCTTCTTCTGACAATCCCAGCTTCCATAGTGTCTGAGTCAGGATTAGGTTATTCCTAGAGCCTATGTCGACAAGGCAGTGGTGAACTTCTATGCTGTTGAAGTGGCTGGTGATATACATGGGGCGAATGTGCCCCTGTATAGATAGCCTTCGTCGTCTCTAGAGAATGAGATAATTTCCTGGCATTCATAATTCTTGATTTCCTCTACATGGAAGGCTTTTGCAGCTACCACCACCATCTCAAATAGGAGGGGCTTCTTACAGCCTCAACAAGGGCCTCACGCATGTCTAATGACAGGAGAAGATCCTCAAGGATGGAGAGACTTTCTAGAACATTGGTGAGATTCTTGAGGACTTCATACTTCCATTCCATGTGTGAAATCTTTCTTATAGGATGTTGCTCTATAACAGGAGGTATGGTGGGGCCCTACCGGCTGGACCGGCAGCTGACTGGTGCTGGGAATGTCCCACAGCTCACTAGTCTAAGCCTGTGTAGTGACTACCAGATGAGGGTCAAATGACTGAGACCCACCCATAGAAAAGCACGGATAGTCATAGTTATGTCTGGGAGGCTCTATCTTATGCAGTAGCATGAACGATGGTGAAGGCAGGCCTGATTCCACCAGGTGAAAAGGTTGCACATGGTGGGCTCTGCACTGACCTGTCTATCTGGTTTTGGTAGCATGAACAACCTAACTAGAAGTACTAACTGAATCACTCTGATGATATGTATAGCCATGATTATATCGACACTGACGACGATTGGGGATTTTGGGAGGGTCTACCTGGCACTCTTCATCGTTAGGAATCATGTAGGGGTTTACCAACTCTATGGTATTAATTAAGGCATACCCTTCACTATCACTTGAAGATTCATTCTCTACTGGGCAGATTCTAGAAGGAATCTCCATCTCCGGGGGCATGAAGTCATCGAGAGTGTGGGATGATGATGGAATTTGTGGGGGACATTGTTTTCCCTACAGCCTCTGAAGGCTCAAGCCGATTTAGGCATTCACGAATGACTCCATGGGCATGAGAAACCGTTTTATGAGCCACCCAGTCGTCATACTTCTAGGACCCATTGCTGGAAACCAGATTCCACTCACCCTAGCTGTCTCTGTTGATGTCTGGTCTCACAAAGATGCATGCCACATGTGTTGGGGCTGGGCCCAATTGGACTATGTTGTTATCTACCTGGTCGTAGAGCCAATCCTTGAACACATATAACTTTTTTATATTGTTCCCCAGGATCCATTGATAAGGGAATTATTTAGGGAGATCATTGAGGTTTTCCTCTTCTATCCTTATACACTCAAGAAAACAAACAATCCTCTAATCTAAGTCACTGTGGAAGTAACTAGGGACCTGATCCTCATTGAATGAGTAGGTAAAGTATCCCTATCTAGAAATGGGGTCCTTGGAGGCTGACCCTGATGAAGAGATAGATGATCTCATCGAAGTGGAAAAGCCTAATTATCTCTCCTGGGTGGTTGGGATGCATTACGCAGGGGCACCTGCCAATTCTGATGTGGGAACTACTGATTCGGAGGCTGCACCTATGGTGGAGGGCCTCTATGAGGCTTCATAGTTGGCTCCACCATTAATAATTCCAGCTACCTGGGGCCCTCTATTTGGGACACTTCGGTGGGCTCAGCTCTGGCGTCCCTCCTCACAGGAATTACGGGAGGCAACAGACGTGCCTAGCTAGCCTGTCTCAGTGCTTATTCTAGGAACTGGGTCATATCGAAGAAGTCTTTGAATCCCCTAGGGTAGTTCTAGGTGATCAAAGAGGGAAACAATTCAGTCTTCACGTTCCCTACACACATTTTTAGTATCTTCTTCTGAGTTAGTGGCATGTCAAGGGAGTACATGATCCCTTTCCACCAGGCGATAAAGTCTGTATCGCACTCATCGGGCCTCTACATGCACTTGAAGAGGTTAGCGATACTCGTCTTCCGGGTGGTGGAATTGAATTGGTAGAGAAAATGCCTATGGAGTTCTTCCTAACCGGCTACTGATTCGATGGGGAGTTGGTTGTAATAGAATAATGTCGCTCCTTACAACATTTTCACAAAACACCAGAGTTTGGATGCATCCTACTACGCTGGGGTCACCAACATGGGCCCACACCTTGAGATGAAGTGGGTCAAGTGCTTTGACGGGTCCCATGTCCTGTTGAAGGGGGAAAAAGTGGGATTCCCAAAACCTGAGGGTGCTGGCATATCATCCACCCATGCTGGATATGGCATACCATCAGGTGGTAGTGCCACCTATAGTGATTCCAACACTTCGAGCAAGGAAATGAGTTCCACAATCAGATTATCTGGGCGAGGGTCCCTGTCTTAACAGGGATCATTGACCACCATCGTGTTGACAGGCTCTTCAACATGGTAAGAAGGCCCAGCGGCTCATGGAGCAGTTGGTGGAATGACCTGCGAGGCAGGTGGGGGAACCTGAGCTAGGCCTTGGTGATTGTTACACCACACAGGAGGATTTGGAAATACATAAAGCGCCCTCTTTCCCTAAGCTCTGGCCTCAACCCTGTCTGTATGGGAAGGAGGATCAGGGTTTCCCGAGGGTAGTTCACCAAGGGGAAGTTGTGCCTGCCCGTACTGTCCTTGTTGAGGATCACCGTAGTCTTGTCATTTCTCTACAGCACATTCATCCCGGAGGTCCAAGAGCATATTTTTTTGTTTGGTGAGTTGCTAGTGCAGCATAGATTTTTCGGGGTCTTCTTCTACCTTCTAGACTAATCTGGATAGGTCTGTGTGTTTGGAAGCTATGAGGTACTCTTTTCCCTTACTGAGATTCTAGCTGAGGACTAGTTCCTTAGTGGGCATGAGAAGACCCAGTATATTCCTTTGATGGTGAGTAATCCTCCTTGATGGATCCAAGAGGTGTGAAATGCCCTCGGGTGGTAGGTAATCTCTGAGAAGATCTAGGTCGTTCTCATCTCCCGATGGGTCGGCCATGTTAACTATGACCCTGCCTGGGGGCATGTCCTCAATATCACTTGGAAAATAAAGTTGTCTCCAGATAGGACTGAGAATGAGGGCAGCATACTTCCCCCATATAGGGATCTGTACATGGGTAGAATCCTCTTTTATAATTCGGCTGAGCACCATTGAAGCCCCAGACAAAACGTTGTTGGAGGTTCCTTTGGCAGCCTGGTGAGTTAGGGCACTGGGCTATGGGGAGTGCGGCCAAATAGACCAGATGAAATTGTTCACCAATATCCTCGAAATGTGATTGGATTATGGGGTGATCCACTCGCTGATGACAAAGAAAGAAGTGTGTCTCCGATAGGGTTTGACTGAAACACTCAACTTCCTCTAGAGTGAGGGATTCTGGCACGAAAAATCCGGTGATGCAAGCGGCCAAAACTTCTCATGGAATTGTTCCACTCTGAGGAAGTCCCATAAGCTCCTTGGATCAGATTCGTGGTCTGGCCCTTCATTTCCCCAATCAAGAACTGGAGGCAGATGAGGGACTGATAGCTGTACTGAGGTAGACCACTAGACTGGTAGGCTGGCCGGTGGAGAATACAGCGAGCGAGCTGAAAACCTGCCACATTTGGTGCTGTCCTTTGAGAATTGTAGTGACTTAGCCACCACATCGTTGTAGGACGAGCTTACGGCCATAGTTCCTAGTGAAGGGAATATGGATACTGGTTATGGCCCACTACTGATCGTCCACCATTTGTCCCCAGAATAACTATTTGTGATCTCTAGTCAAGGTAGAGAGTGCTTCTGGTGATGATGGTGGTGATCCCACGACTGTAACCTGTGGGATCAACATGTTTTCTTCTTCCTGGTTATACTTGTGGGGGGAGGTGGGAATCTAGTGGATTTTCTTTCCAGGAGTACGATGCTGATGCGCCTCATTCCTCCCCTGACCCTTGACATAGAGGACTGTGGGGAGGGTTCCATCGTTGAGTCGTACTCCGCTTTAGAATCTGAGAAGCGGACTGGTTTGATATCTATTTGGACCTTCCCAAAATTCTTCTTATGGAAGCGATGACCCACCTTCCTACCCCTGGATGGCTTTTTTGGATAGGGTATATTTTCGGCACGAGAAAGAACTTTGGCTGTACTGGTGCTGGGGAGTGTAAGACTCTCACCTTAGTAAGTCAGGGTGCGAGGAGAACCTAGACATATATTGATGGGGACATGGGGAGGACCTCTGTGGGAAGTGATGGAGCAGGTAGGACCTCTTCTGGAGCTGACAGGAGCACAGGTAGGACCTCTATTCCTATTTCTCCTGGTGACGTCAGTGTGAGGAAGGTCCCCGTACTGGTCGAGCCGAACATAGGTAGGACCTCTGTGTCGGGCACTGGAAAAGTGATGATGACCACCACCCATTGGTTTCCATAGATATGAGGACATTCAATAGCTTCAATGAGGACATGATGAGGTCCCCCACATTAGAGAGTGATTGGATGTGCAACGTTCTGACCCTGGAGATCTATTCTAGGAGGGATGACTCTATACCCAGTGTAGTGAGCACGGAAGAGGCTCTAGTACTGTGTGTTTCCGTCATGGGGAAGAACCTCTCTTGGGTTGAAGGTGGCATGGGGTGGACCTCCATTCCAAGCCTGGAAGTGGGTAGGACCTGCTCCCTCCATGGTGGCGGTACGGGGAGGACCTTCATACTGGATTTTGTTGTTGTGGGTTGGTCCGCAGCGGCCACTGCCTGTGCCGGCAACCAAGAGAGTCGACCCATCCTGCCCATGCGGCGGTTGGGGTCTCGATCTGGTTTAGGCATACAAATTCCCCTACTCAGCATACACAGGGGTCTATTGATATACTTCGTCGGTGGCACGGGCCACAGTAACTTCTAACGTTGACACCCCTTGGCGGGCCTCCCCCTCGGCCTCTTCCCGACGCTGGCGTCGAGTCAGCCAGACCGATAGTGGTGGTGCAGGTACATAACTTACCTTCTCTCCAGCTCGGGGAACTAGGTGGAAGAGTGGGAACAACCTGGTGGGGGCCTCCTCAAGGGACCCTGAAATGGGATCCTATCTAGGATAGCCCAGTCATCATTTACTTCGTCGGCATGGGGGAAGGAGTCAATGAGGCGTTTCGGAGAAATTCTCCCAAAACTATTGTACGTTAGAGTGGGGAGCAGTGGCTCCCTACGTGGCCAATGGGGGAGGTGGTGGCGACATGGTGCAGATGCCTCTAGATCCTGATGGGCCATAACTTGAGTTGGGATAATACCCTCCTCCCCGTAGCAGCGTACGAGGTCATTGATCACCTTCTACTGAATGACTTCAGAGGGGGAGATGGGGTGTGGGTGCCCAGTAGTTGTGGATGTGGGTGATACTGTAGGAGTGGTGGGGCCACATGGTACTACCGCGTTGGTGCTGGCCCTTCCCCTACGTCGGTGGGTGGGTGGTTAATGGTTTCTTATTACAGTATCTTGGGTCCTGGAAGGCAAGATGATTAATCCATTAATGTATGAAACAAGGAAATCGACGTCCAGTTCCCCAGTGCCATTCTGTCTTCCATGGATGGTAAGAGGGATCCATGCTGACAATGTCACAGACCGAGATGCCCAACATTCTGACTGAACCAACTTCTGGTGAGTTTCACATTGGGCCCACTATTTTCATGGTGGGACCTAGCGCTAGATAATTGGATCCAGGGACACATCAGTCTACTGATGTAACAAATGCTACTATTCTGCATATTGAGGAGAACAATTTCATGTTGGGATCACCATTTCTGTTTCCGACGCTTTCGCCGGGGTGCGCGCATCTGTCTAATTCGGGGATGACGACACTATTTGTTGCCCCACATTCCTGTTTTCCATAGGTGGGCAGCATCTGTCGCCTATTTGGGGACATTTTCTCCTTGATCGAAATGGGATGACGGGAATTCAGTTATTCTTTCCGTGGATTCCTCCTCAAAACACATCACCTAGTCTTGGTCTCCCATATATATTAAGACGTTTTTTGTGAAAATCTTCCTAGTTCCATGACTTCATGGACATCGGTTAATTGTACTGCTTCTTTCAGGACATTCCAAGGGGTCTGGTCAGGGAAAAAACCTTCAGTTGGGGGAGTAGTCATGTTGGGACATCACTGGCGTGTCTGGATAGTGGAACAGTGAAGCATTCGGGTTTCCTCCCCTTATGATAGGGCTTATTGAGGCCGTGGAAGCCAAGGCATTCCACGTCGAATGTGGGAAATTATATTACATAGGCATGTATATGAGGTTTTCCTCAGCTTCCTATGTTTAACATAGTATATTCCACAGGTTTAAAATCATGTGGAGACAGATCAGACTGATCAGAACACTGACTGGAATGGATCACATAGGTTTACCCCCTAAGGGAACACTAATTCTGGGGCTAACGCTTGGTTAGTTACCCAGTTAATTCCAAGAGAAGCGAGGAGATGAATTGGAATGATCCCACTGGGATGTTGCGGCTCAGGTAAGATTCAATATTGATGAAGGAGAGTTGAAGGATGTGGAAGGAGAATGATATGGAACTGATGTGAGGAAGATGGAGATGTTGGGATTGATCAATAAAGAGACTTCCTACATATCCATGTGACTGGGAATCAAAGTCCATGTATTTCATATGATGATGGCTTCCCGTCGAATAGGGTTCAATGGATTACCATCAAATAAGGGTGTGATGGATTACTGTCAAATGGAGGGGTCACAACAGCTTACCACAATATGGGGACACAACGGCTTACCGCTGGATGGGGTTGAACCACATAGAGGCTTCCTACGTACCCTGCCTTGGAAAGGATCAAACATATATAGTTCATTTGGTCATAGTTTAATGTCATGCGAGACGAAGGTGAACCGACCTGAATGAGGTCGGAACGACCGGGTTTTGGGGTTGAACCTCAGGGAGGCTTTCTACGTACCTTAACATGGCAAGGATCAAAGTCCACGTAGTTCGTGATTTTTTTTGAACCAATATGAAGGTGGTCGGAATGACCATGTGTTGGGCTTGAAACATAGGGAGACATCCTACGTACCATGCCTTGGAAAGGATCAATGTTTGCGTAGTTCTAGATGGTGGGGGTGAATCGATGTGAAGATGGTCGGAATGAACAGGTGTTGTGCTTGAACCTCAGGGAGGCTTCCTATGTAACTTGCCTAGGTAAGGATCAAAGTCCACGTAGTTTAGTAATGGTGGGGGTGAACAGACGTGAAGATGGTCGGAATGACCGGGTGTTGGGATTGAACCTCAGTGAGGCTTCCTGTATACCTTTCCTTGGAAAGGATTAAAGTCCACATAGTTTGGGATGTGGTGAACTAATGTAATTGGGGTCAAAATGACTGGGTGTTGGTATTGAACCGCATGGATGCTTCCTACGTACCTTTCAATTGCAAGGATCCATGTCCGCGTAGTTTGGGAGTGGTGTTGGTGAACTGACGTGATGATGGTCAGAATGACCGGGTGTTTGGATTGAACCTCAGGGAGGTTTCCTACATACCTTACCTTAAAGAGGATCAAAGTCCACATAGTTCAGAATGTGGAGGTAGAACCGATGTAAAGATGGTCGGACCAACCGGGTGTTCGTCTTGAACCTCAGGGAGGCTTCCTACATACCTTTCCTTAGCAAGGATCAAAGTCCATGTAGTTCGGAAATGTGGAGTGTGTGGGGATTACACTCTAGGCTGGATGGGGTTGGTATCATGGTCAATGATTACTCTAAGCCCACATGAGTCATGCTTGGTGTGAGAAACAAGAGGTAGTAAAGACCCGACGATCACGTCGCGAAAGGTGCGTCTGTGGAAGTGGAATGGGGTTTAAATGTGGTTAGAGGCACAGGGAGAGAATGATTGAGAATTACCCTACGATGGAGGTCTAGGTGGTGAAAAATCCCAAAGGGAGAGGGGAGGGATAGCAAGATCCCTATCTCCATTTCTCCTCTTAGCCTTTTGCACAGAAGAAGAAAGTAGGAGTAGTGGTAATAACTCCTACAAGAAAATCTATGGGCTTACAGGAAGTTGGATGCCCTTTCCCCATGTATGATACAAGGGGTGTGCTCACGGGTTAACGTCATGTGCTGAGGAAGATGGTGCTTGGCAGTTTAACGTCCTGCAGGTCAGACGATGTGGGTTTACTCCGCACCCCTAGAACATACATTACTGGAAACTTCTACACCTTGGTGAAGGGAAGGGGGCGGGAATACCGTGGATGGGGGGTGTCATGAGGTGATCCCTTTGGGGGTCTACGTTAGCATGGCTATACGAAGAAGCAATAGTCGTTAGCATTCCTATGAGAAGAAAAATGAGGTGAATCAATGCAACAGGAAGTATCGTCCAATGGACATTGAAATCATTTCGTGAAAACATGGAGGGTAGCATGGGAAAAGTAGTTGCGGAGAAAAGGGGGCCATGGGTATTGGCCTTGTGAAGCTCCTGTGCTACACGTAGTGGAGGGGCTTCATGAAGGGGTTTTCTTTGCGAAGTGAAGTTTCCTAGCCTAAGCATTGGGCACAGGTTCGTATGGAATGTGCTTCGCGAAGTGAAAACGCGTTCATGGAGCGATGCCTCACGAAGTAATGGCGCCTCGTGAAGTGGAAGATTGTGAAGCAAGGTGATTCAGGAGGAACAGTGTCCCAACCTTAACACAAGGGTCACATGAGCCTAAGAGGTGATTCATGAATCATAAAAGCTCAGTAATGACCTGGGTGCCCTTTGGGATCCCCTTCCTTCACGGAAGCCCGTGGGCTCCATGAATGGAATCCCCCTTTGAAGAGGGACATAATTCATACAAAAGGGAAGGAACTTCGCAGTGCAGAAGTACCATGAACAGGCCCTGGTTTTCAAAGCAGAGAGGGATTCGATATTTGGGAGCTCGAAAGGTGAAAGGTCGTAGGATCCACCCTTTAGGCTCAGGGGAAGCCGGGTATTTATAGGCAAGAGTCGTCGTGAAGCAGGACCCGTTTAATGTGAATACGAAGCTTGATCTGCGGTGGGTGGCGAACGTCAAATCCCTTTGCGGGGCATCCCACCTCCTTGCTCCGTGGAAGGCTCGCGAATGTCAAATCCCTTCGCAGGGCATCCCACCTCCTTACTCTTCGACAGGCACCGAGCTATGGGACTCCACCAACGGTATTTGCAAGGCAAACCTGAATACTTTCTTCTTCTTATTCTTCTTCTTCTTCTTCTTCTTATCTTTTGGCTCCAACAATACTCTATAATATCTCTCTCCATGTTGTCCCACAAAAAATTATTTTTATGATCCTTATAGATATTTTTTCATCAATGATGGATAAATATTGATGATATATTTGAATCGTCCAACAAATCCTTCAATTCTAGTATTTATGGAACACATATTCATTTTCCAATTCATATAATTCGATTATTATCATTTTTTAACTTTGTAATATTACTTACATCTTCATTAACCCCATATCCTCCTTCTGTGCCTCCTTGATCATTACATAGATGGATGGTTGAGAATAAATTTTTGAATGATAGGATTTATCCCATTCCCTCATGATTTCATGATCCTTTCATTTTAAATCTACGAGTATTGGGTATTTTTCAATATTCATCATGAATAATGTGGTATGAACCTTACTATTGAGAATATCATCCTCTTTTTCTTCCTTATTAAGGTGGTATTGTATTGATATCCATAGTTATTTACCACCATCTCATTTGGTGTATTTATAACTCCTTATCTGTGAATAATTACTTTAATATATTTTGATTATTATATATTTCACACTTTTCACTATAGAGATAATGCCACCATATATTTAATAAAAATATTACCATAGATATATAAAAATCAAACATTGGTTCATTTTAATTATTAATCGTTAATTCAAATGAGGCATAAGCTACCACAATTTTATTCTACAATATAACATATCCTAATCCCTTCTTCAATACACCAATATATATTACAAAAACTTCCCTGTTTCATGGTTTTATGAGTACATGTATAATGAATAACCATCTATTGATATCCTTAAATTATTTTTCCACATTAATATATCCATAGGAACATGACTCCCTTTTACGTTATCATGGTTAGTTTATTTGAAAATCAGGATAAATTTCTCATAAATTGTTGATAATATCCATCAAATCTTAGGAAACTATAGAAATCTGTTAGATTGGTTGATCTAGGTCATTATTTAGTCACATTTGTCTTTTATGGGTCCAAAAATATACTCTTTCTTATGATTACATAACCTAAAAATTATATATAATGCTTAAAAATCTACACTTTCTAAATTTGGTTGGTTAGTTCTCTATTCTCATGGTTTCTAGCACGACCTTAAATGATCATCATGCTCTTCCTTTCCATTGGAATATGTGATAATATCATTTATAATGATTACAAAAAATTTCAAAATGTAATCTCTAAAGAATATATTCATAATATATATGTATATAACATTGGAATTTGTGATTTTTAATATAATCACCATGAAATCATAAAGTAATTATATTTTACAAAAGGTTGTCTTTGGTGAATCCTCCATTTTAACCATTAACTAATAATATTCAGATCAATGTTCATTCATTAAGAAGCATTCATACCCTAATAGTTGATCAAAAAATTCATCAATATAGGTCACATGATACTTGTTCTTTATCTTGATCTTGTTATGTTCATTACAATCAATGTAGAGACACACCAACCCATCATTTTTTAACAAATAGCACCAGTTCACCCCATGGTAAAGTAATTTGGTGGATAAAACCCTTATCTATGTCTCTTGGATGTTCTTCTTCAATTCCTACAATTAAATAGTGTAAATTATATAATAATCCTTTAAGATAGGCATAACACCATGTATGATATTTATTGAGAACTCAACCTCACAATCTAGGGGAAGTTCAGGAAACTCTTTTGGAAATATATCGATATATTCCCACACAATAGGAATATATTAAATATCAATCTATTCCGTAAATATTGGATTTAAATACCTCTCATTATTGGGTATTAAGACCCATCTAATGGAATTTATTTCCTTAGGGATTTTATGGTTATATTTTCAATGAAATAAAATCAAGTGTTAATTCAGGATATTAAATATAGATTACTTATCTGATTAATTGATATGGGATTTATGTTGACTGAGCCATCCCATTCTCAAAATGGCATCAAATTTGACGAAATATAGAATAATAAGATTTCATGGGAACAATTTCGCAATAAATTATATCAAATTAGAGTTTTATACTAGGGATATAATACTTATAACACTAGAATGTTTTCCCAATAACTGAATATATAGTTTCTTGGGGTGTTATTTAATTCAAATAGAAAAAATTATAGATATAAAATAGTGGTTGTAACAAGAATAGTAATAATTTTGTAGTTATAGAGTGTAAAATGAGTGTACCATTCACCACTTCATTTTCATGACCCAATTTTGAAGTTATGATGGTATAACCTTTCCCATTCTCACTTGGATTTGGGGGTTTCTGACATCGATTATTGTCATTAACCATAGATTTTGTGTATTTGTTGTTATAATTCCAATAATATTTTCAATTGAATCATTTGATTGTGGGTGGTTCATTTTTCTAAGACCTCCCTCCATAAATTTAATTTTTTAAACTCTTTATATCTCTTCAATATTCATGTTCTTGATGGAATTGTCTTTGGGACATGAATCATTTACCTATTCTTTTGAAAACATTATATTGAATATTCTTCCTAAATTTTTGGAATATGTTGAGATTAATTTAATTTCATTCATGGGTTTTATAATTTACGTTTCCTCAAAAAATCCATTTCTCTCTTCTCGTCCCCCAAATTTTGATAATGATGGGATTCTTTAGTCTCCATCTCTACCTTTAGAGTATACTAAGTAATTTATTTATATATACCAATTCTATTATAGATAATACCTTTTAGATACATAGTTTTAAGACACTAAAGAAATGATTGATTTTTTCTTTTAGAGGTAATGACAAAGAAACAAAAAATACCATTCAAGTCTTTTGAAATTCTATTCATAAATTTCATTTTATTTATCCTTCTTCAAAGAATTCTCTCTTCATTTTCATTACAAGAGTGCTTAGAAATTTTTTTGGGATGAGTATTTTCTTAAAATCCTCCCATTCCATGGATTCAATTTCATATTTTTGTTTTGTATTCATATGAAAAGTCTATTATTAGTTAGTTTCACCTTCTGAGTAATAAATAAAGAGGAAAAACATTTCATTCTCAAAGAATTGAATAATAAAGAATATATTTTATATCGTATTTATCTATTTCTAAATGATTTGTGGATTTTGAATTATACTAAAGGAGGGTGGTCATTACTGCATGAAGGAATCAATAAAGAATTATTTCATCCTTAAAACATTTGGGTGTTCAACATGATTTTTGTTATTTTTCATATCTTGATAATTTTGGGTGAAAATTACTATAATACTTTTTACTCTATCTGCCATCTCATTTGTTTTCTCATTCACTACTAAAAAATGACCTATACACATGGTTCAAAATTGTGGGAATAGCCCACAAAACCATGGGTATAGGATATACCCATGGTTTTGAGAACCTTGAGAAATTTAGGTATCAGTATATCTCCATGGACTATACCCATGGTTTTTGATACTATGGATATAGGTTTTTGGCACCATGCCATAGCCCTGTACCCACAGTTTTAAAACCGTGGGTATACATTTTCCAAAAAATCCATCCATGAGTTTGATCTTATAACCACGTCCACTAACACCCAATGACTCACTAATCCAGCTACTTAAAATATTTATATTTATATCTATCTATATTTATCTATTTATATTAATAAAAAACATGGTGTTGGACCCTCTATGATATAGTGGTTTTCATAATCACAACTAATGTCAATTTATAGATTCTATTGTTTTCATTTCATTTAATATCCCTAAGTAAATCAATTATGTCATATTGTAAAATACATTTCAATAAATCAAAAAACTATATTTATACTTCAATATATTTACAAGTGTATATTTTCATATATTTATGTATATCACTTAATCAAGTATTTTCTTGTGTAAAACTGGCACTTCATAAGTTTCTCAGAGTCTGTGACACATCAATGTTCGACACCCCAATGGGTGACTCACTGATGTTCGACACATCGATGGAATACACACTGATGTTCAAAACACTATTGTTGGCCACACCGATGGAAGACACACTGATGATTGACACACTTATGTTCGACACCGATTTCTGACACACTGATGAACGACACATCAATGATCGACACACCGATGTTCGACACAATGATGTTAGACACCCTGATATTCGACACAATGATGGGTGACAGACTGATGGACCAAACAACGATGGACGACATACCGATGGATGACACGCTGATGCATGATTCACTGATGAATGACTCACCGGTGAGAGATAGACCAATAGCACAAATGACACACTGATGCAGTAAGTCACCTATACCGATGGAAATAACTGGCCAATACTCAGAGTCACCGATGTTGAAAGACCAATTCTAAAAGACCAATACTGACAGAATGATGATGAAAGACTGATGAAAATGAGTCTCTGATACATATGACTCTCTCATAGTCATAAATTGTGTTTCAAATTTATTAATTCAAATTTATATCTAACTATAATATTTAGACAAATTAATGTTTCTGACATTATTTAAGATTGTATGTAGGAATACTTGTAGATAGTATGAGGTACATGCATTTGGGGAGATCTTCATTTTTTCTAGATCTTGAACTATAAAAGGATTACAAGATAAACCATGAAACAGATTCATATGAGACAGACCCAGAAAATGTGCTGAATTGTGAAAATAGAAGAACATGAAAAGATATACAAAAACTCAAAGCTATGTACACAAGGAATTCAATAAAACAAGAAAGAATGTGATGAGTTTTTTCGAACATCCTAACATCGAAGAGCTAAACTTTTCACCTGTAACATAGAGTACATAGGTGGTGATACTCTGTTTTGAAGTCATTTTTTAGATGATGACTCAAATATCATTTTCACTATATCCATTTAGTCTAGAGCTTCACTGCATAGAACACATAGATTTATAAACATTATTCTTCGTTTATAACTCTATTGTGATCATGTGTTTACTTTTTGTGTACTGTGTGCATCTGTTTGTTTCACACTCACTATCTCCTATTCATAATTGGAGGATTCTAAATATCCTCACACACAATCTCTTTTTACTCTTGTATCCCATGTAAAATAATGGAAGAGATCATGTGTGATCTGTTTGTTTGTTTTCCCACGAATAACTATGGTAGAGGTCAAGTGTGACCTAGAAAACCCCATGTGCTATTTTGAACCCCGATCTAGGGTTAGGAAAAAAAGTTTATTAATATAAACTTCTTTGTGGAATGTGATCACCAAGTAGAGAGGACCAAGTCTCAGCTTGAGGCAAAACATCTTGTTTTTATCTGCTCTGTATTTATATTTTAGTTTAATCTGATATGTGTTTATGTAATTTCATAGAAAATTAAATGGAACATTGATAGTCTTTTTAGAATGTTTTTATATCTATTTTTAGTTAGTAGTATTGTTTCAATAGTTTGAATAATCTTTATATTGGTAAAGTTGAGAACTAATCAATCTTTTGATAAATTAATTAAACATTTTGAACTTTTATAAATTCACTACAAAATGACTTTGATTTTATTTTAATTGTGGGATATTATTTTAAAGAACCAATTTTAACAGAAATTTTTATAGATACTAAGATAACACCCCTCTTGAGTGATCTACTCCAACCAAAATTTGGTATGAAAGGGAAAAATTTATTGTCAGTTTTCAAATCATGTCAAGTGTTATTATAGTAGTGTTTCAAAGATCTCAAAATTTATGTTATTTCAAAAAAGAAATCTCTTTGAAATTATTTTATAATTAATATCATGGATAATAGATTATAAGGGGGTGCTACCAATAGTCCACCTTTCTTTAATGGAACTAACCATGCTAAATTTAAGCTTAAAATGAAAATACTTCTAGAAATCATGGGATATGAAATCTAGACCGCTATTGAATGTAAATATGCAATTCCTGAAACAGATAGAAACACTTGGGATGAACCTACCATGGATACCTATAACAATAATTATAAAGCAATGAATTCTTTGTACTGTGCACTAGGGGATTAATAATTTAATTGTATTTCTACTTGTAAAGTTGCACATGATATTTGGGACACTTTTTCAATATCTCATGAGGGAACATCTATTGATAAATATGTTAAGATTAAATACTTATACTATTACATATGGAAACAATAGAATGAGGCTGGATGAATCTATTTCTGACATGTATCTTATGTTTAATAAAATTGTGAATACCAACATTTTTTTAGGAATAGAAGTAATAAGTAAAGAGAAGATTATGAGGATTCTATGATGCTTACCATAAAAATGGAATGGTACAATTGTATCAATTATAAAATAATTAAAAAATTATATGATTCCAGAAAAGGAATTGATTGGGAAATTAATGATGTATGAAGAGAAAATGATCGTAAATCAAGAATTTGATGAACCAAAACAAAACTATGTTGCCTTCAATACTACTGTATCGAAAATTAAAGACAAGGATAAAGATCAAGCTACAGATAAAAATCCCTAGTAGTGAAGAATCATCCTTAAATAGTGATGAAGAAGTGCCCCAGCTGGCCAGAAGATTTCGGAAATTTTATAGGAAAAACAAGTTTTTCATAAATCCAAACAACATAGGAAAGTATTATAACAAGGGAAATTGGGAAAAGGATTGGAAGAGAAATGATAAATCAGAAGAGATTATTTTCTAATAATGTGAAAGGAAATGGAATTTCAAGGATGAATGTCCAAAGATGAAATATAAGAAGAAGTATGAAAATAAGGATAAAAAATATATGAAAGAAATAATGGACACTTTGAATGCCTCTGAGGACAGCTCCAGTGAATCTTCTTCTTCTGGAGTTAATCTTAGAATCTCCTATACATAATTCATATTACTCTTAAAATGAAAGTGAGTCTGAGAATATGAAAAATGATGAATTATTAGAATACTGCAACATGATAGAAGAATCATGTAATGAGTTGAAAGATAAATATAAATCCTTGAAGAAAAAACATGTACTTACTATGACTATTAAATCTGAACTTCCAACTGAAAAAGAGAAAAATGCTCAACTGCTCAAGGAGAACAATGAGTTAAAAGTGTCTAATGAGAAAATGAAGAAAGTCTTAAAAAAAATTAGCAATGTGAAAAATACCCATACTCAAATTCTTTGTAAACAACTAGATCCTAAGTATACTTCTAGGACAGGATATCAACCAGGTCAACAGAACTTATCTAAACCGCATTTTGTAAGAAAATCTGGAAAATATTCTACTTTTTTCAAAAACCATAATTTTACAGCAAGTTCCAGTCCCAAAAATTATTTTACTGTGTCAAATTATTCAGTACCAAAAAATGTTTATTTTTAAAACACTCAGTATTCTACATATAGGAAGACCATGAGATAGTTGTGGGTTCCTAAATCTTATATCACTAATTTATGTGGACCAGAACGAATATGGGTACCAATGTCGTTTCTTGGATAACCTATTTTATAGGTTAACTGCCAAAAGAGCTCCTGTAGAAAGATGTTGTACTTGGATAGTTGATGTTCAAGACATATGAAAGGGGACTATACATGAATTAAATTTCTTATCATGATTTATGGAGGACATATCACTTTTGGTGACAATAGTTAAGGAAGAATCCTCGGTGTAGACATGATTGGAAACCCTAACTCTATTTCAACTTCCAATGCACTGTATATTGATGGATTAAAGTATAACCTACTCAGAATATATCAATTATGTGATGATGGATTTAATTTAATGTTCAATAATGATTCATGTCAGGTTTTTTGATTCCAATAATAACTCTTTCTTTACTCTTTTTAGAAATAATAATGTATATGTTATAAATTTAGACACACTAGCCTCACAAAATGTCTCTTGTATAAATGACTTTCACAAAGAATATTGGATATGGAATAAGAGACTAGTACATAACAACATACTCCCTTATAAGAAGTTAACTAGAAAAGGTTTAGTTAAAGACCTACCCAAATTAGATTTTCCTAACAATATGGTCGGTAATCCCTACCAAAAAGGAAAGAAACATAAAATCTATTTCAAACCAAAGAAAGAAGTAACTACTTCTAAAACTATTAAGTTTTTTCACATGGATTTGTTTGGACCATCTAGATTGTCTGATCTTAATGGGAAGCACTATTTTTATGTTCTTTTAGATGATATCTCTAGGTACACCTGGACCTTTTTCTTAGCTTAGAAGATTGAATCTTGTTTTCAATTTACTATGTATGCTGGGAATATAGAAAATATTTGTGGACTTATGGTTAAATCTTTAAGAAGTGATCATGGTTGTGTGTTTGAGAATCAATATTTTGAATCTTTTTTCTCACAAAAGGCTATAATCATAACTTCTCTTCCCCTAGGACACCTCAATAAAATGGTGTGTTAGAAAGGAGAAATAGAACCATGTAAGAATTTGCTCGAACAATGCTTAATTAATATGACCAACACATTTACTTCTGGGTTGAAGATTTTAATATATCTTGTTACATAATAAATAGAGTATTAATCATACCCATCCTTACGAAAACAATTTCTATATTTTTGTACATTAAGAAACCAAAAGTATGTTATTTTAAAGTGTTTGAATGTAAAGTTTATATTCATTACACTAAATAAAATTAAGATAAGTTTGCCTCTAAAAGTGATGAAGGAATATTTCTTGGATATTCTACATCAAGAAAATGCTATAATGTATTTAATAAGAAAACCAAGTGTGTTGAGGAATCTGTACATGTTAAGTTTGATGAAACAGATCTACATGAGACCAATACCTCACTAGAAAATATTGAAGAGGATATGTTCAAATTGGACATTAATGATAAAGTCTCAAATAATCATGTGAAGGAATCTGTGAAAATTTAAAGTTCTGGAAATTCTCCAGATTCTAGCCAGAATGAACCAGATCAAATTGACAAACCTAGAATTACTTGTCCTATCTTTTCTAGACCTACTAGGACACTTAAAAATCATCCCTTAGATGCTGTTGTTGGATATTTAGATAGAGGAACACAAACTAGAGCTTCCTTGAGAAACCAGGTTGAACATCAAGCTTTCTTGTGACAACTTTAACCTAAAAAATATCAGTTATGAAATCAATGACGAGTTTCGGTTAATGCCCATGCAATAAAAACTTAACCAATTTGAATGAAATAATGTTTAGAAACATGTAGATAGACCAATGGATACTTTGACCATAGGAACCAAATGGGTGTTTAGAAATAAAGATGGTGAAGATGAAAATATAGTTAGAAACAAATCTAGGTCGGTTAAATAAGGATATAATCAAGAAGAAGGATTTAATTATGAAGAGACTTTTTCACCAGTATCTAGGCTTGAAGATATTAGAATCTTACTTACCTATGTGGAACACTTGGATTTTAAACATTACCAAATGGATATCAAAATTGAATTATTAAATGGTTATATAGTTGATGATGTTTTTTAACGACCCCCATTTTTTAAAAATCCGCATTTTCAAAATCAATTGTTCAAGTTATCTAAGTATTTATGTGGTTTAAAACAATCTCCAAGAGCTTGGTATGAAAGGTTAATTAATTTTCTGATATCTAAAGGCTTTTCAAAAGGACTTTTGGATCATATGTTGTTTATAAAAATAATTCCAAAAGATGTTTTAATAGCTCAAATATATATGATTATATTATCTTTGGATCTTCTAAAAATTCCTTATGTAATGATTTTTATAAAATAGTGCAATGTGACTTTGAAATGAGTTTATGGGGTGAACTTATTTTTTATATTGGATTCCAAATATTTCAAAATAAATAAGTTATTATTATAAATCAAAGTAATTAAACTAAATATATTTCGAAAATATATGGTTTTGAAAACATTAAGAGTAGTGAAACCCCTATGAGTTCTACATGTAAGTTAGATCTTGATGAAAATGGAAAATTTGTTGATCATACTGCTTACAGGGTTATGTTTGGATGTTTTATGTACTTAACTACTAGTAGGATAGATATTATGTTTAGTGTGTGTGTATATGTGCAAGATTAAATGAAATCCCAAAAGAGTCACATTTAAATTCTATTAAAAGTGTTATCAAATACCTCAAGTATATAACTAATTTAGGACTATTTTATCCTACAAGACAGAATTTTTATTTAGTTAGTTATTCAGAAGCTGACTTTGGAGTTTTTAATTTTGATAGAAAGATTACCTATGGAACATGTCACTTTTTAGGAAAGTCTCTAATATAATGGTGTAGTAAACAAATTCAGTTGCATTATCAACTACTGAAGCAGAGTACATTGATGTTGGTAGTTGATGTGCATAAATTTTGGGGATGAAACACACTTTTTTAGACTATGGATTTGAATTCAGACATATCCCCATAAAATGTGACAACACAAGTGCTATTAACATTTCTATGAATCCAATTTCTAATTATAGAATAAATTATATTGATGTAAGACATCACTTTTTGAGAGATAATTATCAAAAAGGTGATATAACTCTTGAGTTTATTGGGTCTGAGCATTAACTTTCTGACATATTCACTAAAACCTTAATCTCATAGAGATTGAACTACATTAGACATGAACTAGGTTTGGTAAATATCTAAATCCTTTTAAAATTGAAACCAATCCATGAAACAAATCTATAAAATCGATCTGTGAAACTGATCTTTGAAACTGATCTCTTGAAACCGATCTGTTAAAATGATATTTGAAATTGATCTCTTGAAACCAATCTGTGAAACCGATATATTCAAACTAATCTATGAAAATGTTCTCTAGAAACTGATCTATGAAACTGATCTCTAAAACTGATCCGAGAAACCGATCTCTTGAAACTAATCTGTGAAACCGATCTCTTGAAAATTATTGTCTAATTTTTTTTCTATGAAACCAATGTACGTAAGGACACTTTTTTAATTATGTGTGTTTTAAATAAAATGAAGTTATTTTGTGTTCACTTTTCAGTGTTTAAATTTTATTGTTTATGATCTTCAATCCCTAAATAATATAATAAATTCAATCCATTCAGACCTTTCACCTTCCCTCTTCCATAAAAACCTTCAACCCTTTGTCACTCTATCTCTCGACCCTCATCCTCTAAAAACCTTTGGAATCTGAATCCTCAAAATGTAATATAAAAAGAACATGATGGAAGATTCGAGCAAATCTCTATCTACTTATCATTATAAGGGTGAGTCTAATGGGACTGCAAAGCCATGTTTGGAAAGCCGAGTAGTTACAGAGGAAAAGGAAGTGTTTGCTGAGTGGATGTTTTCATGAAAGTCATTTTTTTGAGAGTTCTAGAATCTCAAGGGTGGCTGAGCTGGTTCTCAAATAATTAAATGCCTTATTATCCCCATCTAGTACATATGTTTTATCAAAATTTGAAGATATATCTGGATGGAGTTGAGGAATCAAGGATGAAGTCAGTGTTGAAGGTAAAAAAAATATCCTTTTCCTTTATGTAATGGGATTGGTCCTTGGAGATGTCGCATGAAGGTGTCTATGATGATTATCAGGGTAACATTCCATATTCTTCTGATTTTTTTTCATATGAGAATGCTCTGAAGGAGTGACTTGAAATGAACAATAGATTAGGGATACTTCCAGTGAATTTGATGGAGATACAAGGTTACATTTTATGTTTATTCAACATCAAATCTGCCCATGGAAGGGAGATTTCTCTGTTGTGAAGTATGAGGATGTATTCCTGATTTACCTCTTGAAAAATAGGATAAAGTTTAACCTTTGTAGGTATATAAGGGTGCATATTTCTTATATGATAAAACCCTCCAAGAAAGAAAAATTGTTGTACTATCCTAGTATGATCTCTTCCATGTTAAAGAATTTGGACTATGTGGAAGATGGGGATGATGTGATAAGTACTTGTAGTGGTTTATGCCTTCAAAAAGATATTTTCAAGAGCATGAGGATCTTCTAAAACACATGGGATAAATGTTGGGTAGGATATGGGGAAAGACTATATGAGTAATTAAATCAAATTGACCATCCTACCAGACCAAAGAATAATGTTGTTCCAGAACTCAAACCAAGAGAAGAACCAGTTTATTCTAATAAGGAAGTTGAGGTTGAGTTTCCGAGGAAAGAAGGATCTCCTTTTGATGACAGGAGTGATCATGATATTGTTAAAATCCCAAAAAATATGTCTTATGGACCTGTTAGTCCACCTTTGGATTTACCCTTAAAGGAACCTTTTTTAGGAGATGATAAAGAGGAAGATATAGAAGTTAACGGTGTGGAAGGCTATGTGATTAAGATATATGATGATTATGATGATGATGATGATGATGATGATGAAGGGGGAAATGATGGGAATGTAAGTGATTCATTAAAATTAGGACAACAAGTTGTTGATGGATCAGTGAGGAATCTATTCATGGAGCTGATGAGGGTGCTGATCATGTTGAACAGAAGGCCATTTATCATGGATATGATGGTTATGATGAGAGACCTCGCCATCCTAATGTTGGAAATCAAGAAATAATTTAGGAATTGAATGAACTAATGGCTGGTGGCCATGAGGAAGAGGTTGAGGATCAGGTGCATCGAATTGAGGAAGTGCATGGAGAAGTTGAAGTGGTTGGAGCACCTGTAGGACCTCAAGTTCAGTTGGTACATGTGCCAAGAAATGTCATTTTGGATAGAGGATAGGATGAAGAAGTAAATAAAGATGAAGTTGTACCTGAGCCCCAGTGAAGAAGAGTCAGTATTAACACTATTGAGATAAGAGATTATACCTGTACTTGAGAGTGGAATAATGATCCAGGATACACTATATTTGGTTTGGAATATGACTCTGATGAGGAGAGGGTGGCTCCTCCTCCTGCTCCACAGGCCCGAGCTGAAGAAGAACCTATTGCACTTGTTTCACCAGTTGCACCTTGAAAAGTAGAGCCAGTATCACAGACAGTGCCTAGTGACTATGTCACTAAGGTAGATTTAGAGAAATTCAAAAATGACATCCATGATTCAGTCAGATCCTCAGTTGAATCTATATGTAAAGCCTCTACTTCATTAGGTATTTCATATTCAGAGGCAGCAAAGATTGCATGGATGGTGATCTAGGAGATTCAACCAAATCTCATTACCACAACAGAAACAATCATTAGACATAACACCTTGCTGAGAGAAGAAGTGAAGAGGATGAGCAATGAGTTGAATTCTCTAAACACTGATTTCAATACCTCATTTAGTGGTGTTATGGTAGTTCATAGGATCTTGGTGACTCGTTTAATAAATGTATATTTGAAAATTTTGAAAGAATATCTTGGAAATATGTTTACATGCCCATCCAATTATAGAATTGTGAAAGGTGATGTTTCTTATGTAGAATCTCTCAAGGCTATGATAAGAGAATAACTCAAGAATCTTTATAGTGATTTAGACAAAGAAACTCTTAAAAAGGTACATAATAATATAGACCTTCTGTATAATATGATCAGGCAATGTACAAATGAACTCTTTATTTTTCAGAATGAGATTAGAGAGAAAGTGAATAAGTACCTAACTAAGATCTATACCAAGCATGATCTCATCAATAACTTCAGGTTTTTAGCTGAAAATATCATAATTTCTCCAGTAACACGAGACTTCAAGAAGAAGGTGACTCTATTGAAGGTGTTTACCCCAATACTGAATAAATTTGTGGAGAATAAGAATTATTTCATGAAGTCCATACAATGTGGTGGTGAAATCATTAATGATTTCATCAACCTCCTCAAGCCGTATCTACATGTTCAATATAAAGCAATTACTGTTCCTCCTACTACTTCTATTGGAACAACCTCTCGACCACCATCTTAGATTAATATCTCTGAGGCCCTTTCCAAGATTCGACCGGTCATTATAGAACCATCTCTGAGTGGATTGTTCATAGAACATAGACCTAGACTTCCATCCAATGTACCTACCGGTGTTGCCTTTCCTAGTGTTTTCATTAGACAACCTCTTCCAACTGCTAAAAAAGCGTCTAATCCTACATTTGATCCTGTGGAAAATGGCAACGCACCTCAGAAGCCTAACCCTTATTGATGGATTGTGTCTTTGATAGGCATTTGTAGATTTTTTTTCTGATTGTACCCTTTTAACTGATGATGTAAATCCTTTTTGTCTTCACTATGGTTCTCATTTTCATTATGATATTTCACTTTGTTTTCTCCTTTTCTTTTTTTTTCTAATCCCAAAATGGGGATAAAATGAATACATTATTAATTTCAGGGGGAGAAACTCCAGGATAGGACACATGGAATATACTCAACATAATCAATATACATATATTTTCTCTGATCAAGTAATTGAGGGGGAGCTTTGTTTTAAAGACCATAAACAAAGGAAAGTTTTTTATTATATTAAAACATAATATTCAGTGTGATATTCAATGTCAGGTAATTATTATTCATTGACATTACATGTATTCCATAATTTTTTATCATCAAAAGGGAAATATTGTTGGACTCTCTATGATATAGTAGTTTTCATAATCAAAAATATTATCAATCTACAGATTCATTTGTTTTAATTCCATTTAATATCTCTAACTAAATAAATTATTTGATATTGTACAATACATTTCAATAACTCAATAAACTATATATATGATTCAATATATTCACAAGTGTATATTTTCATGTGTTTATGAATATCACTTAATCTAGTAGTGTTCTTTTAAAATAGACACTTCAAAAGTTTCTTAGAGTCCCTGACACACCGATGTTCGGCACACCGATGGACAACACACCAATGTTTAACACACCAATGTTCGACACACAAATGTATGACACACCTATGATTGACACACCGATGTTTGACACACCGATGGACAACAAAATGATGATCGACACACCAATGTTTGACACACCGATGTTCGACACACCAATGTTCGACAGACCTATGTTTGACACATTGATGTTTGACACACCAATGGAGGACACACTAATGGGGAAAACATCGATGAATGACACACCGATGGACGACACACCGATGGATGAGTCACCAATGAACGACTCACCGACAGGCGACATACCGATAACACAAATGACTCACCGATGCACTAATTCATTGATACCGATGGAAATAACTCATCGATACTCAGAGTCACCATTGCAGAGATACTGATTCTAACAGAATGAAGATTATAGAATAATGATGATAGATCGATGAAAAGGAGTCGCTGATACATATGACTCACCGATAGTGATAGATATAGTTTCAAATTTACTAATTCAAAATTTTCTCGAATGGTCATATTTAGAAAAATTATTATTTCTTAAATTATTTAATGTTGTCTGTAGGACTTGTTGTAGACAATACAAGGTACATGCACATGGGGAGATCTTTATGCCTGATAGATATTGAACTATAAAAGGATTACAAGCTAAACTGTCCAATAGATGCGTATGAGACAGACCCGATGAATGTGCTGAATTGTGAAAATAGAACAAAATCGAAAAGCTGTGCAGAAACTCAAAACTGAGTACACAAGGAGTTCAATAAAACAAGCAAGAACATGTTGAGTTTCTTAGAATATCCTAACATATAAGAGATGAACTTTTCACCTAGAATCTAGAGTACAGAGGCGACAATACTTTGTTTTGAAGTCATTTTTTATAATAGGACTCAAATATAATTTCCATTATATCCTTAGAATCCATAGCTTCATTACATAGCACACAATGATTTCTAAACATTATTATTCATTTATAACTCTGTTGTGATCTTGTGTTTACTTTTTGAGCAATGTGTGTATCTTTCTGTTTCACACACACTTTCTCCTGTGTGTAACTGTAGGATACTAAATATAGTCACACTCAATCTATTTTTACTATTGTATCCCACAGAGATAGTGGAAGAGATCCTATGTGATCTATTTTTTTTGTTTTCCCACGAATAACTATGGTAGAGGTCCTGTGTGACCTGGAAAACACTATGTGCTGTTATGAACCTTGATCCTGGGTGTGGATGAAAAGTTTATCAACATAAAATACTTGGTGGTAGGTGATCACCAAGTGGAGAGGACTAAGTCTCATCTTGAGACTGAACCTCTTGTTTCTATCCGCTGTGTATTTATCTTCTAGTTTAATCTAATCTATGTTTATGTCATTTCAAATAAAACCAAATTGAACTTTAATAGTCTGTTTAGCAAGTGATTATATCTGTTTTGAATCAGTAGATTTGTTTCAAAAGTTTGACTAATCTTTAGATAGGTAAAGTTGAGAGCTATTCAATCTTGTAAGAAATTAATTGAACATTCAGGACTTTTATAAATTCACTAAAAACTGAATTTTATTATATTTTAATTGGGGTATATTCTTTTAAATAATTAATTTTAATTGAAATTTTTATATATACTCCATTCACCCCCCCCCCCTTGAGTGATCTAATCTAACCAACATGTGGGTATAGCATGGAAAACCGTGGGAATATGTGTTCTAGTGAAATTTTTTTCCTGCCATAAAGTAGGAAATCTATACAAATGGTTTGGAAAATTGTGGGTATAGGTCCACAAAAAACAACCCTATACTTATGGTGTTACAAAAACTGTGGGTATAGGTCTCGAAAATCCACCCTATACCCCCAGTTTTTCCTAAATCGTGGGTATAGGTCATGATAAACAACCTATACTCATGGCTCTCCTAGAACTGTGGGTATAGGGGGTCCTATACCAACAATGATCCAAAAATATGGGTATAGGATCCTATACTATACCTAGACACATGGTTTTGGGAAAACCATGGGTGTAGGGTTGCCTATAGCCACAGTTTTTTCCAAAACTGTGGATATAAGACCATTTTCCAGTAGTGATTGGGACAATCATTATATTTTCCATCACGTTCAATATTAACTTGATTACTTATAATTAAATATATTTAATAAAACCAAAATTTTATGGTGATTATTAAGTAAAAATAACTATATTAAGAAATATTATGTTAAGGAAAATCAATCCAAAGATTTATTAAATTATGAATCCTTTATTTTAAACATTGACATTTTAGGTTCATCCTACATCAATTTTGGTTCATCAAATGTCATTCAAAGTTTTATCTTCTTATTCTTCACAATTTTTCATAAATATCATGTGAATTATAAAAATAATATCCCTCGAGACTGTCAAAACAGGTTTGCAATTAAGTGCATTTGTTTTGAAATAAGTTAAGATCCAATTAATACCCAAATAACTTTTTTCATGGATATTACCCCTATGTGTATCTAAGACAGATCCTGTATCAAATTTTTTGTAACTATATAAGAATATAATTTCTATAAAACCACACACTCTATACTTTTATGATGTTTTTAATTTATTTAGACTTATCCATTGAGTTTTTACTAATGTTTTCTAGTCCTAATACCAAAAATATTATAAAACTCCACTATGATATAAAATTTTGTAATCCAAGACTATTATACACACATAATAAATCATTTCACATGATTATTCATCACATTTCATAATAAATCACACCCCACAACCTAATGGTTTATTTTAATTTATGATTAGATACATAAAAACACATTTTACAACATATTTAGCATATCCCATAAATATCCTCCTCGTATGATACCCTTAAGACATATCATACATAATATCCTCCTTCATAACCTTGGTAGTGTAAACAAAAGAAAGGCTGAGGTAAGATTATAAGAAAGGGTAAACAAAAGAGATATCAATTGAAGATCGAAAGTGAGAATAAGATGAGTATATGATTATGAGAATATAATCAAAGTTCATTGACATATCATCAAAGAATAAAACAAAATAAAACAAATTTCTAAAAAATGAGTCATGAAAAATTGGTTTTATTATAACATAAGGCATGATTCAGAAGAGTGTGATCCATGAGAACATAAAATAGGAATATTTTATAACATAATATTATATAATAAATGCAATTATAAAAACAATAAAATATTTCAAGGTTTTCCACTAAGAAATTTACATTATAATGGATAAGGCTAACCATATTCCCAAAAAAACTAGTGTACTTGGACCATCCACCACCATACTGGAGAATAGTGGACATGGGATAACCACCCTTAACCCATATTAATTTCATGATACATGAAAATTTACCCAATTAATTATATGGATATAATATAACCACATATCGCATAATGATTAACCATACATATTTCTCCCATATAAACATGAAATCATTCCTAATTTCATCATATCTAAATTAACCAATGAAAAGAAAAAAATTAATAAAAACATCCAAAAATATATTTTCAAAATCCATATAGGGAAATAAAGTAGATGATATCATTAAAACATATTCCCTTTTAACCTTAATAAACATTAATGTAAATTTACATTGATGAAAAAAATTATAAATGAATTAAAATTTACTTGGAGAATGAAGAAAAAATTCCCTTCGAGTTTTTGATACATTTTGAGAAAATATTTTAAAAAAGTGGAATCAACATATATTTGTAAAAATAATGGAAAAATGGGAAAAAAAATCTTAATTAAATCTTATGTAAGTGGTAGGAAAATGAATTTATATGAAACATGTAAAAAATGGAATCCTTTCACATTTTTCAATAGGAAGTCAAAGATGGTAGAAAAGACTCATACTAAAAATGTTTAAAGAATATATATTGGGAAAATAAATTAAATTACATTAAAAATTATCTTATGAAATCATAAAATTACAGATAAATAAATCTCTAAAACATGAAAAATAATATGTACATGGAAGATAAATATTCTTGATATAATAGAAGTGTTATGGTCGATTTCATTCATAAGAATTTTTTTAGGTAAATTATGAACTAGAGGGGATGTGAAATGGTAAGAGTACATGTAAAACTCATTAAAAATCATCGAGGAAGAAAATATAGGAGGTTATAAAGAGAAATATCATACAATATCCCCAAATGAAATCTTATTCATAACAGTCTTCAATTCACAATGAGATTGGAAAGATAACTCTTACCATTACTCATGACTTCTATGTAAACGATTTAAAATCATGTGAAGAAAAATTATCCATATTAATAAATTATTTCATTACCATATTCTAATATATTATAATTTTATATTTATAAATTATAATTATTTATTAAATATCCATTAGTTAGTTAATGATTATTTTCATCATCAAGTGTTAGTAATTTTAAGTATTTTCTATATGTTTCGTAACAGAGATGTCAATACCCTTATTGGATAATAATTTAACAATTAAAATATTACAAATTGTATTGAAATAATTTTTTATAAATAATTTATGTGTCCCCATGTTCTTTTTTAAGAAATTATGGGTATTTTTTGTGAGAATGGAATTCATGGAGGGCATTTTTTGGGTAATTTATTTATAACAATGAATTAATATATGATGAAAGATTATTTTTATTTCAACCTTAAATAAATATATTCTTTAAATATATTAACCCTTAATATCATATAATACCAGTTTTATGGAATTGAAGATCATTCATGATGGAGGCGGTGAGAACAATATAGCACCATTCAACTATGTGGTTAAACCGACCCATACAAGAACATGTTATACTAATGCATGATAAATAGTATGAAGATTTATAATAGTATTATCACATGACCAGAAGTATAATGATTTGAATATAACATAATTATAGTGTGTAATTTGGTTTAGTAATAGTGGAGAAAATAAATTAAATGAAAAGAATAAATAAGAGCTTGTTTCCTACTTTAGAGAAGTTGCTCTTTCTCACACGGACTTCCCTCAAAATGAAGGACATGTTTTTTTTGTGACCAAGGTCTTATAAATATGGAATATTATTCTAGTATTTATAAAATTATTAGGTATTTAAGATCAATTCCAATGAATATAGTGGTTTAAAGTGGGTGGAAAGGAGCTCTTTTTATAAGTGAACATGAGGGGAATGTCCTTGGAAATTAAAGTTAGGTGAGGGGTAAAGATGTAATCACATGGGAGTTAGGTGAGTTAGGTAAATAAATGTTGGTGATATTTGAGGTAATTAATTTCAAACCTAAAAAAGGTATTCTACAAGGTCTATATTTCATGTTAATTTAACAAAACTTGAGCTATGGAAGACTACCCCTTTTATCCACACAATTTTTACCTTGTTTATTTTTTTTACCATGGTAATACTTTTTTCCAAAAATATAAGATAACCTATATTTCTCAATATCTATATGATAATTAGTAATTTAGAATAAATTTTATCTAATTACATTTATAAAAATATGAAATTTAACTTTTAAATTTAAATATATTATATATAGGAAAAACTAATTTTATAGAAAAATGATTTTTAAAATATTACATGTTCTTATTCTTATATTATATCAATTAATAATTAAATAAGTGTTAATATATTAAAAAATTAAATTAGTTAATTATTATAATGATATACATCTTAATTATTTAGATGAAAATACATAGTTATTATAAAAAATAGTTCTTTGAAAAATAACATTTTTAATATTAAATAATTTTAACTACATCCAATTTAATTTATTTATTAATATTCTACCATTTAATATTATCAATAAATTGTTATGTAAATCTTAATTTTATTATGATAAACCCATAAAATTATTTTATCAATAATAATAATATTTAACAAATAAAAATATATTTTTATAATATATTAATTTAATATTGACATTTTAATTCATTATATAATTATATTATCATTTGTGAATTATATTATTAACCAATTATATATTGGATATATCCAATGACTATATTTCCAATGACCGTATTTCCAATGAAGATATATATAATATTCAGGATTAATTTATATACATATCCTTACTAAAATCATTCAGATATCTCTCAACATGTATATATTATTTTAAATTTTATTCCTTATCTCTATAGTATAAATCGGGGTGATAATCCTCCCTGAAAACAAAGAGGACAATAATTACATGTTCATTTTTTTAAATCAGATGTGGTTTTATTCCTCTTGTAATTTTCTTAATTATGATTCATATAGAATTTTCATAATTTACTAATATTTATCTTTAATTGTAATATTTTATTTAAATAAAATGGATCAAGGTTCATTATAGTTTTTTTGGTGTGTGTGAAAAAACCTACCCAATACAAATCAATTATAATAAAGAGTAAAATAATGGGGTGATACACTCACACTTCCAAAACATGGCATCCTATGATAAGTAGAAACATTCAGGAACATATGATCACCAAACACAAAATATATAGGACAGCTTGTTTTGCTTTAGAAATGGGGATGACCTCATTTGTTTAAGGTTCAAAAATTCTAATCAGTGTCTGACGGTTTATTTGTAGAATTGGAAACATCCAATGATTCTATATCCATTTAGACCTACTTTCCAATGGTAGGTTCTCATTAGTTGTGGACTAATGAGGCTTAATAATTTTCATTGGTTAGGAGGATGGCAGTTCAGACTCATCACACCTTTGGGGGGGGATTATTTTCTTCTCCGGGACTCTCTTATAGATTTAAGTTATGTTCGAGAATCCTTATTAATTTACCAAGCATGAAAATGAGTTCTTCCTTTAGATCTTGTAATCAATGATTAATATGTAGAATATTTAGAGAATCTATTATATGTATTTGAGGTGCTTCATCAATATAGAATCATCTATATGAATTAGATATTCTTAGTCAATGGTATCCTTCCATACATTATATAGAAATATCTTGGTCATTATGATGAACATACTAGTTTTAAAGCCACTCAGTGCGGTACTTGAAGTTTATTGTCATTCAGAAAGATATGGATTATTTTAGAGCTAGGATCGTACCTACAGATAGGCTACGTACGTATCATTTTTAGTAAAGGAATCAGAACCCATGTAGTTCGAGTGAAGAAGTATGAGGTTTATGAAAGATTAATGGCCCAATGAAAGATGTCATAATTACTTTTACACTCTATGCTCATGTGAGTCATGCTCGGTGTGAGAAATAAGACGTATTAGTAAAACCTGACAAATGTGCCACAAAAGATGAAATAATAATAAATTATGTGGGGATTATGTATGTATGACTTCCCAAGTTAGATGAGGATCGAGAATTACTTCAGGGAAGAAGCCCGGTAATATGGTCCATAATGGTATATGTATTTCATATAGATTTGGACACTTAACTTAGGTCTTACTCCAGAGAAGGATGGCCAAATTAGAGGGGACTTATGATTGGGTTTCATGGTTGAAAATGAAGCCCAAATCAAAGGAAATTATGACCGGGTCATACTCCTAAAAAGAAGGCCCAGGTAAAGAAGACTTGGATATTTGGGCTTACTCCTAAGGAGGATGCCCAGATTAGGTAATTTAGGGCTTACTCCTGAGAAGGAGGCCTATGATATGGGAAATTATGACTAGAGATTACTCTTGAAAAGAAGGCCCAGGTTAAAGGAATTTATGACTTGGGGCTTACTCCTAAGGAGGATTCCCATATAAAGGAACATAGAGATTACTCCTAAGGAGGACTCCCAAATAAGGGAACTTGGGGCTTACTCCTAAGGAGGATGCCCATATTAAAGGTCTTATCATATTTAAAGGATGAGTTTGAATGAAGGAAATCTCTAACCTTAGTGATATAAAGCTATGTAAATCACGAGGTTTTGAGAGATGTTCCCCAAAATTCTATTCATATAAGGAAGCCAACAAATGAACCATTCCATAAATAGCTTTGAAGAGGGTCTTCAAGGCTTCTCTTGAAGAGGAAAGGTGGATTTGAGGAAAGGAAGTGAATTGGAAGGAGGTGTGCAAGTGTTATTCTGGAACACAAGTCATGGTCGTGCAAGTATACTTTCACGACATGAGTTCACTTGGTCGAGGAATAACCTATGAAGTAATACTTGGGCGACTTTGAATTGGAGCCCTTAGTATCATCCCTAGTGGATTTCAGATGGGTGCGAGCAAGTTTCCTTGAGAGGGATAGGTGGTGCACATGTATCATCATTTAAATTAAAGGACTGGATACTTAGGCACACAAGTATTGATGAATTATAATACTTAGGACTTATTACTCCTCTTTAGAGAATCAATTCTATGTAAAGAATCATCTTAGAAGTGTTCAGAAGACTTCAGATGGAGACTTGGGAAACCAGAGCTTAAATCTGAGTTTTGGATTTTTTGTCCCCAAAATGGGGGTCCCACAGGGGGTATTTATAGGATATTGAGGACCTTGGTTGAAAAAAAGAATAGGGCGCGCAAGTAACTTGCACAACCCATATCTGGTGTGCATGTTTACTTACGCGACCATATTGTAACTTGCGCAACCCATGCTTAAAGAGTTCCTTGTTCATGCCTTTTCCATTTTTTTTATGTTTTTCAAAGGATGACTCTCTTTGTGCTTATGGTATTCCCCATTTTCATTCATTATATTCTGTGATGAAAAGGAGCATCAACAAAAGTCCCCCCTTATAGTTGGATTCGAAAAAGGAAAGAGGATTTGAATTTGATGAAAATGAGGAATAAGGTACTGTGGCGTGCAAGAAGTAGTTGCGCAGGTATGCTTCTAGCACGCAGGGCCCGATGCGTAGGGGTATGGCCTCACCTATAAATATACAGCACCACTTCACACAAAGTACTTGGTTTCAAAAAATTATGATCTATCAGCTTGCAAGTAGCTCTCGTTCATGCAAGTGACATGGCTTTCCATTTTTTTCATGCTTCTGTTCGTGTCGCACTTCTATACTGAGTTTATGACTTGTGTACCACTGCTAGCACGATAAATCTTGCGCGACCAACTTGGACTTGCATGCCAATATGGGACTTGCATGCCTTAATTATGTAGCCATTTTTTCAATTTCTTCACAAATTTAATGAAATACCAACTTAATTAAAAGTTAATTATTGGATCTTTGTGCAGATTCAATGGCTACCAAAAGAATTGGATCAGCTGCTGAGTTGTCCAGCAAGAGAATAGATGACATGATGAACATTTTTGGTCATGACTATTATGATATATGCAACAGCACTCTCCCGGAATTGGACAATTACTTGAATAAATATCAGGCCAATTTCCCACAGAGTATCTACTTGCCTTTGTATGGGCATTTTCATCTTCAAGAAGTCAATATCCCAGAGCCAAAGAACTGTCTCCCGCATTCTTGGTTTCAAAGTTACACCAACTTTTCTTCAGAAAATGTCTCAGTTGTAGGATCATTTTTAAATGATGGAATAGTAGAGAAGTTGTTTATAATGCATCATATCCCATGTACCTTATATCTAAAAACCAATAAGCCTAAGCTGCAGCAGCATTATTAACCCTCAATCTTCCTAACTCTCAGATGGATCAATCCAAAGGTTGGAAGAAGATTTGGGACTTCCGTCTTAAAGAAGGTGTGAAGCTGAATTGGATGTGGGCATATTGGGTGTGACAAACCTGTCCTGATTTTGTCGAGGATCTGAAAGGAGATGCAGTATATGAAGTCGTCTGGGCAGGGAAGACATATGTCTACAGGAATGATGACCTTTTGCTGGATCTAATCAGTCGCTGGAGCCCAGAAACCAATTCTTTCCAACTAACTCATGGAGAAGTAGGAATTAGTTTGTGAGATGTCTACAAGATCTCGGGGGGGGGGGGGCTCCAATTTTAGTCAATAGGTATGATAAATTCACCCCCCATAAGGAGACTTGGAATGATTTAGAGAAGACTTTGGCTTTGGCTCAAGAATTATTGAAAATATTCCACAAGATCAAGAATTCAAAGACCTCCAAAACTCATTCTAGAAAGGATATTCATCCAGAGGAGTGGATAGATATGTTTCTTACCAAGAAAAATGAGAAGTTTCCCACTTTTAATCATCCTATTAGCTACCCTAGAATAGAGAAGAGTGGTGTTATTGGAACATTCTAGCCAATTTTGGATGTGGGAGTGTTCGAAAAGTGGGGATACGAAGTGAAATAGAGAATACTAGAGAAGACCCATATGGCAGGCTTCTTAGCCTTGTGGCTCAGTGTTTATGTTTTCCCAGTTAGGGATTCAAAGGGAGGCGTCAGGCTAGGGACCATCGTTATTGCATCCAAGTTGGCTGAGAGGAAAATGGTTAGGTTTGTCACCCCCATTTTGGAAAAAATTCACAGGATATTACTCAATGTTTATATAGGTAAGTCCCCTTTGAGAATAGTGGAAATATTCCATGTTTTTTGGGGATGGATCACCACTCACATCAGGACATATGCTGTACAAAGTGGGGTACAGGTTTCTGGAGGCACTTTCAATCCATCTGTGCAGGAAGTTTTTGGAATTTTTCCATTATCCCTCTACTCCTATGATATGAAGGTGAGGCTGAGCATGCTCAAGGAATTCCATTTCTTTCCTAATGGAAACCCTCCAACCGGGTGGTTTGTTGATGATGGAACAACCATCCTAGAATTGAGTTCAAACATACTGGCTTGCAGAGATTGTCTATTGGACACCCGGATTGACGGAGAGATTATATGTGAGGCCTATGCTCCATATATATTTTCATGCCAATTCAAGTGTCTATAGTAGATTTATGTATCAACTCTTATGCATGTTAGGTCAGAGTAGAATCTGATGTTTACCCGACAACTATGGTTGTTGACAGCTATAGAGAGGACCAGGGCAGTGTTTGATCTACCAGTTCCTGGAGCGGCGAGTCATTTGAAGACATGGTATGCTGAGAACTGGGCAGCATCATACCATGAAGGGGTACTAAATCATCTGGTTCCTCGGTTGGGGAAAATGAAGAGAACTATCGATAAAGAAACCCTTCATCTAGAAGGTGACTCTTCCACACCCGAAGTTGATTCTCTAGGTTCCTCACCTAGGGCTGATTCGCCGGATTCCCGGGATGGGGATGATGATGAGGCACAACAATCATCAAAGCGGCCTCTTGCCATTATAATCCTCCTATCAGAATCAAGAGACCTACTCTATTGACTCCTGGTGAGTTATATCATTGAGGAAATTTAATCGCCATTATTTTATAGAGTAACAAGTTTCATTTTCTTAACCCTTATCTGTGATTGCAGGAGCTGGGAAGAAAGTCCAAGATTGTAGGACCCTCCTCGCAGCCTTCTGGTACACATGCTGAATATCTATGACCAGAGGCTTTCCAGACATGGTGGGGTTTATATTGAGATGATGAAACCACCTGGATGGACCTATGCGAAGGGATACACATCCTTGGAGTAGGGAATCTTCGGGCTTCTACTAATAACTGTTTTGAGGATAACCCTGATGAAGTGTGGTCTTACATCAGAGAGCTAGATATGATCATATATGCCACTGATGATTCCATTCCTATCACCAATCGATTGAATGATATGATGGATCGTGGCACCACTGAGGGGACTGGTGCTTCCGGAGATGAGGGGTGGCCCGATTACATGGATCTTGAAGATATATGTCTCTTTCCTTTTTTTCTTTGCAACTTGATTTTTGTTAAAGATTTTTTAATCAAGGAGATTAATTTCATCATCCTGCAGCTTTTTAAGTAAAGAACTGCCGAGGTCCCTTAACAGTGGTATAGATCTAGTGGCTCCACTCTTGGGGCCGTTGAATCTCCTCATGAGTCGGATGAGGTATCTCCAGGCCGACAAGCCATGGACGAGGAGATAAAAAAGGCTTTTCACTCTCAAATACCCTTATTTGCAGATGATTATGTCAACACACCCAAAAATCCAAAAAAACAAAGACATCAAAGGAATAATTCCACAGCTAAACACATCATCAGTAGTGGTATGTCCTTCAAATGGTCATGAATCTTAACTCATTAAAATATTGCTCATATTTTCTGCGATTTTAGGGTCTTCCTCAGTTTCTCCTTTGAGGGAAAGGACTGACCCTCCTTTGAGGACAACGGAGGGTGCTGGTGAACAGTCGCAAATTCATGCTGACATAGATGCTCCTGAAGGAATGAGGAAAGGAGAAGATCCGACTTCTGTTCCCTGTACTGATCTTGTTGCCACTATAAGGAGATAAGAGCATGCTTTTGGTAAATTAACAATAATTCATAGAACATTGAATAAAAAACAACTAACTTATATTCTATAATGCTTTAGGTCCAACACCTGCAGCAGAACCCCTGTCAACCACCATAACTGACCCCACAACTGTCTTTGAAGAAGCTATTCAGGGTTAGATATTTCCAGAAGAAAGTCATGAAGAAGGCATGTCGAGTGCTCCCACTGGTGAGATTAACATGGGATCTGGGATATCATTGGATGAAATGATGAATCTTGGTATGTATTTTGAAGAAATTTTAGAACATGTTAATTCACCACTTGATTTAGAAGATTTTGGATGTGAGTGTAATCCTTTGTCCTGTTAAAAATTCCTATTACATCTCTAACGATGATTGGTTGAAATGTGAAGTTCCGTCTAAGCAATCTGTTGATCTGCCAATGCCTGAAGGGGATAAAGACTACCCTATTATTGCAGAGATGCTAGCTCAAATGGAGCTTAACCAGGAAGATCTTCCTAAAACTCATACTGAAAATCCTTTTGAAGCTAGGAATGATAGGGAATAGCCTTCTCATGCTGCTGATCTACCATTGGGTAAGAGATAATAATATTTGTGGTTGTACTTAATTTGCAAGATAGCTTAATCAACATTGGTTATCTTTTGAAACTAATCATAACTTTCAATTGAATATGCAGGGCCGTCAATTTCAGTGGCTGGATATAGAGGTGAAGCCTCAGCCTCCACCCCAACAGGAATAGAATGTGATGTAACAAGGGTCAGGGGGAAGGAGTAGAACAGGGCACTTCTCTAAGTGCATTAATCTCAAACTATATTCCCCCCCATGATAGTGATGTTGAATCAGACCATGAGGTACAAAAGTCGCTCCAATTATCACGTCGCAAGGAATGGAAGAACATATCGAAAATCATATTAGAAGTTCCTCTTGAAGAGATGTCTTCAAAGATCCCGTGACTATCATCCATGTTTGTCATGTTGGGACTTGGTGGTTTTGGATATCAAGAGATCAATATCACAGTGAAACAAGTCATTTTAAGAAGGGAGCAAGAGCAATGGTACTGTCAAGACCTGGCTAGAGTGAGTTTGTTGACCAATATCAGTGAAATTGAGGCTACAGTGTCCCGATCTAAGGTTGATCATCCTTGAAAGCTAAAGGAGCTGAAGCATAAAATCAAGGAGAAAGTTGTTCAGTAGATGCACCTTTAGAAATAGTTAGATGTAGTAACTGGGGAACTTGGCCAGCTTAATAGTTCATTGGTAGGAGTCCAAACGAATGGTATGAAATCCATTAAAGATGGAAAGAAAGAACTCCATCAAGCTGAAAAGAGTGAAGCTGGTCAAATAAATGAACTTCATGTAGCTGCTGATGAAGCTCAGGATGATGTAAATGAAATGAAGAGTTATGTTCAAAGCCTCTTTTAATTCCTGACAAAGAGAAGAGACTCTAGCTTATGGATGTCCTTCTAACTCTTAAGAATCAATGAAAAGCACTTTCATCTTCAATCATTTTTGGATGCATTCTTTTACTACCTGCTTTAAATAATTTTACCTAAGCCAATTGTCCTAGTAACCATAGTTTGATTTTTTCTATGATTATAAAAATAACCCTACAAAATTTGAATCTCTTTATTTCTCAATATTACTTAAATCATACAAAATGTATGTTTAGTGAGTTGAGACTTGACTTTTGTTCAGAGTTCCCTTGTCTTTTGTGGTCATTTTAAATTAATTCATGTTGGACATAAAAAGGCTAATGTTTATGGTCAAATAGCTTGGACCGAATGGATTAAAATTGACTCAATTCCATGATATTTTATTTGAAAACATATTACCACATTCATGTATGGAGGGGAAAATTTTAAATTGTGACTTAAGAAATTTTGAATCTGAGGGATGACATGGTAAAAGGGCTAAAAGGCATTAGAGAAAGTATTTCCTAAGAATGAAGTTACTGTTATTTGACAAACCCGTTAGGGGGTTGAATTATCCAGGGCCACTTAAGGGAATTGGCTGAATAGTCAAATAATAACATCTTTTGGCTGGCAGGTCCATTATGTAGACTACTTATGCAATGCCACCTAGGGGCACGTGTTGCATAGTCAGGAAAAAGAACTCTCAGAATTTTTTTTCTATTGCAAAAACCTAGTGGAAGTTTATGAAGATTCAAATTTTCCAAAGCACAAAGTCCGATGTATGGAGAGAGATACTTGAATATGGATAGGATATTCCCAATTAAGATTTTCAAAGAATTGGTTGAATGTCACTCCTACAATGGTCTTACCCAAGCACAGGGAAAAGAAATATAAACCATAGACTTGAATACTTTCAGATCATGAAAATGAGTATGGGACAAATATGTTGAGGATGGCTATTTTTGTGGATCCTTACATATCGTTGTTAAGACCAATAAGTACAAAAGAGGTTTCCCCTGAAGAATGAAGTTACCACTATTTGAAAAACCCATTAATGGGTCTAAATAATGCAGGTCCATCTAATGGAATTGGCTTTATAGTCAAATAATAGCATCCTTTGGCGGACAAGTTTGTTATGTAGACTATTTATGCAAGGCCGCCTAAGGGAATGTGCCGCATGGTCAGGCAAATGAATACCCGGGTATCAGAAATTTTTTGACCAGAAGTCAAGATAAAGGTTATGGAGATCATGAAGTATCTAAGGTTAGGAGCATAACACATGAAAATGAGTATTGTCCAATGCATGAAGGAGATACATAGACTAATGCTGACTATAATCATGTTGTGGTCGGGTCTTGAATTGAGATGTTGGAATTCACTACGTATCTCATTAGAATTAGAATCAATCCATATGTAGTTCTTGAAATATTGAATAACGTCATGTGGGATGAGAGCATATGTGATCTTATTTTAGGGTCATAGATCTCGGACCATAATGAGGGAGAAACCATGTGTGTTTGTTATAATCCTGATGTGAATAAAGACCAGAGTTTTCCTACAATATTCATGTGCTCATTGGGAAACTTTTCAGCCATGGGACTGAATGTGAAATTTGGGGTTAGGCTCAAAATACTTGGTGTTGGGTTAGGGGGATGCTCGAATGTTTCTACATATCCCATAAGGATGGGAATCAAGCCGCACGTAGTTCTTGAAATAACCTATATACAAATTTGGTTCGTACATGTGAAGGGTGAAAGGGGACTTTAGTGCAATGATGGTTGGACCCAAGATTAAAGATTTGAGAATTTCCATGTATGCATGTAGTCTTTGGAGTATTACATGATTGGAGATCAATTTCAATAATGATTCCCTCTCAGGTGAGGGTGTCAGAGAATGTGGTAGTTTACTGTCATACAGGAAAAAAGTGAAAAAAGGTTAAGTTCATATGCATGGACCGGTGCTGCACAGTTTAGCATCATGTATCTTGGTTGTATTTCAATGCAATTTAATGTATTGCAGCGAGGAAAATTGGGGGAATTTATAGATTAATGTCATATAGCGAGGACGATGGTGAACCAATGTGAAGATATTGGTTTTTTGGGGAGGCTTCATGGATCAACATCATGTGAGATGGAGGTGAATCGACGTGAAGATATTGGTTTTGGGCTTGAACCTCGTGAGTTTTCCTACGTACCTAGCCTAGAAGGCAAGGATCAAAGTCCGCGTAGTTCAATGAAGAATGAATTGGTGATCATGTTGTACTTGAGGGAACCCAAAGATGATATTGGGACTTACACGTGGTTAGCGGACAAGGGAAGGTGTTATGGTTAAAGCTTACTCTAAGCTCACGTGAGACATGCTCGGTGCGAGAAACAAGAGGAAACAACTACTCTAACGATGCACATTCTAATATCATGTAGGACATATTAAGGGAAATTTTCACTGTTTAAATGTCATGTAGGATGAACATTTATAGTTCGACGTCATGTAGGACGTAAAGGGGGGACACAGTTTAACGTCATGTTGGACGATAGAGGGGACTATGCAGTTTAATGTCATTCTGTAAGGACAAAAGAGTGGTTGTATAGTTTAATGTCATAAAGCAAGGATGATATGGTTTAATTCCATGTTGGATGATACAGTTTAATGTCATGTTGGATGAACAGGGGGTTCATGGTAGTTTAACATCTTTCAGCTCATACAAAAGTACAGTTTAACATCATGCGGGATGAAGGGGACACATAGTTTAACGTCATTCAGGATGAAGTGACATTTATGACACAAAATACTTCTTCAATAATCTTTCATTGGTTGGAGTTGTAATGAGTTCTCCATCCATTGAGATTAAATAATAAGCTCCATTGGAGTAGACCTTATGTATTGAATAAGGTCCTTCCCACTTAGGCTCACGATTTTGAGGTTTCTCTCTTGGTATCATTGGAGTTATAAGGACCAATACCAATTCTCCTTGAATGAATGAACGAAGACGAAACTTTTTGTTGAAAGCTCGTGCTATTCGATTCTGATAGACTTCCATGTGCTGCAAGGTGCACAATATTTTTTCATCTAATCATTCCAATTCATCCAATCACTTTTGAGATTTTTTATCTGTAGATGATTGATCACAAATGGCTACTCTGAGCGAATGTAATTCAACCTCAATGGACACAACTGCTTCTATTCTATATACCAATGAGTATATAGTTGACCGCATAGCAGTGCGGGTGGTATTCTGATAATCCCATAAAGCATGAAAAAGTTTATTAGGCTATGATTTCATATCTTTATCCATCATCTTTTGCAGTATGTTTGAAAGAGTCTTATTGGAGGCTTCTATTTGGCCATTTTCCACTACATAATACTGAGATGAATGGTTGGATTTTATGTTGTATTCTTGATACAACTTTCTCACCTCGGATGAATAGAAGTTGGTCCCATTATTCTTTAACATAGTATGAGGGGCACTAAAATGGGTAATGATGTTAGACTTGACGAAGCTAACAATGCCTTTCTAACTAACTTTTTTGAGAAGTATTGCCTATTCCCATTTGAAAAAGAAGTCAATAGCATTAAGAATATACTTAAACTGCTTGGATGTAGCTAGAGGATAAGGTCCTGCTACATCTATTCCCCATATAGAAAATGGCCATGAGTATTTAGCTATATGAAGCAACTCTGGGGGTTGATGAATGAAATTGGCATATACTTGGAAAGAATGACACATTTTAGTGAAATCAGCACAATCTTGTATCACTGAAGGCCAAAATAATCCAAGCCTTCAAATTTGATCATAAATCCTATGTCCAGACTGATGGAACCACAAGATCATGCATGTACTTCATTCATGACAACCATTTTCTCTTCACCAACAATACATCTGAAGAGAATTCCATCAAAACCCCTCTTGTCGAGCATTTTTTGGTGATCTTTGCTATCATAAAGAGTAACATTAACCACATGTCGCTGGACATGTTAATTCCCAGCTCTATCAGGTGGGAGTGTTCCATTTTGAAGGTATTCCCTGATAGGTGTCATCCATCCTGTAGTATGACCATATGGTTCAGAAATGGGACTAATTTCATTGATTTCATCTTTTATGATTTGAAGAAAAGGTGAAACTACATGACAGTGGGCAATACTGATGATTGTTTCATCCCAATTTGGATCTTACAGGGTTTTGGCTACATTATCCAGTGCATCAGCTTAGGCATTTTACGATCACAGGACATAAGAAAATGAAAGTTCTGATGGAAATTACACCATTAACTCTCTGACATAATCATTTAAAGGAATTAATTCTTCCTTTCTAATGGCATAATCCCCATTGACTTTCTTGATTACCAAATCTGAATCACCTTTTACTTTCAAGTGATTCACCTGTGCCTGAAGCGCCAATTCCAAGCCTGCGATGAGAGCTTGATATTCTGCTTCATTGCTTGTACCACCTTTCAACAATAAAAAGGAATAGGTTAGAAATTCCTTTTCTGGGAGAATAAGAATGATTTCTAACCCAACATTGTTGAATTTAGGATCTTTCATTTTATTCCCTATTGGATTTCTAGAATCACCATCAATGCACATTTCCAACATTTGAGGATTATCTTGAATAGGGAAGAATTCCTCATCAGGAAGATTAATATCTAAAGATGTATCTTCTACGGAAGGGTGTTTAGCAAGAAAATTAGATAGAGATTGGACCTTTATTGCCTTTTGAGACACATACTAGATATCAAACTGCTGCAAAATAACTTCCCACCTTGTCAGACATCCTGTATGCATTGGAAGACTAAAGATAAATTTGAGCGGGCTATTGCAAGATACAAATTGGACCTCATGATGTTGTAGGTAATGTCTCAATTTCTGAACTACGAAGATTAATGCTATTCAACACTATTCAATACTCGAATATCGAGTTTCTTCCTCAAGCATAGTCCTACTGAGATAGTAAAGGTTGTTTTCATCCCCAGTATCATTCTTTTGGGCAAGGAAGGCACCTAATGATCGCTCTAAAGCTGTCACATAGGGGATATGTAGTCTTCCTTCAATAGGAGGCATTTATACCAGTGGACTGAAGAGATATTTCTTTAGAATATTAAATGCTTCTTGAAATTCTTCAGTCCATTGGTATGTGACTCCCTTCTTCATTATTTTGGTGAAGGCTAAACATTTTCCTGCCAGATTGGTGTTGAAACACCGAATATAGGCCATGTTTCCTAGTATTCCTCTTAATACATTCAAATTTTGAGGAGGTGACATACCAAGGATTGACTTTGTCTTCTTGAGACTAACTTCGATACCACGATGGTGTATAACAAAGCTGGGAAAAGTTTCATGAGGTTACCCCGAAAGCACATTTCAAGGGGTTCATCTTCAAATTGTATTCTCGATGTTTGTGGAATATGATTTCCAGATTAGCCAAGTGATCATAACATTGTCTAGATTTAACCACAAAATCATCTTCATAACATTCAACAAATTTCCCTAAAACGGGTTTGAAGATATAGTTCATGGCACGTTCATACATTGCACCTACATTTTTCAGGCAAAAGGGATTTACTTGATAGCATAACACACCTTGAGGGGCATGGAATGCTGTAGACCCATCATCTTATGGGGCCATAAATATTTGATTGTACCCAGAATAACCATCCATGAAGGAAAGATCTTCTTAGACATCTATTGCATCAATTAAGAGTTCTCTGATCGGAACTGCAAAATCATCCTTGGGACAATGCCGATTAAGATCTTGGAATTCCATGCAGACTCTAATTTTTCCAATCTTATTTTTCACAGGGACGATATTAGCCAGCCATTTGGGATATTTAACTTCTCTAATGAAGTTATATTTGATAAGATTATCCACTTCAGCTTCAATTTTGGATGCATAAGTTGGGTGTGTTCTTCTTGCGGCTTGTTTGAATCCTCAATGTTCTTTTGGAAAACCCAAATGATGAGTAGAAACATCAGGATTAAGCCCTTTCATTTCTACATAGTTCCATGAAAATATATATCGATATTTCTTTAAAAATGAAATATAAATTTCTTGGTCTTCAAGAGTCATGGCTACACTAATTAAAGTGGGGCGTGGATCTTCTATTGTACCTAGATTTATTTTTATGAGTTCTACCACAGTGGTAGATATACCTTCTTCAAATGCTGCCAGAGCATCTCTGAAATCTTCCTCTTCTTCTTTAATATGTGTTAATTATTTTGTTTCTACTTTCATAGTAGATGATGAAGTAGAACATTCATGATCAATGGAGAAGATAAAACAAGACCATCTTGAAAAGGAGGCTTCCATTTATGACCCTATTAATGATGAAGGGTCTTACATTGGTAATAAAGAGGAGATGATGGATTTAGAATCGACAACATTGTTCATATCTGGAATTTCTATAAATTACACTAGCATGGTTGATTAAGTATATAATTGCTAGATTTCACCAGATGAAATGAAGACATCTCCATTGGAGATTTCATCATTGCTTAGTGAATCACCAATTTCTCCCATTCTTTCTAGTTTGGTTGTCGTAATTGACATTATGGAAGTTTCTATAAGAGTATTTTGATTTGGGTATATCCTATAAATTTGATTGATAGGAGACACATAATCCGTACTCACATGTATGAATGGGTTTACTGGAGTATTTTACAAACCATATGGAGCATTAACTTTGGCAACCTCCTTTGTCGTAGAAACCTCCTTTCCCTCCATGTGATAGAATTTTTCCTCAATCTAGTGAGATTCACATGTTTTGAATGGGTCTTTTCACCAGACAATGTCCCAATTTGACCATTGAACCAATATTTGATACAATGATGGTATGATGAATGTATTGCCGCATGTTGATTTAGCCAAGGTCATCCAAGAAAAATGTTGATGGTTGTTCCATGACAAACAACCATGAAATCTGAATTAGAAACAAGGTCTCAAACTGAGTTCTGAGTGTAATCTCACCAATATAATCATTTTCATTTTTATCATATCCTTGCAAAATCAATGTAGAAGGAGATAAATCAGATTCAGTGAGGCCCAATCGACGAAGTGTGTGAATAGGGATGCGGATGACTCATGAGCCATTATCAATGAATGCTCGTCGGATGACTACATCATTGACCTTTCCAAATAAATACAATGTTCTGATATATCCATGTACTACATCATCTTCATCTATAATAGATATCATTGCATGGCATTCTTCATTATCATTCTCTATATAGTAAACCTAAACTGCCGCAATTTAAATTTCGAAATCATGAGGACTTGATAAAGCCTCAATAACTGCCTTCTGAATATCTTTTGATAGATTCAAGGCATCCAAAATTGATAACTTGGCTGGTACATGGGACAAATGTTTCAAGTCATCATACTTTTGATCCAACGGTATGCGTTTCTCAATAGGAAACTGTGGTTTTGCATGTGCCTTAGAAGTTGATTCTTTGGAAGTAGAAGCATCTTGTATCGGGATAGGAGTTGGAAATACTTATGTATTTGGTAGATTAGACCAACTTGGTATATTTATTTGCTGAGAGGAAGAATGTGTTACCTATAATTGGTATTCCAAAATAACTACATCAGTACTGAATCTACCATGGGTGGAAGAACATCCGTGTTCCCGTTCAACCCACTGAACAACTTTGTCACGCGTTTCTTCCACATATACAGTTCTAGCAGGGGTAGGATTCAAATAGTGGATTCTAGAATATCCACACCTCCCCCTATATCCTAGAACTCTGTCTCTTCCTCTAATTTCTCTTTGTGATACAGGGATCTCAGACTCATCATGATTGAAACTATAATTGGCATAAGGATCTGTTAAATGAATCATGTTAACAGAACCGAAGATCAACTCTTCATTTGATGAAGACTCTGCCTGATTATCCAGTTTAGGTTGTGCAATTTTGTGGGTCGGTGCACGTGCTTTTGAATAAGATGGAATAAAATCTACCAGAGTCAAAGATAATTTAGGCTTTGACACGAACTCGTCTTCTTTTAACTGTTCTTCTTTCTTCGAATTACGCTGCTTCTTTGAAGATTTTCCTTCTAATGAAAGGGGATGTGTTGTGGCATTCATGGCAGAAGACACAATTGGTTGATTCAATTGTGTTTATAAAATGGCATGATTTCGGTTGATCATTTTCATGACCATCCAATCACCATATTTCTGTGCATTTTTACTTTTGACTTCATGCCACTCACATTCTTCCTCTGGATCAGTAGCAATAACACATGTTACCTGGGTTGAATAACCTTTCAATTTTACTTGTACAGAGTCCACCATATTTTTTAGGAGGTCTTTGAAGACCAACCACTCTTTAATGGGATGCCCCTACATCTGATGAAATGGGAAATAGTTAGGGGGTCTTTATATCCTTCCTTGTTTGGCCTTTTGGGCCTTGGCAACTTAACCAGATTTTTTACGAGAGTCGAGATGAAGAATCTAGGAACATGTTCATTCCAGAAAGAATATACATTGTTCTTAAAATCCTCAAATTGTCTCTAGATTTTATCTCTTTGATAATCTTGACGAGGTGGCCTTTTTTGTTGATGATCAAGAGGTGGAGTCCTTCAATACGATGAAGGTTCTGAGGTGGAAGCAGGTACATTTGCTTGTTTAAGTGTAATTGTAGCAGTCTCTGATTTCCCCATTCTCCTTCCTGTAACTGATGGAATTACACGAGTTTTAGCATTAGTCTATATAAAAAAATATTCTATCTGTTGAGCAATTGAATTAAGGTCTCGAAACCCTCCTGTTTATTTCACATGGATCAACAGTGTGCGTAATTCATCATGTAGATTTGCCACATAGATCAGAAGAAACTCTTCTTGAGGGAGTGGTAAATTTAAGGAATATGTTAATCCCTTTCAGTGAGGAATGAAATCTGAATCTCTTTCATTTTCAATTTTTTTACAATTGTTAAGATCAATAACTATCATCTTTGTCAATGTTGAACTAAATTAAATAAGGAACCTTTGAAAGAAATCTTCCCACCCAGTAATTGACCAAGATTGAAAACTTGTATACCAGACAAAAGTAGTTCCTTGTAATAAATATACAAAACACCTGAGCTTAACTTCTTATTGTTGTTGAGGAGTTCCCATCATCAGATCACAATGAGAAACAAAATGTGTTAAGTGTTCTTATGGGTCTCCCGAACCATTAAAAATTGGGAATGTGGTATTCACAATAATTTATGGGGGAGGAATTACATCAACCCATTCAGGGTAAGCTTTCTTTTCTAGTTGAACATGTTCACATTTTCCCTCCATAGATTCCAACCGAGATGTTAATGACTCATTGGTAGTTAATAATTTTTGAGAAACATCTTGTTGAGCTTGGACCTGAGCAGGTGAAATAACTGGAGTTTTGGCAGGTGTGGAAACCGGTACTACCACTGATGGTAGTATTTCTGGTTTCTGTTATGTATGACCCATAGGATTAGACCTGTGAGGTTTTACTTTTAAAGGAGGATATTCTTGATCCATCCTAGTAGCTGCAACAAATTCCCTTGATTTCTTAATTCTAGCATGCTTAGGAGGAATACTAACATGAAGTAGTTCTGCATTTAACCTCCTTAAATCCTTCATTTCTTCTTCCTGTTGTGCAAGTCTCTCTTTAAGTGAAATATATTGACCTTATCTAGTGGAAAAGTGAGATGTAGTATAAATTTTCCCTATCCCCTTGTTGGATGCCTTTCGAAGAGGGAGAATTTTTTTATTTGAAGGCATACCCAGATTCTGGGTAAGCCTTTGATTTCAAGTATGCACACCTTCTTCATTTTTCTCGATGTGTGCCACCTCTTGAATAGAAACTTCTTCATCTGATTATCCTAATTGAACATCCTGTTCTGGGGGATCAGTGACAATGACATTAAACAAATTTATAGATGCATAAGGCACTGCATCCCTTTTGTCGGCATTTCTGTGATATTGTCTTCTTCCATGTCCTTGATGAGACATTTCCTTTTGTTTGGATGTCCCCTCAAGAACTTCTTGATGAACTGTAATTTGGAGGGAATCTCCTGATAATTTGGCATTGCGTTCCTCTTGAGGCTTCTTTCCTAATCAAGATACAACTGACTCCCGGTGAGGAAAAGATTAAGAATTTTAAAAAGTCCCCAGTTCGGTGGACTGGGGTTGTTCTTGTTTTTTTCTCAACTCCTCGAATACTATCTGTTGATCCTAAGGGTTGGATTAAAAGAGTCCCCAACCTGGAAAGCTGAGATGGCTCCTGAGCAGATACATATGGGAATTTCCTAAAATATCTCCTGATTTTTCGAATTTTAGTTTGGAAATTGACTGGATGCATCATCCAACATCCACTTAAATCACCTGTCTAAGATGATTGCTGAATTATTTCTGACACTTCTATCACCTGATTATGCGCATGATCTAAACAAGAATCTGGATCGATATTCTCATTTTCCAGATTCAAGAGTAATTCAACAACTTGTTCTTTATATTCCTGACCTTGGGAAGAACTAGTTGAGGCATGTTCTTGAGAAATCATATTATTACACATAAAACTAGTTGGATGTGGCCAGCCATGGGCAATAATATTGCATGAGACAACTTTTGGAGGGCTTTTTTGATCGGAGAGCACAGTGAAATGTAGTGTTCTATGATCACCCCATCCCATGATATAAATACCATATGTGACCTTGGTAATTAACTAGCGCAACCTTTTTAATGTTCCAAGGCCTGAACGCTGAAGGGATCTTTGTTGCTTTTCTACCTTTGGATATCAGGAAACTGAGAGAGATTCCAAGTCAATTTGGCATTGCAACCCTTCTTTTATCTTGACATGATTTTCATATTCATCATAAGATAATATTTTCTTTTTAAATTGACAAAGAGTATTCTATATGTTTAGACGAATATCATGAATACAATCTGCTGTCAACATTTTTGGAATATCATACTGAGATTCAGCCAAACGGAAAAAAGAGACTATTACTTCACCTTTTTCCAGTTATTTTCTCATATTCAGCACTGCTTCTTTTTCATTTGATGGATATTCTTCTACCTGATTAGACCAATGCTGGTGATTCTTTGTTGCTTCATCAGATTCAACAAGATTTGTCAAGATTTCAATTGTCAAATTAGAATATGAATGACCCAGGGGTGGTTTGGAGAATGACCTACACCCTGGGCTATCTTCTGATTGAGAATTTATTTCACCTTCTAGCGGTAAGGCATCAGACATGAATGAAATTGCATTTTAAAGTGCCTCGAGATAAGAGGGATTTCCCATTACTGCATTGTCCATTGAAGAATTTTCCAGGAAATGGAAATTACTACAGTGGAGAGGAATTTCGTAGCGAAATTCATTATCATGGGGAGGACCACCATGGTGGGTTACAACAAAAGATGAAACATTTTTCTCGTTTGTCTTCTAGCTACATAGATGGTTATCATAGATCTCATCTGAAGATGAAACTTAGAGATCGACTGAATTATCATGAAGAAATCCTTCATGAGGAAGAGTCTATTGAAGACCATCAAGATTAATGTAACCACTATTGGGAAACGAGAGAGTTAAATCTTGAGTTGCAATAGATAATTTTTTGAAGGCTTCATGAACTCCAGCATTGAGCAAGGCCTCATTATAGACTGGCTCTTGGTTTCTTGACTGTGCTGGATGGGTCATTTTCTTAGATGCCTTTTTACTGACTTTAGAAAACTCTTGTTGATGAAAGTGGTTATTATGGGCAGGTGTATGTGCCTTTTCAGGAGAAATGGTCAGGTTAGGCCGATTATCCCCATTCAAATTAGGTGTATGTGCCCGACTTGATTGTCCGTTTGATATGGGGAAGTATGCCCCATGACCCTACTAGTCTGGACTAGAGGTGTGTATCTGCTCTGGAGTGACACGTTTATGAGTCAGTCTAATGATAGGGATATATTTATGATTATTTCCCTGTGATGTTGTTGAATCTATTATAATATTCTGACAGGTATCCAGAATATGGTCAGAGAATTGCTTCAGCTCTTTCACCATTGTCAGAATGTGCTTGGTGACTTCAGCTACCGGAATGGGAATATAAGTCCATTCCATGTCTGTAGTATGTGTATAGCCTTCTCCTATCCTCCTTTTCTTGTCAATAAATTCTGACAGAACTTATGCTTAGGGTAAAAGAGTTGAGTCTGCTCCAGATTTATCATCTGAGCATTCCGATTGACTTCTCCGAGTGCTACAAAACGAGACTTTTGGCAGGCTTGATTAACATTGGTAGGTGTATGTGCCTGCTAATTTCACTCCATCGAACTTGGTTGACGAAATTCATTCAAAACTAGCAGGCAAGAATGCTGGCAGGATTGATGTGTGTAAATAGGTGTATGTTCTTATTTCACAGTTGTCAACACATTGGGTTGGTAGGATTCCTCAGTTGCTGTCAGACGATCCTGCTGACTGGATAATGATTTATAAATAGGTGTGTGTTCTTGTCTACAGTACTCCACTGGAATTTTCATTCGATAATGGCATGTTGCTACCAGAAGAGTCTGCTGGACATCAGGATTAAGATGGACAGGTGTGTGTACCCGCTCGTCGTTTTCCACCAAGATAAGTTGGTGGACTTGTCTAGAGAAGGCATAGGTTAGAACCTACTCTCTATTGGCCGGTCGTCATCTCTGGTGGTTCTTCTTGCCTGCTGGGGTTCAAGGTACTTGAGTCGAATGCCTAAAGATGACACCCTAATCATGTTGAAGGTGCACTAACGCATGAGTCTTGTGGCGATTGTTGATGGGAGTCCTCAGGAAGGACTATTGTATTCTTTAATAGAGGCACTGAGTGACCTCCTGATCAACCTCCCTATAATATGGGAGGGACTTTTTGTTGTGTTCCGGGGATAACGACCCAAAACGGTTGAAGATGGTGGTTGGAACCGCCTGTTTCTTAACCAATGATTATCACTGTCCTGGTGACTAGGGTGCATTGTTGACTTGGAGGGCCTGTTGAGAGTCCTCCATGGTCAGGGTGGTACCGTGTTGACGGTACTCCGTGATCAATGCATTTGAAACCCATCATTGAAGATGCTGAGTTTGTGACGTCGTCCTTGGAGTGGATGAGAATCCAACAGATGTAGTTTCCAAGGCATTCATAGGGGTGAATTTCAAAGAATCCATTTGGATTTAAAAGAGATCTTGAAAAAAGGGTTCCTATTTGATATAGTAGACACAATCAAGATAATCCTAGGCAGAGCTACATCTTTTGGATGAGCACACATATTATTGATTTCCATGTTGGAAAACATATTTAGTTTAATAGGGGCCTAACAAATAGGTAAAACATCATTTAACTTGGTTAATGATTCATGTCAGGTTCACCATTTTTTGTTTTGCTCTGGAAATGGGGACGACCTCGTTTTTTTAAGTTTCAAACTTTCCAATTTTTTTCTAACGGATTTATTGGTAGATCCGGAAACATGCAATGATTCTATATCCATTTGGACCTACTTTACGAAGGTAGGTGCTCATTAGTTGTGGACTGATGAGGCTTAAGAATTTTCATTGGTCGAGAGGATGGGGGTCAGACTCATCACACCTTTTTTTTGGGGGGGATTATTGTCTACTCCAGGAATCTCTTATAGATTTATGTTATGTTCGTGAATCCTTATTAATTTACCAAGTATGAAAATGGGTTCTTACTTTATATCTTGCAATTATTGATTGATATGTAAGAGATTTAGAGAATATTTTATATGTATTTGAGGTTCATCATAAATAGAGAATTATCTATATGAATTAGTGATTCTTAGTAAATGGTATCCTTCCATACATTATATATAAATCTCTTGGTCATTATGATGACCATACTAATTTTGATGCCACTCAGTGGGGAACTTGAAGTTTATTATCATTCAAAAGGATGGGGATTATTTTAGAGTTGGGATCGTACCCATAGATTGGAAACCTACATATCCTTGTTATAAAAGGAATCATAACCAATGTAGTTCGAGTGAAGAAGGATGAGGTTTATGCATGATTAATGGCCCAAAGGGAGATGTCATAATTAATTTTACACTCTAAGATCACGTGAGTAATGCTCAGTGTGAGAAAAAAGAGGTATTAGTAAAACCTGACGATTGTGCCACAAAAGATGCAATCATAAGAAATGATGTGGGGCTAATGTATGTTTGACCGCCCAAGTTATAAGAGGATCAGGACATAATTCAGGGAAGAATCCCGGAAACAGGGTCCATAAAGGTATATGTTCTTTATCGTGATTTGGATACATAACTTAGGGCTTACTCCTGAGAAGGATTCCCAAATTAGAGGGGAATTATGATTGGGATTCATTGTTGAAAAAGAATCCCAAATCAAATGAAATTATTATTGGGGCTTACTCTTGAAAAGAAGGCCTAGGTTAAGAATACTTTGGACTTGGGGCTTACTCCTAAAGAGGATGCCCTTATTATGTAATTTAGGGCATACTCCTGAGAAGGAAGCCTATGTTATGGGAAATTATGACTGCGGATTACTCCTAAAAAAAGGCCCATGTTAAGGGAATTTATGACTTGGGGCTTACTCCTAAGAAGGATGCCCATATAAAGAAACATAGGGCTTACTCCGATTCCCAAATAAGGGAACATGGGGATTACTCCAAGGGAGGATTCACATATTAAAGGTCTTTTCATCTTTAAAGGATGAGGATGAATGAAGGAAATCTCTAACATTAGTTACATAAAGTTATGTAAATCATGAGGTTTTGAGAGATTTTCAAAAAAATTCTTTTTAGATAAGGAATCCAATAAAGGAATCATGCCATAAATAGTTTTTAGAGGGTTTTGAAGGCTGTTCATGAAGAGAAAAGGTGGATTTGAGCAAAAAAAGAGAATTGGAAGGAGGAACGCAAGTGTTGTTCTAGCACACAAGTCCTGGTCGCGCAAGTATACTTGTGCAACATGAGTTCACTTGGGCGATGAAGAACCTATGAATTAATACATGGGTGCCTTTGAATTGGATCCCTTAGTATCATCGCTAGAGGCTTTCAGATGGGTGGTGTGCATGTTTCCTTGAGAGGGAAAGGTGGCGCGCAAGTATCAACATTTCCCTTAAAGGACTGGATACATAGGCGCGCAAGTATTGATGAATTCTAATACTTAGGCCTTATTCCTCCTCTTTAGAGCTTCCATTCTATGTAAAGAATTACCATAGAAGTGTTTGAAAGACTTTAGAAGAGACTTGGGTGACCAGAGCTGGAATCTGAGTTTTGGATTTTTCATCCCTAAAATGGGGGGCCCAGAGGGGGTATTTATAGGCTATTGAGGACCTTCGGTGAAAAAAATAATAGGGTGCACAAGTAACATGCACAACCCATATGTGGCGTGCAAGTATACTTGCATGACCAGATTGGAACTTGTGCAGCCCTTGCTTAAAGAATTCCTTGTTCATGCCTTTTCCATTTTTTGATGTTTTTCAAAGGATGACTCTCTTTGTGCATATGGTATTCCCTTTTTTAATTCGTTAGATTCTTTGATGGAAAGGAGTGTCAAAAGTCCTACTCTGACCCGTATATAAAAATTTAATATTATATAGTGGATTTCATATACTCATGAATCACTTTCACCTAATCTGACATGATCTACACAAAATCTATCCTAAGAATCATTGATTTTCCAACTTCATTACATCCCAGTTGAGATATGAAATTATTTAAATGAAAAACATGAAAATATCCATACTAATGAATGAGTGATAGGTATTAGTTTAGGGAAACTCTTCCAAAGGTAATTTATTCATTTTTAAAAATCCAAAATCCAAAACACATGCATGCAACATGTCCTATAATGTCTAGATCTTCTGTTCGGTCTGACTATCTATATGAGAATGAAAATCAGTAGAGAGAAAAAATCATGTTGAAGACTCTTGTATGACCTTGAAGTAAAATAAGGATCTTAATTATAGATGATTCTCCTTAAAACCCCATGAAGTAGTAAAATATACTATATATAAATTCTGGAAAAATAATTCACCTTACTCAACTCCATGATCACTATAAAATTAATTATCTGCATCAAGTAATCCATATTCACCCAGATAGCATCATATTCACATGAATCTTGAGAAAAAATATTAATAAAACCCACTAAAACATCCTATGATTTTCACTAAGGAATATCTAATTCATTCATCAAAACATGAGGGACATGATGCTTAACCTACATTTACTGACATTCCAATGACCATAACCTGAACTCACCAACTAATCTCTTTATCTAGGGACATCGAAACTAATCCCTCAAATCTTGATACATCTTAGAAATACTAGGATTAAATACTAATTGTGATCCATAAAACTCACACATCATGTCTTGGAAAACCATATACATAATAAAAATCTTCCCATTAATTAACATTTGATGTTTATCATCTTCTAACCAACAATTATGATCATATTTATTTAAAATATGGTCTCTCTATACCTTCACCTATAAAAATCCCAACTAATACTCTTCCAATTTCTATAATAAGGAAGAAAAAAATATCTTCTAGAATATAAAACCACTAAGAGGGACTTCCTCCATATTGATATGAAATTAAGAAAGCTCCTCCATAATATTTTATATATATTCAATCATTCAAGTAACACCTCCATGACACCCCCTAATCAATTCATCCCCTACCACACATCCTTTCCATAATGTGTATGATATCTAGAATTCATAATACTAAAATAAATTTATCCACCTACAATAAAGCATAATTAAATCATAGTTTGAGACGATATACCCCATGTTATTATGATCCTTGGAAACAAAAAAGTTATATCTGATTAGGTAATGCCCAAATAACATTAAATAATGAACCATTTCCACAATCATGAGATCATAGATAGTGATGTTATTCACAGGGGGATGTAACTACTAAGACCCATAATAGGCCACCACTCTCTACAATATAAGAACACAACCCTGACCAAGAAAAGAATCATTGAAAAAACCCTAAAATATAACTCACACTTATAATAAACATACTATAGGTGCATTGATCAGGTTATCCAATAATAACTCAAACAATTCATGACATTGATCTACCCATATAAATTCCTAATCCTTCCTAGTCAAGGTGGATACAATCTGAGTGAAATCATTCAAAAACATATGATAATATATGGAAAGACCAATGAAACTATAAACCTATATTACATTATTGGGATCCACCCATGAAAAAATGGACTCAATCTTGGAAAGATCAACCCCTACACCTTTTAAAATCACAACATTCCTAAGAAAGTGCACTTCAAAAATCTGGAACATACACTTATAAAACTTATGATAGATATTATTTCATTGAATGGAATATATAACATACCAAAAATGCTCAACATGATACTCCTCTAATATTAAATATATGAGAATTTCATTAATGAACACAACCATACACCGATCCAAGAACTCATGAAAAATATATTTCATTGGTAAAATGAAAATAAATGTAATGAAAATGACACTAAAATGCATTACTATGAGAATAAAGTGTTTATAAAAACATCTAAAGGTATTCATAAAGATTTGTTTTCTAATTAATACTCATTTTTTGATACCTGGACCACATATCAATATTTGAGAACTAACTAAATCCATTCAACTAATTGAAAAAATCATAAATCTTAAATCCTTTAGTGGGGATTAAAAATAATCCATTGTACATGATTAAACTATCGGTAATCAATACCCAACCTCATACTATTATCCACCTTCTTTTCAAATAATTCCAAATGACACCAAGGTGACACATAGGACCAGATGAATCCCTTATCCAATAGATCATCGATCTGAATTTTCAAATCTCACATATCAAAAGGACCCATATAATATGGATACATAGAAATAAACCATTAAATGGTTTAAACCTCTATCCCAAACATGATATCACATCAAGGGGGTGACATCACAAACACTTTAGGAAAACAATTAGAAAAATCTTCCACAACTATTAGAAACATCACTACTTAAAAGTCCATTAACACCAACATCCAATATTCCAGTTGAGAATAATGAGGCTCTAAATTCTTATGAAATATCTATTTTTCACACTAGTAAATGAATACTATACGATCACTTTTCACATTAATGAATACAACCCTCTTATGGAAGAAATTAATTACATCCTTTATTAAATACAATAGATCAATGATATGGATGACATCATATAATTTTATATGTAATTATATGAATGCCTTAATCATATAATATTACCCTATCATTATATCAAAACCCCAAAACACATTAAACAAAGTATACTAACCTCTAACCACTATAGGCAACATAATCAACAATATAAGTCTATCCACCATGATCCCTAAAGCTCAGACCATCAATAACGGAGTATGAAGATCCTAAATCATTCAAGGCATTAGTTAAGGTAAGATATAGAAAAATATGGTTCCTATAATTTTTTCTATTCCACTCAACACATGTAATACTATACAATACATCTATCCTCACCATTATCATTTACCTCACAAATCCTGATGATGAACTCCACCCAAACATGTTAAGCTTAGTGTCCCTAAGCTTGAGAGACATTACATGGTTATCCTCTACTTGCTATGTCTTCTCTCTACAACCCAAAAGATGTTGGAATGTGTTGTTGAGACTAATAAGGCCTAAGAGGGGACTATTATGAATGCTATACCTAAAGTGGTACACAAACTACATGTCTATCGCCATGGGAGACCACATACTAAAACTGAAAATAATAAGAAAACATTTTTTATATCCATTTTTTCACATCAAAATGTAATAAAAATTAAAAATGATAATATAAAAAATATATATTTTTCATTCTGAGTTTCAAATTTGATGTTAAAAATAATTTTTTATCACTTTTATTTAAAAAAGACTTGAAAAATACATTTTCTGGTTTTATAGTGGTTTTTAAAAAATAACATTAAAAAATATAAGAGATTTTAAATTAGTAATTAGAATTTATATTTTATTAATATGTAATAATCAATATTATTTTTGAAAAGGTACCTCAACCAAAAGGTCAAGGTAATTATTCATAAAAGATAAGAAAGCTACAAGAGGAGAAAATGTGGGATCTTATGACAATCAACCTCCTAAAGAGGGAGTAGAGCCGTAGGAAGAGTATTGAACCAGGTAATAGGTTCACTAACTCCCATGTTTGAAAGACCATTTTCAACCATGTTTTCCACCCAATAAACATGTGTGATGAAAAAGTTGAGGCTCAAAAGATTCTTCATGTATTACATCCACTTTTCTGAAAGACTCCATGAGATATGTAGTTCACCATTATTGATGTCCTGCACAGTGGTAGAAGAGTCACTTAACAAATAGATATTAATCTAACCTTTCATTTTAGAAAATGAGACAACGTGAATGATCCCAAGCATATCTTCCTTAAAGGAACTTATCACCCCACCAGAGACATAGAAACACCCCTTAACAGAATCTTCATGGGCCCTAAAGACCGTTCCACACCCTGAAGGCCCTGAGTTTCCTTTAAAAGAACCATATGTATTCTCCGTTATCCAATGAGGGAAATGAGGTATCCAAAACACATCAAGAGTACTCCAATCAAGTCTGAAATTACCATGTACACCCATGTTTTTCAGAACCATAAAATTTTGTATACTATTGTTTCACTCCCCCATACTAGCGTCGCACATATCTCTAATAGCAGTAAAAATCTGCTTCGTGACCAACTTCAAAACCTAGACTTTCGGTAAGTGTAGAGCAGCATTTCGGGGCCAAAAAGAATGAAACGATACAAATGATGATTGAGGAAATTGGAATATAATCGAACATTAGGGAGAATCAATCCTATAGTGGGAGATAATCAGACCATCGACATATCACCACACCAAATCATTGAATTAACCATCTTATAGTGTATCTATATACATTCATATCAATATATATATATATATTATTTATATTATATGTTTAAAATATTTATATGTTGTGTATATATATATATTTAAATATACTTATATTTTATCAATACATTCATATAATGTAATATATATTTACATATAAATATATATAATATTTTATATTAAATATAAATACATTTATAATGTATTGAAATAATGTGTCAAATGATTATACATAATTTATCAATATAAATTTATATAAATTATTATATTTATATAATTTATTTAAATATATTTTTATAATGTATTTATAATATATTTTCATACGTGAACCATTTTAACGTCTTTTTACCCTCCTTCCAGGCACATTTACCCACCTTCTAGGTAGATTTTCAAATTTTCGTAAAACTTAATTTTACCGCTTCTGTGAATTGAATTTCAAAAATCCGGGAGACACGATTGACATCAGTAAGTAAAATGTGGTTCAATAGGATGAAAATATATTTTTTGTAAATATTAACTTTTTAATTTTATTTACCATGGTTAAAAGTGAATAAGGTAATAGAAGGTAAAAATAATATTAAAATTACCCCAAAACATGTCTTAATTCTATTATATAAGTGTATTTCGACCAAAATCAACATTAGAACAAATATAAGATCATTTTAATCCATTTGGGATAGATTATGACATTTATTACATTTTATTTAAAGAAGAGTTAAAAGTGTGAAATTCAATGATTAATTACTAAACCATTTTTAATATAGGGTTACCCATAAGATAAATTCGACTATAAATATTCATTAAAAATATAAAAATATTTCCTACATCATAGTATTTTATTTATAATTTTTAGATATTAAATAATTAAATTTATTTATGACACAATGATTATGTAGTAATTACCTTATTAATGAAATATTAAAATAATTAAAATAATAAATATCCAAATAAATGTGAATGGAGACTTTTGATTCATTCTGATAATTTTATAGGTTAATATGATATTTTATTATTGATTTAATGTATTTTTTTCTAAGTAATCATGATTTGTTTACTTTCACAAAAAACAAAATACTAAATAGTGTCAAAATTGATGTAAATGAGTTTTTAAAACAAATACTATATTATTAAATGATATAATATTCCACAAAATATAAGGTTCAGCCCAAGGACTTATATAAAGATATATATGTCATTAATGAACCACTTTAGTATCTCTTGTCATTTTATATTAATTATATTAACCATATAATATAAAAATACAAGGAGACATGGTAAATGTTAAACTATTTTACCAAGAGTAAAATCAAAATGATATGGAAAATATGGTGACCTAAACTTGCCTAAAACATATTGGTTGAGAATATTATGACCCATCCACACCCTATCTTAGAAATAAATCAATTTGGTGCCATTATAAACAGAAAATTGTTTTATAATAAAATAATATTTCAAGCTTTTCTTAAAGTGACCCCCACCTATCTTATAAAATGGTACATTCCCTTCTCTTAATTTCACACCTCTCAATTCATTTGGATCGGCCAAAACCTGCTCAAATATCCTCCCAACTACATTCACTTAATCCTAGAGTCCATACTTTTATCAGAAATGCATCCTATGGAGCCCTTTTCATCAAATCAAAAGGAAGATCCCAAAGAAGATGTAATAATTTCCCCACCTCTTTCAAAGTTCTTTTCTTATTCCAGTTCTTATTGTTTTTTTTTCATAAGAAAATAATAACTCCAATACCTTCTACATAATGTGATGTTATTTTGAATATGGTACAAACATATTCATTATTCTATCCATCTTATGAATGAAAAAGTCACCATAAGTGTGTGCGTACAGCTTACCGTCTCCACATTGTGCTGTAGTTTGTTATTCAACAATTCATTTTTTGGATGGGTATAATAATTAGTATAATCAATGTAAATAATAAATATAACATGTTAATGATGTTGTATATATAATGAACCATCAAATTTCATACGATTTCACCTTCCATAGAATGATACAACATCTCGGGCGTACATACGGCTTACCGTCTCCACGAAGCGATAAGATTCATTTCCCCATTCACCATTCAATGATGATTATAAATATATATATTATTAATACGTATATACTATATTAAATAATAATTCTACTAGAAATATATATATATATATATATATTTACATATATCTCATTCACTTACTCATGTTCAATACGTTATGAAAACAGAACACTTCTGCAAATTCGTGCTATAACCACAGTTTTAAATTGTGTCTATAGGTCCTCAAACCATGGCTATAGGTAATTGCCAGGGTTTTAGAAACCATGGATATGTTTGGAGTGGCTATAGGTCTAAACTTATAGCCACAGTTTGGAATCTTGGCTATAGGTCTAGAGCCACGGTTCAAATAGTGGAAATAGATATACAGCCACAGTTTAAACAGTTGTAATATCACAATATCCATATTTTAGAACTCTGTCTATACTAGAGGAGGGACACAATTTATTACCACGGTTAGAAATCATGGCTATAGTGTCTGAAAAACCATAAAAAATATCCCCCCACCCCCTACACACACCCCCCCCCTCCAGTAGCCCACCCCCTTCTAACCCCTCCCTCCTGGACACTAGACACCCCCACCCTACATAATCCCCACTCCCCGGGATAGCCCCCTACCCCCGGGATATCCCCCCTTACAATGCCTACCTCCTGGACCAACCCTGGACACCCCCCCCCCGGACAGACCCTAGACACCCCCGGACAGACCGTGGACCCCCCCCCCACCCATGAACATACCCTGGACACCCCCCAGACCCTAGACAGATCCCCCTAGATAGCGTAGACCTCCACTCTCCTGCACAACCACCCCCACCCTCCTGGACAGACCCTAGAACCCCCCTAGACCCAAGACACCCCCCAGACCCTGGACAGACCCCCTTGGATAGCCCAGACCTCCACTGCCCTTGGCAGCCACCCCCCACCCTCCTGGACAGACCCTGGAACCCCCCCCCCCCCGAACCTGGACACCCCCCCTGACTGTTTCCCCTCCCCCCTTCCCCTGGCATCCCCCACTTTCACCCCCTTCCAGTCCCCTCCAAATTAAATTATACACTAAATCTACTTACATAATAAGAATTAAACAAATCCAAATATAAAAAAACACATAACTACACTTAGATGAGTCTCCCTATAAGAAAAAATATCAAATAAGTCTATAACCAGCTCAAAAGTACCTACAACACAAGGTAGAACATAGTACTGATCATCCCTTAAGATTATGGTAAAACAAAACATATTAGAATATTCCAAAATAATGTCAATCAATAAACAAAAATAGTGCATCCCCCTCCCTGCTGGACCCCCCATGGACAACAGCCCCCCCTGCTGGACCCCCTGGACAGCAGCCCCCCCCCCCCCCCCCACTGGACCCCCTGGTAAGCATCCCCCCTTGTTGAACCCCCCTGGACAGAACACCCCCTGTTGGACCCACTAAACAACTTCCCCCCTACTGGACCCCCTGAACAACTTCCCTCCTACTGGACCCCCTGGACAGTATCCCCCCTACACATCCCTTGCACACAACTTACCACCCCCCCTTTTATCCCTGGATAGTATCCCCCCCCCCACATCCCTTGCAACCCTTACACACACACCCTTTCACCCCCTTGCAACCCCATGCTAGACCCCCCCTTACACACCCCCTTGCACCCCCCCCCCCCCCCTTGATGTGGCTAGTTATATGGAGGTGTATAGTTGTGTGTTGTGGTTCTTCCTAGTTTCAGGTTGGGTGGGGAGGGGCTACTCAGGTGGAGGGGTGTATGTTCGTAGGGAGTGGTGTACAGGTTACTATGGATGCTTTTTAAGGTTGAGGCTGGGAGATGCAGGGTTTATCCAATAGATACTTACATAGATTCTCATAGTGGGGTTATAGGTTTCTTGTGGAGGATTTAGGAGGTGGGGTTGTGAGTTTCATGTTGCTTTTTGGAATTATAGGACCTTTGAAGATGGGTTTCTGTAGGGGTGTTACTGTTTGGATTTTTCTACATGGTGTACTACATGATACACTTACATGGTGCATGATGTTGGTTGGTTTTTGATTTCTACTATGGTTGGCAGCATGTAATGGGTGCATAGGGGTTGGATTTATGGTGTTTCTTCATTATTTAGGATTACAATTATAGGATTCTTGTTCTCTAGATTGTCTAGTGCGGTGGATATAGTTTGGGGTGGGTCTTCAGGTGGTGGTTTGGACTAATTTCATTTAGCTAGTGCTTGGTTTCCCCATCTTTTGTATTTTTGTTTTTTATGGTGAAGGGTTTTCTATGGTGGATGTTCTAAAGTTCCTTTGAGATGCTGGATGCTGCAGGTTGGGAGGCATGTTTTTGGTAGATTGTGGTTCTCTTTCTAGGGTGGGTGCATGTTGAATACTTAGTGGGTCTAGAGGTGTTGGATTTAGGGTGGGTATTAGCTCACATTTGGATTAGGGACTACTTGGGAATTCTTGATGTTGTATGATGGGTTAGGCATGGGTGATGCGGGGCACTTCGGATGAATGGTACTAGTTGACTATTGGTTTTTTAGACTTTCATATAATGAGGTGGTCCATTTTGATGAAAGGTGTTCAGATGGTGATGGATGGGGCCAGATGGTGGTTTGGGGATGATTTGGTTTCTCGCTAATATTTTGGGTGTTGTGACTACTATAGGTACTTATTGTGGTTGCATCTGGTGTGGTTTATAGTTCTTGTACAAGTAGGTGTTGGTGTAGTGGACATTAGTTGGCATGGTTGTCTAGAGGTATTTCACTCTAGGCTTTGTTTGGATAGGGATGTTGGTCTGGTAGATTGATGTTGGATGTAGGGCTGGGGGTTCAGTGGTTCTATTTCGTTGGATAATGCTAGACTATTGGATGGGTGATGGATTTTGGCAACTTGTGTGTGGGTGGGTGGGTGGGTGTGTGTGTATGGGTGGGTGGTTGTGGGTGATTTCATGCATTTGTGTGTGTTGTTGGTTTCTATCATTTTTTGAATACTTCTTTTTGGGGTTTTATATTTCTCCTTCTGTCACCTTGTTTCCTTGGTTATACTTCCCCAAGGAGTGCTTGTTGGTTTTGTGCTTGGGAGCTTCTGTGATTCCATCTGCTGGTTTGTTTGTGGTGCATATGCTGGGATCTTATGCTATTTGGTGGGTTTCTAGTATGCTATTGATATGATACAATATATATATGGGGTATTCATTATATGAAATGTTGAAACAGAAGTGATGTAAGTTGTAAAAATTGAAATTAAAAGAAGTGAAAAGGAAATAAAAGGGGAAGGGGATAATCAATTAGGACCCCAAAGATACTTTCTCCTTAAACCCCTAATTATAATGCCCCAAAAAGGTTGATTACTCTTTAATAATGCTTACATGAATTCACCTAAGAACCCAAGAAAAACAAACATAATAATTTTAGAAAATCTCAAAATTCGTAATTAACTTAAATGGGGACAAAGAGGTGGCTATTTGTAACCAAATGAGAGGGATACATGTCAAAATACATGGCCAAAAAATATCAATACGCTAACCCATGATTGTGAATTTCTTTACACATGTCCATGGATTAAAGGGACAATATATCCATCGAGAAGAATTTTTGACATCATAGTAAAAACATTGGAGATTCCCACCATGACATTGGAGGTCAGGGGCTGGTGAGGGTTAAAACTGGTTGTTGGGGCTATTTTATAGGTGGAAGAGGGCTAGCATGAGTGTTGTGCATGAGGATAGGTGGTGGTGGCTAGTGTGAGCTAGATTGTAGTTTTCTGGGGTGCTGGTGTGGGCTCGAATGCAGGTGGAAGGGGGCTAGAATGCTGGCAGAAGGGGGCTGGTTGCAGGTGTTGGGGGGATGGTGCGGACTGATTTGAATGTGGTAGGGGGCTATTGTGGGATGGAATTCTGGTGGGAATGGGATGAAATGAAGGTGGAAGGGGTCTTGTGTGGGATGTATGTGGCTTGAGTAGGGCCAAATCACGGGATTACCGCGGCGTGACCATGGTGTGTTGGCCCAGTCCAGTGATATATGTGGGGCTGCATCTTCCAGCCATGAGCAAAGGGAGCGGGAGGAGGCGGGGAACATTTCGGCCATCACCACGTCGGCAGAAATTGTGATTATTCAGTCTCAACATTGAACACAAGAATCATTGAATACTATCATTGTGAACTGCCACAGGGTGTTCTCCTGGATCAGGGCCAAATCACGGCATTACCGCGGCGTGACTACGGCATGTTGGCCCGGCCTAGCAACATCTACAGTGAAGCATCTTCCGGCTAGGAGAAAAGGGAGTGGGAGGAGGCAGGTAAACATTCTGGTCGTCACCCCACCGATAGAAATTGTGATTAGTCTGTCTCAACATTGATTACAAGACTCATGGAATACTATAACTATGCACCACCGCGGGGTATCATCCTGGTGATAGTCCAAATCACGGCATTACCACTGCATGACCCTAACATGACTGTGGCGTGACCGCAGCGTGTTGGACCGGTCTATCAACATTCGCAGGGAAACAACTTCCTATCAAGAGCGAAGGGATCAGAAGGAGGCGGGGAAACATTCTAGCCATCGCCGCGCTGGTAGAAATTGTGATCAGTTAGTCTCAACATTGATCACAAGACTCATGAAATACTATCACTGTGAACTGTTGTGGGTTGTCGTCCAGGAGCGGGGCCAAACCACGTTGTGACCCCGGCGTGATAGCAGCGTGACCGCGGCGTGACCGCGTCATGACCGTGGCATGTTGGCCCGGTCCACCGACATCCATGTGGCAACATCTTCTGGTCAGGAGCGAAGTGAGGGATAATAGGCGGGGCAACATTCTGATCGTCACCCCTCCTGTAGAAATTGTGATTAGTCAGTCTCAACATCGATCACAAGACTCATGTAATACTATCACTGCGAACCATCGTGGTGTGTCATCCTGGAGCAGGGACAAACTGCGGCGTGACCGCAATGTGTTGGCCCAGTCCACCGACATCCACGGGGCAACATTCCGATCATCACCCCACCGACCGAAATTGTGATTAGTTCGTCTCAACATTGATTACAAGACTCATGGACCGCTATCACTACGAACCACTGCGGGGTGTCATCCTAGAGTAGGTCCAAATCATAGCATTACCAAAGTGTGACCGCAGAGTGACCGCAGCATGTTGGCCTGGTCCAGCGACATCCGTGGGGCAGCATCTTTTGGCTAGGAGCGAAGGGAGTGGGAGGAGGTTGGGAAACATTCCGACCACTTCCCCACTGGCAGATGGTAGAACAGATGAACTATTTAATAAGCTATAACAAGGGTTCTCTAGAGAAAGTTGTAGCGAGTGGCATAATGATGCAACATCTAGAGGGAAAAAACCACAGAAAAGAATCATACACCCTACACAAACCATTTACAAATTCATTCACTTTTCCTAAACACGGATATTTTATTTATAATGTTCAAAGCGTGAAAAGGAAAGTGTCATGGTCAAGGAATATGCCTACTCAGGAAATGTAATTTGAGTTAAATGTGTATGATATGCCAATTTATATTATTAAAATAAAATAAAAACTAACTTGACACAAAACAAACACCAACAAGAGGCATATGAAAGACTCAAACCAAATCTAAACATTATACAAATAACTATCACTACTCTTGGGTTTAGAATACACCACACCTCCGTTGGAGGAGTTTTATTATAAAATCATGGCATTGCTTTATCACACAATTCATTTAATTATATTTGAAATTTATTCTAAAACTCATTCAACTCAAATAAAATGCAATAATTTGATCAACTAGATAAACATAACTATCACTATGAGTTTTAACAGACAGCACACCTCTATTGGAGGGGTTTTATTTTAAAAACATGACTTTATTTATCAAATGAAGCAATTATATTAATGAACACTTATTCAAATATTCTACTCAATATAATTATGTAGAATTAAGAAGGAAGCTAAATTCAATTTAAAGCATTCCTGAATTAAAGAGGCTATAAGAGGGCAATTCGATAAAGAAAATAAATAAAAAAGACCTAAGTGGCCAATGTGATAAAGAAAATAAAATAAAAACTAAACTAAAACATACCTGTCTCTTATAACTATACACGTCACCGCCCAACATATAAGAACCACAATTCCCCATGGGTCAAATCATGTTCCTAAAAAAAGGGGGAAATAGATCCATGTTTCAAAATGATAGTAACAAATAGTACATTCCTATTAATTAACAATTATTCTTCGTGTTAATAGTATACAATTAGTTAGTATCGAGTTTCAGGTTAATTTGGTTTTGTTTGATACATGTTTTTATCCCACCCAATAATAAAAGTTTACTAATGGAGACAATTTCTAATCAAATAGAATATATGATAACAAAAAATGTATCCACACCTACGTAGAAGGTTGAACATGATAATGAAGAATGTTTGATCATATTGTCTTAAGAGTTATGAAATGATAAACCAAAAAACAAAAAACATTGATAGTTCTCTAATTTCTCAAGTGAATATGCATTTTTCGAACAATAATAAACATTTTAAAGAAGAGAAAGTTGGATATAATGTCCTGAATATTTAAAACAAAGGGAGTTAAAGCCATACAAATAATAACTAGTGGTATCATAGAAAATCTGATTTGTTGCAACTAATATCAAGCCATGATTTAGTGAGTGAAATCTAATGTAAATAAGAGGGCATATTTGTAGGAACTTAATCATGAAGAAATGGGGGAGTTAGATATAAATTGTGATGGTTATTCAACCTTATATAATATTAAAGAAACCTAAAGAGACTAACTACACCCCTTGACCCACCCCCTTGCCCCACTGCCCCACTGCCCCACTACCCTACCGCCCTCCCCCTACCCTGCAGACCCCCTGTAAACCACCCCCTTTCCCCTACCCTGCAGAACTCCCCACAACACCCTGCCCCCTCCACCCACCCCCTCCCCCTACCTTGCAGACCTCCCCCTACCCTGCAGACCTCCCCCTGCCCTGCAGACCTCCCCCCTTTAAAAGATATATCTTAGAAGTGAGGCCACCTCATCAATATCAGTGAACGACATAATGGTTTCATGAATCTTATATTTCAATGACCTTCAATTAGAAATATAATGTCATGTTTGAATTTTTTTCATCAAAAATAAAAAATGATAAAAGGATGTTATATTTCATTTTAAGAAATACTTAAGTAAAAAAACACAGGGATGTGGAATTTTTTCAAAAATATAATATGCCATCAAGATCAGAATATGAGACCATCTGATGATAATAAAATTTTATTAAATATAAATTTATTTAGTTAACAGCCAGTAGTTAACACCTTCAAACCTTGATATACAATATAAACAATGGTCTAATATATGCTTCAATGTCACAAGGTAGGTCATAGAGTATTGTTTTCATAAAGTATAATCTATTGTTAGGAATTCAGTTGTACAAAAAATATAAATAATAGAACTATAGTTAGATCTGGAATATTGTCTTGATAACATCTAGGGGTGAAGTTATAGTCTATGAAACACCATTGAAAAAATCCCCTGACGTCGCAATAATAAATTCATGGTTAAGCTGGTTGGTCTTCTCCATATACTCTGCAGACGCCGAAACCTACGAATCATCGATCACTATTTCTAAATTTAATGTTACCATCATCTGAAATAATTTAAAAATACTAAGAAAGAGGCATGAAGATCAAGAAGGTGATATGATAATAATAAAGACAATAAATTGAATGAAATAAATCATAGAGTGTGAAAATTGGAGGATGAGTTGAGTGTCTCTTGGAGCGGCTTGTAGTGTGGATGGAGGTAGGGTTACCTAATGCTTTTGATGGAAGCATCAACAGCAACACATTGTATGTGAGATGTTTACCTAAATAGTCTCACAAATGTCCATTATAGAGTGCACTAAATCACATCTAGGATAACAGTGACCTCGAGCCAACACATTAAATGTATTTTATAGAAACCTTCAAATTAAATGGGCAATGCCTCACATACAATTTAAATAGGAAGGTGGAAGACATAAAATACATTGAAAACAAAGTAGAAACACGAACCTAGTTGTTTGTTTATGCTTCCAACAATAGTTTGATTCGATCTTCAATAGGTGCATGAGGTGTTTTCCAGATTATTTCCCCAGAAAACACAAGAAAAATGTAATTAAATAGTAAAATAACTAACAGAAATAAAAGTAAAGAAAATGGAAAAGAATTTTTAGGTTTTAAATCCCAAACATGGGATGTTGTTAACCTGTCCACAGCTGGACAGTTCCAGCAGGTCAACCCCAGTCCATTTTTGGGTGTCGTCATTAGAGTAGGAACCACCTCATCTTGTCTCTATTGAGTGTTGATTGTAGTTCCCAATGAATTTCAAATTGAGTGAAGTCAATATGATTTCTATTAAGAACTCTCAGTAGCTCCTCTCGGTATGCACCCCCTTATCATCAACCATACTACTTAAGTGACAGTTCTTTTAAAATAATCAACCTGAACCCAAATGTTTAATGAAATATAACACAAAATCCGAGTCATGTTTATAAGAGTTCGTAAAGAACAAATGTTGAAGACATGAATTATTGGTCTAATACCAACCAAATAAGAATAATTAATGAACTATTTAATAACGAACCACAAAAAAATAGTAAAAATGAAATATAGAATATCAATGTTTTTAATCCAGATAATGGTATTTACATATTTATCAGGAATTTCAATATGGACATCCACAAGAATGAATAATGAGAAAATACACCTCTCAACACTACAATTTTAGTATGGTAATAAGAAATAAATTAACATGACAAAATTTTACCTATGAGCAGGAGGGAGCATTAAGAGTACATTGCCTTAAGAGTACATTGTCTAATAGATTAGTCTTATGGATGGTAAAATTGACGTCGTTAACCTGTCACCTGCCTTTTGGAATAGTAAGTTGTGGCCATATATTACCTATGATAGCCAGTAGGATTGAAGGCATATTTTATTTACGTAGCCCATATATTACACTAATATGCTAAGCCTCATTCCTCATTAATAACAAAACAAATAACAGTTTGTCCTGAATGGAATATGAATGTAAATAAATCAAAAGAATATAATTAAAATGATTTCAAGGAAAAGTATAAATAATTTTTCTATGTTATAACATGTTTTCGTTTTGTATATGCTGAGTTTTTTGTATAACAAAAATATTTATGAATCTATAAATGCATTTATAAGAAAGATCAAGATACATATAGAAGTAAAACGGAATTATCTTGGTAATCCACAGTTTCAAAAATGAAAATCAGCAATTCATATTGAACACTTTCCATAAAGCAATTAAATTAAAGGAACGCAAAAACTAATTATCAAAATACAGACATTTATATCCAACAATTTATGTCCATAAACATAGAAAGATGATCTAGATATTGAACCGCACTAGACAAATAAGATTTTAAAATATTTAATAAAATATGAAGATTGGATGAGATTACATACAAAGCTGTCTATGAATAAAAGGTAAAACATTAAAATGAACCATCACTTATCCATTAAAAAACATGTTATTCCATGTGATCCCATATCCTAATGAAAAAATGATTCCAATAAAAATGTATGGAATTACACATTAAACCACAATGAAGAGAGGTAGAGCCCAGCAAAATCTTCTAGCAGAAGCTTGACAACAGATCGGGGTGCTCTCTCTTGAAAAGGAAATCGATCTACAAACTAGTTGAGTAAGATAATCGCAAAGGATGATGAAAAACCACAATAAATGCTTCCAAGATGTGACTTTTCCTTCCCAACCTCTCCTCCCCAACCTCTCCTCACCACGACCCCCTACCCCCCTGCCCCCCTCCACCCACCCCCTGCCCCCTGCCACGTACCCCCCTAATCTAAAGACCTCCCCGATGCCCCCTGCCCCCCTCCACCCACCCCCCTGCCCCATGCCCCCTGCCCCATGTCCCATGCCCCCTCCACCATGCCCCCTACCCCCTGCCCCCCTCCACCCTGCCCCCCCCCCCCCCCCCGCCCCTGCCTTCCTCCCCCTACCCCCTAGCCTGCACCATCCCCCCAAGCCTTCACACCCCTAGCATGTACCAACCCTAGCCTGCACACCCCCCTGTGAGTTAAAAAAATCATTGGAGATGCACAGTGTGTCTCAAACTTCAGCTGTAAAACCAATCCATGTTTTAACAGATGATTCGATTGCACACAACACCATCCTAATGGAAACACTTTCAAAAAAATTTGACAAGATGATGTCAATTCAAGGATTTTCACTCTCAGAGAAATAAGGGGCTGATGATTTTGAAAGTAAATACAAAGAAGCCTTGAAATCAAGTGAAGATAGAAAAAATAAATTCGAAGAAGTTGAAAGGATAGTACATCAACTCCAGGATTCTCTCAACAACGTGCTATAGGATGATATACTCCATGTCTGGGAAATTTCATGAGATAAAAATGATTTTATGTGCCTCATCCTCTTTTTATGCATCTATTTCTGATGACCATGAATTTGATGTTAGTAATTCTAGCTCTAAAAATTCATCAACCAACTCTGCGTTCACCTTTTCAACCATATCTTTAGCAACTGTTAATGGATATCCCTTCAATCCTAATTCTCTACAGATTCTAGTTCAGGACATGTCAGTGAGTGAAATTTCAGGTTCTGAAAACTGTTCATGTATCACAAAGGGTGGATTTGATAACTTCTTCTAATGAATTACTATTCATATACAGCATGTAGTAGTGTTTGTGTCCCTACTGATTAAATGTGTTAATCTAGTTAAAATTACCCTATGGCCATGTGGATAAGGCTAGCAGAAGATAGATTTGTACTATGTACAAGTCTGATTGAAAATATCAGCTATAAAATTATTCATTTTCCCTTTTTCTTTTGAAGGAAAGGAGTAGGAGGGTGACTGTAAATCACCATGCATGATAATTGTGAGTTCAAATTACACTAGTAGTCCTGTAAAATAACATTGAATGAAAGGGATAAGAAAGGATTAAAAATTAACACTTATGATACATAATTAGGGTGTTGTTTTGATAATGGAAACCTTGCCACTAGGCTAGATGAAGACGGTGGATCTTGAGCACCAGAAACATGAACATGGCTAAGGGAAACATGAAAAGGTACCTAATCTTGTTTCATGACCTCCAGTTAATACTCATGTTTGTTCTAAAAGATAACTTTAATGCCTGCAAAAGTTTTTATTGGTCACATGTATGTTCATAGAATGGATAGATTAAGGCAGTTTCCATCATCATGTGTTTCATTTTTTTTTTGCTTTATTAACATGAGATTAGATCTAACCCGAATCCCTCCATCCCTGCCACTTGGATAATTTCACCCCTAAAATGCTAATGATTTTTACATATAATGAGATCGCTAGGTTTATGGTATTGTGGTTAAAACCCAATATACTTTTCACATAGGGCATGGGAGTATAAACAATACGCCACGTTTTAGTACTAAGTAGTAAACCCAATACACTATTATTATTGTATTTTGATGTAAACAAAATCCTCTACTATTGGAAACAATTATCTATGAGAAATAAATTTAGAACAAACTATGGGATGATACAATATTGGAATAGTAATAATGTTTTTAATACAGTTAGTTTTCACCAAAATTCAACAAGTTACAAATTGAAAAAAGAGATAAAAAATGAAAATAAGTTATTATCTATTTGTAGAGATGTACCTCTCTTGAAATTAAGATAAATCACAGAGAATATAGTAGTCCCAAAAATAAACCCTTATTTAAATCCCAGGAGGAGAAGTATAAAGAGTTGAATTTCAGGAAACCATATCTTGTTGTGTAGAGATAAACAAAGAAATTGTTAACAAATATAAAAGGATGATAATTAATCATGAATAATACCTTTCATGTTTCCATCACCTGGAATTAAAACACTTTCCCATTGTTCAAACATAACTTCAAGATAGCCTAACACCAAGAATAAGTATCAATTAAAGAAGTTTGATGACACAAATTCTTGGGGAATCGCTTCCACCTGAGAAAATTATAGGAAAGGAAGAAATGATCATCTTGTAAATTAATACATTGACATATATAGATTCTTTAATGGAAAATCACATAGATTCCCTAAAGATGATAATTCCTCAAGAATAATACCTTTCATGATTCTATCACCTAGAATAAAACCCCTTTCACTCGGCCCAACCATAGCGCCATGTTGGTCGGACACCTAGAGAAAGAATCCATCAAAGTAGTTTGATGATACAATGGCATGGGGAATCCCTTCCACCTGAGAAAACCATGGGAAAGGAATAATCTTCAAACATATATGGAATAAAAGATAGAGCTTTTTGAAAAAAAATGAACAAATTAGATCCAAAATATGAACCTGTTAAAATCTAGAATAAAAGATAAACCTATTTGAAAAGATGGCACTAACTAGGCCTTCCTATCTCATCTCCTTGAAGAGGTTATTTGTCTGTATTGTGTTGTACTATTATATCATTGTGTAATTGAAACAAAAAAACATAAAACAATAAGATATAAGGTAGAATATAAAGAATATAAAGATATGATACAATACACACACCTTTTATCAGTAGAATATCTTACATAGTTCAGGTCGTGTAAGAATAGCAAACCTTTAGCACAAAATAGCCTCATTTGGCATTTCTAAAGCCTGTAAAAGGTTAGAAAACTACCTCAGTCAAGTAAAAGATCATGAACTTTCAGCAACACAATGTAACCAACACATACCTTATAGAAATTTCTAAGGTTTAGGTAGGCATCAGGAAATGTAGGTTCAAGCTTTACAAATTCATGGATGAATGAAATTAGTAGGAAGGAAACAAAAATAAAAAATGGGAAAGGTAAGAAAAGTCACATGTTTTCCTCACTCATTTTGAATAACTTCCCCACCTTCTAGTTGTAATTGGGTTGAGTTGGGTATAAATTATCATAACTTATGTGCCTCAAAATCCCGATCCCTTGGATCTATTTTGCTGGAACATGATTCTTCATCATGAAACATCCAGAAAATTCGATCTTTATCTCATCTACTATATCTTTTATTAGACTATAAATAATAATATCATCAACATGTATATATAGGATGATGTAGATCCATTTTAGAAAAAATCCAGTAAATAGTAATGATTTTTATTGTTTCAGATTATATTTTGTTTCATATCAAAGTAATTAATCATCTAATTCTGCTTCCTTGTTTCCGAGAGAAATAGTACAAAAGTCGATTTCAATATGTGCTTTGCTTGAATGATAGACAACCTGCATGGTCGAATATGTCCATAAATCTTAATGATTAAAATTAATGGGAGTTGGAAACAAGGGTTGATATTGATTCTCTCCATGTTCTTAGAGCATAATTGATAATAGAGTGGACTTTTAGGACGAATATTACTAAAAAATATATGTTTAGAAGCTGAAGGATGAAGGGGATGGTATATTGTGGTATAAGAGGTAGCTAGTTCTGAAATTATTTTTTTGGTATCAGGGATACTTTTTGGAAGACCACTAGAAGATATCTTCTAGAAATTACTTAGGCAGAAACAATGTATCAATATTCAATCCCACACTATGGTATCAATGACATAGAAGGATATGGAAATAAATCATAACACTACAATGAAAAAATCACTTCAAAGTTACACATACAGGAGTATCAAAATATAATTATCAAAATGAAATAAAGAAAAAAAAGATTTTTTTTTACATTCTCAAGATATGATTCCTACACCACAAGGAGAATACTATTTTATTTTTATTCAAGGAATCATACATTACTACAATTTATTAATACTGATTAAATAATCCATGTTAATAAATATTGTAGAATCCATCCATTTAAATTAGATTCCATGTATTTTAATCTCTACGAGGAGTGATTCTATATATCTCATAGCTTCACAATTATCTCTCCATTCCATCAAAGGATCCCAACACCTAAAATAATTCACCTAGTACATTGTGCACATTATAAAAATATCATGAGAAAAACATTGTGTTTTATTAATTAATAAACTAATATATTATCTTTTCTAAAATATTCCAAGAGTAAAAACTTACATACTCTTCAATCAGGGAAAATATATGAAATTCCTTTCATTTCACACACTACTTCCATTAAAATAAGTTGTTGGGTAATATTTGATTTTCATTTTTTGACAGAACCATCTAGTTAATGTAACTTCTATTCTTCTATAATTTTTAGCTAATACTCTATTATTCCAATCAATGTTCCATAAATTACTATTATAGAATTTTCCTTCTATTTGACTATTTTTTAGAACCTAAATTTTTTTTTCACACACATAGATGAATCCTAACAATCTTCAAAATTTGGAATATTTTTTGAGATTTACTATTGATTACCCCATCATCTTCTATAAACCAATTTATATTCCTCAAACTTCCTTAACAGATTTATGGTTCCCCCATGATGATTTTATTTATCATAGCTCAACTGAGGTGAATATCCCCTCAAAAAATTCTTGATAATGACCCTTTTTATTATATCTTCCATATTTTGAGTCCCTTCTATCTTTCCATATATCCAGTACTCTATCCCCCAAAAACATACAGATAAAGTGATAATTCCTCAAAATATTGCTCATACTAGATTAAAAAATCATATTTCTTTTATAATTGAATCACAATATGTGAATCAAAAAAACAAAATCTCATCATATTTCCTTCTTCTGAGATCTTTTAATGTCCCCTTTAACACAAATAACTCCTTTCCAACTTTTCTTATGGAAATAAAATCCACTGTTATTTTTGAGAGTGAAAATATCAATTAAATATTTTACATTTTACACTAATCCTTTCCTCTAAATTTGAACATATATATAGTAGTTCCCTTTAGAGTGTAAGAATATCTCTCAAAGTATGACTTAGAAAAACCAGGAAATGACTCATCTATTTTGAATGATATTTTCAAGCTTCTAGAACCCTTTAATTTATATAAAATCCACTCAACATAAACCCAATATTATCTTATGGGATTCTATATGTTCCTTCCCCTTTATCAATTTGAAATGTTCAAATAGGTTTTGGTCATTGGTTTCACCTCACCCGTGATGAATTGATCCACCAATTTCTAGATGTAATCCAAATAATTTTGGTACAAAGTACCAAAACATAAGTCCTTAAAAATCCCCATCCTAAAGATCCTTTTATTCAAACTATTTTTTATCATCTCAAAACATCTGGATAATTCAATCTTCATCACATTGACCCTTTCCTTAACTGGATTAGAAATAAGCATATTATGAGCATAGTTAAGTTGGAAGATGTATCTCCTATCATCAAACACCCAAAAATAACAAAAAAGATTGTTATTGTTCAAGATGAACTTCAACTTCACTATGAAGTTATTAAACATCCAATTATATTTCCTTGGTTCCTAGAAAAAATGTATGAAATTAACTTGTGTTACTTGTATCTAATGGACGATGGAGAAACCAATAGCTTAAAAGAGGAAAGATATTTAAAAGACTTTAATTAGTGGGAGCTATACCTGAGGGCTGATAATTATTCCCTTCATGTGTATGGGACATGGGAGAAAATGGAGAGGCCTGATAGAAATAAAATTATTCAGAATAAATGGATGTATCAGCTAGAGTAGGTATCCGATGATAGATAGAGTTACAAGGCATGACTATTTGTGATATGGTTTTTTGGGTGCATGGATATATTTCAGAATACCCCTTAAATATATCCTCCAAAACAAAATTATGAGGAATCGAAGTACAGATAGCTGATGTCATGCTTTGGAGTCTATAACATAAAAAACTATGCACCTATATCACCACAATACAATGTACAAACCACAACAAATGAACACAGACAATAGTATTGGAAGAAAATGATTGATACAGAATAATTAAAATGAGAAACAAAAATTTAACCCCATTGTCTAAAACTCAATAAAATTCAACTTAGTATAACAGGGAATGTGTGGAGGCATCTATATCCTACTTTTTACCTGAAAAAATTGAGCCTCTTTCAAGTATGTTTATGTTTAACCAGTGTGAAGAAGAGTTGTAGAAGCTAAGGTTACTCAATTCAAAATTAATCAGAGTTAATATACCAACAGAGTGTAACTCCTATTAATAGGATTATTTATCTCTTCCAATGAATCCACATCAATAATAATGAACTACTCAACCGATAATGATGGTAATAGAAGAATATTCCTACCTCAAATCTCCAAATAGGAGGTGCGCTGTAACACCACACCCTTACCTCATTGGCTGGAGTAGGTGGTGAGGGTCACATGGCCTTAAGCGATGTTCCCAAGATTCCAAATGATGGCAATAAATGTCGAGGGCTTCGAGAAAAATGGGGAACAATTTGACCTAAAAACAAAACAAAAAAAAACATATATCAACAACCACTATATCATGCATGGCAATAAACCATTCAAACATGTATTCCCAAAAGACAACCAAGTTGTTCACATTACACTCCAAAACCAAAAAAAACAACACAACATCAGAGTACTACGTAGAAGACCAAACATCAGAGAACCACATTCCATGATACCACCAAAACTCTACACCAAGCTCCAAGCTCCTCCCAGACATCACAAAGCACCACTAAAGTAGGATGATGCCTTACCTTTTCCCACATCATGATACACGACATCTGCAAAGACACTAACATGCCAAAGCAGGGGGTATATACTAAAACTCAATAGGTTTTCCCCAAATGAAATCCCTACACATGCCACTAGGATAAAACCATTATCACATTTATATAAAACAATTTATATAAAATAATCACATGTACAACCATTTCCATAAGCCAACACATACTTTCTAATCCATCTCACCCAAACTAAGTAACCAATGGAAAGCCAAACCAACATTTCACAATCCATTTCATCATTTACACACTAGCACAATAATTTCCAACTTGCAAATAAATTCACAACAAACAACCAAAATGGTGGGACTTCCACCCAACTCGTTCACCCATTCACACCAAATAAATCTAAACGGTGGGACTTCCGCCCAACCCGTTCATCCATTCACAACTAGCGGTACATCCCAACCACTACCATATGGTGGTTCTTCCGACCACTATCCATAACCTTTTATAGTGAGACTTCCCTTCCACTTCCATAGAAAAATTTAAACCAATCACAACCAAGAATAAAACCCATCAAGGTCACAACAACATTCAATTAACAAAATCCATTGCACATCAATCCACTTCAATAAATCACCTATTTATTGAAGATAATTTTTCATGCGAAAAAACCTTTCAATAAAATATCATTACTGAAAACTATTTTTCATCAACCATTTTCACAAATCGTCCCTAGCATCCCATTTTAAAATCTCCATTTTAAAATCCACAACAATATCATTTCACTATAAAACCCCATTTTTTCAAAAAAATCCCCAAAACCTCACCAATGGAATTTCCGACCAATTTTTGCACAAAAATCACAATCAATTCCAAGAACAAAAAATTAATTATAACCAAACACCACTAGTTCTAACCAAGTGTATTTGAGAGATAAGAAACCTACATTTAGGGTTCCCGAGAAATTGACCCATAAGCAATCACACCTCCAATCCGGTGAACGCACCACTGAACCCTCTCTAGATCCCTTTACCTAGAATTCACAAGCCTTAAAAAATCATAATCCTAGTAAACCACAACCCTGGATCTACACACCACAAGTGTCAATCTAGAAAACCATGAAAGACAGGGATATAAATCTAGAGGAAAACACAAGGAAACTAAGAGGAGAGACTTACCCAGGGGAAAACACCTTCAATCCACCCAGAAACCACTTCAAAACCCTTACAAAATGAGTGGGAGAGCACCACAATCCCTTGAGAGCCGAAAATATAGGGTGATCCTTGAGTAGAAGGAAGAGAGGAGTGAAATAGGTGAATCCCAAGAGAGCTCAGAACTTAAAACCCTATTTTCAAGTGGCCGCACGGTTAGCCTGCACGGTTTGGAAAATAGTGCGCTAACCGTTCTCACGCTACTGCCTCAAGAGGGAGGGTCTTCATGGTTTCCTCAAACGGTTTCGAAAATTTTGTGTAGACCGTGCTAAGCCTACTCTTTCCCCTGCACGGTTTTCTGGGGAATCCACACGGTTTCCACTAACAGTGCTCAAACTGTGATTCCTTAGAAAAGCCTCCAAACTTATCCAAAACCATTCCAAACTCTCCCAACCTCTTTCCCAACTAATACCATGCACTTTAAACACATAAAAATTCATAAAAAATGCTACATACCTCAAACCAGGGGTGATACATGCTCTAGAGGGGAGATGGGAAGGAAGCCTCAGAGCAGCATCGGCAGGGAGTTGAGGTGACCATAGGGAGGTGGGTAGGTCATGTTGGCGGGGATGTGGGCTGGTAGTGCCAGAGCGGCATCGACAGGGAGGCATTGGAGCAGGCGAGGAGGTTTGTTAGCTGCATCGGATCTGAAGGGGGATGAGGAATCAGAAGAGGATGAGGAATAATGAGGGGAGGAGGGGAGAAAAAATATAGAGGGGGGGGGGGAATCCTGAAGGGAAGAGGGTAATAGGAACAGTGAGAAAGGAGAGGGAGGGGGAATGGGGATGCGGGAGGAATAGTGAGGATGATGAGGGAAGAGATTCATGATGCGGTAGGAAGGAAACCCGATCAAAATAATGTTCATATAAGCTATTTCCACACCTAGATATTTGAGTGTGGCTATATATTAGCTATAGCCACAGATCATTTAAATCCTCCAAATCGTGCCCAAATCGTACTCCCTTAGAAAAGCCTCCAAACTCATCCAAAACCATTACAAACTCTCCCAACCTCTTCCCAGCTCAACCCATGCACATTAAACACATTAGAATGCATAAAAAAGGCTACATACCTCAAACTGGGGGTGATACATTCTCCCCACCATTGTACTTTCCATCCTCGAAAAGTAGTGAACCCATCCTTTGCTAAAAGAGCTCGGGTAACTGCTCGACCATTTCTTTCTCCCACTCCCAAGCCTCCTCTTGAATCTGACCATGTTTCCAAACAACCCAAACTAAACCGATGCTTTTACCACGCAATAATTTCTCTTGTCTATCCACAACCTGCACTGGCATGTGCAACAATGAAGCATTCGGTTCTAGCTCGACATGATCCCAACGAATCACATGGTCACGATCCGGATGATACTTTTTCAATTGAGTCATGTGAAACACATTGTTCACCACACTGAACCTAGGTGGAAAATCCAAATGATAATCCACCTCACCAACCAGCTCAAGAATCTCAAAAGGTCCAATATACCTCAAAGATAACTTTCCTTGCTTCCCAAACTGACAATGTCCCAACCTAGGAGAGATCCTCAAAGAAACATGATCACTCACCTCGAACGACAACGACCATCAATGATGTTCTGCATAAAATTTCTGATGACTCAGTTCCTTCTCCATTATCTTCTTGGTCAACTTGATCTTCTCCATAGTCTCCTAGACAAGGCTCGGTCCAACCATCGAGGACTCACGTGTTTCCACCCAACATAGGGGAGAACAACATGGCCTCCCATGCAATGCTTCAAACAGAGACATCCGTATGGATGCCTAATAACTATTGTTATACGAGAACTCAACCAATGACATGTGCTCTTCCCATGAGCCACCAAAATCCATAACACAATTCCGAAAAATATCCTCCAAAATTTTTATCATCCTCTCAGATAGACCATCTGTTTGAGGGTGATACGTCGTGCTCATAGTCAACTGTGTCCCAAGGACTTGCTTTAAGTATTTCCATAAATAAGATGTAAACCTCTGATCTCTATCGGATATAATTGAAACTGGAACATCATTCCTCTTTACCACCTCCTGGATATATAATTTGGACAAATCCTCCACCGTATGAGATTCACGAATCAGGATGAAATGGGCCGAATTCGTTAGCCAATCCACTATCACCCAAATGGAATCATGATTTCTACCCATTCTTGGGAGACTTGTAAAAAAATCCATCTCTCTTTTCTCACACTTGGAAATAGGTATTGGTAAAGACTGCAACATTCCTATTGGCCTTTGATGCTCTTCCATGGCCTCCTAACAAGTCAAGCATCTCGAAATAAACATAGCCACACTTCTTTTTATACCGGCCCAGCAGAACTGTGCTTTCAATGCTTTATACATTTTCTAAATTCTAGGATGAACAACCCACCTGGAATGATGATAAACCCTAAGAAGATCCTCTTAATAAGAAACTGGTATAACAATCAGATTCTAGAAACACAAAACTGATTCTTCATTTAGTTTCCAACTCTCAATGGTCTCCCCACCATTGAGTCTCGACCCCATGGTCACACACTCAGAATCAGATATTTGTGCCTCTCTAACCAGCCCAACCAAGTCAGGAATCAAAAAAACTGGAAAGAAGACCACTCTATCACCCTGGCCCTCACATTTCAACTGCATGTCATCTATAACCGACATCAGCTACCACTGGTCTGGTGCCTATTTCACCACCTGAGCTTATGAGTTTATACATAATGCATCCTCAATCGAATTTACCTTACCCGGTGTGTACATTAAGTCAAAATAAAACATCTCGACATATTCCATCTATCTCTTTTGTCTCAAATTGAAATCCCTTTGTGATAAAATGTGTTTCGAGCTCTTATGATCTATATATACCATGAATTTCTCACTGAAGAGATAATGATGCCACACTTTCAAAGCATAGACAACTGATACCAACTCCAAATCATGAGTTTGGTAGTTATTCTCATGCACCCTAAACTTCCATGATCCATACGCAACCACATGATTCCCCTTCATGAGAACGCACCCCAACCCTGATCCTGATGCATCACAATACACCACATACCCTTTTCCCAGTTCTGGAAAAACCAAAATTGGTGATGATGTAAGAAGACCATTTAGCTCTTCGAAATACTACTGACACTATTCATTCCACTAGAATGGAACATTATTTCTTGTCAAAGTTGTCATCGATGAAGCCAAATGTGAAAAATCATGAACAAAACGCCGATAATACCCAGCTACACCAAGGAAAATCCGTATCTCAAACACATTATTTTGCGGTTGCTATGAGATAACAGCCTCTATATTTTCTGGATCTACTGAAACACCCCTTTTAGAAGTCACATGGCCAAGAAACTGAACTTCCTTTATCTAAAAGTCACACTTTGAAAATTTGGAATACGACCACTGATCCCTCAAGATCCCCAACACTGCCACTAAGTGCTAATCATGCTCAACACCCTCTACTGATTCCAACAACAACACCGCCAACTGATAAGATAATGTGGCCACTGCTGGTGCCAATAAACCCGTTGCATCATGCCTTTCATATCTATCTCTTCTAAAGAGATTTCTAACTCCATCGTGTGTCATAAAAGTCATTGTCCATGCATTAAAGTCGATTTGGGCCTTAAATGAAACCAGAAAATACATTTCTAGGATTTCATCATACCCATCCATCTCAAGCATTGAGAAATTCCAGTTTATCTCTACCGCACCTACAACAATACAACATGCTCTACACAATAAGGATTGACACTCTCTTTGACCCAGAGGAGTTTGTAGTTTCAAAACCAAAGGCATCATTTCTACCCTTAAAACCAGCAATTCAACCATACGTGTAGAAATAAAACAGTGTGAGGCACCCGTATCAAACAACACTTGCATCAAGGTAGAATTTAAAAGAATCGTACCTCACACCATGGATTGTCCCGAATGATCATCCACCATAACCTTCTCGGCTCCGAATAATGCCTTTGTTGCCACACTCTTCTCTTTATAACTTTGCTGAGGCATCGTGGTATTCCTAGAATCACCATGACCCAATTTACTTTTCTTAAGAGAGGTGTGATGCTGTCCCCATCCCATCGAAGCGTAGAACGTCTATGATCCCTGAGGAGTATCATGTACACCCAACCATAGATAATTCTGACAATAATGCTGAAAATTCCCCATATTCTTAAAATTATGAAATTCTTGAGGTTGTGTTGTATAATCCTGCTTGATGTGGCTTGTATAACCACACTGAAAACATCCTGGCTTGCTCTGGGGCTTCGGAGGATGATTTACCGATTCTGCCGTCAGATTATATGTCATATTCCCACCCTAGGAATAAGTGTCACTCTTCCTCTTGAACCCAGCATTAGAGTTCCCACTATTCCACATGGGTACCACCATGCTTCCTCGGCACGAAGCTCCCAACATATCCTGCTCAGGCACCGAGGCTCTATTCACCATCTCTGTGTAATCATCTTTACACAACACCACATTCTTTGAACGAATTTCTTTCCTTAAACCCACTTCAAAGATCCTTTCCTTCAACGACGTGCAACCCTCCACCTCAGGTGAAAGCTTCACTAAGTTCATAAACATAGCCTCATACTACGTCACAGACATATGCTACTTCTTTAGACTGAATAAATCAGTCTTGCGCTGAATCCTAAATGTATGTGGGTAGAATTTTTTGATAAAAAATTCTTCAAAGCCTTCCCACATCACACCCTGCTCCATTCTATCTTGAACTACCAACTCCCACCACTAAAGGGAAAGATCTTCCGACATATATGTGGCCAAATTCAATTTCAACTCTACCAGTGTTCCCATGAACTTGAATATATTGTTCATTCTATTCAACCATGCTTCTGCCCTCTCTGGCTCTGAATCACCCCTGATGATGGGTGGATTCTACTTTTGAAACTGAATCGCATGATCCACATGCCTTGGTTCATCCGCTTTATTCCTAGTTTCCATAGCTTGGAAAGATTTCACTATGATTTGCAGTATCTGCTGGTTCACCTGAGGATCCGGTGAAACCACGTTCTCATCGGCTAGTTCCGGTTGGTATCTACAATGCCTACCCAGTGCCATTTCTATAAACAAAATGCAATAACCATGAGTCTCAATTCTATAGACATCAAGTATTCCCAATTCAAATCACATTACACAACACTATCATAACGAGGCTTTCCACCTTTCCACATTTCCCATGTTTCACCATTTTTGATAATCAAACCATTTTCAATATACAAAATTAATTCACATTACAGTTTCACACAAAAACCGTTTCCCAATTCAGCGCAAAAATCATTATACCCCATGAAATATGCATCCTAGTGGGAATTCATTTCTACCATTCATGCCATGCTCATCTCATTGGCTACACGCACGACAATGAGATATCAAATTCTTATAAGTGTCTCCAAAACACTTATGTACCCAAATCCCTAATAACTTGAATTTCAGCAAAAAAGGGTTAGCTACATCCTTTTATGCTATACATTCCAAGTTCTGAAATTCCTATTCCTTGCTACCATCACGACTCCAGGAATATACCACAATGAATGTCAACTCTAAAACCAAGGCGCCAAAGCGACCGAACAACTGCTCTCACTTGAAAGCTAAGGACCGAACAAACTGATACCACTTGTAACACCCCGCCCCTACCTCATTCTCTTGAGGAGGCGGTGAGGGTCACTTGCCCTTAAGCGACATTCCCAAGATGCCAAGGGATGGAAATAAATGCCAAGGACTTCAAGAACAATGGAGAACGATTTTCCCTTAAAATAAATCCAACCAAACCATCTACTAACAACAACTATATGATGCATACTAATAAACCATTCACACATATATTCCCAAATTACAACCAAGTTGTTCCACAATACATCCCAAAACCAAAACAAACATCCCAATATCAGAGTACTATCTGGAAGACCAAAAAACAAAGCACCGTGTGCCATGATACCACCATAGCTCTACACCAAGATCCAAGCTCCAAGATCCACCCAGACATCACAAAGCACCACTAAAGGAGGATGATGCCTTACCTTTGCCCACGTCATGATACATGACATCTGAAAAGACACCAACATGCCAAAGCAGGGGGTGAGTACTAAAACTTCGTAGATTTTCCCCAAATGACTTCCCTACACACACCACTAGGATAAAACCATTAGCACATTTATATGAAACAATTTATATAAAATAATCACAAGTACAACCATTTCCATAATCAAACACATCCTTACCAAGCCATCTCACCCAAACCAAGAAACCAAGGGAAATCTAATCCAACATGTCACAAGACATTTCATCATTTACACACTAGAAAAACAATTTCCAACTTGCAAAGAAATGCACAACAAACAACCAAAACAGTGGGACTTCCGCCCAACCCGTTCACCCATTCACACCAAAATAACCGAAATGGTGGGACATCTTCCCAACCCCTCCATCCATTCACAACTAGCGGTACTTCCCGACCACTACTATATGGTGGTTCTTCCATCCACTATCCAGCACCTTTTATAGTGAGACTTCCCACCCACTTCCATACTACATTTCAACCAATCACAACAAGGCATAAAATCCATCAAGTTCACAACAAAATGCAATCAACCAATTCCATTTCACATCAATCCACTTCAATAAATCACCCATTTATTGAAAATAATTTTCCATGCCAAACAAACTTTTGATAAAACATATTTTTTAAAAACCATTTTTCATCATCCATTTTCACAAGTCATTCATAGCATCCCATTTTAAAATATCCATTTTAAAATCCACAAACATAGCATTTCACCCTAAAACCCCCTTTTTCCCAAAAATCTCCAAAACCTCACCAAATGGATTTCCAAACAGTTTTTGCACAACAATCACAATCAATTTTAAGAACAAAAAATTAATTGTAACCAAACACCACTAGTTTGAACCAAGTGGAGTTGAGAGAGAATCCACCTACCTTTAGGGTTCCCGAGAAATCGGACCACAAGCAATCACACCTCCAATCCGACGAACGCACCACCAAACCCTCTCTATATCCCTTTCCCTAGAATTCACAAGCCTTAAAAATCATCATCTGAAGTAACCACAACCATACATCTAAATAAAACAAGTGTAGATCTAGAAAACCAAGAAAGAGATGGATGTAGGTCTAGAAGAAAACACAAGGAAACCAAGAGGAGAGAATTGTCCGGGAGAAACCACCTTCAATACACAAAGAAACCTCTTCAAACCCCTTCCAAAATTAGTGGGAGAGCACCAAAAAACCTTGAGAGCTGGAAATAATGAGTGAGCCACGAGTGAGAAGAAGAGAGGAGTGAAATAGGTTAATACCAAGAGAGCCCGGAACATAAAACCTTATTTTTAAGTGGCTTCACGGTTAGCCCACACGGTTTGGAAAACTATGTGCCAAACATGCGCACACTACTGCCTCAAGAGGGAGGGTCCACATTGTTTCCTCACACGGTTTGGAAAAGTGTGCGCAGGCCGTGGGAAGCCTATTGTTTCCTATGCACGGTTTTCTAGGGAATCCGCACGGTTTCCACTAACCGTTCTCAAACCGTTCTCCCTTAGAAATGCCTCAAAACTCATCCAAACCCATTACAACCACTCCCAACCTCTTCCCAACTTATCCCATTCACATTAAACACATAAAAATACATAAACAAAGGCTGAATACCTCAAACCGAGGGGTGTTACATGCACCAGAGGAGGAGCTGGGATGGAAGCCTCGGAGCAGTATCAGCATGGATGTGAGGTGACCACAGGGAGGTGGGAAGGTTATGTCGGTGGGGAGGTGTGCTGGCAGTGCTAGAGATGCGTCAGAAGGGAGGCGTCAGTGCCAACAGGGATGTTTTATGGCTGCGTCGTAGCTGAAGGGGGAGGAGGAATCTCAAGAGGTGGATGAATAATGATGAGATGATGGGGGGAGAAATGGAGAGTGAGGAGGAATCCCAAGGGGAGGGGGGAATAGGAATAGCGAGGACAGCGAGGGAGTAGGAATTGCGATGCAGGGGGAACGATGAGGATGATGAGGGAGGATATTTGCGATGCGGTTGGAAGGAAACCCAATCAAAATAATTTTCACATAAGCTATTGCCACACCCAGCTATTTGGGTGTGGCTATATCTTAGCTATATCCACGTAACATTTAATGTGTGGCTATATATCTGTGGATATAGCTCATTTTTTTAGTTGTGGAAACTGCATTTATGCTTATGTACGGCCTACCGTCTCCATAACTATTGTTTTCCATTTCATATATCTATCTATTATACATACTTATATTTTTAATATATATAATACATAATTAATTTTTTATAGTCTGGAATAAATTAAATCATGATATAAGTTATATGATCACGAATAACAAGTTAAAACGCGTATGATAAAGAATGTGATTATTATCTGAAATGTTGTTTTAACATTGAAATTATAATTAAATGGGTAGTATAAATCCATAAATGAATCAAGTATGATAACATAAATGTGAATATGGTTCTGTTATAATTTAATTACATACTAAGGTCATTATAAAGACTTTTAAATGTACCTTCAACCAATGGAAAGTACAAGGTAAGTGTTAATTCCTTAATCTCATTATTATATGAGTTTGTTTATGTGTAAGTATTTACTAGGACATTTTTATCATCCAAGTCTATCTTTAAAAAAATGTTTTCAAAATGAATATTTTATGGTTTTTTGGAATGGAATCTTTATCAATATCATCATTTTAAATGTTTTCATGATTTATTTATCGAAATCTTTTTCATTAATGTCAATGTTTTGAAAATGATTTTAAGGATTTATTTATGAGGACATGATTTTTTTAAAATGACAATTCCTTTCAAAATTTTCATAGTGGTATGAGAAACTTTGATTCATAAATTAATTTTAAATGAATTTCTTTATAAATGTGTGACTTTTAAATGAATTCACAAAAAATGATATTTCTATAAAAGAGTTTTACTCATTATTTTCAAATATGCCATCATCCATTACTGGATATTATTCTTCATTGAGGTTGATTTATTAAAATAAAATATTCAATATTTTATTGAGTGAGTTATGATATATTTGACTGTGGATGTGCTATTTTTATATGATTCATGGTTTATGGTTAAAGTATTGAAATATCATATGATAGTTTTAATACAAATATTTATATAATGTTTCAAAATTTTCATATGAGGAATGTTTTGGACTTATTAAGTGACGAGTGGGGACCATTATAGATCCTAGATTCATCGGTTGGTCTCATGAGACAAATGAGTGTCTTGGAACATGGTCTTGACTAAAATTTTATTTGTAGTCCTAGCACGAGGCCTTGAATATGTGGTTATAATTTCTAACATTCCACATTCCATCATTATGAAATTATCTATTGATATTACATTTTATTTTTGACTTGTAGAATATCCATGTTAATAAGTAAATGAAATTATTTGATTTATCTTTTACATATTATTCTGATGTTTCTTTTTAAAATTCTAGTATTATACATTTCCATAACTGTTTATGCTTATTTTTGATAGTTTTCGCTATATTGATATCCTTACTAAGAATCTGAGCTCACTCATTTTTTATGTATTATTTTTCCCAGGATGTGAAGAGGTGTATTATAATTGATATGCAGGGTTAAGATAGGGGAATAATAGTGTTCTCAATGGATAATTTAGTTTGTGTTTTATTTTAGAAATTGTTGTGTAATGTTAATAAATGTAATCTATTTTCCAAGACTGCAAAACTTATCAGTCCTTCATGACTTGATTCCTTGTAATCATGCCAATGTATTAAAATGATGCACCAACTCTGGGTAACTGGGGTCCAGGAATTATATTTGGTATTATAGTAAGACTATAAATATCCTTGGAAATAGATTTAGATAAACTCTGATTTTGAAACATTTCCTTAAGATTTATATTGAGGATTATTTTTAAAGAATTACCTATAATTTTTTTAATGTAGATATTTTTTGAATTTTCCATAAAATACATCGCTTTCTAGATATGAGTAGGTAGAGGTGGATCTGGCACAGATGTATCTAGGTTTAAAATTTGAAAACACCTCTTTGATCTAGACTCGAATGAGAACTAGTTCTTGACAACGGGCCTTGCTACACTCTTAGATATGACACTCCTTGGGTATATTCTTAGGATAATTGGCATTTTATTTAAAAACCATCATGAAAGATTTAGGAGTAAATATGTCAGCAAATAGACCATTTTTATGATTATGATACTAGATTTGTGAAAATATTCAATTAAAGATGATAATTTTTCTCGTTTTTTGATTATAAATTATGATTTGACTTAACCTAGTGTATGTCTCCATTCAGAAATGGAACCCAGTAGAAGGAATGAAAACTCTAGCAATGGGGATGTTCTAAAGAGTAATAAGGGTCATATCTTTCATGGTCTTAATCCAAAAATTTAGAACAGAAATATTCACCCACGTATTCTCATAATATGAATAAATAATATCATTTGTTAACAAGACAAGTAAATAATTCTCTGAATCATATTACTTGGATTGGAAGACATATAAGAAGAGGATGGTAGAGAAAAATATGGATAAAGGGGAGAATGGAAAGAAGGATTTTCCCATATCTGATAACCATGGAAGGAATCACCCAGGGAAGTACATGAAAGGAATGAGGGTCAGTTATAAGTGTGGAGAAAAAGGACAACATGTTCATGATTACAAGGGTAAGAAGAAGTTTTCAAATGTACAATGCTTCATCAACAAGGATTTGGGACACAATGGGAATCAATGTCCCAATCATTAAAGTATACCCCAAATGAAGATATTGGATAATTATCAATTTATGATATTACCACAGATAAATAGTAATGATTAGTGTTCTTAAGTTTTTATTGAATAATTGTGTCATTTGAGTACAAGTTATAAGAATTATAATGTATAACTGGATTGTATTGTAGTACTTTTTCATTAAGTATTTGAGATTTTATTATACCATGTAAAGTGACACAGTTTCAAGTTATTCATTTTGGAAAATATACGGTTGGGGAAAATATAACCCTTAATATGTTTCTAAAACTGAGATACAGATTTCAGAATAAGATATAATCAAGCTGGATAAATTATATTGGATATTATTGACATCCTTGGAACTAATTAATTGTTTGATTATTCCATCATTGTTGGAGTTTACAACATTTTTGGATTTAAGGAGTATATCTATTATTCTATAAGGAATAATGGAGCATAAACATATTCATTAAGGTATTATGGTAATTCAGGGTGTAACCATGTTTTAAAATAATTCATTATGAAGGTATTCACATGTTATTTGTTGGAAAAATTGATCTTCATTATGTTTACCTTCCTTATAAATTTTGGACAATGAGTTTGGACAAAAGCATTTTGGATATGTCTAAAGGTTGGAATGAATTAATTTGGACATTGGATACTATTTTTTAAGGTTAAAACATTTGTTAATATTATTTTTGGATTATTATAAATAGGACAACATAGAGGTCGGGATACAACCCCTCGCGTCCGGCAAGTCTACGATACTTGAACCCGTGACTGATGGGCGACAAGGGTTTAACACCAACCACTAGCCTACATGATGTCCTATTTTGTGTAATGTAGTTTTTTTAAATGGTAGGACATATAAATTATAAATTCATTAACTTTTGAACATTATAAGAATAGGATAAATATAATATTTTTGGATTCAATTATCTTTTGGAGTGGAAGATGAGTTTGTGGTAGAAGTCAAATGAAGGACGGAACTCCAATTTTCAAGTATTTTTTTTCTCTTATTCTATGAAGAAATTAATTCTTAATATTTAGTGAAGAGATATAAAAACCAAAAATGTGTTATCCTAATACCTTATGTTCTGTTGAACCAATGATATTAAAATCATCATAGATTTTTGGCTTCAAGACCCTCAATATTCCATTTATTATTCACTTGTTTGGCATTGATGACCTCAATCACTCCCTATAAATATTTATGATTTTCCTCAAATTATGTTTCTCTAATTGCCACCAAATTTTTTCTATTCGAAATCCTAATCTAGGGGTGATTTTTTCATTTCCCTTTCCCTCTTATAAATACTAAATTTTATTAACCCTATTTCTGATGTGGGGTTTCCACAAAGAAATTTTATACTAAATTTGTTTTTCCTCAAATTATGTTTCTCTATAATGTAACACACCATGATTTCATAATATGGTATCTCTTTAAAGTAATTCTATATCGTGTGCCATATGAAACACCGAGTTCGAGTGCACCACGACTTATAAAACTAGCCGTTTAAAAAAGAAGTTAGAAATAGTATAAATTGAATTTTTGAATTTTATATACTCCATAAAATTTTAACATCTATATTATGTATTTTTCAGAAAAAATATAAGAAAAAATTAATGTATTCATATAAAATAAGTGTTTTTCAAAAAAATGAAATTTTACTACCTTTTAATAGAGATCCCTTTTTAAATCCAACATTTGAAAATTTTATATATTCAACTTGACATAATATAATTTTTCTTTAGAATTGGGAGATTAAAATTTAGTATGGATAAATTTTTGGTGTTTTTCTGATAACTTTCAAATTTTGATTAATAGTTAATAATACTAAATTTTTATTGAAAACAACATTTTTAGTCAAAATAATTTATATTGTTAAATTATAAATTTGAATGGTTTTAATGTATAATTAGAATATATATTTATCCTTTAATCCAATTATTTTCATTGGAAGTAATTTTACATTAAATTGGACATAAACATATATCAATCTTTTGATAGTTTTTACTTCTCAAAAACCTGATTTCTGGTTTTGACAACAGAAATTAATATTAAATTAATTAATGAAAATTACATGTTTTGAATTTGGTAAATTAGACATAATTGATGAATTTTTAATATCAAAATTATCTTAGGATGCATTTTTTGTATTTTTCTGAAAACTTTTAATTTTTTATTAATAATGAAAATTACAACATAGTAAATAAAAACTGACTTTTTCATTTAAATAATTATTTTTAATTAAAATTTTATCTTAAAATAGATAATTAATACATATATTAGTACAATTTAAGTCATTTGAGTTATTTTATAATAATATTAGATATATAAAATTTTGTTGAATCATTTTAACAAATTTTTACCCACCTTCTAGGCACATTTTAAAATTTGCATAAAACATAATTTTACCCATTATGTGAATTGAATTTAAAATTTATGAGAGACATGGTTGGCATTAGTAATTAAAATGTGGTTCAATAAGATGATAATATTTTTTGGTGAATAGTAACTTTTGAATTTTTTTTACCATGGTTAGATGTAAATATGATAATTAAAGTTCAAATAATATTAAAATTACCCCAACACATGTCTTAAATATATTGGATAAGTTTATTTCCATCAAAATCAACCTTATGAAAAAAAATGATATCCTTTTGATCCATTTGGGTAAGATTAGTACATTTATTATATTTTATTTAAAGTAGAGTTAAAAGTGTTAAATTCATTATTTAATAACTAAGCCATTTTTAATATAGGGTTACACATAAGATAAATTCGACTATGAATATTCATTATAAATATAAAATATATTCTACATAAAGGTATTTTATTTATAGTTTTTTGACATTAAATAGTTAAATTAATTTATGAAACAATGATGATGTAGCACTTACCTTATTAATGAACGATTAAAATAATTGATATTTTAAATATAAAAATAAATGTAAATTGAAACTCATGATGAATTAAAATAATATTATAGGTTAATATTCGATGTTAGGATTGATTAAATGTATTTTTTCCTAAGTAATCATGTTTTTTTGACATTCACAAAAAACTAAATACTAAATAGTGTCAAAATTGACATAAATGAGTGTTTAAAATAAATACTATATTATTAAATGATATAGCATTCCTAAAAATATAAGATTCATCCAAAAGACTTATATAACTATATATATGTCATTAATGAACCCCTTTAGGTTCTATTGTTATTTTATTGTATGTTTATTAACCATATAATATAAAAATACATGGAGACATGGTAAATGTTAAATTATTTAACTAGGAGTTAAATTTGAATGATAAGGTTAATATGGTGACCTAAACATATTTAAAACATTTGGTTGAGAATATTTCTACCCATCCCCACCCTATCCTTGAAATAAATCCATTTAGAGTTATTATTAACCTAAAATGATTTTAAAAAAATAATATTTCAAACTTTCCCTAAAGAGACCCTCACCTCTCATATAAAAGGGTATTTACCCTTCTCTTAATTTCACACCTCCAAAGCCATTTGTCTCATCCAAACCATACTCAAATATCCTCCAAACTACCCTAAATTATTCCTAGATTCATACTTTGATAATAAATCCAACCTAAGGATCCCTTTTGTCAAATCAAAAAAGAAGAACCTGAAGAAGAGGTAATAATTTCACCACCTCTTTCAATGTCCTTTTCTTCTTCCACATCATCTTTATTTGTTGTTTCCATACCAAAATAATAATTCTAGTAACTTCTACATTCTTTGACGTTATTATAAATATGGTACAACCATATTCATTATTCTATCCATCCTATTAATGACAAATTCATCATACGTGTGTACGTACAACTTTCCGTCTCCACGACGTGGTGTAGTTTGTAATTCAACAGTTCATTATTTGGATGGGTATAATATTGAGTGTATTTGATGTATATAATAAATATAACATGTTAATGATTCTTTATATATAATATAAAATCCAATTACATATGATTTCACAATCAATAAAATGATGTCATCTCTCGTGCGCACGTAGGAAATACCGCCTCCACGATGTGATAAGATTCATTTCCACGTTCACCATTCAATGATGATTATAAATATATATATATATATATTATTAACAAGTTTGTAATATATGAAAATAATAATTCTACTAGAAATATATATATCTATGTCTGTGTTTGTGGGTGTGTCTTTTTATATATCTCATTCACTTACTTTCGTTCAATACGATATGAAAACAGAAAAGGCGTTTATGCGTATGTACAGCCTACCATCTACATAAACGGTGTTTTCCATTTCGTATATCTATCCATTATAATTAATTATATTATGAATATATATGATACATAAATATTTTTTATCTTCTGTAATCAACTAAATCATGATATAAGTTATACAATAAAGAATAACAAGTTAAAACCTGTATGATAAAGAAAGCGATTATTACCCAAAATCTTGTTTTAACATAGAAATTATTATTAAATGGGTAGTAAAAAGCCATTAACGAATCAAGTATGATAAATTAAATATTAATATGGTTATTTTATAATTTAATATCATACTATGGTCATTATACATGAGGTTAAATGTACCTTCGACCAAAGGAAAGTACAAGGTAAGGGTTAATTACTCAATCCCATTATTATTCGAGATTGTTTATGTGTAAGTATTTACGGGGAAATTTTTATCATCCATGTCCATGTTTCATAAAAGTGTTTTCAAAATGAATATTTTATGTTTTTTTGGAAGGGACTCTTTTTCATGATTCACATTTTAAATGTTTTAATGATTTATTTTTCTAAATCCTTTTAATTAATGTCCATATTTTAAAAATGATTTGAAGGATTTATTTATATGAAAATGATTGTTTAAAAATGTTAATTACATTGAAAAGATTCAAACAGGTATGGTTCACTTTGATTCATAAATTTCTTTTAAATGACTTCCTTTATAAATTTGTGACTTTTTAATGATTTCACAAAAGGGATATTTCTCTCAAAGAGTTTAATTGATGATTTTCAACTATGCCAACATCTTTTACTAGATATTATTCTTAATTGAGGTTTATTTATTATAATACCATCTTCCATATTGTATTGAATGAGTTATGATATGTTTGACTATGTATGTGATATTTTTATACAATTCATGGTTTATGGTTAAATTATTGACATTTTGTATGCTAGTTTTAATGCGAATGTTTATTTTATGTTTCAACATTTTCATATAAAGAATTCATTGGACATAGTAAGTGACAGGTAGAGCATGGTATAGAACATTGATAAATCGGTATGTCTCATGAGGCTAAATAGTGTCTTCTCACAAGGCCTTGACAAAAAATTTATTTGTAGTCTTGGCAGGAGGCCTTGACATTGATGTTATGATATCCAACATTATGTGTTACATCATTATGAAATTAGCTATTGATATTACATGTGATTATTAAACTTGTAGAATATCAATGTGAATAATTAAATGGAATTATTGGATTTATCATTGCATATTATGCTGAATTTTAGGTTTAAAAGGCGTGTGTTTTAGTTTATACATTTCCTTAAATATTTATGGTTATATATGATAGTTTCTGATATATTGTTATCTTTACTTAGTATTTGAGCTCTCCCCTTGCTTATGTATTATTTTTCCCAGAATGCAATGAAGTGTATTATGATTGATATACAGGGTTAATCTAGGGAAATAATAGCGTTCTGAAAGGATTATTTATGTTGTGTTTTATTTTAGAAAGTGTAGTGTAACGTTCATATATATAATCTATTTTCGAAGACCGCTTAAATGATTGGTCCTTTAGGACATGATTCATTGTAATCAGGACAATGTATTAAAATAATGTACCGACTTTGGGTAATTAGGGTCAGGGCGTTACAGTTCGTATCACTGGAATTTTAAAAATAACCCTGGAAATAGATTTAGATAAAATCTGATTTTGAGACATTAACCAAAGATTTACATTGAGGATTAGAATAGAAGAACTTCATAGAATTTTGGTAATGTAGAGATTTTGTGAATTTTACAAGCAATACATCCCTATTTGGATACGAACAGGTAGAGGTGGCACTAGCATAGATATATCTAGGGGTAAAATCCAAAAACACTACTTTAAGCAAGACTCGAACGGGAACTGGTGCATGAAAATGGGCCTTACTATACTCTTGGTTACAACACTCCGGGGGATATGCTTAGGACATTTCACATTTTATTAATAAAACATTATAAAGGATTTATGAGTAAATATGTCAGGAAATAAACCATTTTTATGATTATGATACTATATGTGTGAAAATATTCAATTAATTTAGAAATTTTTTCTAGTTTTTGGATTATAAATTTTGATATGATCTAACCTAGTGTATGTCACCATTTAGAAATGGAACCCAGTAGAAGGAATGAGAACTCTATAATTACGCATGATCCAAAGATTAAGAAGAGTCATTACTTTCATTATCTTAAACCAACATTTAGAATGGAAATATTCTCCCACGTATTCTTATCATATGAAGAAATAATATCATGTGTTAATAAGAATAGTAAATAATTCTTTGAGTCATATGGATTTAAAGGGAAGCCAGAGAAGAAGTGGATGGTAGAGAAAATGATGGATAAAGGGAAGAAGGGAAAATGTGTATTTTCCCATATGTGATAATTGTGGAAAGGGTCACCCTGGGATGTACATGAAAGGAATGGGAGTCTGTAATAAGTGTGGAGAAAAATGAAACAAAGTTCATGGTTTCAAAGGTAAGAGAATGTTTTAAAATGTACAATGCATGATCTACAAGGACATGGGATACTACGTGAATCAATTTCACAATCATCAGAGTATAACCCAAATGATGTTATTGAATAATAATCAAGTTATTATACTACCGCAGATAAAGAGGAATGATTAGTGTTCTTAAGTTTTTATTAAAGAAATGTGTTATTTGAGTACAAGTTATAAGAATTTTAAAGTATATAAGGATTATACTGTAGTACGTTTTCATTAATGATTTGAGATTTTATAGTGCCAAGTAAAGTGACACAGTTTCAGGTTAATCGTTTTGGAAAAAATATAGTTCCGAAAATGAGATAATGATTTTGGAATATGATATAATTGATTTGGATAAACTATATTGGATATTATTTACCACCATGGAACTAATTAACTGTTTTTTTATTCCATCATTGTTGTAGTTTACAAAATTTTTGGATTTATGGAGTATATCCAGTATTCTATAAGGAATAAGAGAGAATGAATGTATTCAATAAGGTTTTATGGTAATTAAGGTGTTATCACGTTTTAAGATAATAGATGATGAAGGTATTCACATGTTATTGCGTGAAAAAAAGAGATCTTCATTATGTTTAACTTATAAATTTTGGACTGTGAATTTGAGAAAAGTTGTTTATATTAGTATAAAGGATGGAATGAATTAGGTTGGGCATTGGATACCATTGTTTACGGTTAAAAATTTTCTTTATATTATTTTTGTATTATTATAAAAATGACAACCTGAAGTTTTCTGGATAACTCGTCGTGTCGGACAAGGATACAAGACTTGAACCCACGACCGAAGGGAGACAAGGGTGAATCACACACTACTAGCCTACATGATGTCCTGGTTTGTATAATGTGGTTTTTTAAATGGTTTTACAGATGAATTATAATTTTATTATTTTTTGAACCATATAAGATTAGGATAAATAGAATATTCTTGAATTCTATTATCTTTTAGAGTGAAAGTTGAGTTTGTGGTAGAAGTTAGTTGAAAGATGGATCTCTACTTATCAATTATTTTTTAATCTTATTCTATAAAGAAATTAATTCTTAAACATTAGGGGAGATATCATAAAACCAAAAATGTGTTATCCTAATACCTTATGTTTGGTTGATCCGATGATATTTAAATCATCATAGATTTATGGATTTGAGTCCCTCAATATTCAATTTATTGTTCACTTGTTTGTGATTGAAAGCCTCAGTAACTCCATATAAATATTTTTTTTCATTCAATTATGTTTCTCTAATTTCCACCAATGTTCTCTTATTTGAAATCCTAATTTGGTGGTGACTTTTTCAGTTCCCTTTCCCTCTTATTAAGACCATATTTTAGTAACCCTATTTCCGATGTGGGTTTTCTACAAATGTATTTTCTATTTTAAACATTTTATTTTCAAAGAACAATTTCAAATTGTGAGGATGAAATTTATTGAAGTAGGGGAGAATTTAACACCCTATTATTTTATAAAATAGTATCTCTTTAAAGTAATTCAATAGCGTGTGCCACACGCAACACTAAGTTCAAGTGCATCACAACTTACAAAACTTGCAATTTAAAGAGAGGTTATAAATAGTATTAACTACATTTAGAATTTTATATAATACATATAATTTTAACATCCATATTTTGTTTTTTTAAACAAAATATAATAAAAAATCCAATTTTTTAGATAAAAGAAGTGTTTTTCAAAAAAAAATATAATTTTACCCTTTTTAATAGAAAACCCTTTTTAAATACAATATTTGACACTTTTGTATATTCAGTTTGAAAAAATAAACTTCTTCTTTATAATAGGGACATAAAAATTTATTTTGGATTAATTTTTGGTGTTTTTCTGATAACATTCATATTTTGTTGAATAGTGAAAATACTAAATTTTAATTGAAAACAACTTTTTTAATAAAAATAATTTATATTGTTAAATTATACATTTGAATGGTTTTTATGTATTATTTGATTATATTTTTATCATTTAATCCAATTTTGTTCATTAGAACTAATTTTACATTTAAATTGGACAGAAACACATATCAATCTTTTGACATTTTTTACTTCTTAAAAAACCTCTTTCTGTTTTTGACAATGAGAATTAATTTTATATTAATTAATAAAACATCTATGTTTTTAATTAGATAAAATAGAAAACATTTTTTAATTTGAAATATCAAAATTATCTTAGGGTGAATTTTTGGTATTTTTCTGAGAACTTTCATTTTTTGATAAATAGAGAAAAATACAGCATAGTACATAGAAACTGACTTTTTCATTTAAATAATTATTTTTAATTAATTTTTTTCTTAAAATAGATAAATAATACATATATTAGAACAATTTAAGTCATTGTAGTCATTTTATAATAATATTATATATAAAAAAATTATTGAAGCATTTTAACATCTTTTTACTGACCTTCTAGGAAAATTTACCCACCTTCTAGGCACATTTGAAATTTTGAATAAACCATAATTTTTTTTCTTCTGTGAATTTAATTTAAAAATTCTAAGAGACACAGTTGACATCAATATATAATATGTGGTTCAAGAGGATGAAAATAATTTTTGATGAATATTAACTTTTGAATTTTATTTACCACGGTTGAAAGTAAATAAGGTAATTAAAGGTAAAGATAGTATTAAAATTACCCCAAAACATGACCTAGTTCTATTAGATATGTGTATATTGATCAAAATAAACCGTATAACAAAAATAAGATCATTTTGATCCATTTGGGTTAAATTGGGACATTTATTATATTTTTTTGAAGAAGAGTTGAAAATGTGAAATTCAATGTTTAATAACCAAACCCTTTTTAGTATAGGGTTATACATAAGATAAATTTTACTATAAATATTCATTATAAATATAAATATATTTCCAACATCAAGGTATTTTTTTTATTTTTTTAGACATTAAATAATTAAATTTATTTATGACACAATGATGATGCAGTAATTAACTTATTAATGAAAGATTAAAATAATCGATATTATAAATATCCAAATAAATGTAAATGGTGACTTCTGAGGAATGAAAATAATTTTATAGGTTATTATGACATGTTATTATTGATTTAATTTTTTTTTAATTAATCAAGGTTTGTTGACTTTTAAAAAACCAAATACAAAATAGTGTCAAAATTGACATAAATGAGTTTTTAAAAAAAAATACTATATTATTAAACGATATAATTTTCCAAAAAATATTAGTTTTGGAAAAATGAATTATATAATGATATATATGTCATTAATGAACCATTTTATGTTCTATTGGAATTTTATAGTATGTTAATTAACCATATAATATAAAAATAAAAGGAGACATGGTAAATGTTAAACTATTTAACCAAGAGTTAAATATATAAGATAAGGTTAATATGGTAACCTAAACTTTTCTAAAACCTATTGGTTGAGAATATTTAGACTCATCCAAACCCTAGTATCAAAATAAATCTATTTCTATCCATTAGAAACAGAAATTATTTTATAATAAAATAATATTTAAAACTTTTCCTAAAGTGACCCTCACCTCTCTTATAAAAGGGTACTTCACCTTCTCTTAATTTCACACCACCAAATACATTTTCTTGGAAACAAACTGTTCAAATATCCACCCAAATACCCTCAGTAAATCCTAGAGTCCTTAATTTGATCATAAATCTAACCTATGGATCCCTTTTGATCAAATAAAAAGGAAGAACCTGAAGAAGAGGTAATAATTTCACCACCTCTTTCAAAGTTCTTTTCTTCTTCTTCTCCCTATTTCTTTGTTGTTTCCATACCAAAATGATAACACCAGTAACTTCTAGATACTGTGATTTTATTTGAAATATGGAACAACCATATTCATTATTTTATCTATCCTATGATTGAAAAAGTCATTATACGTGCGTACGTACGACTTACCATCTCAACGGCGTGGTCTAGTTTGTTATTCAAAACTTCATTATATGGATGGGTATAATAATAAGTATAATTGATGTAAATAATAAATATAACATATTAATTATTATTTATATATAATATAACTTCCAATTACATATTATTCCAACATCAATAGATTGATATCATCGCTCATGCGTACGTACGGCTTACCCTCTCCCCGACACAATGAGATTCATTTCCATGTTCACCATTCAATGATGATTATAAATATATATATTATTCATAATTATGTAATATAATAAACAATACTACTACTTTAATTATATATATATATATATGTATTTACATATATCTCATTCACTTGCTTCTGTTCAATACGATATGAAAACAAAAATGGCGTTTATGCGTATGTACGACCGACCGTCTCTATAAACAATGTTTTCCATTTAATATATCTACCTATTATACATACTTATATTCTGAATATATATGATACATAAATAATTTTTTATATTCTTGAATCAATTATATAATGATATAAGTTATACAATCAATAATAACAAGTTAAAACATGTATGATAAAGAAAGCGATTATTGCCCAAAATGTTGTTTTAACATTGAAATTATTATTAAATATGTAGTATAAAGCCATAAATGAATCAATTATGGTAAAATAAATATGAACATGGTTCTGTTATAATTTAAAAACATACTATGGTCATTATACAAAAGGTTAAACGTTGCTTCGACCCAAGGAATGTAGAAGGTAAGGTTTAATTCCTCAATCTCATTATTATCTGAGATTGTTTATGTGTAAGTATTTACTGGGACATTTTTATCATCCATGTCCATGTTTCAAAAAAATTAAAATTGAATATTTTACGGTTTTTTTGTAAGGGACCCTTTATCAATTTCATCATTTTAATTGTTTTAATGATTTATTTTAATAAATCTTTTTTATTAATGTCTTTGTTTTAAAAATTATTTTTAGGATTTATTTATATGGACATGATTGTTTTAAAATGTTAATTACTTTCAAATGATTCAAATTGTTATGGGACACTTTTATTCATAAATCTATTTTAAATATATTCCTTTATAAATGTGTGACATTTAAATTATTTCACAAAAAGGGATATTTCTCTCAAAGAGTTTTACGGATCATTTTCAACTATGTCAACATCCTTTACTGGATATTATTCTTGATTGAGGTTGATTTATTATAATAAAATCTCCCATATTGTATTGAATTAGTTATGATATGTTTGACTATGAATGTTCTTTTTTATACCATTCATGTTTTTCGGTTAAAGTATTGACATTTCGTATGATAGTTTTAATATGAATGCTTCTGTTATATTTCAACATTTGCATATGAGGAATTCATTGAACATAGTAAGTGAGGGGTGGGGCCTACTATTGCGCCTCAATGCATCGGTGGGTCTCATGAGAGAAATTAGTGTTTTGGCATAAGGCCATGAAAAATTTTTATTTTTATTATTGGAACAAGGCCTTGAATATGTGGTTATTTTTTCCATCATTATGAATTCCATCATTATGAAATTAGCTATTGATATTACATGTGATTATTTGACTAGTAGAATATCCATGTGAATAATTAAATGACATTATTTGAATTATATTTTCCATATTATGATACATTTTATGCTTAAAAGTATTGTCTTTTAGTCATATACATTTCCATAAATGTTTATACTTATTTATGATAGTTTTCTCTATATTGTTATCCTTACTGAGCATCTGAGCTCATCCCTTTATTATGTTTTATTTTTCCCAGGATGCGAATAAGTGTATTATGATTGATATGAATTATTAAGCTTGGGAAATAATGATGTTCTAAATGGATTATTTATGTTGTGTTTTATTTTAGAAATTGTAATTTAACGTTCATATATGTAATAAATTTTCCAAGCCTGCTAAATTGATTGACCCTTTGGGGATAGATTCCTTGTAATCATGCTAATGTATTAAAATTATGCACCGACTCTTGGTAACTGGGGTCAGAGAGTTACAATATCTTTTCATACTTGTACCTTGTAATCCTCAACCCCATAATGTGTGTTTGTGTCTTTAAAAAAAATTCTTCTCCCATTCATTTGGTTATCAAAATCCATGGATCACACAATTTATTATTATTATTATTTTTTAGATTATGAGACAGATAGAGTGAGGTATGAACATAGAGATCTAGGTAATAAGGGAATTAAATTTACCATATATCCAATGAATCATAATCCATTCCATTCTAAAGACACTCTTTTTGTATTTTAATAACCCACTTTTTGGTTAATTGATAACCTTACAAATTCAGATAACTAATTCCAAAACATTTTATAAAAAACATAAAAATTCCAAACAATTCCTCCACCACAAACCCACACTGGGAAATTCAAATTTAAAATTTCAAATGAAACCAAACATGTCACCTCTTAGACCTACAATCTATCATGTGTCACTTTTATAAACTCACTTTCATAATGATTATTTTAATGTGGGTTATAATGATCCCATTAAATTCACAAAAATGTTGATAGATTTTGATATGATGTAGAAGGAGATCACGATAAGAAAGAATATGGAGATAATTTATATTTAGGTGATGAAATTGAATACATTCAACTCAATAATATATTTGAAAAAAAATAAATATGGTAAAATAATTAGGAATAATTGTATCTCTCATGTTACTATGAATCATGATGCGATTTTCAAGAAATTAAATCTCTATAAGTTCTCAATTATTGAATGAATAGTTATTCTAATGGGGGGGGGGGGGGTTGGGATATTAGGATCTAGTCAGAAGGATCTTTCATGTGTAGGCATTTTCTATGTTGAATATGATAATTATTAAATTGGGATACTTTCTTATTGTGTTTCCCTTATATTATCTAAAAATAAAATAATAGGTCAGCAGCATCATCCCCCTCAAAATATGGATTCATATCATTTGGTTATGGGATAGATAAATTAACCATATAACTATAAGAAACACACATAGGTTATTATAACTCCTCAATTATTAAATAACCCATAATTACATTATTTTTAATAAGGGTTTCACTTTATTAAATTTTTAGGGTCTTTTTGGTTTATAGTTCTAGATAATTAGGAACACAGTAACATATAAAGTGAAAAATTCCCCTTAGTGTACATTGTTTTTCACAAAAAAACATGTTATTATGTTTACACTCATGTTTCATCCATGATTTTTTTCCAATTAATATATTTCACCCTTGACCATGAAATAATACATAAAAATTATTATTCTTTGTGAAAAAACATTTAAAAACATAAGGTGAGCACAAAATAACATAGTAAGGGATATAAAAAGAATGTAAAGCCATTATTCATTTAAAATATGAAAATATATATTAAACATTTCCTTTCCATAATAAAATTTATTCTCAAAATAACAACTTCCTTAAAATTCATCACTTCATGGAAATGGTTTTTCATTTTTATGCATGGGTGTTGTTTTAATTATCAATTATATAGAAAAGAGATAAAAAATGTCTTCACAATTAAAATAAAAACATTCCTATATTGAAAATATTTTGATGTAATTATGATAATATGGTTATAGAAAAAATTTAGGAGGTGGAAGAATAAATAAAATTTTAAAAGATAGGTAAATAAAATTGCCTATTCTTTAGGTATCTCCTTTGGATAAAACTTATGTAATTTGGAAGAGGGATTTATTGTGGTTCACTTATGGTTAAATGTATGTTTTAGTTTGAGCTTGGTTATTATTTTGGCGATTATAGTGGTTTCTAGGAGTTAGGGGTTGAATACTATGATTTTTGGAGAAAACAGGTTATACACATGGTTTCAGCACATAGTTATTACTAACCTTGTGAAAATGATGAGGTATAGAACACTGGGGTTATTGTACAATTTTTCATATTTTGAGCATGGTTAGTGAAACTGTGTGGCTCACCAAGGAAACCATTTGGTTATCTATGTGTTTTCTCAGTGTTTTCTCATGTCTTAACCATTATTTTCCTAAATCGTGTACCTCTAGTTGGGGAGTCCTGTGCCTCCAAATTATAAATGATATAAGTTGTGTGTAGTTAGTACATAGTTTGTTAAACTATACGTCCTAACCATGTGATCCAATGTGAACCTATAAAAGATATAATTTTCCTCATTTCCCTTAATAGTTTTTATATCCAATCACCTCTTAATATTTGGTAGTCCTGAAATAAACTTACCCTGGAACTCTAGTGTCTTTTTCCCTTTATTTCTTGGTGATTTTACTTCATTATCGATAGATATCTTCAAGGTATGTTCAACTTTTATCCATTTTTATCTCCTCACTTATATCTTTACTTGATATTTTCTCCCCATATTTTGTTGGAACCTGATTGGGCTATTATTTCTGGATCTAGAGGCAGTGAGAGGAAATTGATGCTTATTATTATGGATCTAGTCTTTTGAGGACTAGATCTCTAGGTTTCCAACCCTTTTTCTTGAAGGCGTCTAGTTTTCCTTTGTTATTGAGGTATGTTTCTCTATATAATTGTTTCAACCCATGAATTCAGTAATATTATTGTAATATTAAATTTTTTTATTTGAGAAAATCTTTTTTTTATTATATCACCACTTGAAAATGTGTTTTAATGGATTTTTCCATTAAAAATATTATATTCACTTTATGTGTTTGATGAAATGCATCAATGGTGGATTTGACTAAAAATGGGTTTTCAAGCATGGAATTGGTAATTCTTCACTGATAAAATGTCTTATAAACCATAATCATGGTTTAATTAATTTTTTTGGATAACATAATGAATTGGGAACCTTGGGTGCATTGGGATATAGACATATAAAACATTAGCGTGTGTGATAACACTTGGGGTTAATTTAGTAATATTGAAAACCTATGGAAGGTCTAGATATTGGTTGGATTCATGTTATTCTTGGCTAGTATTACTTCATGTGTCCTAGTATGTATTCCCGTAGGATAAATTCTAATTTTTTCTTAAATTTATTAATGATGTTATTGATTCTTTTTTAAATTATCAAATGTTTATATTATGGTATTACCATGGAACATTATACATATTTATTTATAATTTATTTCTTTTACTTTTTATATTTTTGGTTAATGATAATTTGAAATTATTATAAAGTAACCAAAGGACGTGTTTATAAAAACTAATCTTGTTTAAAATTTATTTTTAAATTATTTTAATTTTATATCTAGAACTAATGTTTCATTTTATTAGATTTTGTATAGATTATTTCATGGTATGCTACTAGTATTTGTGCTCACACTCTACTTTTTTTTGGGTGTTTTTAGATGTTGTTTTATAGTACTTATGGAAATAGAATGACATCATGTCGTTCAAAAACTTCTGAGGGTTATTTTCTCCGTCCTATTAAGATAAATTGATGGTGATAGATGGTAACATGGAGGCTTGGTTTTGGCTTGTCGTGTTTTATTTTTGGGTTTAGCCTATTGTCTTGGCATTTTATATCTCATGGATGTGCTATATTCATTTGAATTTCACCCTATCTATTTATATTAATTTTATTTATTCATGAGACTTGTGTGGTTATTTTATTGATCTTCACCTTATGGAAGTCCATATCAAGTGATGTGAGAGGTTGACCATGGTTGGTTTGTTAAAAAATCATATCAAACCCATTACCCAGATGTATATGTTATGAAAAATTCTGGGTTTGGTTCAATGTATATAATAAATAAGATTTATGACATCCATAATTCAGGTAGTATGTATGGAATTGTGTCTAGATAGCTCACTTCCGTATCTGAACATGAGTTACCATGGTTGGTCAATGAGTTTTTCCAAGATTAAGATATAATGGTTGAGGTTATTTAAATGATTTTTATTTGGGGTTTATTTAAATGAACCTATCCCTTTTTTATTTTTTCTCCCATTCATATAAATCATTGTTTCATTAAACTATTTTCATTTAAATGTTTAAATTTTTTATTCTTGATTTGGTATTTTTATTCGGGAATTTGATCGTGAGATAAACAGAAGTTGTCTTTAAAATTTATTAAACAGTTATTCATAGAATAGCTCATCCAAATATTGGTGGGGAAGATTTTATAAAAGTTCCATATTTTAATTATTTAGTAGAAACTTTCTTTATGGAAGTAGTTATCTACACTATTTAGACATCGGGTCTGGCAGCTATTGGAAACCAGAGATAAATGGTGGATCAAAGATCAGAATTCACCAAGAAGAATCCACTCATATTCTATGGTGACAAAGGACCCTAGTAATCTAAATAGTTTCTTGAGTAGTTTGAATGGTTATTCTATTTTTAAAAAACTCTAGAGGTCTCTAAAGTGGATTTTTTCACATACATTTCTGAAGGACTGAGAATAAAATATTGGGACTCCACCATGAAAGATAAGTTACATGAGGATCTTACCTAGACTTATTTTAAGAATATAATTATAACCTAGAATATTGTTATTATAAAAAACCAAGTAATTTATGACCTTATAGAAATGATAGGATATACTTTATTAGTATTCCACCCATTTCACAAAGTTGGTTCACCAAGAACCCAAGCTATTTACTAATGATTACCTTAAATAAATAAGGATTGAGATGGGTATAAGGGCTGATATCGGATAAATGTTGATTATATTATGCCTCAAAACCTTTTTTGAGGTATTCAAGAAAGTGGCTATTGTTAAGGAATACATACTTGGGAAAATGAGTTTAGGTGGAACTTCAATTATAGCTATTGGTAGCCGGGGTGTTTTTTATGGTGAAAAAATAAATCATATGGGTAAATAGTATACACCATGAATAATTTCAAAGTATTCTTAGAGTTAGTAGTAGGTTGTTTAATTTTAGTGTGGAAGGACAGGCCGTACTAATATTATAAGTATTTAAGCTCTTAGTACATGTCATCATTGTGGACAGTCTGATCATCTTATACATTTTTGGGGAAATATTTTCTAAGGTAGTAGAGCTAGATCTAAACTCACCAAATCCTCTCATGTTTGTTAAGAAGCATCATAGGGTGGTTGATATCATTCTAAAGCCAAATGGGATACTCAAGCAGTGATGAAATCTTAGGGAGGGGCTGACAGGGACATATTTATGCAGTAAAGTACGCTCTAGAGGAATCTAAAGTAGGGCCAACTACATGTAGAGGTATAGTGTTAATTTTTTCACTATGGTTCTATCATTATCTTATATAGGTTTAACTCATTATTTCACATTTTTAAGATAATTATATATGTTTTTATTATGTTTCAATATTATTTCATTATTATTGGACATTTCTATGCCTCTATAAAATATGTTAGAATAAGGTTTAAAATATCTTTCTCGTTGGGTGATGATAGTCAACATTGAAGTGGTGTGGTGTTTCTTGGTTCTCGATCATAATATCTTCAACCATATTATTTACATGGATTTAATGATCAATTTTATGTCCTATAGAATCTATTATCATTTCTGATTTTAGTTTTTATTGCCCAATGGAGTCCCTCATGTCTTTTAGGGTGAGTGGGATTATAGATTATAGAGAGCAGGGCTTGTTCTTCCTTAGGCCAAAATGATCTTATGTCAGTTTTTGGTGATGTTCCATGATGTAGTTGATACCAATTTTACCATCACACTTCTTGTAGTCGTGAGTGTGTACCTCGAGGTCCTTCCAGATATTTTTTTAGGTTACTACTATAGTAAGAGGTTGAGTTCACTATTTATCTGCTTGTCAAGACAACTTCCATTTCAATATTTTCATATTTCATAGAACATAATAAGTTAAAGGATAACAAATTTTAACTTATGGACAAAGAGTCCAAGGAATTTATTCATCATATATTTTCACCTTGGGATTCACATATGCAATTTTTTAAAAAGATAGATGAATGTTTTAGACTTTGAATTGATTATAAAAAGCTTAATTGGGTGACTATTAAGAATAATAATCTATTTCAAAGAATTTATGATCTCTTTTATCATTTCATGGGATACTGATGGTTTTAAAAACATTCTTATGTGAGGGGTACTACTAGTTATGATTTTAAGAACTGGAAATACCTAAAATAGTGTTTAGGATCTAGTATGGGAATTTTGAGTTCTTAGATTATTCCATTCATTCTCACTAATACTCTTATGGTATTTCTGGAATTTATGAACAATATGTTTCATTGGTTTTTGGAATCTTTTATTTTTGTGTTTGTAGATGATATTTTTGTGTACCTCATGTCAGAGTAGGAATATAGGGATCACTAAGATATCATCCTTAGAATTTTGAATGAATGTCACATGTATGGTAAGATTTATAAATTTGATTTTTAGATCCAATAATTGAAATTTATCAGCCATGTTATATATAATATTAGTATCTCAATGGTTCTTAAAAATATTCAAGAGGTAATGTCTGGGGAACAACCCATAAAAGTTTTTAAATCCAAATGATTTTGGGCTTGGCTAGTTATTCTAGGCGGTTTATTCAGAACATCTCAAAGCATGCATCTCTGGTGGAAACTTTAGCTCACAAGGGTGATATGTTTTGAGTTGAAAAAATAATATTAGAGTATTTTTATGAATAAAATAGGTGGTTGATTTCAAATATAGCTATTAATCATATAGAACCATGTTTGGGTTATGATGTTTTCTATTTTTCTTCAAGTACAGAATTGGAGCATGACTTGATGTAGGGAAAGTAGGTGGAGCCCTATGTATCTCTCCAATTACTCCGACATGATAAGAAATAACCTACCCATGATCATGAATTTATAGATTTTATACACGCTCTTAAACATGAAACTAGTATCTCTATGGAGAGAAGTTTATTTTATATTCGAATCATGAGAGCCTGAGGTATATTTTTACTTATAGGGATCTAAATTTGTGATAGTGACTATATTTTAAGTATCTTTATACTTTTTATTTTAATTTTTATTATACTACCTATAAAGGTAATGTGGTATCTAATGTGTTAAACAAGAAATTACCTACCCATCCTATGAAGGAATCAGTAGAGGAGTGGTCTCTGATGAGTTTGTTCACTAAGATAAACTTGGGAGGGGAAGAGGCTGGTGGAAAGGCATTCATAGTTTCTATTAAGGCTAAATCAACATTTGATGATAATATTTAGGATTAAAATGTTACATAAAACAATTCATAGTGATTTATTAAAATCCCAAATGGTGGGGAATCCTCGGGTGATTGGTATTAGACTCTCATGGAAACATTGCGTTTCTATGGTAGGACAATCATTCATATATCTATTAGGCGAAAATTAATGGACAGTGGACACTTATCTTGTCATTTTATATTCCATGTCACTACCAATATGTATCATGATATGCTATGAGAGTATTTTTGGCAGGGGATAAGGTGTTGGGTTGAATACTTTATGTCATGATGTCTTACTTGTCATATAAATAAGGTAGAGCACCAATGACTTAGTGGTATATTTCATCCTTTACCCATTCTAGTATGGAAGTGGGAAAATATTTCTATGGAATTCATCATTAGTTTACTATATATTATTTGTGGGAAGTATATTATTTGGGTGATCATTGATCAACTTCTGAAATATACTCATTTCCACCCTATCATGTAGATAATGATGGTGGAGTAGCTCAGGCAGTTTTACATTGGAGAGGTTGTAAGGCTTCATGGAGTTTTGTCTACAATGACTTTGATCGAGATCGTTGGTTTACCTCTCAGTTTTGGAATGTATCACAAGAATTTTCTAGTTTCCATTAAAATTAAGAACAATATATCATCCTCATATGGATGGTTAGACTTAGCGTTATATTTAGATACTTGAGGATATGCTTCGGTCATCCATTCTTGAATTTGGTGGTTCATGGGAAAACATCTTCCTTTGGTAAAATTTTCCCATTAAAATAGTTATCAAGCATTTATTAAAATTATTCCCTCCAAATCATTGTATTTGTTTCCATGTATATATCGCTTATGATGGAAGATTTGGGAGAGTTGTACTTGGTTGGACCAAGCCTTATTCAAAATATGATAGAGATAGTGAAACTAACCCATGAGAGGTTAGTGACTACTTAGAATCATAAAAAATCATATGAATATAGTCTTCGTCACCCAGTAGAGTATGGGGTTGGAGATCGAACATTCTATTAGTTTCACCTCGCTTGTGACACCATCAATTTGGTAAGCAGGGTAAGTTATAACTGAGGGTTTTTGTCCCTATTGAGATCAATGAATGACTTAGAAAGGTGGATTATCAGTCAGAATTTCCATTATGACTGATGTTGATTCATGGAATGTTTCCTGTTTCCTAGATAAGAAGGTATTGATCAAATTCTTCTAATATGATTTAATGGGAATATGTAAGTCTTAATCCCAAAAAAAATTTGGTTGAACATCTGATTCAGATTTTAGATCCCCAATATAAGTGAATTTGGGGTAAAAAAGTTCCCATTTTCTTTGTATTTTGGTAGTGTATATGTGATAGCCATAATATGTGGGAGTGGGGATAATTGATGATTTATCAATTAACTTCTATTTTTTTAGTTTAAAACCATGACCAATTTCTAGGGATAGAAATATTTTATGGTGGGACTAATTGTAATTCCTTACAAGTAACAAGTATGCTTTAGTTTCAGATTGGTTTATTATGTGGTTCATTCTAGAGTTTTCTCATACTAAGAGATTGAAAAAAAATTATTTTATAGAAAAAAAATAAAGGAATATGGTTAGTAATAACCATGAGGTATGGTACTATAATGTTCTAGTGTTATTTTTCATGGTTTGAGCATGGTCAGAAAAATCACATGGCTCACCAAGGAAAGCATGTGGTTTTTGGGGTATTTTTCCAAGGGTGACTCACAACTTGAGATTGGATTTCCCTAACTGTGTGGATCTAATTAGGTAGATACATGCCTCTAATTTTCAAATGAAAGAGGCAACACATAGTTGGCCCATTGTTTATTAATCCATGCATCCTAACTATGTACCCTAACTGAAACCTCTAACAAGTTTGAATTTAGATAATTTCCTTGATTTATTATATCTAATAACCTCTTAATCTCCATTAAGCATGAACTAAACATCCCACAATGCTCTATAGGCTCCTCCCCTGTCTTATTTAAGGATTTCTCTTTTTTCATGATAGATTTTCTCAAGGTATATTCTATTTAGATCTGGTTTTCTTTCCAACTAATATATATTTTATTGATATCTTCTTCCATTGTTATATTGGGTCCTTAATGGTATGTGATTTCTAGATCTCGAGGATGTGTTGGGGAATTTATGTTGATTATTGTGGATCTAGTCTTGTGTGGGTTGTATCTCAAGGATTCCAACCTCCCTTCTATAATGTGACTAGTGCTCCTCTATTCTTGAGGTTGTTGTCTCTATAAAATGATGTTGACCAATGAATTCCTAAATTTTCTTACAAAATACCATGGGTTGATTTGATAAAATGGTTTATTGATTATATCATCACATTGAAATGGGTTTTGCTTTAAAAATAGTTTATACACATTATCTATTCAAATAAATTCCTAAATAGTGGATTTGACTCAAATATGGATTTTAAAGCATGGAAGTGGTGATGGCTTAGTGGGAAAATGTCTTATAAATTAGGATCATGCCTTACTCAATTGTTTCAGCAAACATAACACATGGGGAATGATTGATGAACTGGGAAATGAATATATGCAACCTTAGTGTGTGTGAAAGTACTAGGGATTACTTTAGTGATATCGATAGACTGTGGCATGACATGATATTGATAGGATACACATTATAAATGGATAGTGTTCCTTTTCATGTCCTAGTATTGAAACAAACATTTTATGTGCATATTTTTAATCAAATTTCGAGTGTTATAAATGAATTTCTGATGTAGATTACCTTGAATTTCAAAGTTTTATTCAAGTTTGTGTATTTATAAACATGGAATTAAATTTGGTTTAATTTAATTATTTTTGTTGAGTTTGTAGTTTTGATTGTGTTTTTTATTTTTCTGGTTCATATTTAATTTGAAATTATTTCTAGGTATTTCAAATGTTTAAATATTTTTCAGGAATTTATTTTATAAAAAAGGGACATCTTGGGACATCCTTCAACTAGGGCCGACATGCCACATAGGTGGCCCATGAGAGTACACTTATCCATAGAAGACCATATGATAGCCTGAGAGGTCGGCTTCACAGGGGAATCAAGCTTATAAAGAGGCCCACGATGTTGAAATCTGCTGGTATATCCTGCAGAAAGAAGCCACCCTGGTGCATGAGACATGTTCGTATGATGGCAAGATGAGATCCTCATCGGGATGGTCTAGTCTGTGGTGGAAGGAAAGAGTCCTCTAGATCCCACATGACTTCATTGTGATGTGGGAGCATTAGATTTTCATATAAATGAAGAACACTCTAAATTGTTGATTCTATTTGGGATGACATTAATTAAGTGTACTGTTCGTTTTTTAGGAAAAATATCAATGTTCTTCCTAATTTCTCTGCACCTTGGCCTCAGAAACACCACACTGCCACTCTTTATCAATCTTCATCATCTTACTCCTTCTTGTCTTCGTTTTCTGCCACAGGTAAACCAAATATTGCCCTGAATGCCACCCTCGATGCTTAGGGTTGAGCTCTTTTGACATTCCATTCCTTTCAAACTACCATGGATCCCCTCAAAATGTTTGAAGAACTCCATGAAACATTTTTGGAGCTCCCATCAGTCACTACGAAGGTTAGAGGGGTTACGAAGCCTTGACTATCGCTATTACATGCTGCCCCACATCCCATACATGCTCACACCTCTATCACATTATTGAGATCACTATCATGATGCACTATTCAATCCATGAATATGAAGAGGAGAGCTACCAAATCCACCCCACATAGTTTTCTCTCCACACTGTCCACCTGATATCCATAGTATTATTTCCAAAATATCACATGATTGGGTTTCATGGGAGATTCAAATATTCATATTTAAACTTTTAAACAAGATAATAAATATTGGGAATTAATGAAAAGATCATGGATTCCACTATCGAAGATTACAAAATAATAAGGCACCCACTGCCTTGGGGGATTTCGCACCCACTATGAGGGAGAATCCCTAAGGCTCGGGCTGCTTCTTTCCTTGATTCTTCATATTTTTATTTTATTTTCTTTTCTTTTCTTTAAATATGTAATTTCATTTTAGTTTTAATTAAATAATCCATTAATTTTTAAAATTCAATTATAATCCACCCTTATTATTCTTCTTATTATTATTAACATTCTTATTTATATTTTATTTTATTTTATTTATTTATTTATTTTATTCTTATTCCCCATCTCACTCCCATCCACAATTCCTCTTTTTACTTTTATTATCATTCATTATTTTATTTTATTTTTATTTTATTTTATTTTATTTTATTTTATTCTATCTTGTTTTCTCTTTTATCTCATTCCTCCATTGTGATCACTTATCCTCGATATTGAGGAGATGAACAGAGGCTTGGCCCTAGGGGGTTCAGGGGGTTCTTAATTTTTTTCTTAAATCTTATTGTTTGTGGTACATATGAGTAGTATGCATGGGTGTAGATAATGTCCTTGATCTAGTGATTGTCTCCCATTACATGAAACTCAATCTATTTCAATTCTTTATACAATATATCTTACCTCTCATCATTGATTTGCTCGTTACACGATGTAGTTGTGAGAATCAATGGATGAAATGAAATTGATAGAGTCGACTGCAGGAATATGGAACAACCTTGACCATAGTGTGACATAAAACTTGATTATTGGAGGAGGTGGAATTGAGATTTCTTAATAATTCCAATATTCCAAAATTTCCAAATAAAAATAATAGTAATTCATCATAATATTTCATGTTTTTATTATCAAAATAAAATCAAAAAAATAAATTAGAACACTTATTAAACCCAAATCCAAACCCAAAACCATGTTCATTATTACATAACTCATTATGTTTAGAATTGTATCTTAGTTTAGTTTAAATTCTCACAATGCATGTAATTTCATTTCCATATAAAATAAAAAACAAAAACCAATAAATAATTATCACTGTTTTCATAAAAAAATAAAAAATAAAAAGAATTTTTTAGGTGATTTAGAATAAGTGAGTAAAAAACTGAGAAGATTCTTAATTTAAACGACCTTGGTCATCCATTGTGCTTCACTAGGAACAAAAAATTCCATTCCCTACGATAGGCATGCATCAAAAATAGTATCTTGGATTGATTTAGGTCAAGCTCAGCCTTAGACACACCACATTGTTGCTGTCTACAATTCTATTCCTTCTTGTCCTCGCCAGCGGCCACTACTCAACCAAATAATGTCAGGAATTCCACCTCGAAGCTTAGGGTCGAATTCCATTATCATTCTATGCATTCAAAACCAAAATAGATCCCCTCAACATGTCATATGAACCCCATGAAACATTTTTTGATCTACCTCCAGCCACATTGAAGACTATAGGGGTTGAGGAGGATCGACTGCCACTATTTCATGCTTTTCCCACATCCCATGAAAGCCCATACCACTGCAACATTTTTGATATCACTTCCATGAAACATCATGAAATCCATGCATCTAAAGAGGAATATTTCTGAAGCCAACTAGTTCAGTTTGTTCACTAGGATTTCCACCTAATATCAATGGGATTTTTTCCAAGATCTCAAATCACCGAGTCTCAGAGGTGATTCAAATATACATATTCTAACATTTAAACGAGATAATGAAGACTAGTAATTAAATAGATGATTCAGGATTCCACCATCATATACATTAAAAGAATAAAGCACCCATTTCCTTTGGGGAGTTCACACCCACAATTAGGGATAATATTTAAGGCTCAGATAGCTACTTTGCCAGCTTCATCATTATTTTTTTCTTTTTATTCGATTTTATTTTCATTGATCATTTAATTTGATTTTAGATTTAATTAAATCAACCATGAATTTTTACAATTTCAATGGTTTTAAATGATTTTATAATGTAAATTGCCTTTAATTTCAATGTTTTATTCAAAAGTGGGTAATTATAAACCTGGAATTAAATTTCGATTAAATGAATTATGATTGTCATGTTTTGAGTTTTTATTGTGTTTTTTATTTTATTTGGGACATATTTTTTTAAGTTGTATCCAAGAGTTTGAAATGTTTAAATATTTTCGTGGAATTAAATTTTCTAAAAAAATTCCATCTTGGGATAGCCCTCAACTAGGGCCCACATGCTACATAGGTGGTCCATGAGGGACCACTCAACCATGCAGGACCACAATATAGGCAGGCTGTAGAGTGGTATCATGCCTATTTAGGGGATTATAGTGGTGAAATATAGGGGCATAACTTGCCCAAAGGAGCTACACTGATACACATGGGATGTCCGTGTGGTAGCATGAGGAGAGTCTCTCTGGGATTATACGGTCTGCAGAAGTGGGTGGGAGTCCTGAGGATCCCACATGACATCAATACAGTGTAGGATTTGTGACATTACTTATAAAATAAGGCCTCTCTATATTGCCGATTCGATGTTGGATGACTATAATTAGGGGAAAATTCATTTTTTTAGCAAAATTTAGTTGTTCCACCTGATTTCTTTGTACCTCAGCCTTGAAAACACCACACTATCGCTCTACCCCATCATACAACTTCTCATCTTCACTGACCACCACTAATCAACTGAATCCCGCTATGAATGATGGCTCCAAAGCTCAGGATTGAGCTCCTTCAGCATTCCATGCCTTCCAAACCACAATGTATCCCATTAGAATATTAGACAAGAACCATGAAATATTTTTTGTGCTCCCTTCAACCACTTAGAAGGCGTGATAGGTTGAAGAGATTTAACTACCACTATTTCATGTTTCCCCACATACCATAAAAGCTCGTGCCACTTCCACTTTTCCAATATCTCTACCATGACACCCCATGAAATCTATGAATCTAAAGGGGAGCACTATTGAAGACACCTCATGCTGTCCACTCTCCATGATGTTCACCTAATATCCATGGGATTGTTTCCAAAACATCACATCACAAGGTCTCATGGTTGATTCAAATATTCATTTTCAAACAATTAAATAAGATAATAAAGATAAAAAATTAAAGAAAATATTAAGGAGACCACTATCGAAGCATATAAAAGAATAAGGCACCCACTACCTTAGGGGAGTTCTCACCCACATTGAGGGAGATGCCTCAAGGCTCGGGCTACTATATTTCATGATTATTTATTGATTTATTTTCTTTTCAATTGATTTTCTTTTATTTTATTTTGTAATATAATTTTATTTTTAATGAAATAATCCATGCATGTTTACTATTCAAGTGTCGTATACCCTCATTATATTATTATTAATATTGTTATTATTAACATTCTTCTTTAAATTTTATTTTATTTATTTATTTTATTATCTTATTCGTCTTCTCCATCTCTCTCACTCTCCTATAATCTCATCCACCATTCTAATTTTAAATTTTTCTCTCAATCCTTATTTTATTTTATTCTTTATCTTTTTCTCTTATTTCCCATTCCACCATTGTGATCTCTTACCCTCAATAATGAGGGGATGACCAAATTCATGGATTAGTGGAGTTCAAGGTGTTCTTGAAAGATTCTTAAAATTTATTTTACATCTTTTGTAGATATGAGTAGCTTTCATTTGTGTGTTGAATGTCCCTAGTGTGTCAATTGTCCCCCATGACATGAAACTCAATATATTTCTATTATTTTGCTTAATATCTTTTTCTTCTCTTCATTTGTTATCCCTTCACACAATATATTTGAGCAAATCAATTGATGAAACAACATCGATAGAGCCAGGTACTAGAAGATGTAACACCTTGGAATAAGGTGTATCATCAACCATAATTATAAGAGTATGTAGAATTGAGATTTATTAGGCATTTGATGATTCAAAAATGTATAAATAAAAGTAATAATAATTCATCATGAGATTTTATGTTTATATTATCAAACTAAAATCAATCAAATAACAGAGAATAATGATTGATCCCAAATCCAATCCTAAAGCCAAGTTCATTCTTTTTAACTCCTTATCTTTATCATTACATATTAGTTTATTTTAAATTATCATAATTATTTTCATTTAATTATCTTAAAAAATAAACAACAAAAACCCAAAACATTTATAATTATTTTCATAAAATAATAATAAAATAATTGTTTTAGGTAATTTAGAATAAGTGAGTGAACAAACTGAGAAGCTCCTAAAGTGAGATGACCCTGTTCAGCCACTTTTATGCACAAGAAAAATAATTTTCTTTTTCAAAAATCTAGGATAGGTGTTCATCAAAACTAGTTCCCCGACCATATTTCCTTGAACCTTGGCCTCAAACACACCATGCCACCACTCTTCACCATCCTCCACCTTCTCGTCTTCACTGGACACCACTGATCAAATGATGACTTCCATGAATGTTACCCCTGAAGAACGAGGTGAAAATCCTTCAACATAACATGCCTTCAAAACCAAAATGGATCCCCTCATCATGTTAGATGAACCCCAGAAAACATTTTTCGAGCTCCCTCTGGATACTTCGAAGGGAGAAGGGGTTGAGAGGCCTCAGTTGTCAATGTCTCATGCTACCCCAAATCCCATGAAATCCCACACCAGTTCCACATTGCTAAAATCACTTCCATGACACCCCATTAAATCCATGCATTTGAAGAGGAGCACTGGCAAAGCCACCCCACGCAGCCCGCTCTCAACTCTTTCAACCCGATCTCCATAGGATTATTTCCAAAATCGCACACCACCAGTTCTCACAGGTGATTCAAAAATAAATATTTAGACATTGAAATGAGATAAAAAAGAAAAGGAATTAAATATAAGACTGAGGAGGCCACTGAAAAATCCTATAAAAGATGAAGGAACTCACTACCTTGGGGGAGTTCTCACCCATAGTGAGCGAGAATCCACAAAGCTCGGTATAATGAGTTTCCTACTTCTTCATTGTTTTATTTTATTTTTATTCAATTTCATTTTCTTTTATTATGTTATTCAATTTTAGTCTTAATTAAACAATCCATTCATTTTTAAAATTTAAATGGTTTAAGATTAATTTCTTATGTAAATGACCATTATTTTCATATTTTTATTCAAAATTTTGTATTATAAATCTGTAACTATATTTGGTTTAAATAAATTATTATTATTGACTTTGGAGATGTGATTGTTTTTTTATTTGCTCCATATTTGTTTTTCAATTATATTTAAGTGTTTGAAATGTTTAAATAGTTTATAGGAATCCACTTTTAAAAAATGTCCATTTAGGGCTAGCCCTCAATAAGAGCCCACACACCACATAGTTGTCCCATGAAGGGTTACTAATCCATGTGGGCCCATAAGAGAGCCAGTCCCAGAGGCATGCTACACAAGGAAATGAAGCCTGTGTTGGGGACCATGGTGGTATAATTAGTGGGAATAACTTTTGTATAGGAGCTATATAAGAACACGAGGAATGTCCTTGCAGTGGATAGAGGAGAAAAGTTTCGAGATAGTGTAGTCCGTAGTGGAGGGTGGGAGACCTCCAACTCCCACATGGATTCATTGTGGTGTGGGATCCATGACATTTATTTTAAACAACGGCCTCTATGTGTTTCCGATTTGATGTGGGAGGAAAATAATTGAAGCTATCATTCTTTTTTTTAGTAAAATGTCATCATTCCACCTAATTTCCATGCGCATCAGCCTCAAGCACACAATACCGCATCTCTCCAGCATACTCCACCTAATATTTTTATTAGACCCCGCTGATAAATTGAATACATACATGAACTCTACTCCCGAAGCTTGTGGTTAATCTCTTTCAACATCCCATTCCTTCAAAACCACCATGGATCCCCTTAGTACATCGTAAAATCCCAATGAAATATTTTTTTATCTCTCACTAGTCACATTGAAGGAAAAATGGGTTGAGGAGCCTTGACTACCACAATTTCACAAATCCCCACATCCCATGAAATCTCACACCACATTCACCTTACGGAACTCACGGCCATGACACCTCATGCAATTTATGCATCTGAAGAAGAGAATTGTCGAAACCTCCCATGTAGTCCGCTCCCCACAATTTCCACTTGAAATCCATGATATTTTCTCCAAAATATTACATCACTGAGTCTCATGGGTGATTCAAATGTACATATTGAAACATTGAAATAAGATAATAAATATAGAGAATTAAAGAGAAAACTGAGGAGGACACTATCAAAGAATATAAAAGTGTAAGGCACTAAATAACTTGGGGAAGTATGCACCCACAATGAGAGAGAAGCCCCAAGGATCAGGCTGCTGCTTTCCCTACTTCTTTATTTTTTTTCTCAATATTCTTTTCATTTGTTATGTAAATTAATTTTAGTTTTAATGAAATCATCAATGAATTTTTTAAAATTCAAGTGTCACACACCATCATCATTATTATTATTATTATTATTATTATCATTCTTCTTTATATTTTAGTTTATTTATATATTTTCTTATTATATTATTCTTCTATATCTATCTCTATCCCTACCTTCTCTCATCCACCATTATTATTTTTAATTTTATTATCATTCATTTATTTTATTTTATTTTATTCTCTATATTTTTCTTTTCATTCCAATTTCACAATTTTGATCTATTACCCTCGATAATGTGAGGATGACCCGAGGATTAGCCCAGGGGAGCTGAAGGTGTTTTTGAAATTTTGTTAAATCTTATTTTATGTTTGTGGTAAATATGAGTAGCAGACATGGATTTGGTTAATGTCCCCAATGTGGTGATTTTCCCCCATGACATGAAACTCAATATATTTATATTTCTTTGTTTAATCATGTTTCCCTCTCCTTTCCCTCAACCAAGGTGTATCGTCAACGATGATTATAGGAGGAGGTGGAATTAATATTTCTTTGGGATTCAGTGATTCCACAATTTTTAAATAAAAATATTTATAATTCATCCTGATATTTCATGTTTGGATTATCAAAAATAATAATAAATTAGAGGAGAATAATGATTGAACCAAAAACTGAACCCAAAACCAAGTTCAATATTCCTTAACTCATTATTCTTAGAATTTAATGATATTTTATTTTAAATTATCATAATGCATGTTATTAATTATCTTAGAAAATTAATAAAAAAAGATTTATTAGTTCTATCATAAAATAATCAAAATAAAAAAATTGTTTCGGTGATTTAGAATAAGTGAGTGAACAAACTGAGAAGCTCCTATAGTGATATGACCCTGGTCAACAATTGTTATACACTATGAGAATAATATTCATTTCAAATGTATTAAGACATGTATGTGTCAACAATGTATTTTTATTAGCTAGATCACACATGTTCTTAGTTTTATACATTATTGTATTGATTCAGATTTTATTACACACATTCTTATATTATTGTATTACCATGGAAAATTTTACTTATGAATTTTTTATTTCTTTTCATTATATTTAATATTATTGTTTTATGACAATATACTTATAAATGAACAAATGGTTTTTTATGAAAATAGATTTCATTAAAAATTGTTTTGTAATCTATTTTTATTTTAAACATAAAACTAATGCTTTCTTGATATTTGATTTTTATTGAATCTTTGGTGGTATCTTATTGTACATTTTTATCACACCCTGATTTTTCATTTGTTTTTTTAGATGTGGATTTTTAGAACTCATGGAATGGTAAGGGCATCATGTAGTTCACTAACTTCTCTTGGTTATCATTTCCTTCTTATTGAGATAGATTGGTAGTGATAGATGGTCACATGGAGACTTGGTTTCTGTCTTGTTATGTTTTATTTTTAGGTTTAGCCTTGTTGTAGCGGTTTTTGTTGAATTGTATGTATCATAGATTTGTACCCTTATTTCACATGATACTATATTGGTTTATCTCTTTTTTTGTTATTCATGAGACTTCTGTGGTTATTTTGTTAATCTTCACCTTGTGGTGAGCCATATCGGGTGATGGGACAGGCTGGCCTAGGATGGATCATTACATTTATAGTCACACTAGGTGCATTAAAAAAGTGGTATGGGATGTGAAAAGAGGTATTTAGTTATATTTTTTTAGAGAAAACTGAACTTATAAGTGACATTCAAAGGGTTATATTAAGTCCCTTTTCATTTGAAAAAATCAACGGTGTTTCAAAAAAACATAGTATTTAATGGTCAAAAATATAATTTTAAAAATTCCAAGTGGTTCATAGATGAATCATGAATGATGGGAACATAAATTTTCTAACAAAAAATATTAAATATTGGTTTTTATAATTTTGTAGTGATTTTAAAATTATTTTTAAACATGAGATTTCTTTTAAATCCATTTTAATGGATACTCAAATATTTTGATTTTAAAAGGATCAAGATAATAATAGAATTAGAATATAGACAATTAATAATTTATAATTTTCAATAATTTTTTGGGAAAATAATAATTAATACAAAAATATTACTTTTAATGTTTTTAAAAATAAATTACTTGATTTTTATACTACATTCATAGGGTTGTATTGACATTGCATAAGTGTTCAGGGTAAAACTTCCATCACTAAAAAAATTAATATCATAAAAAAAATTATTCATGTTAAAAATAACCATGTATATCCATCCATAACATCCTTTTAACCCTATGAAAACATATTAGAGAGATTTAAAGAAAGAGAGTGTCATTTTGTACTAATTATTTAAATAAAATAATATGAAGGGAATAATACAAATTAAATGGAACTAAATTGACATATTTTAAAAAATATGGTTATTTTAGAAGAAATAAACTAATATTATGAAATAAATGAAAGTTTTTGAGAGATTGTGAGACATTATCCCATAGTTTTAACCCACCTCCACCAATTTCCCCTTTAACCCTAGTGATAACCTTTTTATATGGTTACTATTAATCATGAAAAAAATGAAATTAAACTTATTAAATTATTAGAATATAATTATTCTAATTATGGACTCCATTTTCAAAGATTCAATTTTTAGAAGTGGTAAAAATTACTTTTAATATGCGTTTGAAATATTTAATAAAAAACTATTTTTAGAAAAAAATCAATTCTATGATTTAGAATTATTTTATACCAAAATCAAGTGTAATGTTGATTTAGATTAAATTAATTTTATTATTCTTAATAAAAAGAGACTTATTTAACATTAAAACTAATTTTAAATAGAATTGTACCTTGTGAAAACTTTATTAGAGACAAGTACTTTATATAGTTACATAATAAATATATTTTTGGTCTATAAAAAGGATTCATAAACATCAAATTCATTTCTATATCATGAAAATTTCATAAAAGTGACATTATTTGTAATATCATGATTTTTTACTATTCACCCAAAAATCATCTTTTTTTGAAAAATCCAAAAAAATAACCATAATTTAATTTTGATATGTTGAAACTAAAAATGAAATCCTTTTTATAAAATTCAATTTCTAAAATTTATAAATTAATCTTTTTAATGAAAATAAAAAATAAACAATAAAACCACATTTATTGAAAAATAACCCTTTAAAACGTTAATTATTTTACCTTATATGGTTTCATTATTATCATTAAAAATTTAACAATTATTTCCTAATTAATAATACATAAATTTGTGTTAGGAGAAATTTTATGCTTATATTTCACAAATTTTTTACTTTTGTTTGTATCCCTAAATACAACAACTAGGTTATAATAGTCATATTTAAAAAGTTATATTTTTTAGAGTATATCAAAATTCATTTAAACTCATTGTTGTGTGTCGTACATGCTGTAAAAAAAATTCATGTAAAGGATATTTATATATCTAAATATTTGGTCGTTATATTCCCCCCATCTTATAAAAATTGTGTCCTCAAAATTTGATTTTTTTCACACCAAAATGAATGTATCTTGACATAGGTATAATCATATATGTAGATTTTATCATGATAACTAATTTTTAAGTATCAACTAGGAAACTTATCATCTCATAAATATTTCAATAACCATGTGTATACATTATAATACTTATACATTTGAATATGTTACCAAAATAATTGTAACGCCCCGACCCCAGTTACCCAGAGTCGGTACATTATTACACAACATTGGCATGATCACAAAAGATCACGTCTCGAAAGACCGATTCGTTTAGTAGCCTTGAAATAACTAGATACATTCATAATGTTTACATTACATCATAAAGTGAAAACTACTACCACAACATCTTGTCTTGATTTCCCCTCACACTATCCCAACAGGTCATTCATAAAATACTTCTTCACATCCTGGTAAAAATAAAACATTGAAAGGTGTGAGCTCAAATGCCCAGTATGGATAACAATATAGAGGAAACTTATATAATTAAGAATAAACATTTAAGGCAATGTATAACTAAAACAAAACCCTTCTAAACATGAACTTCAACATAATATGGAAAAAATAAAAAGAAATAATTCCATTTACTTATTCACATGGATATTCTACTAGTCGAATAATCACATGCAATATCAATAACCACTTTCATAATGATGGAATGCATAATGCCAGACTATCAAACCCACGTATCCAAGGAATCATTCCAAGAATACATATAATATTTTTTCAAGGCCTTGTGCCAAGACAATAGTTGTTATCATGAGACCTACCGATGCGTCAAGGAGCTATAGCGGGCACCACCCGTCACATATTAAGTCCAATGCACTCCTCATATGAACTGGTTTAAACATAACATAAACATTATTATTAAAACTAGCATACAAAATGTCAATACTTTCTTCATAAACCATGAATGGTATAAAAATAACACGTCCACAGACAAACATATCACAAAAACTTCAATACAATATGGAAGTTTTGTATCATAACAAATCAACTTCAAATAAGCTTAAAATCCATCAAAGGATGTTGACATAGATGAAATCAAAACTATTTGAGAGATATATCTCTTTTTTGAAAACATTTAAAAGTCACATAATTATAAATTAAAACATTTACTTTGAAAATAATCTTATAATCTTTTAAGGGAAGCTTCTAATATTTTAAAATGGTGTAAAATAGCCGCACCCGCCATATAAGTTAAAAAAGACATTCTTACCTTAATTTTGTCGAAAAGGTTAAAATGGACCTTGTTTGGAAAACTATGGATAGATTCCTTTATAAAATTCTTATAAAAATTAAAACAAGGGTATACATGACTTTAACCCATATTCTGTAAAATAGCAAGAATGTTTTGAAATACATTTTTAAGAAACATGGATGTGGACGCTAAATAGGTCCCAGTAGATATTAACGTATAAACAAACTTGGATAATGAAGAGATTGTGAAATAAAACCTTACCTTGTTATTTTACATAGTTTAGGGTAGGTTAACCTCATATATAATGGTGAAATAATTTTTATTAAAATATTCAATAATCATATACATTAATATGATATCATATATGATCTTTTAACATTGATTTTTAATAATATCATAGTATTATCGTCGTTTCGGGTGTTAACTTACTCGTTTTATTTTATATATTTTGTTACATAAGATGTGTTTGTTATGGATAGGTTTTATATTATTCATATCCATAATTATATCAAGTCCTTTAACATTATTTTTAATCATCAAATGAGAATTAGACTTGAATGGATACGATAGGGAATGATTCTCATCACGTTCGTGGAGACGGTAATCCGTACGTACGCACAAGCGACAATATCATTCTTTTGATATTAAAATAATAAATAATTTGATGGTATATCATATATATATAGAATAATTATCATGTTATATTTATTATTTACATGAATTATACATCATTATTATACCCATCTAAATTGAATAACAATTACACCATGACGTGGAGATGGTAAGTCGTACGTACCTATGTATGGTGACATCTCATTCAAAGGATGGATAGAATACTGAATATGATTGTACCATATTTATAATAACATCACAGTATATTTAAGTTACTGGAGTTATTATTTTATAATTTTAATAGGAACTAAAGAAGAAGTTTAAGATGAAAGGAACTTGAATGAAGGTGGTGAAAACATTACCTCTTAATCGGGTTCTTCCTTTTGATTTGATCAAAACGGCTTCTTAAGTTGGCTTTCTGATTAAAGATAGTTTTCTAAGATGAATTTAGGGAAGTTGAGAGAGTATTTGGGCAGGGGTTTTCTGAGCCAAAAGGCTTTAAATGTATGAATTATTGAGAAGGGGGAGTGCCCTTTTACAAGAGGGGTGAGGGGATCCTTTGGAAAATCTAGAAATATAATTGAATAATAAATTCACATTCAGTTTCTAATGGCTCCAAAGTAGATTATTTAAATGTTTCGTTGGGTATGGTTCTAAATCCCTTCAACCAATAAATTTTAGACAGGATTGTGTCATTATATTAACCTTATCTTTCAGTTTTAACTGTTAGTTAATTATTTTGACACTTACCATGTCTCTTTGTATTTTTATATTATATAGTCAATAAACATACTATAAACTTTTAAGAGAACCCCAAGTGGTCCATTAATGATACAAATATCATTATTTAATCCTCCTAGCCTAAAAATATATTTTTAGGAATAGAATATAAATTAATATTATAATATTTGTTTTAAAAACACTTTTATGTCAATTTTGACACTACTGGATATTTTGTTTTTGATAATTTTATAACATCATTATAACTTCAAAAAAAATTAATATAACCAATCCTAATATGTCATATTAACCTAGAAAATTATTTTAATACATAAAATGTCACAAATTACATTTAATTTGATATTTATAATATCATTTATTTTAATATTTCATTAATTAGGTAATTACATCATCACCATTGTGTCAAAAATAAATTATATTATTTAATGTCTTAAAATTATAAATAAAATACCATTATTTAGGAAATATTTTTAGATTTACAATGAATATTTACAATAGAATATATCTTATTTATAACACTATATTAAAAAAAATTAGTAATTAAACCTTGATTTTAACTCTTTTAACTCTTCATTGAATTAAATAATAATAAATGTCCTAATATAATCCAAGTGGACCTAAATGATAATATTTTATTCCTAAGGTTGTTTTTGGTCGAGATACACTTGTCCAATAGAATTAGGTCAAATGTTAGGGTAATATTAATATCATTTTTACCCTTAATTACCCTATTTACATTTAATTGTGGAAAATAAAACTAAAAAAGTTACTATTCACCAAAAAATATTTTCATCTCATTGAACCAAATTTTTCTCCTTGATATTAACCGTGTCTCTCAGATTTTCAAAATTCCACTCATAGAAGTGGTAAAATTATGTTTTATGTGAATTTCTAAATTATCCTAGGAGGAGGGTAAAAGACGGTGAAAAGTTCAATAAAATGTTTATATATCTAAAATAATTCTGAATTAACTCCAATAAATTACATTGAACTTATATAAGTATTATGTATCTATTTTGACCTTAATTAAATTTAAATAAAATAAATTATTATTTAAATAAGAATTCAGTTTTAAACTATAACTCATTGTTTTTTCACTATTCATAAAAAATTGAAAGTTTTCAAAAAAATAAAAAAAATTCACCCTAGGCTAATTTTGATATTATGAATCCAAAAATGAAGTCCATTTTGAATTATAAAATTTATAATATTTCAAAAAGTGTGTATTACTATTCAAAACAGCTAGTTTGATTGGTTGTGGTGTGTGTGAGGACTCGAAGTTTCTTACAACACACGTTATTGTATTATTCAAAGAGAAGCATACCATGGAAGTTTGGGGTGTAACATTATCCCCACCTTCAAATAAGTTCATCCTCAAAATTTCAAGAATACTACCTCTTGAAAAGACTTGGGTGGTTCTTCATCATAAGTTCCTTGTGTTCCCACGTTGCCTCTTCCATCTTATGGTTTCTCCATAGAACTTTTACCAGACGAGTCATCCGGTTTCTCAACACTTATTCTCTTGTATTAAGAATCCAAACAGTATCTTCACAATAAGATATATCAGGTTCCAGTTATAATTCCTCGTAAGTGAGTACATACATTGCGTGAGGCATGTATTTTCTCAACAGTGTTACGTGGAACAGATTGTGAACTTTATAGAGAATTTGCAGCATTGCCAACAGATAAGCTACAACCCCAATTTATTCTAGAATTTCGAAGGGTCTGATGTTCTGGGGACTCAATTTTCCTTTCTTACCGAAACTTATAGCACCCTTCCATAGAGATACCATCATGAAATCATGATATACTACCTAGAATTAAAAAACCTTCCTTCGGTTGTTAGCATATCTCTTCTGCCTACTTTGAGCTGCTTTGATGTGGTTTTGTATTACCTTCACCTTTTCTATCATTTCCTCCACCAGTTCTGGGGCTACAAGTTTTCATTCACCAATGTCATCCCAACAGGTTGGTGTGCGGCATCTCTTTCTATATAAAGCTTCATATGGTGCCATCTGAAAACATGAATGGAAGATATTATTATAAGAAAATTCCTCCAGAGGTAAATATTGATACCACATACCCTGAAAGTCAGGTGATCACGATCTCAACATGTCTTCTAAGGTTTTAATAGTCTGTTCTGATTGTCCATCAGTTTGGGGGTGGTAGTAAGTACTCAATCGAAGTTATGTATCCAAGGTTTTCTGAATACTTTTCCAAAATCTTGAAGTAAAATAGGGATCATGATCAGAAACAATCTATAGGGGTACTCCATGAAGTCTCAAAACATCATTAATATATAGCCTTGATAGATGTTAAAGTGGTAAATCTTCCCTTATAGAAAGAAAATGTGCTGACTTGGTAAGATGATCAATAATGACCCATTTTGCATCGTTATTTCTAGGAGTCTTTGGTAGTCCCATGACAAAATCAATCGTGATGTTATCCCATTTCCACTCAGTTATGGAAAGAGGTTTCATGACTCCTCCTGGCTATTGTCTTCCAGCTTTCACTTATTGAAATACCATACATCTTGACACAAAATCAGCAATCTCCCTCTTCATGTTGTCCCACAAAAAATGTACTTTCAAATATCTATACAATTTGGTGCTCCTAGGGTGTATAGAGAAATTGGAAGTATGAGCATCGTCCAACAATTCCCTTTTTAGATCAATTATATTTGGAATAGAAAGTCTTTTCCCAAATATCAAAATTCCATCTTCATACACAAAGTCACTCAATCTCCCATCATTCACAGCTTTAATCTTCTTTTAAAACTCTTCATCATCGGTCTGAGAACTCTTTATCCTTTCTAGTAATTATGGTTTGGAAACCATATGAAAAATAATTGATGTTTCACCTTCCGCGGTGATTCCCATATACATCTTTACTAAATCCATAAAAATAGGATCCCTTTCAACTCTCATCTTATTCAAAACTCCATGATCTTTTCTTCTCAAACCATCTGCCACATTATTTTCCTTCCCCGCATGGTAGTGTATCGTGCAATCATAATCCTTGAGTAATTCAATCCATCTCCTTTTCCTCATGTTGTGTTCTTTTTATGAAAAAATATACTTTAAACTCTTGTGATCGGTATATATCTGACATTTTTCACCATAGAGATAATGTATTCATATATTAAAATAAAAGATTAAAGCAGCTAACTCAAGATCATGAGTGGGATTGTTTTTCTCATTAATTTTTAGCTGTCGTGATGAATAGGCAATTAATCTATCATTCTGCATAAGGACACAACCATGTCATTTCTTCGATTCATCACTATAAATAACAAACCCATCATTCCCCGATAGAAGAGTCAATATAGTAGAATTGACTAATCTTCCCTTTAGTTCTTCCAAACATTCTCCACACTCTTTTTTACAAAAAATTTAACCCCTTTACGTGTGACCTTCATTAATGGGTTAGCCAATTGGGAAAAATTCAAGACGAAATGCTGATAATAACCTACTAAGCCAATAAAACTGTGTACCTCAGTTATGCTCATTAGTGCTGGAAATTCTTCGATTGCTCTTGTCTTAGAATGATCATCAGAGATTCCATCTTTGGAGACAATATGGCCAAGAAGAGAAATCTCCATAAGTCATAATTCACACTTGCTAAACTTCCCATATAATTCATGTCTTCTTAGAGTCTTAAATGTAATGCGCAAGTGATTTTCATGATCCTCGTAGCTTTTGAAGTATACCAATATATCATCAACAAATACCACCAAAAAATCATCTAGATATTCATTGGAAACATTGTTCATTTGATTCATGAACATAGAGGGTTAATTAGTCAATCCAAAAGGCATTACTGTAAACTCATAATGCCCATACCTGGTTCTAAATGTTTTTTTCGGAATGTCTTCCTTATTCACACACAAGTGATGGTATCCAGATCGAAGTTCAATCTTTGAAAAGTATTGATCTCCATGCAGTTGGTCAAATAAATCATCAATGCGAGATAGGGGATACTTGTTCTTTATTATTATAGCTTTGATCTCCCTGTAGTCGATACATAACCTCATAGATCCATCTTTATTCTTAACAAAAAGGACAGGGGCTCCCCATGGAGAAACACTAGGGAGAATAAATCCCTAATTACTCAATTCCTCTTGTTGTATATTTAGTTCAACTAATTCCACAGTGGCCATTCTATAAGGGGTCTTCAATATAGTCCTTGATCCAGGAATTAAATCAGTGGAAAACTCAACTTCTCATTCTGGAGGATGTCCAGGTAAATCTTCCAGAAACACATCTATATATTCTTTCACAATTGGTACATCCTCTATTTGAACATTCCTTTCCTCACCCATAGTCATTTCATTCTCTTCCTTCCCAATAATTTAATTTAGTTCAGCTACTGGGGGTGGTTCTATGTAAGAATTAGGTTGTGATGATTCTGCTCTAAAGATAAGTTGTTCCTTATCATCATCATCAAAAATAGTAACCTCATTCTTCTAACAATAAATTTTTTCATCATGGTCCAAAAGAAAATCCATACCGAGGATTATATCAAATTCAATCATATTTATGACGATGAGATCAGCAGATAAAGAACATTTATGTGCTCTAATGGGGATTCATTCACAAAACATTATTGCAATGATACATCCCTTAAGAGTTTTAACTGCTAACTCCCTTGTTAAATCAAATTGGAAATATGTAATTTTCTTATCAAACTAGAAAGATATGAAACAATGCGATGATCCAGAATCAAATAATCCATTTCTAAACTTGAGGAAACTATTAAATTACCTACCACCATGTCTTTAGGAGCTTCTACCACAACAGTAGTGACAAAATAAGCTTGGCCTTGATCCCTTGGCCTTTTCTGAGGTAAGTTCCCTTGACTCTTAGTACATTCATTTTTATAATGTCCCATCCCCATGAAATTGTAGCATTGGACAACGGTATCTTCCTTCCTCCCCTTGCAATCACGAGCTTGGTGGCCTTTTTCACCACACTTTTAACAGACTCTCATTCCTTTTAAGCAAGTACTGGGGTGTTTCTTCACACATTTACTGTAGGATGGATATTCAACATTTTCCTTCTTCCCCTTATTTCCAATCCCAGAGTGATCAGAAGATCTCTTCTTCTCCTGCTTTTCTTTAAAGTCATAAGAATTAGAGAATTATTTTTCTATCTTGATATCACATGAGACAATATCTACTTACAACAGGAAGATTTTCGAGACTAATGATCGACAAAGAAATGGTTTTAACCCATCAAAGAAACAATAAATCTTACTTCTTAGGTTATGTATATAATCTACAACATACCTTTATAACATTGTAAAGTTATCCTCATACTTTGCGACATTCTCATCCTCATTTTGTATTAGACTCAGAAATTGCATTTCCATATCTCCTCGATGGTCATAAGGAAAGTATTTTTCTAAGAAAAGCTCTTTAAACTCCCTCCATTCCATATTTTATACTTCATCATCTTCCTTTTTGTTTTGAATCAAGGACCACTATTGATCAGTATCTACAGTGAGGTGGTAAACTGCCATGATAACTTTTTCCCATTCACTACTCCCCAAATCCTAAAATATTTTATCTAGGGAACTTATCCATTGATCATCTAATAATGTATTTTTACTCCCATGGCATTTTGGTGGATTTTTCCTCATGAAGAGATCTAACATTAATCCTAAATGTTGCGTATCAGGGTGCTCCATATGGGTAAGGTTATTATTCATAACATGAGTTAATTGTCCCAGTACGGTGATTAGCTGATTAGCACCAGTTGCATCACCAACTCCACTATAATTATCATCGGTAGGAGTTCAATACCTATATGGAGTGCATGAATTGATACGGTTTCCATTTCTTCCACTAGGTGTCATTTCTAAACAATGTCATAAACTAGATCAGTTTATGAATCAAAATACATAATTAAATATTTGTAAAACACTTAACATAAGTTGAACTATTTATGGATATAATACATAATCATAAAAAAGTTTTCTTTGAGGAAGTATATACTCATAAAACCTTCATAATGGCTTGTAAATAAAATGATAATTATCCTAAGCATATCCCCCAGGAGTGTCGTAACCAAGAGTGCAGCAAGGCCCGTTGTCGTGCATTAGTTCCCGTTCGAGTCTAGATCAAAGAGGTGTTTTCAGGTTTTACCCCTAGGTACATCTATGTCAGATCTTCCTCTACCTGCTCGTATCCAGACAACGATTTATTTCTTGGAAAACTCATAAAATCTCTACAATACCAAAATTCTAGGAAGTTCTTCTATATTAATCCTACAAGTCCATCTTAGGTCTATGTGCTCTAATCAGAGTTTATCTAAATCTGACACCCTCGGTTTGTACTAAACTTCCTCTGATACCAACTATAATGCCCCAACCCGAGTTACCCAGAGTCGGTTCATTATTACATAACATTGACATGATCACAAAAGAGCAAATCTTAAAAGACCGATTACTTTAGTAGCCTTTGAAAGACTATATACATTCATAAAGTTTACATTACATCATAAAGTGAAAACTACTACTACAACATCTTTTCTTCATATCCCCTCATACTATCCCTGTAGGTCATTCATAAAATAATTTTTAACATTCTTGGAAAAATAAAACATTGAAATGGGTGATCTCAAATTCCATGTAAGGATAACAATATAGCAGAAACTTCCATAAATAAGCATAAACATTTAAAGAAATGTATAACTAAAAGAAAAGCCTCTTAAACGTGAACTTCAGCATAATATGGAAAAAATAAAATGAAATAATTTCATTTAATTATTAACAAGGATATTCTACTAGTCGAATAATCACATGAAATATCAATAACCACTTTCATAATGATGGAATTCATAATGCCAGACTATCATAACCATATAGCCAAGGCCTCGTTCGAAGACTACAAATAAGATATTTTCAAGTCCTCATGGAAAGAAAATATTTTTCCTCATGATACCTACCGATGCATCAAGGAGCTATAGAGGGATCCACCCATCACATATTTAGTCCAACACATTCCTCATATGAAGATGTTTAAACATAACATAAACATTCGTATTAAAACTAGCATACAAAATGTCAATACATTCTCCATAAATCATGAATGGTATAAAAATATCACATCCACAGTCAAAAATATCACAAATCCTTCAACATAATGTAGATGTTTTGTATCATAACAAATTAATTTCAAATAAGCATAAAATCCATCAAAGGATGTTGATATAGATGAAATCAAAACTATTTGAGAGAAATATCTCTTTTTTATAAAAATCATTTAAAAGTCATGTAATTATAAAATAAAACATTTAATTTGAAAATATTCTTATAATATTGTAAGGTAATCTACTAAGATTTTACAACGGTGGAAAATAGCCTCAGCCGCTGTATAAGTTAAAAAAGACATTCTTACCTAAATTCTGTCGAAATAGTTAAAAAGGACCATGCTTGAAAAAAAAGGATTCCTTTATAAACATCTTATAAAAAGTAAAAAAATTGTATAAATCACTTTAAACCATATTCTATAAAATATTAAGAATGTTTTGAAATACATTTTTAAGAAACATGGATGCGGATGATAATGAGGTCTCGGTAGATATTTACGTATAAAAAACTCGGATAATGAGGAGATTGTGAAATAAACCCCTACATTGTACATTTCATTTGTTGAGGGTAGGTTAACATCCTATATAATGGTGAAATAATTTTTATTAAATTATTCAAGAGTCAAATACATTAATATGATATCATATATGATCTTTTAACATTGCTTTATTAAAAATATCTTAGTATTATCGTCGTTTCATGTATTAACTTACTCGTTTCCTTTTATATGTTTTGTTACATAAGTCGTGTTTGTTATGGATAATTTGTATCTTATTCATATCTAGAATGATATCAATCCCTTTACCATTATTTGTAATCATCAAATGAGAATTAGACTTGAATGGATATTATGGGGAATGATTCCCATCGCGTTTGTGGAGACGGTAGTCCGTACGTACGCACGAGCGACAATATCATTCTTTTGATATCAAAATAATATATAATTGGATGGTATATAAAATATATAAAGAATAATTATCATGTTATATTTATTATTTACATGAATAATACATCATTATTATACCCATCTAAATTGAATAACAATTACACCACGACGTGGAGATGGTAATCCATATGTACGCACGTATGGTGACATGTCATTCAATGGATGGATAGAATAATGAATATGGTTGTACCATATTTATAATAAAATTAAAATATATATAAGATAATGGAGTTATTATTTTATAATGGTAATAGCAAATAAAGAAGACGTTGAAGAAGAAAGGAACTTGAGAGAGGGTGGTGAAAACATTACCTCTTAATTGGGTTCTGCCTTTTGATTTGATCAAAAGGGCTCCATAAGGTGGCTTTCTGATCAAAATAAGGCCTCTAGGTTGAAGTGAAGGAAGTTGAGAGAGTATCTGGTCAGGGGTTGGCCGAGCCAAAAGACTTTGAATGTGTAAATTAGTGAGAAGGGGGAGTGCCCTTTTATAAGAGGGGTGAGGGGAACCTTTGGAAAATCTAGAAGTATTATTTTATAATAAATTAATATTCAGATTCTAATGGATAAAAAGTGTATTATTAAAATGCTAAGGTGGGTATGGGTCTAAATCCTTTCAACCAATATATTTTAGATTGGTTTGGGTTATTATATTAACATAATCTTTTAGTTTTAACTCATAGTTAATTAGTTTGATACTTACCATGTCTCTTTGTATTTTTATATTATATAGTAAATAAACTTACTATAAACTTCCAAAAGACCCCCAAGTGGTCCATTAATGATACATCTATCATTATTTATGTCTTTTGGCCAATCTTTAGATTTTTACGAATAGAATATAAATTATTAATATAATATTTGTTTTAAAAACTCTTTTATATCAATTTTGACACTATTGGGTATTTTGTTTTTGATAATTTAATAACAGCATTATTACTTCAAAAAAATTATATAACCAATCCTAGTATTTTTTATTAATCTATATAATAATTTTAATTCATAAAAAGTCTCAAATAACATTTATTTTTATATTTATAATGTCAATTATTTTAATATTTCATTAATTAGGTAATTACTACCTCACCATTGTGTGTTAAATAAATTAAATTATTTAATGTATAAAAATTATAAATAAAATAACATTATGTAGGTAATCGTTTTATCTTTATAATGAATATTTACAATCTAATTTATCTTATGTATAAACCTATATTAAAAAAATTAGTTATTAAACCTTGATTTTAACTTTTTTAACTCTTCTTTGAATTAAATAATAATAAACATCCTAATCTAATCCAAGTGGACCTAAATGATAATATTTTATTCCTAAGGTTGTTTTTGGTCGAGATAAACTTGTCCAATAGAATTAGGACATGTGTTAGGGTAATATTAATATCATTTTTACCCATAATTACCCTATTTACTTTTAACCGTGGTAAATAAAAGTAAAAAGTTACTATTCATAAAAAAATATTTTCATCTCATTGAACCACATTTTACTACTTTATATTAACCGTGTCTCTTGGAGTTTCGAAATTCCATTCACAGAAGCGGTAAAATAAAGATTTATGTGAATTTCTAAATTCTCCTAGGAGGTGGGTATAAGACGACGAAAAGTTCAATAAAATTTTTATATGTCTAAAATTATTCTGAACTAACACCAATAAATTACATTGAACTTATATAGGTATTATTTATCTATTATGAACATAATTAAATTTAAATAATATAAATAATTATTTAAATAAAAATTCGGTTTGAAACTATAACTCAGTGTTTTTTCACTATTCATCAAAAATTGAATGTGTACAGAAAAATACCAAAATTTCACCCTAGGGTAATTTTGATATTCCAAATCCAAAAATGAAGTCCATTTTTAAAGTTAAAATTTATAATATTTCAAAAAGTGGGTATTACTATTAATAACGGCTAGTTTGATTGGTTGTGGTGTGTGTTAGGACTCAATGTTGCGTACAACACACGTTGTTGTATTTATAAAAGAGAAGCGTACCATGGAAGTTTGGGGTGTTACAATCATACCTTGATAACTAAACATTATTTTTCACATAAGACATTATATTTTTATTTTTCTATTATTTGAGTTATTTAATTATTTTACTATCAAGATTTAAAATGAGAAAACCTACTTACTCTATTTATTTATATTTTATAAATTTGATTTCACCCTTTTGTTAGATTTCTTGTGGATTTCCACCTATTATCCATCTAATATGATAAATAATCATGATTAATTTTTCATTACTGATGAACTAGTGTTAACATCAAAAGGATCACAATATCCAAGAAAGTATGATATGTTTTCCATCCTATTTTAATACATTAACTAAAATAAAAATGGTCAGAACCAGTTAAGATAATATGCAATATTAAGAAAACTCAGTATAAAGAGATAATACATTAATTTACAATTACTCAACTATAACACCCAAAGTTCAACTTAAATAATTCCATAAATATAAATCCTTAAAACTATTCAAAATTTGCATGAATAAATTTAAAAAACAAAAAAAATCATAAATCCTTGATCACATATTATTCCAAGATCAATTTTTCATGTTGGGGTTGTGGCCTCTATTGGGGAGATGACTATGTGAATTTCTATGTGGTCATGGTAGAGATGTTTTTGGATTAGATTGGTTCCTTTTCCCCTCACCACAAGGGGTTGGTGTTCTTCATTTCGTCCTTATCACACATCTTCTATGTATTTTTTGTTGGGTAGCCATATATCATTATCCATCTATTGGATTAATTTAATATAGAATCACTATAGGGATAAAAACAGAGTGGAGGAATTGATAGATCATGATACCCGGATGAGTGATGCAGAGGAGTCCAGTTGCTGGTGGGGGTTGGGCCTAATAATACATTTAGTCAGGCCTTGGTCTAGTAATGGGATTTTGGGATTAATGAATGGACCATCAATCCAATTTTTCCCTCAACTTTTGTGAATATGGTCTTCGTTTGTTTTTTCTATGTTATAATGGGGATCCATATCATTTTTTGGGCCGTTGATTTTTTTTTGCACCCTTTGGTTCATGTGTATTAGGGTATTTTTCTTATGTTTTGGGTTCCTTCCAAGTTAAAAAAGGTTTATGATTTTTTTCTATATTAATAAACGGGCTTGAAACTAACATGTTTGAATAATTATTACATAATATCATATTATAATCCTAAATTATATCTATATTACTCAACTTAAGAAAATCAAATAAAAATTTATCTCCATTATCAATAATTAGCTTAACATCAAAGATCAAATTAACCATAAAGGTTTTTTTATATCCCTAAAAATATGACATTCTTCCAAGATAATATTATTAATGAATAAAATGATTAACCTAAGGGTCATATATCTTCATAAATTAGGTTTTTAAATCCAATAAATGTCACCCAATGTATCCTTAATCATCATAAAATCTATCAAATAAAATCTTAAAATGATATAATATTAATTAAAATTATGATAATCCATAAATTTATATACCATTAAATAAATTACAACTAAATAATGACTATTGAAACCCTATATATAGATAATTTAATTATCCAAGTTATTTTAAAAATATTTAACAAAAATTTGTTCTATTATTCATTAATACATCCATAAAAACTTTTAAAAAATATGAAACATTTTTCCTACTTTAAACATAATAACAAAAATTAAAATAATTCAGACATTCTTTATGTTATGCATTGTTTATTCATATTTTATATAATATAAAATTTCATAGAGGAACTTTTAATCATAAAATCTTATTGACTTATTTTGTGAGATTTCATCATAGGGAATCTATTTTTATAATTTCAATACTCCCAACATTTAAAATATTTAATTGATACCTTAAGAAAAACTTCATTCCCCTCCATCGAGTTAGCCAAAATCATCATTTTATCATAAAAATATATTTGTATATGTTCTTCATTACCATATATGAAACATATTCTTGATTCTTTGCGCCATGTTCCTGAGTGATTCTTCTCACATTTATGACATATAGAAAGTTGAATTATTTTACCATCATGATATTTATCCCCTAAACTTTAAAGAGACATAATTTTTATTTTATTTTGTGTGTTAGGAAACTAATCTAGGTTTTGGTTTTTAATCATAAATTAAGATATCTGATTAGGAATAACCACAATATTTTTCACTCTAGTTTCTATCCCATTTTGTAACTCATTCATAAATCCATGGATTTTTAATTCACATCTATTGTAAATTTATTTCCTTTTAGTTTAATCCATTTACTAAAACAAAAAATTATTAGTGTTTTTATATAAAATAAAATCATAATAAACCATATTAAGAAAATTATAAATACTAATATATACTTAAACATTTTATCTTATATTAAAATCTTTCGATTAAGACAATAAATAAATATAATTCTCCTTAACATACTAACCATTAATATTATAGAAGACTTCTAACTCATGCTAAAATAACATCCTAAACAATAAAGTTATCTAAACCCTTATTCTCATTAAACATATAACTCCATGTGTGTTAAAAAACCCATAATTATAGGTCTTATGAAAAGGTTTTATATTTATTAAATTTATAGTATCTTTTAGGATTATATTTTTGAGAATGATAAAAACTATTATATACAAAGTTGATACTTCCACTTAGTGTACATTTTTTATACAAAAAAAGTTTCTTATTTGTACACTCTAATTTCATTCATGAAACATTTTCTTATTTCAATATGTGTCACTATTTAACATTATATAATCTATACAAATTTTTAGAGAATGTGAAAAATCATTTTAAAATTTTGTTCGAGTTCAAAATATATTAGTAAGAGATGAAAAAATGAATGGAAAACCATTATCACTTTAAAAAAAATAAAAACCAATATCAAAGTTTTCCCTTTCATAATAAAATGTATGTTTAAAATAATAACTTATTTACTCTTTATCTCAACTTCTCTAGAAAAATATTTCCATAAAACATTTCATAAAAAAAACATAATGTAAATATCATAATTCATAATAATTTCGTAAAAAATATGAATGTTTTTCCATAAAAAACCTTTCTTACATAGAAGATCATAATTTTTTTTAATCATAAGAAAATTTTCATATCTTATGAAATAAAAATCTTTTCTTAAAAAAACATTAACAACTTGTTCATGAAATATATCCATGATAATAAATAACCACATGATAAATGATTTCATAACAATGGAGTGAATAATGTTGGATGTCATGATCTTTCCATCAAGGCCTCATGCTAGGAAATCATGAAACATACCATCATGGAATTGTTCCAAGACATTTTACATACCTTCAGGGACTTGTTCTACGACATTTTACATACCATCATGGCCTTGATCCAAGACATTGTCATTAGATGGGATAGTATAAACTGATCAATACCCATTTAATTTTGTCTTATGATACCTATCGATGCATCAAGGTTTTATCTAAAACCATTACACACCCATCACATTCATATTTATAATGCATTAATCGTATATTGAATCAAAAATATAATTTATAATAAATATAACATTATAAAAAAACATTTGTATCAGAAAATTAGAATAAAAAATCTTAATATTTTTCCAAATCAGTAAAGAGAAAAAAAAAGATCATAAGACAAACTAAAAAAATAAGGTGAATTGTTTCATTAGAAAATATAGTCATTGAGACAGAAAATAATTTAAATTATGTTTATATAGATAGAAAATACTTTTTAAAAATCATTAGAATTAGGATTTTAAAAACAATAGAAAACATCATTTTCTTTTGGTATCTTTTATAAACAATAAATTCCCAGAAAAATGGCAAAATGATATTATTTAAAAATTCCTATAAATATTTAGATTAATTATGAAAATTAATAATGGCTATGATGGTTAGAAAATGTGTTCATGTAGTAAACATATAAAATACATTCTTTTTTCAATTTTGTAAAAAGTCAAAAAAATACACAAAAATCATAAAAAGATTAGTTTTAAAAAATTAGTAAAATGTATTTTAAAATGAACTTTAAAAATATTCTCAAAATAAATAATAACTTTATTGAAACATTTAAATGAACATAAAAATTGGATAAAAATAATTTAAAACATTTAAAACAAAACATTGAATAGAAATCTCTTACTTGAAGTCTAGAATCATTTTATCGGTTATTTGAGTCATGAATAATAAAAAAATATATTATTAATTTAATTTATTAAGAAAAAGTTTAATTTTTATTTTTAGTAATTTTAATTTAATCAATATAATGTTTTATTTAGTTACTAAGTCAATTAAGTTTACATCAGATGTTTTGGGATCGTTATGTCCTTAACCTTTAAAATACCTTCAATGTGCTAACATTGGTTAAAGGGGTCATGGTTTCATCATATTTATAATCTTAAAAAAATTATAATTATATTTATAGAAATTTAATATACTTTTATAACCATATATTTTTGGAATTCATGAGATATAAGGGACATCGTTTCAGGGAAACAGTAGTCCACAGGTGCACTTAAACAACATTTTCATTTTTATAAAGGATGAAAAGGAAATAAAGTGGATAAATTTTTTATTTTATATAACCATAATAATATTATAAAAATAATAACCATTAATTAAATAATTATTTTCAACCATCTATATACTGAGGAAATGAAAAACAAATTAGATCGCTTTATGGAGGTGGTAGTCTACAAATATGCACAAGCGACATTATCATTTTACAATAGATAGAAGGGTAATAAGGTAGATTATATTTTTTATTTAAATAATAATTAATATGTCATAAAATTTTTATATATCCAATAATTATATCTGTATAACCATCTATGTGAGGTGGTGATGAAAAAAAAATACATCACTTCTTGGAGATGATAGTCTATATATGCTAGAATGATGTGTTTATTTTCTATAAGATTGAAAGAAGAAAGATAATTTTTATTAAATTAACATAAAACGTTTTATTATAGTATATATAATTATGTAATTATTTTAATATCATTATTGAATATTTTGAGGAGGTGGACAAAGAAATAAAATTGAAATAAAATGGCAAAGACAATTACCTCTACTTCAGGTATCCTCCATTCGAGTGACACTAAGTCCTTTTTATAAGTGGTTTATGTCCACAATAATGGTTTAGGAATGTGGTATGGAATGTTTGAAGAGGTATTTTAGGAAATTTTCCGATATAAAATTAATTATATATATATATATATGCATCTCTGAAAGGGTTAGATTAAGTTCCTTTTTATAGTAGAAACATAAATGTTGTTTTTATAATTACTATGTTTTTAATGGTCAAAAAAATAATTTTAAAAACATTAAGTGGGAAATAAATGAAACATGAATTATATTCTCAAAAAATTACCATAAAATCACGTTAATATTGGCTTTTTATGATTTTCCAATGATTTAAAAATAACTTTTAAACATTAAATATCATTTAAAGTCAGTTTTCTGACTATTTGCATATTTTGACTTTAAAGGAATTAATGTAATAATTTAATTATAATATAAACACTTTAATAATAAATAGTACTTTATAATTATCCATTAAATTACTATAACTCCATAATTAATCCAAATCATACTACTTTTAATGTTTTTAAATATATTTTACATGATTGTTCTACTGCTTGCACAAGTTTCACGTTGGAGTTGTGTGAGCCTTCAATGTAATTTCACAAGAAATTTTAAAAAAAAATAATTATAAAAAATCATTTATTATTATTAAAATAAACATTTATAAACATTAGTAACTTTTTTTATCTATATTAAAACATATTAGATATATTAAAAGAAAGATAATGTCATTTTGTACTTAATGTCTCTATAAAATAATTTGTAGGTCCATACCAAATAAAATTGGCACCAAATTGCCATATTTTTCAATATATGATGTTTTTGGTTGAAATAAGCTCATTAATTGAATTAAAGGCAAGTTTTTTAGAGATGTTGGGATCTTATCGGGTTGATTTGACAATATTTTACCCACATCCCCTTTATCGTGTTAATAAACTTTTAAAATGGTTAATATTCATTTTTTAATAAATTAAAACTGAACTTATTATATAATTTTAATATGAAAATTGAAAATTTATAATCCATTTTATAACATTCAGTTTCCAAAAGTGTAAAAAATTACTTTTAATATTTTCTTATAATGTTAAAAAAAATGTTTCTATAAAAATTTATTTTTAAAAAATAAAAATGATTTTATAACAAAAACAAATAATAATATTGAATAATATTTAATTAATTATATTATTTTTTAAAAATTGTGTATTATTTTAGGTTAAAAAAATTTTAAAAACAAATTTTACCATATGAAATATGGATTAAAAAAGAAGTATAAAAAATATTTTTTTTATTTGAATTAAATCGTTACTTAGATTTCCAAAATTTCAAACATAGATTTATAATATCAAATTTATATATTTAAAATAATTATATGACTTATTAAATTTGTATTTTTTCTAAAAAAAATATTTCATAAAGATACAATTCATTCTTATATCATGATAATGACATAAAAGTGACATTATTTGTAAAATCAGTATTTTGCACTATTCTCCAAAAAATAAACTATTTTTGAAATATCCTAAAAATTAACTTGAAGAAAATTTTTATATTTTAGAACTAAAAATGAAACCCTTTTAACAATTTAAATCTCTAAAATTAATAAATATATATTTGAAATGAAAATAAAAAAATATATAGCAAAACCACTTTCATAGAAAAATGACCCTGTTAAACTTTAAACAGCGTTGTTGATGCTCTGCATGAAGACCAGCCTAAGATTGACCAATGTAGGTGTTTATTTATCCTATAGTTTAAATTATCAAACATGATTAAGTAGTTCTAGTTTGTAGGTATTGAATGAAGATAACGACGTGTAGACATGGTTTCTAGCTATATAAATTCAGTGCATCACTATAATTGGAAAAGTTTATTAGAGAGTTATACTAATGATACAATAGCTATGATAGTATAATAAAATAAATTATATCTCAATAATGGGATGTATATATATAGCATATTTACTATAATGTTAAATTATCAAATTGGGTCGGTGGAATTAAATTTCTGGGTTTTTATTTAAAAGGGAATCTTTGATGTTTTTTATGGGGGAACTACTTCTAAAATTATAAGAGATGGTGTTTTTACAAACAGCTATGGATAATTGGGAACGATATAGATTCATGGTTTTTTCTTAAAGGAAGATTAATTTTTTAGATAGATGGGTATTTTTAGGATTCAACTTTGATAAAGAATATTCACAACACTCTTTTCCCATTTCCATTCTAAATTTTTATCATTTTTCTCATGCTTCACTTTCTATAATAAAAAATTTCAATTAGTGTTCTTTTGATGTGAATACAATTTTTGTTATTTTTTTACTACATTTATTCCCTTATATACCTATTTGATACTATAATATATCCTTATTTTCTTTTAATAATTTTATTCAAAAATTATTTTATTTTAAAATTTTAATGATGGAAATAGAATTTATGTCTGTTTGAAATTAATTCTCCCAAAAAAATATTGAAAATATAAGTAGTGAAACTAGATAAATGAATATTTACGAGGAAATGATAGTTTTTCCAAAGAATAACTCCCTATGTTTGTGGATATTTTTAAACTCATATTCAGTAACATTATCACCATACTTAGAAACTTCAATTATACTTCCTTTTGACAAAATTTTTCATGACTCCTACACATAGTTTAGTTGCTAAATTTTTTAACATAATTCCAAATAAGTGTTCTCACAATATCTCTTGAACTTTTAAATTACTACTTCATCACATTTTGATTGTTTTATGTAGAGTTGGTTATTAATAATCCCTAACAATTACTCACTCCTTCGCTTTGGTTTAACCTTTCTCATCACTATCCTAATGTGTTCTAGGATATATAAATTATATTTTTCCAAGGTGAAATGACACACGGTAACCATTTAGAATCATTTCTAGGAAAGGAATTCATTGAGTTTCATTGGGTTATAAAACCAAATAAAAATCAAATAAAAAGAAATATAAATCAAATAAAAAAAATTAGATGTTCTTCTGAATTTTAAATATGTGACTTATTCAAGTCTGTTTGAGATTAAAACTCCTATTTCTTGGTAGTTTTGAGTTTTTTGAATACTATTATGATTTAGTTTTGAGATTATTTTCTCTATATTTGATGCTATTTAGAATGTTATAAGATGTTTTTTATTTGAATATTATAAATTTTTTCTTATAAATGGATCGAAATGACTACCTGTATCAATAAAACAAGGATTGTTTTGTTTTTTAGTGATTATAGTCACACTTCATGGAGTCTTGTCTCTTACCCGCCTCACCAGCCTAAAAAACTAGAAGAAATCCATGAATTTAATGAGCAATAACTTTAAAATCAATAATTCATGAATTTGTTTTTAAAAAATAAATTAAAGATGAACCTGATCAAGACTATGAGATCATTCAAAATTTACAAATACAATTTTATTAATTATTAATAAATTTTAGGGATAAGAAATAAGTTTAAATAAGGGATCAATAAAATGATTTTATGAACCTTAAAAATAATATTTAAGTGTAATTTAAAGAAGACCCATCTTTTTTTTATGAACTCGCCATTGATGAAGTTTTTTATCAAAGATTGAATATAAACCTCCATTATATTTCAAATGTGGAATTAGAAGAAAATAAATATATCATTTTTATAATTACACCTAAAAAAGAAAATTTTGTTAGACATGAAGAAATCATATCTTTAATTTATAAGATATTTTTATATTAGAAATTAAAAATTCAAAAACTCTTCAACCATTGTTATTGATATTATTAGAAATGAACTTGTGGTATATTTTGGGGAATATTCTGAAAGTCTCAATGAACTATAATTTACTAATTTTCAAAATCATGAGGCTAATCCTTAATGTTTTCGTCAATGATTTAAAACTATAAACAAAAAAACTTTTGAATTTTTTTTTTGATTTTGAGTAAGGGGGATATTTTTTTTAACATAATCCAATTAAAGAACACTCATTTCTTGATCCACTCACTAATGATACCCTCTATTAATTTAATTTTGATCGGGAACTAAATTTTAATCAATTCGGGAAGGGTGACATAAAACTAGAAATTTCATGATTTATTTTTGATAAAAATATAGTAGAGTTCTCATTCCCTATGGTTGACATAGGAAACCCAGAAATTATTGCATTTTTCTTATGAGATAAAGAATTACAAGAGAAACCAGATTATTTTATTGAGCATATACCAATTTAACAGGGAAGATATATTTTTTTTAAGTAGTAACTATTATTTTTTAATTTTCAATTGAGTAATTTTTTGAAGAAAATATCAGTTTAGAAAAAACCAAAATTATAACCTTTCAAGATGAAAAAATTCAATTATTCCTTACATTTCAATATTTTACTAAAATATTTTGCGTATTTGATTTTAGTTAATATATAATAGAAATTTGGAATAATATTTATTTTTTTCCAATGGGTCAAAACCTTTTTAAATCATTGTTGAAAATCCTATATATGAATATGATTTTCAAATATTTGTCTTGTGATCCTTTATTATAGAAAACTTATATATGGAAAATATGGAAGAGATCTGTGATAATCTAACCACACCACTCGAAACACCTTATAAATTGATATCCTTTAATGAAATTTTAAAATTTGGCAATTCTCAAATAATTCCATAAGTGAACTGTATGGCTTTCACAACTGAAAAATGGTGTCTATTAGGTTAATTTCCAACTACTAAGGGATTTGAAGGTTATTATAGAAGTCTACTTTCCCCAAAAAATAATTTCTCACTTAAAAACCAATAGGTAAAACATATGTGGTGGTTTATGGATGAGAAACCACACCCCTAAAGTGACTATGGATGTATTCTTTTGATAGTATGGATGGGGACATGAAATTTAGTGTTGAATTTAATGATACCCATCATTTTGAATTTCTATTTTTTGCTTCATTTTGAAATAAATTCCATCATCATTGATAGTGGAACCTCACATCACCCCTTTACTTACTTTTTCCTTTAGTGGAATTTGAACTTTCACTATGACAACCTCTAACATTACATAGTATCAATTTTTTATAGTTAATGATTGATTCTAATGTTTATTTTTTTTACTATTATAGTCATTTTAATATATAGATCAACTAAGGAATGATGTTATTTAAAATAGGGTGATAAATTCATTATGCATCAAGGATTAATAACTATGAGGGGATTATTATCTCAAACTTATCATTATATTTTCACTTTACAGTTTTTTAAATAATTCATTATCTTATTAATTTTGAAATAAAATGTGTTTGGATATTGGATTTAAAATGAATTATTGAAAAAACCAAAGTGTGAACTAATTTATTTATAGAAGATGAGTCCATTTAAACTAAGGGTTGTATTTAATTTTCTTATTTTATAATATTAAGACCACTTTTAATATATTTTTAAATCTTTTTTATCACCCTAAAGAAATAATTGGGTTTGTTATAAATTTTATAAACTAAATTGATTGTTGATTTCTGATTAATTAATGAAAAAATATTGATTTCTTTTTCTATTTTAGATCTTAAACTACTAAATTCAAGGTCTGACATGCTTATTTCATACATCATTGAAAAAATCTTTTAACCTCATCTTTAAGCATACACATTTCATTGAATATAATGATCGTACATTGTAAAGTGTATACAATTTCTAGATAGAAACATCAATGTAAGATTTATGTCAATCATTAACATGATATTATTAAGAGTTTTATTAGAAATCCTTGTGTTATATATTTGAATAAATATCATGTGAATTTAAAATTATTTTTGTAAAGTGGATTGATATGTTTTATACATGTTTTAGTAACTTTATTGTGACCCTCAAACATTCTTTATCATTATTGAAATTAGAAATCTGTTTAAACTTGAAACTATTTTTTATTGTTTCCTCCACTTTAAGATTAAACATTAGGGACAATGTTTAGTTTTATGAGTGGGAGAGGGGTCTTTAATTTTCTTTAGAAACTATAATTCAATGATGTACACATAAAAATACATTGATTATTTTCAAATTTTATTTTTTAATCTTCAAATCATCATTTTTAGTGTTTGTGAATTTTAATTTATTTTAAGGATTTTCTTTTTCTTTTGGGATGTTATTTTTTTTATTTTTCCATGTATTTAATTGGGTTAATATTTTTTCTATTTTATTTATTCTAAATTATGTGATTTTGTTAACTTGGAGAAAATTAAAATCTTGAATTAGAAATTTCATACAAAGTAAATTATAATTAATTATTTTTAAAAAATCTATGTTTAATCATTATTATAAAAAATGATTCAAACTATTTATAAAACCAATTATTTTAAAAGGGAATTCAAATTTACCACTTAAGAGAGTCTGTGGGAGAAAATACATTTGAAAAAAATTTCTTTATTGGACTTTATTTTTAAATTTTTTAGATAACATATATTTCACTATATTTATATAATTGATTTCTTAGGGAAAAGAAATATGATAATTTTGGATTAATTTTATGTGGCCCTTTATGAATACATTTTTTCCACATATTTTTATACCATTTTGATGATATTTTTTATTTTAACAAGCTTTCAATGGTGAATACTTGATAATTGACTTTCTTGTATTGAAACCATAATTATTTGAATGTTTTCATGGAAATAACGTGTTTAGGATTAATTAATAACTTGATTGACTGAGCGGATGAATGTTGGATACAGATGTGGATGATAGGGATACAACTTTGCTAAAAAATATTTTTATCACTATTATCTAATTTTCCTACTGAGTTTATATACTTTTTCTCATGATTCCCTTTATTTAATCATGTTCTATAATTAGAGTACTTTTTTTGGGAATATAATTGTTTTTGTTTTTTTCAAATTAATTTATGATCTTACTTTTTTCTTCGAGACTAAAATCGATCATTCTTGGATTTTTATATTTCAATTCAATCTTGATAAATTTTTTTGAGATTATTAATTATTAAATTATATTTCATGTCTATTTTTAATCAATTTTCTCACTAAAAAATATCAACAGTTTGATTCTTGAAACTATATGAATGAAAATTTATAGAAAAATGATAGTATGTCTTTTTTATAAACTCCAAAATGTATCTTACTAAACTCATCTTCAAAAGTATCATCACTTTTCTTAGAAAATTCAATTATACTTACCTTTGATATCATTTTGAATAATTCTAACCAATAGTTTAATTTCTAAATATTTTAACTTATTTCTTTCAAATCATCCTTTATTTGTCTCTTACAAATTTATCCTTACTATTTCAAAACTTTTTCATTGTTTTCAATAAAGTAAGTTTTTAATTAAACCGTTAAATAACTCATTGCATTACTTTTGGTTTAAAACTACCCATAATTATCCTTGTGGGTAGTAGGAGATATAAATTATATTTTTCTAAGGTATAAGGAACCTCATTTTACAACCTCTTAAAATTAATTTTTCTTACTCAATAATAATGATACAAATAATAAGAGGAGAAATAGTTTTGTTGATGAGGTGGAAGAATATAAATAGAAAAAGGATGAAAAAATTTTAAATGTGTATATTTATCCTTCCCAAAGGAGAATAAATATTATAGGTAGATGTTCTAAAGCACCAACATATAATAAGGACAACCCCCAAGATAGGGATAAATCTTATTCAAAATGAATTTCTTATTCTGTAATTTCCATTGGATAAAAAATAAGGACACATCCGTAGATATTATGAAACATATAAATAAAAATAAACTATTTTTATTATAGTTTCTAAATAAATAGTTCATTTTGATATTCATAATCTCTTTTATTATAATAAAATTGTATTTTATAGTAATTGAAACCATTTTATCCTAAAGAAGAAGTAGGTTAATGTCTCTATTTTTTTAATTATGAAAAATTATCAACCTCTATATTTATTAAAATAATTTTTGTTATTTAGTTTCTCTTTTATATTCTTTTAATTTCCATTTAAGATAAATATAATATTCATAGGATGTGTTTTGAACAGTAAGGATAAATTCAATTGGAATCTTCCAGGCGACTTTAAATTTTTCTTTAACCCATCTAAAAAATTTATTGGTTTAATACTCATGGTTGATTCTAATGAGTTTAAATGATTCATAAACATGTGATACCATAATGAAATAAGTTTATTTGTGATTAATTCAATTAGACCAAATACAACATTAATAGTATGAATTATATTAAAATTGAAAAATCCTTTGTACCACTTTTAGTTGAAATAGATGAACTATCCTTTTATTATAAGGTTATCCATAGATTCTAATTTGATCACAACCCCATTATGATTTCTGAAGATTAATTTGGAATGAGATCTAATTTATCCCCTTTCACATTCAATAATGTTTTATTTCCATTATAACATTTTAAATATATCACTAAAATGAAATGGCCAGTGAAGGATGAGGGTTATTCTTCCCATGTTATTGTTATGAAGATAAAGAATATCAAAATTACTCTTAGAGGTTGGTATTAGAAATTCATTTAGTAATTTAAACACTGGTATTCAGTATATTGAGGCAAAATTATTGGAATGTTAAAATTGGAACATTAACCTAGACTTCACTTACAATGTGGATATTCTAAAAGCAATAAAATTTAATGAATTAATATGGACAAGGGAGAATATCCTAATTGAAAAATATAGATACTAATTTATCAAAGTTTGTGGTAGGAACACCAATTGTTTTATATTGATAATAGATAAATTAAAGTGAAAAAGTTTATCACTTTAATTTATATTAATGGTTGTTGGTTCCAAAAAATGTGGTGCGTACTTTTCATTATTGATCATAATAGGATACTCGTGAAGATGACATTCAGGGAGTTGAATAAGAAGGAGTATAATACTCCTCAAAGAATATATTTATGAGATCTATCTATACTACATGACTTCTCACACACCATGGTATGGATATCCTTCAAAAATATTTCTCTATTCGGTGATGTGGTGGTGAGAATATCCTTTCAGTAGTAGGAAATGAATTTCATCCATTCATGTACAAATAAATTCTTAAGATTTAAATATTATTTTAGATCCTTTATGGAACTCTTATTACCTCATATAACAAATTTTATTGTTACAATCATTATGTAGTGGTATATTTTATTTTTTAGGATTCTATTTGATTAATATTGGATAAAAAATTGACTTACATATCAAAAGTTATAGCAATTTTAAGTTGGAGTTTTCATGGTTGAATGTCTCCAAAAGTCCATGCCCACACCAAGACAAATTATCTGTGTGATCCCTACTATGTATTAAAATTAATGCAAAGGTTTTAATCTTCTCTCAAACCCTACTTCTCATTAAGTACCTTATAAACCTATTCTCATTCAAAGATTTCTCACACCCTTTTATTCTTGACCTTGTTCTCTTACAACCAAAGAAGGAATGAATGTTTTCTATGAATATATTTCATGTGTGCTTGAGAGACTTCACATTCACACATGGATAATTCAAAGTCTTTTCTTGACTACTTTCATGAACATTCGCAAATATATACATGGTAACCCTAAACATCTATGGGAAATTTCCACCATAATTTGGGTGATCAATATATGATTTGTCAAAAAAGGACCCCTAAGATACCTCTTTTTGACACAAAGTTAAACCAAGTGTGATGTAGGTCACACTCAAAGATCCTAAGTATGCAAAGAAAATTATTATATATCCAAGTCTCTCATAACTCTCATTTTGATGACTTATGAATAAAAAACATGGAGAAGTAAGGAAAATAAATCTTTAGCCATCCCACATGGCACAATTTCAGAGAAGTATCCTGGAACCTAGTATACTTTAATTTTTATCTCCACCCAACCCTCTATAGTTAACCACAGTGATATAGCATAACATCAAGACACCTTTAATTTATATTCATACCAATCCCCAAGGGATTAACCTATGTGATGTCATTCAATGCTTATGTTTCTTCAAAATGGTGTTGTTCTCACCCCTAAAACACTCACATAAGAAAAGAATCATGGATCCAATGTCTATTAAAATTGTATTAAAACCATCTTATAAGGTCATACCTTGGATCCCATTCACCCAGGTCACCTATTTCGATACTCCTTCACCCAAGTCACCTATATGGGTAAAAAAGTTCTATACTTCACCCAAGGATTTTTTACCATTATCCCAATCCTTCCATTTCCACCACTATCCCCCATGAAATTTAATTACCCTTTCCATAAAATTTTTATGCTATAAAACATCCGATTCACATAGATATACCTACAACCCAACCTCAGTTTAAAAAATTCATTAAGTTTAGATACCCATCATTCATTCCTTAGACACCTTAATTTAATATCCTCCCCTTAGTTTCCTCAGATGAAATTATTCAGGATACTACACATTGTTTTCTCAAATTCCATGATTTGAGATCCCCCTCTTGGTTTCCTCAAATTCTTTGAGTCAAGATCCTCTTATTGGTTCCCTTAAATTTCTTTTCATGACATTCTTCCCATGTTTTCCCCAAATGTATTGAGTCAAGATTCACCTATTGGTTTCTTTAAATCCATTAAATTGAGATACTGTTATTGGATTCCCAATATTCCTTAAGTTGAAATACTCTTCTTGATTTTTTAATTATTATGAGTGAGAATCTTCTATTGGTTCCCAATATGCCTTCATAAAAGTTCTTCTATTTGTTCAATTAAATTCGTTGAGTTAGTATAATCCTCTTTGTTTCCAAATATTCTTTTAGTTGAGATAGTCCACTTAGATTCCCAAATGCCTTGACATGAGATTCTCTTCTTGGTTTCTAGTACTCCTTAGGTTTATATAATCCTCTTGGTTTCATTTAATTCTTTGAGTTTAGATCTAACACTTTGTTACTAGAAATCTATTCACATGGATCATGTTCAAATGTAATCCTTACAAGAATGATTTGGTGAAAGTATTACACAAAACCAATTTTAGGTACCTTTCAACACATATTCTACTCCAATGCAGTTTAAACATATTAGAACTGTTCATGTATGTATAACCTTAAAAGGAATATCTATGGTCCTTATCAGATAACCTTCAACAATATGGCATGCCTCATTAGATGGAAGTAAACAACATATTATTGGGTTCCCTTCATATGGATACATATAAATCCCCATTCATGGGACTGATGTAACCATTACCACACCTTCTTCCTCCTTTCATAGGATCCCAATTCATCCCTAAATAGTAATAAATTAGAGAGTGCATTCTTATATAACTTAAAACTACAGAGTAGTTAAAAATATTTTTCACATGGTAGACTATATAATATTTATTTATAGTGTTCTGTTAGAAGAATTTTTTAATTCAATCAATTTCACCAGAGTGTAATTGATATTTTTACTAGGAAGGATAAAATGAACACGACATAAATATATAAGAGAGTCATAATATAGGAAACAAGACCCCTTATATGATTAGTTGACCTCGCAACCTCATGTATGATAACAAGTTTCATCATCACCACCCCAAGTGATTGAGATGATGGATTCCTTAAGAAATTATAGAGTATTATGAGACTCGAAATAATCAAAATTGACCTATGATAACAAAAACATTAGAGAAAAATGAGGAACCCATTATAAAAACTTTTATATAAGAATGAAATTAATTAACCATAATATTTTAGTTGTGATGAAGAACTAATTAGTTTCATGTTTCCCCCATAGAATCTAAATTAAATCTATACATATCATATGGTGGCAGCCCCACATCAATATTCGGGAAAATTACACAACATTAAGGATTTCATGAACTACTAGTTGATGTCACCTCAATTATATGTTATAATTGTTTCTATAACTACATTACCAAAAATTCCTGAAGATATATTATCACCCACCCAGTTCTTGAAACACTATATGGTGAATTTAATGGTGTATAAGCACCTTCATGAAGGAATATTCACAAACCTAGAAACAACTCTTGAATGATTATAGGGATCTAATATAAAAAGGATTCCATGTGTTTACAAATTAAAAGGGGGAAGTCATCCCCACTCTCAAAATCAAACAACTTTGGGAGTCTATCCCTGGATAAATGTGTTGAATACCTTCCATAATTATAAGAGAGTGAGGATAAAGTAACTTATTTCATGAAAGTTACCTAGGATTTCTCAAGATAGAACTAACCAATAAAGGATTTCACCATCATCACTATATAAAACCAATAACATATAAATATATAGAGTATGTCATACTATCACCATTTATATAGAATTGGGCATCGAGAAGGAGAACCCCTTTGGTGTATCCAACTACAAAAATTAGATTATAGGTCCACAACCATGATGCTACCTATTTTCTTGAGTGTTGTTAGTATATACCAATAGTGTTCTGAGGCCAATTACAGATCAACATTAGCCAGAGTCCTTAGAATTCATAAAATATGTACATTGTGACTACTTCAAAAAAACTCTCACTAAAGAAAAAGAGTAGTTACAAACATGTATATCCTTATAGTGGTATCCCATATAATATGACACAAATGAATATACAAACACAAGAAGTAATAAGGGAAGATTTTATGATTGAAATATCATAAAGCAAATCCCAATCCATAAGCATGGGATTATTTTCACACTCACAGCCATCTCAAGAATCATCCATTAGATATAAATAGACCAAAATGATCCAAATCATTTTCTATATTTTTAAAAGACACTTTTCAGTTAAGTGGGAACCTCACAAGAAATACTATCAAATATCAATACAACCCAGTAAAAATTATTGATTTTTAAAATATATTAAATTTAAAAACTCGTAATAGAAAGTGTGGTGGTGAGATAACAGGAATGTTTTTCCTTAAGTTAGATTCCAAAATTTAATCCTAGTGAGTACCTCATGTTAAGTGTTTTCCCCATTACATTGCTAATTCTATACTACAACTTAAACCCCACACATCATGGAAACTAGATACATGACATGATAGATGAACTTGAACCTCATTTTACTAGAAACCATCTTCACCAACAACCATTTTCAATATTCCATTAGATAACCACACCAAAATTATTTGACCCAACCCAAATTAAAATCCAAAAATTAATAACTACCAATGTCCTATAAAGAAATCCAATATTGAACATAGAATAACAAAACAAAAACTCCATCATCACCTGAACGAGATCTATGAAAGTCCTCATTGTCATGTGTCATCATACTACTATATAAGACACCATATATTTTTATCGCCACCACTAAATAACCTTCATCAAGGGGCAACGAAAACCCCTAAACACCAACATAATTAAACAAAACACAAAAAATAAGGATAATAATTTACCGTCTAACCTATAAAAGAAGAGATAGATACCTCTAGAGAGTGAAAATAATCCATCAAAGCATCACCACTACAACCAAGTCCATCATACACCATCTTCTTCTACTGAAGTACACCACTGAAAACATGTTATGAGAAGTAGATAATACTACCTTAGGAAAAACCCCTATAATAAGATAATTTAAATTTATATAAAGATGAAAGGATTGATGAAATTGAATGTTATAAATGAAATAATAATCCTTAAACCTCACATAGAGCACAAGGAGACCCTAAAAAACTATACGTGTAGATGAAATAAAACACAAAAAATTAAAAAACAAGTATTAATTTACTAATCCCACTAACAACATCCAAAACCTTACTACACTACAACACACTAAATCAAGATGGTGTCCATAGTGAAGGATTAGAAAATAATATTATAGGAGGAATATAAATATAGAATCTCATAAGGAAAACTAAAAGCACCAAAATGGAAAGGCAATAAGGTAGAGGATGAATAGGCAAATATATTTGACATTATCTCGCAAATTATTATTAGACGAACCATATAGACCAAGATAGGGAGGTGGAATTTAGAGAGCTAAATTGGAAGGTATAATTCCTATATCTACCAGATATGAGAAGAAATAACCCAAAACAATGGAAGGAACCAAAAAAATGAGTAAAAATAAAGATTGATCAAGAAAGAAAAGGGATTAAAATATAAATAAGATACACCATGATTTACAAAAGTAAAATTAGAAACCAAAAAATAAAGAACATGTATACCTAGTTGGCCAAGAGATATGATAAGGGGAAGTATATGACAATTATATTACGTGAATTCTATAAACTATGTCATGAAAGGATGCAAGAGGAACCCTTGATGACATTGAGCCTATAAATAAAGGACCATGGGAGGGAACTTCCATAAATGGAACTATCAAAGGATGTAAGTGGAAATATATGGTTCTGATAAAAAGTGCCAAATTAGTAAATGACATACAACATGACCAAATAGATGATTAAAAACATGATATAGTTCAATAAAATGATAAATAGAAGTAGTTATAATAAATATACACTCACAAAGAGGTGTGTGAAGAAAGAGTGTATATAAAGAATCAAAAGAATCCCATGATTTAGGATATCTTCCAAATATTCAACCACTAACCACTTAGTGTAGTTGTGATAAAGGAAAATTAAAAGGTGTGTGCATATATATAACACACCCTCCACTTGAATATGGTAATACAGTATTTATATAAGAATAAAATCACACAATAAAAGGGTATAAATATATAATATTGAAAATATCAATATTGAATTGCTACTAGGAAACACTCCCATCGAGTATTATTTTCAGGATAAATCTTTAATTCATTATTTAGTAGACCATATTCAATGGGATAATATTTCATAACCCATAAATAAATACTAAATACACCCTATCAACTTATGATAACAATAACATACTAGTTTCAATAAAACATCGATTGATTATTAAGAGTACCCTATAGTGGGTTAACATTATCCACCAGTCCTAGACGGTCATACAAGACTGATTAGGGTGAGTCATTAAGCATATGTTTGAATAGTATATCAATATCAAGAATGGGGATATATTCAAACTTTTGGGTCATCTCGGGTCATAGTATCATACGAATTTTTGGATTCTTTTATAGTATGAATAGAAGCAATGGATGGTTTATGAGTACAGGTACAAATAAATAGAAATCTATATCCTAAATGGGTTGATTCAATACATCGAACACAAAAATTTATAATACCTAACATTTTATAATTCATTAGAATAAGATATTTAAAACAATATCTCAGTCATTTTTCTTCCCTATATGGCCTAATGCTGGGAGCCCTAGAACAAAATGAGGGATCCAAAATTAGAAACTTCATGCAGGCGATTAAATGTCAAATATTTCTTTGGTATAATAACCATTTATTTGGGTCTAATTAAATATAATAATATCTCCTTGGGAAAATAATTGACTAATTTATCTCTATATTGAATAAAATAACTGTCCTTGAACTCATTAATTGAAAGTAGTGATAAAATGAGAGAGACAAAATTAAAGATAGAGTAGTGTAATATAATCCTTATAAAAATGGATTCCCCCAAAAAAGTTACTGGAGATTTATGTAGTGAACCTATAGGATGATCTATCAACCAATGTTATCCCTTTAAAGTATCCTAGTTTTTTCTGAGGTTTTTTCATTATAGAATAGTGTATAAAGGATTATATTTAGATAATCAATAAAAAATATCATCCAAAACCTCCGTCGTTGAAAAGGAATTCATGGAATCAATATCAGATAAGAAATTAAGAGTGTGAAATTTATGGTGAAGGAGATTCAAGTGAACCAAAAAATACATGGGATCTATTAATTTATTCCAAACAAGTTGTATTGGAAGAGGTATTGGACATCAATGAATCACAAAAGGATGTTAACAGGATTTATAGAATAGAGCTACAAGTTTCCACCAATACGGACTAAACATCATCGATTAATACCCAAGATAATATTTTGGTCAACAAATCTAATGATGGAAAGATTAATTTGGTAGAGTTTACTAAGACCCTGGGTAAGGTATCCTACTCATCTGATGGCTTCATTAAAGATGATACAAATTTGATGGACATTCTTATCAATTAGAGTATATATAGGGTATATGACTCAAACATCTTAAAATTTTCTTCTAATTGTCTTCTGATGTGTTATGGTGTTAAATAAATTTTCTATTATTATTTTCCTATCAGGATTCCCACTAAACCCAAAAGGTGAATTATCTGAAAAATGAAAATTATATATTGGATAGGAAGGAATTCAAGGAAATTAGAAATAGTTTTTGTCGCCCTCAAGACAATAAGGTTGTGGTGGAATTAATTTGAAAATAAGTGGAAAAATTTTAATCCATTAATAGTGATTAGGTTTTAGGGTAGTTCATCTATTTCCTGGAGAAGAACCTGATAGTTTTTCAAGAAATCAATATGGTAGATGAAGTGGGTAAAAATGATCACTCAAATTACTGCACTTATTATCATCTGTTGGTCACCATAATCTAATAATTTTATGTATTCAAATATTTTTCTTCAAAAAGATGGTTGATGACAGTCAACAATCTTTGGAAAATCCCAAAGTGAATGTTAAATATTATTCAACCATTCTTCCCAATGTTTGAGAATAATGTGAAAAGGAACTATATGATAATGTGATGAATATTAATGACTGGATTATTTATAATATTGTGACTGACTGAAAATAAAACAATTATTATAAAATAACTTTTTTAGAAAAAGTGATAAACCATTGAAGTTCTAACGAGAGAAACATGAATCAGAATAGGTGATAACTAAATTATTGAAAGAAAAATTGAACCTATTAGAATTAATCTCCTTATATAATTTCCAGAATATATCAATTACTTTTTATTTACTTTATCTTTTATAATATCTTAAATGATAAAAAATGATTCAGAATATAGTGAATTGTGTGCATGTCGTCATAAGAAGAAGACTGAATCAAAAAAATCGTGACACCAATTCCATTTGAACATTGAATGAAGAAACTTATAGTTTTCATCCTCCTAATATTTAGGTAAATCAACAAAAACAAGATAAAAATTATGGATGGTCCCTAAGGATTCCAAAACCACTCCAAAATTGCTTTGATATAATAATCCCATCATTGGGATAACGATCAACATCCCACCAAATGAGAAAATTGGAATCATCCCACAAAACAATACATTGATCGACATACCACCAAATGATATAAGAAAATAGTCCTAGAAAGTGAGATAATGTGTACCTTTAGAGAATATAATATTATTTTCTTATGAGGACCACTAGTTTACCTCCAAAAATGTTATCTGATTAATGGAAATTATGAAAAGAAAAAATAGATTTATAAAATGAGATCCTATATTTCTATCCACATGATATCAACTAGGTCTATGTAATTTCAACATAGTTTTAATGAGAACACTTTGGAAATGGATAATCACATTCTTATACATTCACCTAAGGGTCAAAAGGTTGGATCATCTATTAATCCCATCATTGATGATGAAAATCTTTGAAATTAACTACTTACCTATAAATAATTTGTCTAAACCCCTATCAATTCATCATAATGTGATGTTGAAAATGTACCCATTACTGATGAATAATCTATATAAAATATCACATAGATCATAGTAAATGTAAAAGGAGTGTTTTCCTAGAATCAAATTCTAATCCATCTGTTGTAGTCCTTACATAGAATTACTTTAATAGTAACATGTTATAACAATAAAAATTGAAAGGGTTTTGGAATGTCTCATAACCATCACTAGCCTGAATATTTTAGGACCATCTCTAATGAAAAACAAATCACTCATTTACAGTGAGAAAATAAAAAATTCATTGGAAAATAATTACATATTTACATTGGAAAAGAACCCCCCCCCTATATGATAATCTTTGGTACGAATTTCCCCACATTATGGATTGGCCTATATAATATCATCCCATTCAACCTCACACCTCATGGGTTGAGAATCAAGGATGTTTTCCCCTTTGTAAAATAAAAAAATACAACTAAAATGGTCCTCTATATATTTTATTACCCCTTTAAAAAGGACTTGGGAAATGTTTATATTATTCTCCCTATTATCAGAAATATTGTAGACATCATTTGAATATAGTGGTCCTCACACAATACCCAAATTTTTTTTATTATACAATATGTGGGTAGCCTTATCTATGTCTCAGACATCAATAACTTCTATATCTACCCCCAAAATGTTTATTAGTAAGGCATTGAAACCCAAATTTCCAATTCAATAATGTGTTGATATTGATGGGAAATAATGATCTCAAACTACCATGGGTAGATAAAATGGGGAATATTTCTTATAATAAGTGAATTTTTTAAATTATTTTTTATTTTCTATAGTGAATAATTTGATTGGGATCCCAATAATCAAGAAACCTGAAGAGGTATATTTTAAAGACCATGATAATTACTTCCCCTAACATAATTTTGTAGGGAATAAAAATGAGAAGAAGTTCATATTTTAATATTGGATTAAGAAGTAGATAGATGAGAGGAAAATGGAGTCAGTGATTCCCAAATATTTACTTTATCCATGTAAGAACATTGAGAAGAGTTTATAAAGTGTAAAAAAATCATGTTACTATATATCTCAATGATATAATAAATAAGGTTTATTATTTTAGGAATTATAATATATATGTATATTTCATATATTATTTAGATCATATTTTTCTTAATATCACATGAATAAAGAGACCCAAAGAGGTTGTTATAAAATATAATCCCAATTATTTACCCTACCATATTCTTTTTAGATATAAAATAGAAGAATTATTTTTCTATTAGAATTGGATTCAGAAGTAGATGCATTAAGGATTAATATATTTGGAGAATATTAAGATACATACAACATGAAATTAATCCATTATCACTACATTAAAAATGAATCAGAAATAAAAATCCATTATATATATAAATTCCTTACTATATGACTCTAAACTACATATCAAAACGTCATTGTTTCAAGAGCCTAAACTGAATGACACAAAGTACTTACCGCATATCCTTAAACTATACAATGAATGTTTTATCTTGTATGACCATAATATTTTTTCTTTTTTTAATCAAAAATGACCTTAAAATCTATGTATCTCTTTACATAAGGGACCATTCTTCACAATCCCATCCTATTTTCTTTCAAAGTGTTGAAATTTATCTTGAAATCCTGTTTCTATCTTATAAATGAAATGGTTTACAAAATAAAGGACCAATATATCTCCCATTAAATCTTCTTACCACACATCATTTCTTATGATGTTTAATTTATCCTCGTGTTAGATTAATTTCTATTCCTTTTTTTCAAATAAATTTTCTAACACATGATGATATAACTATAGATTATTCCCAAACCTTTTAGAGAAGTCATATTCCACGCAATCTACTCTCTCCATTTGATTTCTAAGTCCACATCGACCAAAATTCCTCAATTCAATATTATCCTCTTGAAAAAGTAAAGTATATTTGAGTTGATATTTTTCTACTGGATATAAGAAAACCATGAGTCAAGATTCTCCTCCCAATTTACCATTTCATAGAAATTTTAAATGGGTTTGTAAACTCATTTTAAACGACCCCCTAGGAATAAATAGGGAATATCACAGTTTCCTTTATGTTGTTAAGTAAACCCTAGGGAATTTTTTTTATATCGAAATATATTTATTCAAAATACATGCTCTATTTTTTAATAGTATGGTTTACATTTCTCTATTACTAATGGGGAACCTATTCCCAATAGTAATAATTCTATTACCTCTGATTCATAAATTTCGAGAAATTAATTACCTAATCCTCTTCCCCTATCTTCATACTATTCTAAAAAATACCTATTTTTTAGGACCTTATAGATTAAAAATAATATTACAAAGGCTCAATGTCATATGAATGTTAACTACATGAAACTTTGGTCAAAACTTTATGGACCAAATAATCAATTGGTTTTTTATACTCTATGAACCTAAACATTATAAATTGGTTCATCACATCAGACATTAAAACTTATGACCATCATTATATATGTTCTTTATCTATATAAAAGTTATCCTTATTAAAGGATTTTATGGGTATTGAAACATATACCTTTAACTAAGTTCAAGGTTTAGCTAATATATGAAAATTATTACCTTTGATAGTAACTACATATGGAATATTTCATGTAATCAAAGGAAACATAGTAACACCCCAAATATCTTATCTTAGGCCTAGCCAAAAAAAATCCATCCTATATATATCTACACTTCATCATGAATTATTTTCATCATTCACATTAGGACAATTATAGACTTACCTATAGATGCAAAACCTCAATATTAACGGAATATGTATGGACTTAAACATTAAACACCTTGGGTCTTAGTATCATGACCCAAAACAATATTCATGTTTCCTCCCTTTTGAGGTTTCCTACATTGGCATGGATTAAATCATTCATATCATGTTACTCTACCAATTCAATAGGTTTCATTTTAGTGTTGATATCATCATTCATGTTAGGTCAATATACCAATATCTATTTATATGTTTCCTCACATTTGGTGAAATATTTATGAAATTTACTTTTATCAAAGCTATATGGACTTAAACATCAACCACTTTTGGTCAAAGATGTGTTACTATAAACTTTATCTATTTTTTTAAATGGTGTACACCCTTAAAATACATCCATTAGAATTTTTTTCCAAAATTTAGGACTATAAACTCTATATGGAATAGAAAAAAATAATTTTCAGGTAAAAAACTGAAAAATGGAGGCATAATAAAAAGTAATGAATACACTTACAAATACTTTCCATTTTGTGGGTTAGGAAAAAAATTAGATAATAATTTAAAATAAGACATAATAACTATTTGGTGGAAAACCCACAAAGGTATATCTAAGAAAATTTTAAGTCTTTGGTCACTAATACATTACTTTTCATTGCTTAGTAAAAATTTATATTGTAAAAATGATAATAAATAAACAAAAAGGATTGTTAAGATGAAACCCCTTAAAGTGAATCCAATGAAAATATCAAGTCCTCACCAACTAATCCTTCAATTCTACAAATTAAAAAAATATAGGGAATAAAAAAATTAAAAAATATTTTAGGGAACAAATATTGGCCCTATAAAAGTCAAATGTATGCTTGATTTATCCACTAGTCTAGGAAAACGTTTTAGAAAATCCTTCTTTCTTCATGCATGTGAGTTTAAAATACGATAGGGTTACATAATACTTCGCAAAAGGACACATCTCCATTGTGAGTAGGCCCTTCCTTTCAAGTTATCATAAACTAATACCATTTTATTTCATATCCCTTTACACTGAGAGTGTGTTTAATACAAAGTGGAATAATCTTTAGGTTGACATTACCATTCTCAAACATATTTATCTTTATAAAAAATTTTTATACCTTTGATGTATGAGTTATCATATATAATGTTCTTAAGTTGATATTCTCCTCATGAAATCCCAAAACCATGAGAATCTCTTCTTAGTCTCCTATTTCATAGTAATTGGTAATAGACATATTTACTAGTGTGAAAACCCCTTATCAATGATGAATAGAATAATTTCCTATGAGCTACTAAGTATCCTATTTGTGATGTTTTTGGTTTTGAAATAAATTCAACCATAATCCACGTGCACTATTTTGTTTATGCTTAGGTGATGGTCTTTTCGTTACCATTAGTTAGAATATTCAGGCCTATCATAATTTTCCATTGAATCTCACATTCTTATATTATTATTTACCTTTTCCATAACCCAACTTTTTCAGTAGATACAAATACCCTAGATGTTACACATCCATGCATCGTATCCATTATCAAATAAATATTATTATATCATAGTATTTTACCCTATAAAACCTACATATATATATTTTTGAAGATAAAAAATATTTAGTAGATATTCTCTACATAGAAACCTAAAAAAGGAATTGAGTAAAGATTTTCCTTATGGAAATCCAAATACCTAGAGTTAAGATTATCCTCTTAGACTACCAAAAATGCATGAGTTATGATTCTCATATTGTCAACCCAAAATACTCAAGTCATTATTCCCACATTGTAAAATTGACATAAGGATCATAGTATTTTTTAAAATACTCTAAACTCATGATAAAATGGTATATCCCACATGACCTTAAATTTCATCGAGTGGTCTATTATATGTGACTTGATTCGTTTATGTTAGAGCCAAATCCATGTAAGAGTTCTTATTCTATGGGTTTATAGTTTATCAGGTATTATCTAACAACCATGTACTAATACATAACTATTTTTATTTCTACTCATAACATAGATCTGTTTAGAGACCCCTATTCGAAGAACTAAATTTTGTTTGATTCCTATTATCATGGGATACAAAGTAACATACAAATCAATTATGTCTAACCCAAAAATAATTTTAACTTTAATTAAATCTATCATAGTATATTGTCTCCTCAATATCATAAGGTTTTTTAAATCAACAATACACCAGGAAATCATACAATAAAACTTGTTTGTATTATCATATGTACAACCATGGATTTATTCTTGTCATGAACCAACCCGAGTTGACACGGAACTGATCACCTGATCCGGAACATGGTAAGGCCCAAGAGGCATTCTCGATCCTCCCAGCCTAGAATCAAGCACCAGGGCATCAATAGAGAATTAATGGGAACAATTTCACCCAAATAAAATAAATAAAGTAGTAGATAAAACTAAAACAGTGCAAAGTAAATAAACAAAAAAAATAAGAACAATCAACACACACTAACCTCACCAGGACCGGAACTCCTCATTACACTAAGATTCACTCTAAAACCCACAACCAACAGTCACCCACAGCAAATAATCTTGAGTTGAACCTGTAATAGAAACTAAAAATAAGAAAACACTATAGGCGTGAGTATTGCAACTCAGTAGGCATGCCCAAAAATCTGTTCCCAAAGAACTACCTTTAAATAAATAATTTTACTAATTCTATGTTTGAAATACATAATATAAAACATGATTTTTCACATGCACTTTAATTTCTATGGAAATTAACAGTCCATTTCCCTTTTCAATTTAAATTTAAGTTTGATTTTTAGTGGAAAAAGATGTGTTATATATTTAAAACATTTTTTCGAATAATTTAGAGTCCAAATTCTAGTTGTTAAACAATTGGAAAACCATACGCGCACACAAAAAACACAATAAGGGAATGGAAAAGTGTCACACATGTCCATCAACCAAACTAAGCACCTCAAATGTCCACCACATACAAATAAGAGTTAAGGAAAACATGGGTCGAACCTAGGAGCTCTTGAATGATCTATAATGTACTATATGTGTGAATAATCCTAAAGGAATTCCCTACTCAGTTATTTCATAATGCCCAAATGCTCGATGTTTCCCTGCCTGGCCTAATCGAGGGGACTAATCCACTAGTAGAGAAAAGTATATACTAAGATCCACTAGATAGTGCGTAATCTAAACTAGTGCTTCATTTGTTCTCAGAAGATTCACGTACTTTTCCAGGTTCCCATGCCAAGTACCAAATGAATTGATAGGTGAGTCAACAATGTTAATCAAGAAATCAATCTCTATAAATGAACATCATGCACAACAACTCACACAATCAACGTACATAGAAAGATCATCCCTAAGTCACCCCAAAGAGATTTTTTAAAAATAATTTATTTTATTAAAGTGCCAAACTGGCCTTAACCAACAACTCAACACCAACCAATTTTCATAAGAACTAGAGCATGCCAACACACTTCCAATTAATCAAAGAAACGCCTCTTTAAATTTCAAAACCATTTGAAACCCTATTTAAGAAATCCATTTTTGAAACCTAAAAACATTTTAAACCCAATCCATTATTTAAGAAGAAAAATTAACATACAAAGGACAATCGGGAAATTTGATAAAAACGTGGTAAATACATTTAATAAGAAACATTTTTAGATAATTCAAGCACAAGAGGGAACCACTATCATTCACAATAAGTGTTATTTCAATAACTATTTACTTGATATTAATTACCATTTATTTAAAAACAATAAAATTGCATGAAATTAATAAATTCCAAATATAATGGTAAGTGAAGTGGGGGAATTACCACAAACATGATGTTTTTTTGACGACTACTCGATGAACCCTTGGTGTATACATGAAGATGCATTTATACACATATATATGTATACTCCCCTATCTTAATTTCACATACTCCATGGTCCATGAGGGAATATGAACAAATAGGGCATATATATATATTCCTTACCCTATGCATGTATATGTAGGAAACCTCAACGCCCACAGCCCAAAACCATCACAGCAAGGTTCAACACACTACACATATAATTTAATAAAACAATTAAACACTTAAAAAATTTATAAATCATTTCAAAATAACACGTCAATTGTTTTCAACAATAATACACTCAATTTCAAGTAGGAAAATTACTTTAAAACAAAATGTATAGCTAAGAGACATTAAAACATACTTTCCATATTTAAAAAAAATTACAATACATATTGAGAAATGTAGAAAAAGGCACACACACATAAATAACCCCATTTACATACTCAACCTCACTTTTGAAAACATACCCACACCAAAAAAATATCCAACCATGTTTCATACACTTTATAAGATTTAATAAACCACTAAAAAAATTTAAAATGACTCCAAAAAGTATCACAAGACATTGAACACAAAAGGCCTCTGAAAAACCCCTTCTAAGGCCAAATGCACACCACTTACATGTCAAAAAAGAATTCACTTCCCTTTCACAACATAATAAATCAAAAACATTGTTTATAAAACACTATGAATGGCTCATAAACATTTTCCATAAATTCTAAAAATTTATATCACATAAACACATTACTAAATACATATAATGCATATTAAACATCAAGTAAAACTAAATTCTCACTCTGAAAACTAATCAAATAACATAATAAATTAATTAAACACACAAATTCATTCATCAAAAAATAAATATATTTGGTACCACTAACCTCGATGTAGAAAAACTAAGAAACCAAGGTGCACAAAAACCAACACACACCTATAGCACCTCAAAAAACATGATTAAACCCTATGAACAAGTTATTAAATTAATTACATAAAAATAGAATCATAAAATATATGAAACCCTAACCTAAAAACCTTACAAGGGAAGAAATCAACCAAACAAAGAGGAATACACATGCGATAAGGGTGCATGAGGACAACAGAGCAAGAGGTAGGGATGACAGAGGTATTCCGTGTTAGAAAAACATTGTACATGGGGATTCGGGTTCGCCAGAGGTGTTCCGGTAAGGGAGTAGGATGACTGGATGTGGAGCTGGCCGGAGCTAGGCTTGGCACTAGTGAGAGGGAGAACGCAGGAGGGTCGGGAGCACGTATGGTTGCATCGAACAGGTCATACCGCTAGGATGGTCAGAGGAATGGAGGAGGGGTCACACATCAGGCCACCAAGGGGAGGTTAGATCATTAGGTCACCCAGAATGGGAGGCTGGAGCGAGGTAGTGGCGAGGGGAGGTGCACTGCGCACCTGGAGGAGAAGGTGGTTGGGGCCGCTGGTCCTTGCGCACAAGCACCAGGGGAGGCGCTGTGCCTCAAGGGAGAAGAAGGGGGTGCGACACCATCCAAGGGTATACTAAAAAAACAAAATAATTAACTAAAAAACTAAAATGAAATAATAATATATAAACTCTACGTTAATAATAATAATATCAATATAAGTAATAATAATAATTATCACAATTTTATTAAATTCATTTTAAATCTTAATATCATTAATAACAATTTAATCATAAAAATATTAAAAATTATTTTTAAAACCATTTAAAAATAAAAAAAACAGATAAATACATATATATATATATATGAAAATTTTTAATAATAAAGAGTCAGGGTGTGACAATTCTAATTCTGATCCTTTATCTAAATGAAATTTTGACTATCAAGAAATATGTGTGGATTGATAAATACTCTCGTAGGATATATAATGACATTCAAATCTCCAATCTCAGATATATCAAATAATTCTACTTTCATTCCATTCCCCCTACTATCCAAGAATTCAGGTCCATAAATTCATATCAGGGATTCCTCTATTAACTATAAACTATGATATCGAATTCCATGATTCAATTATTCCTCTTAGAAAAATTAAATGTCTTGTGTTGAGTATTCTTCTTAGTGAAATAAAATTCCTTAAGTTGAGTGTTCCTATTGTAAAACTGAATTCCTTGAGAAATTTTTCCCTCTTTGAATATCAAAAGCCTTCATTCAATTATCCATAATGGAAAATATAAATCAATAACACTATTATTCCTCATGGTGAATGAAAATCCTTTGGTTGATTACTCCTCTTGAAAAAATACAAGGCCTCAAGTCTAGTATTACTCTTAGTGAAACAAAATACCCCAAGTAGAGTATCCCTCTTAGTAACCCAAATTACTTGAGACAATTATTCAACATGGAAAATAAAAATATTTTAGTTGGTTATTACTCTAGGGAAATAAAATTCTTTCAGTCAAATTATCCTCTTATAAAATCAAAATCTTTGAGTCAATTATTCCCCTTGTAAAATTCAAAAACCTTGAGTTGGGTATTCCACTTGGAAATATCAAATGTTTCAAGTCAATTATTCTTTTAAGTGAATTAAAATAATCGATTTGAGTATTCCTATTAGAAAATAAAATAAATTTTGTTGATATTATATTATTTATAAGCCTCATCTTTATGAATCATCATCAAGAAGATACCTAATATTCAAGAAATATGGAAAATTTTACCATCATACCTCCAAATTGGATTATTTTTTTTCTAAATGAATTTAATTCTGAGGGGGTTCATTTTTAGTAATTGAACAACATAGTGAACAATTTTTCATGATAATTGTAATATTATACTCCATATTATGACATGGGTGGAGTTGAATATGAAATATTATCTTAATCAATACAAGAGACACATATGAGATCTTCATGTGATGTATGACTACTCACACAATGATGGATTGAGATCATTTCCCAATCTGATGATGTGGTGTTGAGAACCTTTGTAAGTTCCTAGATTTATGGAAGACTTACCTTTCTCTTTCCCAAGGTTATAGAATTAAAGAGGGTTCTTCAAGTCTTTTCCCGCATTTTTTTCTACGTTTATTCTCACAATCACTTAATAAACCACGAGACCTAGAATTCTATCATACACCAAGTTTGTTGGTTGCATGTGTAGTTGGTACGGTGACTTAAATTCTTCATTTATTAAATTTTTTGTTTCTGTAGTAGGTTTTCTTGTCATATAGTTGGTTATAATGGTCACATAAATCCTTCATATAGTAAGTGTTTTTTATATGTTTGATTTTTTGGTCTTTTGTATGGTTAGCATTGTCACTTAAATCACTCATACGGTCAGTTTTTTGTGTGTGGTAGGTTGGATAGTAATGAAGTTAGTTGTAACATATACTTAAATTGTTCTTATATTGAATTTTTTATTCATGTGATAGGTTGTTTGGTCATAAAATTAGTTGTAACAGTCACTTAAATCCTTCATACAGTCTGTTTAAGACTTATCCAAATTTTTGAAATTTCAATTTTTTCCCAATTTTTTATAGAATGTGATAAATATGAATTCTTATTATATATATGCTTTTAAGGCCTTACATAATCTAATTTAAATGAAGTTTCAAAGGGGATATTTGTATTCTTTCATTCTTAAAACTCTGATGATTTTAATATGGACCATTCCACAATAATTTAATAAGATCAGCTTTAATGTTTAATTAGAGTTTGGGACGTGATCTAAAATCATGATGGCCTCATATATTTAATTTTAAAACAAATATATTTATTTTATTCATTTATTATTATTTATTCATGCTGAGGAATTACAACATTTATATCTTGATCCATACAACCCACATTCTATTTTTTTGAGTTCCTTCCTATGGTGTTTTGAGACATACACACAATTCCTATTTTAGTGAAACAAATCACGTGAATATTTCAGGTAGGGGATTTATTAATTCTCATTATTTTTGGTGATATCATAAATTTATCATGATTTATCTAATTTTTTAATATTTTAATTAACCTTAATGGATTTTTAACATGATTAAAGTGAGAATAGTATTTTGGTTGTCATTGTAGCATGTGTTTATGATTTTTTAATGGTATGCCTCTTTTTTTATATAGTGTTATATATGTTGTTTATGATATGGTTTATAATTTTTTTATTCTTGGAATTAGACTAAGAACATTAGTATGGTAATTCCTATTGGCTAAATAATGAAGTGATGTGTTTAATTGTCACTGTTATTCTTATAATTTTTTAAACTAGTGGTTATTCATGAAGCATGATTAAACAATTAATAGATCAATATAACTAGTATGTTGGGATTTATATGGTTGTAATGAATGGTAAATAAAAAAAGTTTAATTAAATATGTTAAAAAGTTGGTTACATTATAATGAACACAGTTTGGAGTAAAGTGAACCAGTTTTATGATCAAGGTTGGATGGATTGGTTCTAGGGCCTAAGTGTCTCATTGACTATTATTTTTTGTCTTACTTCCTTGTTTGATTGCACTAGATGAGGAGAAATTTTATGGGACATGGTATGAGCCCAGGATGGCTGATGGTTTGATGAGAAATGGTTCATTATGCCATGGCTGTGGCATTAGTTTCCACCAATGATGGAGTAATGGACGGTTTTATGCATAATAGTGTTGGGGATGGTTCATGGACTAATTGATCAGGTTAAACCTGGGCTTTCTCATTGTTTATTATGCTATGATATAGGATTATCATTTTTAATGAATCCTCCTTAATGTTTGAATGGATATGTTTTTTTAATGCACCCCTTTCTCCAATACTTGATGTTTGTAGTTATTTTTGGTTTATTTATCCTTTAGAGTATCTTAGGATGAGTCCAATAGTTCCTAAAATTATGAAATCATAATGAAATTTAAATAATTTAACACATGGTTTTGGAGGATTAATCAAATGATGATTGATGATAATTCTTGAAACCATAGAATAGTTTGGATTATTCCTAGTGGGTATGGAATTTGATGGAAATTAATGTAAAAATGAAATTTTTAAATAATGTAATTAAATAAAAGTCTGTTTAAATGATTTCATTCATGTGGAATATTTATTCCTTTGTAGTGGCAGCTAGGTGTCTGAGAGGTGATAGGTGGAATTGAGGTTGTAGCTAGGTAGTTTCCCTTATTGTGGTTGTGAGATATAGGTTCTTTATGTTATGTGATTTCATACGCTACCCCACTCATATCAGTAGGGTGACCAACACCTAGTAGACTATAGGAGGGTGTTTTACCCAACATCCTAGTTGGTGAGGAATAGATGGTTGAATACCCTCTTTTCCCTTTCTCTATTCCACTGATAGATTTTTGTGTTATTATTATCAATGGTTACATTTCCTATATATGTTTTTAGAGGGATGTAATGGCTTGTAGTTATTTAAAACACATGTATCTCCAGATATAGTATCCTAATGATTATAATAGGTATGTTGTGTATGGTCCATAATGGAATGAGTTATAATACATGATGTACGGTCTGTGGTGGATCTCAAAAAATTACATGTTTACTTCTTAGAGATAGGATTATTGATGATGAGATTATGTGATTCATGAATTTAATGATATTATATAGTTTTCCAGTTTCTTTTAGGTAGTATAGTTTATTAGAGATAGATTACAAAAGACGTGTGACAATAGGGAAGAGCAGAAAACAATTGGGAAAGTGGTACTGGGGATCCTTCATTGATATTATATTGGATATTATATTATTACTTTTATGTGATACATGGTGATATGTCCATGGTGATGTTGGGAACATAACATTCCATGTTCGGTGATGAGTTATTTTCACTTGTTTATTCACCGAGATTTAGTATTTTTATATATCTTTTTCATGAAAGGATATGGGGAGGATCCTGCTGAGAATATCATGACCTGGCCCACAAGGGACCTCCTGGACAGTGACAACCAAAGTGTGATTATCCCAAGTCTGCCTCCAATAAGCCAAGGCCAGGCGACCAATGCTGAGCAGGCATAACACTCACAAGGGAGTCCTTATCCTATTGTACCTATATGAAAACAAACATCTCTATGACCATACATCGCTGAAATGTAAAATTCAACTAATACCGAAATCATGAATATGTCTAAATGCCACAATCAGAGTACACAAAATAATGGATGGAAATAATGGACAAATACAAGCCCATAAAAACAATAAAGAACTACAACCTGATAGCAAGAGGGGACTATAGTCAAATGTGACTCTTGGAATGAACCATATATTATCAATACTAAATATATGCTCCAGTTTCTACTATTCCACTAAGAACCCCTTCAAACATATAGTCTTCTATATAAGACATGACACATTTGGGCAGAGCCCATATAGGGGTGAGTATAATAATGCCTAGTAGGAAAACCCAAAATCACTAAGCATAAAGAATCAAGAGTATTCATCTCATTATAGGATATTCCAATCATAATATGAGACATATAATAAATCATCTAGATAAACTCATAGTATAAACTAAGTCTCAATGTAAGGTCACAACCACATTTATAGCCTAGGATTCAGTTTGATAGACCATAACCACACTCGCCTAGTAGAACTCACTCCATGAGTCTGATAGTACTAATAGAATCCATATGATATTTCATTATCATTGGGTAGTTACATAAGGAATTAGATTTTGGATGACTAAGGATAATGATACATATGTGGGGATCACGGTTAGGGCCATGGGGTATACCAAAAACCCAATCTGGATTAATCTACTAAGTAGGGGATTGATGCCCAAGTGAAGTTGGTTATTCTGATTCTAAGAACCCCACCTAGGAAAAAGAAATATAGAGGATCCCATACCGATCCTCAAGTAGGGGTTATTACTACAACTCTATCCAAAACTAATTTTTTAGAGAAAATCACAAATAAATCTTCAGGATGTAATTCTATACTATACCCTCAAATGGAAGGATCAAGGGAACATGACCTTAAAGAAACATGTTCATGTTGAGGGTAAAAAGGTTTCCAAGTCATCTTCAAATAAGTACATGGAATGTAATTAGGGTACATAGAATGTACCACTAATCCTAGAAAGACATGTGTTAGTTACCATGTACCTCTGCTTGTGTCCATGTACATCTGGTCGTGCTTGTGTACTAAGGTCATTCCATATACCTAGCCATGTCTGAGTATGAAGTCATTCCTATGTACTCTACCCATGTTTGTGTAAATATATTAGTCCCTCCCCATTTATCCAACAATATATATTTTGATCCACTAGGTAGGTGTCACGCATCGTGTGACACATGTCACACAATGTGTGATACTTTTCTTCTCACTAGAAACCCTATCACCAGAGTCAGGGCCCCACAAAATGTGTATCTCAAAATTACAAGCCATGTTTTGTGGAATTATAAAGAAACTAAAAATATCCTTAACACATTGATTCCCACTAATCTTGCCTCCATTCATGTCATAAATCATATTGAAAAATTTTTATTGGGTCCAGCCGAGCCTTTTCATCACCGCTCACCCAAATCCAGTTGTCCAATTTGACCATAAAATTTCACTGTCACCTGTACCGTCCCTATATGCCATACTTTTGAATGAGGGACCTATGAAATAGTTTAATCGTCCTCCCCTCATCCTCTTCTATCTTTGATCCTTTATTTTTTCCTTAATAATTTTTCATATATTCAGTATTCATCTGTTATACTGAAGAATATTTGTTCAATGATCGAATATCAGGAATTCATTGAAAAGAGGAGCAAAGAAATTTTCCACGATTAATTTGAAATTAAACTAGGAGGATCAATAGAAAATCTTATAGTAATGAAACTCAAACAATTTTTGGGTTAGAATCTATCTATTTCCATTATAATGATGAATGAATAACCCAAAATAATAATAAACAATTTAAAATCCCAAAATCCCGAAATATGAACGCATACCCACATAACAATCAATTCACAAATAAAAATATGGTTGATTAGATTTTTATTTATTATAGGGTAATAAAATGGGGATAAATCCACATAAAACAATATCATACTTCATGTTTGGATTGATTGATGATGAAGAACCATCATGCATCATAGTTGTTGGTGAGATCCATGAACTCTCATGTCATTGGTGATCCTTGAAATATCGATTCGATCCTTTGATATGATGTTGTTCTTCAATGCCTCGCCAAGATATTCTCTCTAGGTATCTAGGGTCATGTATATAATCCTGATAATCCCCCATAATAGGGTATTTATAGAGGATCCCTAGTTTTTAGTATTAAAAAAACAAATAATAAATTTAATTAATTACTTCTATTATTTTCATCCGCGATGACATTTTAGAAAATGATCAATGACTTTAATGTTTATGTTATTACATAGGTAAATCCCTTGTTTTAGACTCGATTTCATAATTATATTTCCAATTTAAGATTCATTTTTAGAGTTTCATTACATTTTTTAGGAAAAATATGCATGTGTGATAGTAATATATTTAATATGTTTCAAATATCAATTTCAGGATCACCATGCCTGAGAGACTCATTTTTCCTCAGTGATGGACTATAAAAATATTACTAGATATATTTCAAATATTTACATGACAAAAACATGATTTAAAATTCTTCCAACCATAGGGATTTTATCCGTAAAGGGTAAAATGACTACTCAAAAAGTTCTGGGTACTAAGCATGCTTCTTAGTCTCCCACTCCCAGGTGCTCTCCTAAATAATCCTATGCTACAACAAGACATGCACCAAATTAATATATCATCCATAGAGGATCCTCTCCCACTGATCCCTAATCTCCACTGTGTAATCTAGAAAGGTATATCCATCATTGAAGTCTATCTCTCCCTAGTCTAAATCATGCGATGAGTCATGTACATATCTCCTCAGTTGAAAAACATGGAAGTCGACAGGTACTTGATCTAAATATTGTGATAAATCCATGTATTACGCTTCCTCACCAACTCTGTGTAGTATCTAGAAAGGGACAATTAATCTCAAATATAACTTACCACCCCCAAAGAATATTTTTAATCTATATATAGGCGATACCTTCAAGAACAGATGGTCTACCTCTTCAAACACAAAGGGCCTTTTTCATTGTTTCATATAGGACTTATGATGTCTCAGTATAGTACTCATCCTCTCCTTTATGATTTGAACCTTCTCTATCATATCATGAACCAACTCTACGATCATGAGTACTGACTCACCTAGATAATTACAATAATGTGGGGACTTATGGGTTTGCCCATACAAGGCCTCAAAATGATCCATATCGATGGGAAATGGTAGTTGTTATTGTATAAAAATCCCACCAAGGGTAGATAATCCCCCAAACTATAGCCAATGTCTAACATGAAATACCTTAGTGTATCCTGCAGATCTAAAATAGCCCGCTTAGTCTATTCATCAATCTGGGGATGAAAATCTATGCTCAAACAAAACTGTTTTCCAAATCCCTCATACAATCCTTTCCATAACTACGATGTGAAGTGATCATCATGGTATGAAATTATTTTCAAGGGAAATATGTGGATCCAGACTATCTCTTGCACATAAAGGCATTCCAATATCTAAATGTAACTATAATATTTAATAATTAAGAATTGAGATGACTTGGTGAGTTGGTCCATGATCACCCATATGGAATTGTTTCCTTTGGAAATATGTGGAAACCCTTTCATGAATTCCATATATTTTCCATCATACTTCCTCTTTAGTACCTCAATTGTTTGAGCTTAACCCACTAGAACCTAGTTCCCATCCTTAACTTGAAGATAGGTGAGGCATCCATCAATAAATTCTGTTACGCCCTTCTTCATGCCTGACCACCAAAACTAATATCAGAGGTTCAGGTATATCTTTTCTATACCTAAATGTATCACCAAAGGGGATGTATAAAACTCCCTTATCACCTCCTCCCAAAACATCATAGGTACCATAGTCTCTCCTATGAAAATAATAACATGCTCTCTACCTTTAGAAAATACTTCATGACCAAATGTAATAGATATTTGAGTACGTAATGTATCACAATCATTATCTCCATACTGAGCTTCCCAAAAAGGTTGTACTATTTGTGGGCTAAAAACCATTAACTAAAGATATGAATTACCATAATTATCCACTAAGGATAGCTACAATGAGACTAACCACTATGAGCCTCATCTCACAATTGAGAATAAGATCTCTTTTGTAGAGAGTCTTCTACCACATCCCCTTCATAGAAGTATAGAATATATTGAAATCATAGTGCTAGAGGAACTATAACCATCACCTCTATGTCAAATTAATATCCTTTTGAGATAAGATACACATGATAATATTAGGGTTAGATTAGATGATAAACCCCTCAACCATAAGGTAGTTTCACCACATATTTATGGAGAATACCATCACTACCAACTCAAGATTGTTGATCCCATAGTTTTTTAAAGTGGTCTAATCTATCAAGACCCATAAGAAATTACATCCTACCTCTAGAACTGTACACAACCATATCTAGTCACTGATTCATTGTGAAATACTACATACATGATACCCTCCTCAAATAAATCTCAAGATGGGGGTCCTTGTAAACCTCTTTAGAAACACCTAAAAAGCATGTTAGAACCTTTCCGTCCACATGAAAGGATTCCCCTTTCGAGTCAAAGAAGTGAAATTTGAATATATCTTCGATAAATAAGATATGAATATCTTATAGTAGCATGCCAACCTAAGAATTATACTCACCCCAAACAGACTCATGGGTTGTTCACAAGATGGTACTTCCTTTACCTTTGTTGGGTCCACTGGTACACCATCAGCTAATATAACATATCCCAAAAAGTGGACATCCAAATTCTGAAACTTACACTTCAAGATATTCTTATAAATTTTATTCTCTCAGAGTATTTCTACAATCAACCTCAACTGTATTTCCTAATCCTCCTCATATTCCAATTACACTATCATATCGTCGATGGAGACAACAACAAAATAGTCTAAGAAAGGATGAAATATCTAGTTTATGAGTCACATGAACACTTCTAGGGAATTTTTCATGCTGAAGGGAATCACAAAGTATTTATAGTGACAATACCGATATCTTAATTCCATCATTATTATATCATTATATAGTACACGTTGCTGGTGATTTCTTGATCCAAGGTTAATATTTGAGAAGCATCATATCCCACTAAACCAACTTAAGAGGTTGTCAATACTCAATAGTGGATATTTATTTTTCACGATCACCAATTTTAGGAAACGATAATCTAAAAATAATCTCAAACTGTCACTCATCTAATTAGAGAATAACATTGGGGATTCCCAGGGGGAAACACCAGCTCTCATGAATCCATTTCAATAAAAGTCCTATTACTATACCCTCAACTCACAATGCTATACAGGAGACATCTGATATGCTGGTGTAGATATCGAGTCCTTTCCTAGGAGTAATTCAAAAGAGATTTACCTCTCCCTCGGAAGGTAAGCCTGGAGATTTCATATGAAAGACATCCTCATACTAAGCCACCTAGCAGGAAAATGATAGCCTATAACATCCACTGCTCTGAGATTCATGCTAGAAAATCAGTGATTAATTTTCCCCACCTCTCTTATGTATGATCCAATCCTTCTATACTTAGGTATCATTCTCACTTATTAATAAAAACGTTGCCCCATCAATGAGGAAACACTACATCCTCTGTCTAAAATGATCGATCTAAACATGAATGGTATATATCCAATACATGCCCAAGATGACGTTTTGAGGCCACATCACTATGAAAAATAGATCCAATGAAAAAATATCTCCTTCATGCAATATATCTCACTGTCAAAAAAATTTTGTGATCACTGAGTCATCTCTAGTAGGAGTCTCCAAGCATAATGTTTGAGCCAAGGTTTCAACGAGATCCTCTAGGTATTTAACTAGAGATGTAGAATAAAAAAGAGTGTATCATTCCTATATATACAAAATTTTAGAATAAGGGAGAAAATACATAGATCATAGCCATAATCATAATTGGAGCCTCTAGATAATAGGCCTCTATGACCTAAATATTCCCTCACCCATATCCACTCTCTCCTTGATCCTAGAGGAGACTATATGGGTGTTTTGGTGGAAACATGTGAAACCAAATGTAACCTCCAACTACTCTCCCTGATCCTTTGTGGGTTCTGTTATCTTACATACCTCACTTATCTTACCTTTTTCTCTTCTTATGTGTCACATCCACTATCTTGATACCAACTGTACAGAGGGTCCAAAAATTCCTCACAAGATGTTCCTCACCATCACAAGTGTAGCACTGCCTTTCCCTAGGCCGATTAGATGCATATTAGAAGCCCTGATCCATAATCCCTTTTGCCCAAGATTTCCTCTTGAAAAATATTAAACATATCAAAACCCTAAATCTTCCATTGACTACCTATTACCAATGTCCCATCCCTTATGTTCCCATTTCTGGAACACACTACTAGTGTCTACTCGGCCTAAAATCTATCAGTCACCAAAGCACACTCTAGAATATAATTATAAGTAGTAATAAATAGAGGTATCACATTGTCCAAGATATCCTTTAGTAGATCATTATCAAAGGTTAATTCTTGAAAGAATATATCCCAACTCATATCCATTGATTATCATGAGAGGTTGGTGAATCTTTACCAATACTTAGCCACAATCATGATTCCATAATATAGCCATAAAATATTTTGGATCTGCACTACTCACACCATAGATGGAGAGTAATCCTCCCTAAAGAGATGCTTAAACACTATCCATGAAAGAGTTGGATCATCATATGAAAGAACAACCAAGTTCCACCAACATCCTACAGAACCACAAAGAAAGCTCACCGCCAAAACCACCATCTAGTCTAAAGGTATCCTATTAAGATGAAAGACTCATATAACTGCCTTGAGGATATCCTCAGTTGCATGTGGGTATATCTCTCCTATGAACATGAGGGGCCACTGATTCTGAGATTCATGAGTCTCGCTCAACCTGGAAACCTCATCCACTAGTACTCTAGGTACAATCTGCTACTCGATGGGTGGAGGCATGACTGGAAAACAACCCATAGGAACTTCCTCCTAAAAAATCCACTCTATAAAATCCTCATCATTAATGAATCCTATCTATTAATCATCTTGGTGGAATCCTAAAATAGATATGATGTACCATGGTCAATGAGTATATCTAGGTAGATAACTCAAGAATGACATGAAAACACAAACCATTCCTACATGATACATATACTAATGTTTTCCCAAAAACAAAAGTCTAAATGTTCTTATTCAAATGGTAGGTGATCAGATTCCTAGTTTATAGATACGTCGGTCATTACATAAAGTCCAGATTCCCTGGCTAGAAATCCAAACTCGAAACACTTAACAACATTTCCATAAAATGCACACTAATATAGAAATAAGAAAAAACTCCAAAATCTAGTCCTAAAATAGAACACCCTCTCTAATACCACTTTACCACAACCCAACCCACCATGGTCAACCTGGCCAGTGATAAGATGAGTGTGACTACCTCGATCTTGCCTCCAACAGACTAGGGGATGGTGACCTGTGATGAGTAGGCATAACACTTACATGGGAGTCCCTAGCCTATGATACCAACACACACACACACACCTCCAAGCCCATAAAATGACGAAATGTATAATAAAATTGATACCAAATCCATGAATACATCTAAATACGATAACCAGAGTACAAAAAAATACTAGAAGGCAATAAAGTCCAAATACAATCCCATAAAAATTATAAAGATGTCTAACCTAATATCCATAGCGGAATACAATGAAATGTGACTCATGGAACGAACCAAAGAATATCAAGACCAAATCTAATATTTGTATGCTCATGGTCCACTGAGAACCCAATTGAATAGTCAATTGTCTGTATGAGACATGACATGTGCTGGAAGATCCTGTGGAGGGGTGAGTATAAAAATACATTGTAGGAAACCCCAAAATCAATTAGAATAAATAATTGATAGTATTCATCTCATTATCGGATATGTCTATAATTATATGAGACGTATAATAAAACACGTAGACAAACTAATAGTATACACTAAGTCTCAATGAAATCTTACAACCACATTTTCATCCTAAGATTCCTCTTCAGTTCGTAACCACACTCACTTTGGAGAACTAACTTAGTGAGTATGATAGTACTGATGGAATACATAAAATAATTCATTCTCATTAGGTATATCCATAAATAATTACACACTAGAAGTATGGAGAGAACTTTACATTGATAGAGATTACACCCAGGTCCATGGGGTACACTAATAACCCATTCTAGATTAACCCGATTAATAGGGGATCAATACTCGGGAATAGTAGGTCACATCAATTCTTAGAGCCCCACCTATGTAAATAGATAATCGAGGACCCAATCCCAGTCCTTTGGGTGGTGGCAGGGATTTTAACAACACTATCTGAAACTAATTCGTTTATAGAGGATCACAATCCTATGCTCAGGATGTAATATTATGTTCCGGGAATAGTAGAATCTCATAGGGATAATGCCCAACTTTGATTTTTTCCTTAATCAATAATTAATTCGTGATATATGTGATGATGAATATAGTGATCCAAAAAATTGTATCAATGAAATATGACAAAGGAATAGAAACCCTAAACCTAAGAGAGAGGATCAACATATTTTGTTAATAATTAATTTAATTAAATAAGAATTTCCTCCACGTTAATACATTCTTCATTGATACGCCCGAATACAGATCTACAGTGCACCTTCATTAAGTTGTATAGATTAATGGTAGATCTCCTAAATTGGTGATCCACATGTGTTACATGAATCTCTAGATGTCACTGAAGGAGTCTCTAAGTTCTAGTATGGAAGATCATTTCACTTGTGTCATCCGCCTTTGATCACCTTGAGAACCGCTTCCAAACCATTCTCCTTGATCTGGTGGAGGAGGATCACTATCATTCTTGAGAGTTTCTTGGAGAAAAAAGAGATCTCTAGTCTTGAGAGGTTTTTCTCCAAATGATGTGCACAACAGAATTGGCGTGGGTTAGCATTCCCTTGGCCAAATGAGAGAATAATACAACCGGGCATTTACTTCACTATGTAATAATAAAATAATTTTCACAAGTACCGTTAATTATTTCATTAATCCTAGAAAAACCCCCCATGTCAAATAATAACAGCAATATTATTATTTCTTGACCTGTACTTAGTTTTCGAGTTATATTTAAATATGATTTAATCCAATAATATTAAATATTATTATTTCTCACTAGCCCCTTAAACTTGCTCAACCAAACTTCCTCAATATTTTTTGAGCCTTGAATAATGACTATTTATTTATAAAATAAATTTCACTACAATATTCAATGATAAATAAATAAATATTATATACAATAAATAGAAAAGAAATATATATAAAACATTCTTTCCACAATATATTCTCTCAAAGAACTAATGATGGAATAAATTCGATCAGTCATACATCAATAATTATTAAATAATAACGGGGAATAATATTTATTCATGTTTTTAAATAATAAATTATTTAACTGAGATTATGGATACACTTAGTTTGTGACCCTCTAGGCCTCTTTCTCAATGGCATTAGGTGAACCTTCAAAAAGTCCTAGGATAGTATCTAAAAATGCACCAAACACCCATAGAGAAGAAATTTAATTCCAGAACAACATGTCACCTCATATAAATGATTACACGGTAATATGATCTCATTATTATAGTATCCCCAACCGAGCAAGTTTCATGCCAGTGCCATCAACCTATGTGATCGATATCTCTTTCTTTGACTTCTCAAAAATAGAACCACCATGGACATGGATTTATTTAGGAAATATCATTTCCATAGAAGGGCCTAAAATATTAACTTCCATTAATGAACATAATTTTTAAATCCTTTCTCACATTATTCATTAATGCAATTTTACTTTTGACGCACCCAAAATATCCTACCTATCCCTGAAAATCCGTCTTCACTATTTTCATCAATAAATTAGAGTATGAAACTCATAATGTCCATTAATAATAATATTAATATATAAGGAAAAATACACACATCCTCAGATAGGAACATCCAATGACACTTATAATGCGGATTTCATGTTGTCGGGTCTTGTTCTCATAATATCCTATAGTATATAACCAAGGGCGTACACTATGAAAATGTTCCACAAAGTCCAATGAGTATCCAAATCTGATATCCTGTATCATATGTATCCCTTAAAATTATATCATCCAGCCATATGACGTATATTCAAGAATAGTGTCATAGCACCTCCAGTTTCTCATCATAGTGGGAAACATCTATGACATTTCAATGTGAAAAATACTCTTGGGACATTATCACATACTATGTCACATATAAGAAAAACAATTATGTCATAAGTAGTTAATTAATATTCAAAACAATGATTAAATTTTTATCATAAAGTACAAAGAATTTGGTTATAGGGAACCAACTCCAATAGTCTCCCACTTGCACAAAAGTCGGCTGCTAACAACATTCCGTCTGCTAGCTCTCACATTATATTCATGATTCTACTGAGATATGTCTTTATTCAAGGGGTCCACCAAGTTATCTTCCATGGGTACTCTACTCAATGCAACTTCACCCCTCTGATGAAAATCCCTTAAGAGGTGATACTTCTGGAGTATTTTCTTTGTCCACTAATGCGACCTTTACTCCATTACATGAGTCGTCACTATAGTATTATCATAATACAATGTGATAGGGCATCTACTTCTAGGTACCACATCAATATCCTAGACAAAGCTTCAAATCTAAAAAAAACATCCTTGGATGAATCAGAATAAGCTATATACTCAGACTCTGCAGTAGAATCAGTGAAAACTGGCTACTTTGAACTCTTCCAGCTCACAGCTCCTCCATTGAAATAGAAAATATATCCTGATTGTGACTTCAGATCATTCAAACCCATCTAGAAACCAGCATCCGAAAACCCTTTGATGATAAGATCCTCATATCCTCTATACACGAGGAACATATCCTTAGGTCTTCTCAGATACATAAGGATGACCTTAACAACAGTCCAATATTGTTCTCCTATATCTTCATGATATCTACCTACCATGATCAGTGCATATGAAATATCAAGTCTAGTATATAACATGTCAAACATGATTGATCCTATCACCGAATCATATGGGATCTTACTCATTCTCTCTTTCTCATGTTGTGTCTAGGGACACATTTTCTTATAAGTATATAATAAATGTGAAACTGAAACCAATCACCTCTTGGATTGTTCCATACTAAATCTGTATAGTATTTGGTCAATATATATATTTTGAATTAGTCCAAGCATCCACCTGGATCTATCATGAATTATCTTGATCCCTAGAATGTAGGTTGTTTCACTAAGTCCTTCAAGTAGAAGCACTTGTTAAACCAATCCTTAATATACTATAAGATTGGTATGTTGTTTCCAATAAGTAGTATGTTGTCAAAATATACTACTTGAATAATGATCACATTTCCACTAAAATAAATGTAAACACACGACTCACATTCATATTCAATGAATCCAAATTTTGTTATGGGTTCATCAAATTGAATGCTGCATGACGTGGATACTTGCTTCAATCCATAAATAGATCACTTCAAATTGAAAACCATTTTTGAATCACCTGGTGTCACAAAATCTTCTGGTTGTGTCATATAGACATCTACCTAAAGGTTACCATTAAGGAATACGTTTTTGACTTCCATATTCCAAATCTCATAATCATGATAAGCTATTATGGAAATTATGATTCTTATGGATTTAAACATGGAAAATGGAGAAATGGTTTCACCTTAGTCAATTCCATAATGTTTTTTAATTCCATTAGCTAGTATTCATACTTTTTAGGTACTTACTTTAGAATCCATGTCTAGATTCTTATTGAATACTAATTTACACCCAACAAGGTACACATCAAATAGTGCATTAGCTAAAACCCGAACATGGTTATGATACATAGAATCCATCTCAAAATTCATAGCTTCTATACATATTGCAGATTTTGATCTCTCTACTACCTCATTTTAAGAGATAGGTTCATTATTTTACAATAATAATGAGCCATTATTCTCGATAACCGTAAAACCATATCTCTCAGGTTCACTTACCTGTCTTACACTCCTGAAAAATATTGTGTTTGAGGAACTACTTCTTCCATGGGGACCTATATAACTTGTTCTTAACTAACTCCATGTTATCTTATGCATCATCTTCATTGAATTCAATATTTCTACCATTATCATTTTTGAGTATGCCCTCCCTTTTAATAAAGATGCAATTTTTGTAGATAGTCAATTTCTTGTCTAATGGGTTGTATAGGTAGTATCTCATTATTTCCTTGGGATAAACTATAAAGATTCACTTTGTGCCTTGGGGTGCTAGTTCTTTTCCTGGTAAAACCTTAACAAATTCCTCACAACCCTATACAAGTGTATGTGACAAAACGAGTTTCATTCCACTTCATAGATTGAATATAATTCCATTTAACACTTTAGTTAGTACTCGATTTAATGTGTATTCTGCAGTTTGTAATGCATATCCCTAAATAGATAACGGAAGATCTGGATGACTCATCATCAACCTCACCATGTCCAACAAGGTATGGTTCATACTTTTAATTACACCATTCCATTATGGTGTATAAGTTGGAGTGAGTTGAGATAAAATCCTAAACTCCTGTAGAAATTAAATGAACTATTTTTCAAGAAATTCACAACCTCAATCCAATCAAGGCTTCAGTATCTTATTACTAAGAGGATTCTATACTTTATTCTGAATTTCCCTGAATTTCTAAAAGGACTCAAACATATACCTCATTAAGTAGACATAACCATATCTACTCAAGTCATCATGTTATGAAGTAAGAATATCCACCTCTAAGTTCTATTAGAAATGATGCACACACATCAGTGTGTAAAAATACTAGAATATTTGTAGGCCATTAACCCTGTCCACGAAATGGTGGTTTTTCCATTTTCCCTTATAAATAAGAATGAAATATATCAAGTAGTTTTAGATTAGAAGAGTCTAAATAACCATCTAGACAGTGAATTTCCAGGCGTTTCTCATTTACAAGACCAAGATGGTGATTCTAAAACTGAGTGTTATATGAGTCGTGTTAACCTGATTCGTTATCGATTTACAACACCTAGTCTTCATTATCTAATACATATAGATAATTATTTAAATATGTCACACCATAACATATGTTGTCCTTATAAAAGAAACAACATGTATATACTAACATGAAAATAATCCCATATGTATCAAAAAATGATATTTAAATTATGTTTTTGTTAACATTAGGTATATAATAATAATAGTATAAAACCAAAATAATTCTTGTCGGCAATGAGAGGTGGTAGTCACCAATGGAAAGAGCATCCATCCTCACACTATTGGCAGCTCGCATATCCACCTCTCCTCTAGAAATTTTTTAAAATATACTTGGTTCCTACATTTTGATATATATATATATATATATGAGTTCAAAAAACTATATTTAATTCCCAATGTGTAGAAATTGAAAGATTTCACTAGATAAGGAATAGAACTTTTCCTTCCCGTTACCTCGGGATGCAGTTTCTATTCCAGTGGTCAAACCTGCCACATGCAAAACATACTGCCTCCTTTTCCTTGCCCTGCCTTTAGATCTTATTCATCTTGATCAGATGATGCTTTGGGATTTAGACTATTTATAGGTCTTTAGTCCCTTTTCCTTGTCCTTCCTCTTCTTATTTACCATATGGATTGCAGGTTTGTCATGCCCCATGTTTTTATCCACTTGGTGAATCAAGGTTAGAAGTTCTGATAGAATCTTCTCATTATTTCTCATATTATAATTCACAATAAAACTAGAGAAGGCCTTGGGAAGTGATGAATGTATGATATTTTTACACAACTCATGCATGAATTTAATCCCTATTATGTCCAGATGCTCAATATAGCTAATAAAATTGAATACATGAGGCTGAGCTGGGGAATAATCTCCAAGCTTAGTCATGAAAAAATTATTGTAGATCTCATACCTCTCTTGTCTCGTATTATCTTAATAGAGACCTAAAAGGTGATACATCATTCTATAAACATTGTTTTCCTCATGTTTCATCAAGAGATCATTAGAAATGGATGATATCATGAATCACTAAACATCTGTATCATCATTCATATGTTTCTCATACAGATAGAGCTCTTCATCACTCACCTCATTTCCAAGGAAAAATGGTAAAGGTTCTTCCAGCACATCTAGTTTCCTTTCTTGACGAAGTATGACCCATAGGCACATTTTCCACTCCTAGAAATTAGTGCTTGTGAGAAGGTTTTTGTTCTCGATTATGGATCACAATGATATATTTGATGTCATTTTTATGCTGTTTCTAAAAATAATATGAGAATAATTTTAGTCATTTATCTCATAATATTTACAAAAATAAATAAATATTTTATTTAATAGTCTCCCATAATTTTATCATAACCCACTAGCCCTCACCATTGGATTTGTAATATCCAATTTCTTGGATATTCTAGTAGAAAAGATCCATATTCAATTCCCATTACCCCAAATTTGGTTGATCAAGAAACTGGAATGGTTTTAGGTTGGAATTCCAAATGCCAACTGCATTAACTCACAATTCCTTGATCCATTGAGTGGACTCCCTAATCATGAAATCATTAATTTAGATTTCCTCAAACTTTGCCTATCAATTTCACCAAGTCCTACTTTAGTAGTCAACCCATGATGTCAACCATGTAACGTCAACCCAAAACCTAACATTAGTATTTCCCGATAATTGAAAGCACCCCAACTTTGTCTGGTTAAGAATTTTGAACTATGGTTCGATTCTAACCGAATTAATGGAAGACTATAATGACTTAATATTTTATTGAGGTATTTTATCCTTTATGAATAAATTTACAATTATTATCTTTTCACATGCTTGTTAATATTATGTAGGATATTCTTAAGAGATTAACTAGGTCTTAGATAATATTTACAAATAATACACTTTATTTACTTCCATATTTTAGGCTTGTTAATTCATTAATTATTTCATCACGAGAAAAAATACATAATGAATAACCATGAAACTGACAGAAATAAAATAAAGGGTATGATCATGATCTTGTTCTAATGGCTATTTAATCTAGCAGTTGATAAACATATCACTAACCTAGGGGGGAAACACTTTAATCTATTTAAGGCTCATGTTTACAGTTTTCCACATCTCCACCTTTATATCTCCTCAGATTGGTTTTTCCTCAACTCCTAACTTGAACTACCTCCACTATCTAGGGAGCCCCATCAATTATATATACTTTTACTCACATATAGGTTATGGGTAAAAGGGGGTTTACATAAATGAAACTAGGGGAATGCAGGTCCTACATATTAATGAGGATAGAAGGCATGCATACCAAAAATTTAATTGAATAATAAATGAAAAGGTAAGTAATCACAAACAAAGGTATGGTCTAGATCATGACCATCCACATGCATGCAATGAATTATGAATTTAATAAAACTAGAATTAAATTATTTAATCATTATTTTTTAATATAAATAATGCTTGGATCGATTAATTATTATCTTTAATTAATCAATCATTTTATCATAATACTTTTCTGAATTTTCTTGAGATTCTCATCCATTATAATTTTAAACAAATTAATAAATTCATTTAAAATTAACCTTGAACATACATTTACCTTGGAGGTAACATGGTTAATACCCATATGAATCTACCTGATATTTATTATACTCGTAGACTATTATTCTATTGTGAGAAATGGCATACATAGTTTAATTTCTACTATCACAATGTGTACTTCATGGATAATTACAAAAATCACCAGATTTTTTTTCATCCATGTTTCATGATTCAATGCACTTAGAGTAACAACTTGTAATACAAATTATACATGATATTGAGATCTGAACATTATAAAGATATTAATGTTATAATTATGTGTAATTTGGTAAAAGTACACAACGTTTAGATCTGATCTACACAACTGGTACAACCTTCACTGTCGATCTGAAGTATATGCTTAGGGACTCAGTGTGTGAGGATTAATTCAGAATCTTAGAGTACACAGTGTGTCCAATGGGCCACACGCCATGTTGACTCTGTCTTACATGGTCACTGGTCGGCTAAGCAGTGCATGTGATACACAGCCCGACCCGAACTTGAAAGGGATTGCACACTGTTTTTAGTGGGCCACATAGCATGTATTCTAGCTGACCATGTGCCAGTCTGTCCTGATCAACAAATAGTGTAAGAATTAACTACACTATGTTTCTTTAATACACATGGGTTGATTATTTTCATAATTAACTCTTGGTGCATCAAACACAACTACACTATATGTAAATCTGGTTACACGGCGTGTACTGTTATGTTTTCCTGCAAGAATCTTTTTCACCTCCGGATGAGTTCCTAAATTTAATTTTAATCCCAAAATTGATTGTTTCAATTAGATATATGTGAAATTATGGAAGAATAAGTAGGTCATGTCATTCATATTAAAAGAATGACTAAAATTGAATTGAAAAACTATATTATGAAAGAATAAATTAGCAACAAATTATAAATAATTATAAAAAATAATATTCTCCCTCTGATACATCATGTTGGTTCCATGCATATCAGAAACTCAGAGGGATGATGGCCAACTTCAATTTTTCCCATAATCAATGATCAATCTGGGATCTATGTGATGATGAACATTGTGATCCATAAAATTTTATCAAATAAATAAGACAAAGGAATAGAAACCCAGAACCCAAGAGAGAGGATCAACATATACTTTTTCTAATTAATTTAATTAAATAAGAATTTCCTCCAATGTTATTGTTTCTTCATTGATGCATCCAACCACATATCTACAGTTCACCATCATTTCATTGTAGAGATCAATGATAGATCTCCTCTAGTGGTGATCAACACGTGTTCCATGAATCTTCAGACATCTCTAAAGGATCCTCCAGGTGCTAGCATCGAATATTATTTCACCGGTGTCGTACACCTTTGATCTCCTTTAGAAACACTTCCAATGTGTCCTCCATGATCCAGTGGAGGAGGATCACTATCATTTTTGAGAGCGTTCTTGGTGAATAATGAACTCTCTAGGCTTCAGAAGTTTTTTTTCCAATTGTTGTGCAGAACTGAATTGGCATGGGTTAGCTTTCCTCTGGATAAATGAGAGAATAATATAATTAGAAATTTATTTCACTAGGTTAATAATAAAATAATTTTCACAAGTTCCTTTAATTATTTCACTAATCATAGAAAACCCCCCATGTCAAATAATAACCACAATATCATTATTTCCTAACATGTGCTTAACATGTGAGTTATAATTAAAAATTATTTAATAAAATAATATATAATATTATTATTTCTCACGGTAACCCTAAACTCGGTCTTCCAATCCTACTGAATATTTATCAGGCCTTCAATAATGACTATTTATTTATTAAATAAATATTTCTTCATTATACTTTGAAAAATAAATAAATATTATATTCACTAAATGGAAAATAAATATTTATTAAATATTCTTCCAAAAATATATTCTCTAAAATAACTAGAAACTGAATTAATGTGATCGTACATAAATAAATAATTACTAAACCAAAATCGAGAATAATATTTATTCAACTTGTTAAATAACAAATTATTTAACTGAGATTCTGGATACACTTAGTGTGTAACCCTCTATGCCTACTTCTCAATGGAACAAGGAAAACTTGCCTAAAGTCCAATGTTAGAGTCTAGAAACACGGAAAGGAACCCACCAATAAATAAGTTAATTCCACAATGACATGTCACATAATAAAAACACATACTGTGTAATATAATCCCTTTGTCACAATATCTCCAATCGAGCAGGTTGCATGCTGATGCCATCAACCTATGTGCTCGATAACTCTCTCTTTGAAATTTTGGAAATAGAACATTCCTAGAGAACACCATGGACTAGGATTTATTTGTGATATATCATTTCCATAATGGGACCTTGGATATTAACATCCATTAATGAATAGAAGGGGTGAATCCTTTCTCGCATTATTTATTAATGCAATATTTCTTATGATTCACCCAACGAATCCTACCTCACCATGAACATTTTTAATCCTGATTTTCATCACTACATAAAAGTACATGACACATAATATCAATTAATAATAATCTTAATGTATATGGACCAAAAAAACATCGGCAAATAGGAACATCCAATGACACTTATATTGTGGATTTCCTACTGTCGGGTCTTGTTCTCATAATATCCTACTAGATATCACTAAGGGCATACACCCAGAGAAGGTACCTCAAATTATTGCGAGTCTTCACCCCTGATAGCCCGTATCATTTGTGTCCCTTGAAATGATATCATCCATCCATAGAACCTATATTCAAGAAAAGTGTCATAACAATTATGAGCTCACATCATAGTAGGGAACTCATATGACCTTTTGGTGGGAAAACCACTCTTAGGACATTATCACATACTATGTAACACAGATGAATAATCATGATGTAATAAGTAGATAATTAATATTCAAATCAATGAATACATATTTATCATAAAGTACAAAGAAGCTGGTTTTAGTGCACGAATTCCAATAGTAATGCCATACTATACCCTCATAGGGATGGATCATGGTAACTCACCCTTAAGGAAACTAGTCTACACTAAGGGGAATAAAGTCACCAAGTCATATTTGAATAATTACGCAATGTGTAAGTAAGGTACACAGAATGTAACACTAATCCTTGACCTACCCATGTTCGTTCCTGTGTACCTCTATCTATGTCTGTGTATAGCTGGTCATTCCCATATACCAAGGCCATGGCCTATACTTGGTTGTGTTTGAGTAATGAGATATCCTTATGTACTATACCCATGTTTGTATACTTGGATTTATTCATCCACACGTATCCTATGATATACTTGCTGAGACACCAGGTAGGATACATAAGTTGTGTGGCATGTTTCTCAAGGCATGTAATACTTTTCATCACAATGGAAACCCTAGTGTTGTAGCCAGGTCCCTACACTACGTGTATCTATAGACTGCACATTGTGTAGTTAATGGTTTTCTAGAAATTTTGGATCTCCTCCACACATCTCTACCTGCTAATATAACATCCAATACTACCATGAATCATGCTTGTAAACATGGACTGGTTCTAGTTGATTCATTACATCATCGTGCACTAAAATCCAGCAATCTGATTCAATATGTAAATTCCATCATCACTCATGTTGTCTCCATAAGCCAAATGATGGAACTAGGGAACTCCATTTTGATCTAATATTCCTATTTTTTCCTCGTATGTAATAGATCCTTGATCACAAAATATACCTATGTTATTGATCTATTGTGTTGAATAATGGTTTCACAATGATCAATTAACAAGTATTCCTTGAACCGTAGGCTAAATAAATTTCCCATGATGAACATGGAATGAAACGAGAGGGGTCCATAAATCATCAAATAGTAAAAAACCTCTGGTAGGAGTTAGTATGTTAATGATCTATTATAGTTATAATCATGAAATAATAACCCAAAATAATAATCCACAATCTCAAATTCCCAAATCCCAAAAAATAAACCCAAACCAACATAACGATCGATCTGAAAATCAATCAGTTGGTTGATTTTACTTGTGTTCATTATGTGATTCTTAAATGGGGATAAATCTACATTAAACAAAATAATACCTCATTTTTGGATCAGTTACTGATGAAGAATGATCTTACATCATATTATTTGGTGACATCCGTGAATTGTGATGTTGTTGGTGATCCTTGCGATATCGATTCGATCCTACAATACGATGTTATTCATGAACGACTCTCCAATATCTACTCTCTAGGTCCCTAGGGTTAGGAAGATAACCTTGATACTCACCCATAATAGGGTATTTATATGGGATTATTAGGTTTATGTGTCAAAACAGATAATTAAATTAAATTAATTATTTTATTTTATTATTTTCCCTAGTAATTAATTTTTAGAAAATGCCTAATGCCGATAAAGATTATATCACGCCTAGGGTAAAACCAATGTTCCTGAATCAACAATTGTCTAAGATTCACAAGCTGAGACTCTGTTTAAGAGTTATTCCACTTTTTCAAAAAAAATGTGGTTTCATGATATTAATATATTTAATATTTTTCAATTATCAATTCTAGGATCATCGGGCCTCAGAATCTCACTCCATATAAGATTTTGGATCTGAAAATGTTGTTAGATATATTTAAAATGTTTAAATGGGTAAAAATGAGACATTTTAGAGTACTCCTATTATGCTCACATTACATCCATATAAACTGTTTTCAAGACTGTATGAGTTAGTTGGCGATTAGGCTACATTTTATAAGCTCGTGGAGTTGTTTAAGAGTTGTTTGGGATTCAAGGACACTGGAGAGGATTTTATTTTTTAACTTTTAATTTCCATTGTTGGTGTACATTTTTTATAAACATTCATGAATGTTTTGGTATCCTTTATTTGTTATGAGGAGGATTTATTTGGTGGTCTTTTATTATCTCTTATTCCTTATATTCTTCTTAGAGGGTAATGCATCCCAAATGTTTGTATGGTATACCCTCAATAAAGTTTTCCTAACCATGTCCAATTGGAGGTGGGATTCAAGAATAATTATATCTAACACCTCTTTTCTAGACAAAGAAGGCATCCTTTTGGGGAGGGAGTCATGAAAGAGTGGTATTGATGGTTAGGATGGGAGATAGAATGAAGTATAGAGTTAGGTACTAGTGAAGATGCATGGGTTAGTAGTGAAATGGTATCAGTTGATATTAATATGTGATTTAAACTAGGGATATTTCTTAGGACATGGCTATTTAGGGACCCTTGTGATCTGATGAGATGAAAATTAATTTTAATAAATATACTAAGAGAAGTGTTACTGGTTATTGGGTAGAGACCTTGGAAATGATCATGAATAATTCTAGTTTTCACCCATGTTTTAAATGGGTAGACCTTGGGATTATGTTGAACTGTAATAAATTAATCTTCAATATTACATATTCTATGTTTAGGAGTCCCTAAATATTTTTTATTTTTCATGTATGGATCCAGGTTGATTTCCTCATCAGGTTAATGCAAAATATATTCAGTATGATGTTCTAATAGACCACCATAGGGTTGAGGTCAACAACAATGAAACATGGAAGTGGAAACTATAATAGTTATAGCATTATAGTCTATAGAATTATGAGGGATCCATTTTGGATTCAGTAGTAGATAACTATTTAGAGGAGGTGGAGATAACCTTTATTTCGATCCATACACAATATGAGCACTATGTTTCCTTGGTGGTGATGATATTTCAATAGGAATCCATGTTGGGATTTTTTTTCCTCATGGATCACAAAGATTCTATTGTGTCAAGAGAGAATTTCCAAGATCAATTTTGAGTTGAGTTTATTTCATTAACCATAAGGGTAACCAGTCATCATGATCTATTTACCATTCAATAGAGAAGATACAACATATGGTAATTTGGGATCTAATTTACGAACCTTATAATATTTTATTTCAACTTTCTACTAGATGAGGAGGTTTGGGAGAATAATTTCTAGGTGTATTTATGTCTAGAGACCCAATTCCATGTTACCAAATTTATGTTTCTGATATATCATGAGGAACTAGTGATAGAAAACGTTGTTGAGAGGATGTTGTTCAGTGTTGGATCATCATTAGAGGGGATTCATCAACATTCTCCATGTAGTATAGATGTGATCTTGGGTTCCCAGTTTCCTGGATAAAAGGGGTTTTGGGTAGCCAAGGGTAATCCCCATCCCTCTCAATCTCATTTAAATGGTGGTAGAGGATCTCAAGTCCCATTAAAGAGATAATAAGTTTTTTTTATTATATAGTCCATGGTCATTAGTGTCAAGAGTTCATGAACATTAAGAGTAGGTAGTGTATGGTAGATATTCTACTTCTAGTTCCATCATTTCAGCAACATCAGTAGAGGAAAAAATAACATGGTACTCTAGCTTTTGACTAGCAAGGGGAGATAACGAGAGCATAAGACAACCTCATGATACACACTATCATTAGGTAGTAGAGAACAACTGTGGTGGTGGTATTCATCAGGAACAAAGATTCAATGTAGAAATTCATGGTCAACTGCATGCTTTAGAATTTCTAGCACAAGGAGAGATAAACATCATTCTAGATACCCTTTTATTTTTTTCTACATAGGTGCCTGCACTATTTGTTTTAGGAGATACGCACCAATTTATTTTTTCTACTCTATTTTTTGATTTGAGACTTGAGGTGGAGTGGATTCCAGTTCCCTTGGCATCGAATATTCCAACTGGAGGTTAAAGTTACTTGTTGGAAGTATATAGAAACTGTAAGCTACTGATGGCGAAGAATTTATATTGGTAGACATTCTATGTTTACAGATATATCTATACGATGTCATCCTCAACATGGGATAGTTGTATTCTGTGTAGGGTATCATATATTACTTCTTTATATAGATTTTGTTTTATGATTCCAATGAAGAGACTTCCCTATTCATTGTAAAGGAAGACCCTTGGATAGGTTAGATGTGTGTCCATTACTTATCGTCCGTGAAGGATGAGTGGATGCTGAGTTCATCAATGGTTCATTAGGAAATATTTCATATGTATGTGGAAGAGTAACCTGATGTCTTTTCAGAGGAGGTTATGGAATTACCCCCTTGATAAGATATCGATATTTGGATAGAGAAACAATATGGTTCTTCTCTGATATCAATTTCTCTACCTAAGATGACACCTTCTAAGTGGTGATAATTTTTAACACAGTTCAATAATCTCTTATGGTGAGTTTTTATTTTTTAGATAAGTGTGTTACCTTGTGGTTATTTGGTTTTGTTTATAGAAAAGGTTGATGGCATTCAAAGTCTGTTTATTGATTATCATCACTTAATAAAGTGATGGTGAAGAAGAGACACCATATTCTATAGTTTTATGATTCATTTGACCAGAAAAAGGGAGATATTTGGTTATATAAGATCGATATATCATCAGATGCCATTCAGTTTTATAAACACTCCTTCTATGTTCACTAAACTAATGAATGTAGTGATTTGAGAGATTCTAGACTAGTTCATGGTAGTTTTCATCAATAAAATCCTTATATACTCCACATATGTAGAGGATCACACCTAGAATTTTCAATTAGTTTTTGTATTTATTCATTATAAACAGCAATTTAAGAAGCTATTTAAGTGTTAGTTATAGGCTCATGAAGTTCTTTTCTTAGGGAATTTTATGTACCAATGTTTTGTACTCGTATATCATTCAAAGAACGAGGTGGTTGTTTTTTTGGAATCCCTCAAGAATGTTTTTGTGTTTTTAATTTTCCTTCGTATTGTAGTAATTTTTCTCAACATCTCATTGATTACGACCCTTAATATTACACAACCTTATTCATGTATCGTTTAACACTTCCCCTACACATGAACTGGATTCATGATGTATTTTAGGTGTTGAATATTTACCAATATCTCCATGATTATTCTCACATCATTGATTGGGAAAAGATTTACAATTATAATGATGAAACCATCAAGTAGAAACCCAAGGAGATCTAGGGAATCCCATAGAAGGTATTTACTGGGCATGAAATCCGTTTGGTTAACTTACTATGGTGAAATAATGTCATATAGGATACAACATATGAATTTGAGTCAAATATACTTGCTTAGTACCATAATGTTGTTTGATTATTGTGTCTTATGTCATAATATTGTTTTGATTATGTAGAACTTATTCTAGATTATGAGATGGTTTTATCTTTATTCATGCCTTGTTTATGGAATCTATCCTATTTTATAGTTCTCTACCTTGGAAGAGTAATGTATATTTTTATCTTTATTTATCTAGGTGACATGTGTGTGCTCTTAAGATGATCAGATTCTTGAGAGGTATCCCATAGAATTATTTTTCATGTGACCCTTTCTACATTATTTATCTCCAGGTTTGGTTTTAAGTTTCCGGGTAGAGAATTATTTGAGAGGTATATGATATAAGGTCCTAAATTTATAGAACCCTTCCCTTCTATGTTTCCCATGATTTGGAGGAGTCAAGAGGGTACTTGGAGTCTTCTACCTATTTTTTTCAAATTTTATTCCCTTAGACACAAAACATATTATGATACATGACCTTACATTACCCAGTATGTTAGTTGGTTATGTGGCCAGTTGGAATGGTAACTTAAATCCTTCATGTGTTTAGTTTTTAGTTTGTGAAGTAGGTTGACTAGTCATGTGGTTACCTTGAATGTTCACTTAAATCCTTCATACAGTCTATTTTTTATTCATAAAGTTGGTTGGTTGGTCATGCGTTTGGTTTGAATGGTTAATTAAATCCTTATACAGCTAGTATCTTGTTCATGCGGTAGGTTTCATGGTCACACTACAAAAAAATTGATTGTTCACAGTGGTTATTTTTGGTTATGGTCGCAGTTTAAACCGCCTCTATATGCTTCTACAGTGGTTTCTGAAAACTGCTGCTACATTGTGTGTCAGGACACTATTTTCGGTGGTTAAAGCTTTTTAGTGGTGGTTTATAGGAACTGTCGTAGTTTGTGCAGACTGTGGCAGTTAGGATGTCTTTTAGTGCCGGTTTTTGTAGATACCCGAAGCTTGACGTACATGGACATTACATTACTTCTACAGAATACTTAATACATAACAAAAAAAGACACACAAGGACTGTAATAGTTTAGTGTTTTTGGAAACTCGGAATATAACCAACTAATCATGTTGAAAGATCTTCAACATCTCCCATAACGATCTTCCCCTTTTTGTTTCCTTACATAAAACCTTTCTTTATTTCCTGGGGAAAATAAAACATAAAAAGGGTGATCTCAAATGCTCAGTAAGGGAAAACATAGAGACCATAAAACAATCCATAAACATTTGAAAGAAAAAACTTAAACATGAAATTTAAACATCAAAATCTTGGGCAAAGACATAAATCGTGAAAGTACGTAAGGCATATATCATAATGGAACATCAACCATGATAAAATATAATGGGAATAAAACATGTAATTTTGGCAACCATTCAACAAATGTTATTATTTCTATAGTAACCAAGGCATTTCTTCCAAGACCATCTTGGTGGACAATGTCCCTTTCTGAATCGAGTTCACTCCTCGTTTCAGTCTTGTAACACCGAACCGGATTAACTTACCGTTCCAGCCATGTCTATCTCATGAGATATAAATCTCTACCCAATGCATTGGATGTAGATATAGGTCCCACCCATATCATAATGAAATCATTCTTACTTGTGCCACAAAATAAACATACATCATTCATAATAACCCAATAAATAAAATGGGTTTCATTAACATCACCCCATCATCACATAATCCATATAAAATAAATGGATATCATTTCATCATAAGAAAACTGAAACCATATAAATCATAGAGACATGATACTTGAAACATACACATATGAAATAATGTCATCTTAGATGAAAAATGGTTTTGATAAAACACTTGAAATGAATTCCTGAGGAAAATATCCTTTGTTCTTCAAAATCAATTTGTTTTCACAAAACTTCATGAAATTTTAAAAGAAAGATATTTTGTTGAAAATATTTATGATATGTTTTGGAGGAAGCTTCATGAAAATATGGCTTTATAAAACTGTAAAAATCCTTTCACGCCGTATGTGTTAAAAAATAACAATTTCCTCGTACTTTTGTCAGAAAAGTCAAAAAGTACCTCGTATGGTAATCAAAAGAATGATTCCTTCCATACGATGTGGTAAAAGTAAGAAAAGGGTAAAAATGTATTAAACATACATGGAAGTAATGTAATCATTTTATGAAAACATTTTAAGAGCATATGGACATGGATAATAAACATACCCCCCAGTAAATACTTATGAGTAAACAATCTCAGATAAGAATGAGATTGGAATAATTATCCATTACCTTTTGTTCGATATGCTTCGTATGTATACGAACCTCTTGTATAATGTTTTAAATAATTTCATTGACTTATTACAAAATCATTTTCATTGTTATGATATCATATATGGTTTACTTATGACTTTATATTACCCGTTCTTTTGTAAATTCCATGTTAAAGAGTGTTTTGGGTAAAATCGTTTCATTTGTCGTCCGTGTTTTGACTTTTAATTATTCATATGATTACATAGATCATGATTACATAATTACAGAATATAAAACCTTATTTATATATAATATGTATTCAGAATATACATATATATGATATATCGACAAATGGAAAGAAATACACCATTCATGGAGATGGAAGGTCGTACGTACGCATGAATGCTGTTTTCGTTTCCTTATTGAGTTGAATGGAATTAAGTAGATTACATACAAATAAATAAATCCAGTAGATTTATAATTTCATATATTTCATTATTATTGCTTATATATACTTTATAATCATTCTTAAATGGTTAACATGGAGAATGAATCTCATCGTGTCATGGAGACGGTAGTCTGTACGTACGCACGGGCGATGATATCATTTCCATAATTATTGAATTGAATTGGAGTGGATGATATAATATATCAGAATCAGTATGATGTTATAATAACTATGTATAGTTATTTTTTACACCATTATACCCATCCATGTAAGGTGTTGGTGGAAAAACAGATTACACCACGGCGTGGAGACGGTATTCTGTACGTACGCACGCGCGGTGATTTTGTTTTCCATAGGACGGATAAAAAGTAAAATTTGGTTGTTTAATATTTATAATAACATATAAGTACATTATTGATACTAATTTTATTACTTTATAATGATAAAACTAAATAAGAAGAAGTTGAAGATTAAAGAAGCGTGAAAGAATTAGTAGAATAAATTACCTCTTCTTGAATACACATCTTTGAAAACTCATCTTAGGGTACTAAGATTGGTTTTTGAAGTATACCATGACCTCTAGAATGTTTCTAGGGAAGTGGAGAAGATAATTTGGCAGGGTTTGGCCGAGCATTAAGGCTCAAGGTGGTGTGAGGAAGAGAGGGAGGAGGTGCCCTTTTATAAGGGAGGAGAGGGGCACCTTTGGAAATCATAAAAATAGTAATTTATAATAAAACTAACCCCACTTAAAAACATCCCAAAATTACTCATATTAGAATATTGGATGATATAGGGTTGTAATATCATCAACCAATAAAATTTAGTCCTGTTAGGAATTTATTTTAAACATTATCAACTTAATTTATCCTTATTTAATCAATTTAATTTTGTTTGTGGTAATAACATTCTAAATTTTAAATTATAACAAATAATTACTTATTTGTTGTGAATTGTCCATAATTAGATAAATTATAATAATTTAGACCATATAAATTTAAATTTATAGTTTTTAAATATTTTTGTAATTTTTAAACAATTTTATAATATGTTATTTTTATAAAATAAGAATTGTGTCAATTTTTGAACTATTCATTCATTTGACTTTAAATAAAATATATACAAGTGATATGTTATAAATAAAAGCTTTAATAGATTCATAAAAGGTCATATGTGTCTAGAAAATTAGTGGAGCACATTAAATAGTTCATATAATATTTATTTTAATATTTTTAAACTATTTATTTTATATTTCTCATAATAAAATAATTTCAACATCACTATTATGTCAAATTTAATGATTATTATTTAATCCCTAAAAATTATAAATAAATTAATATGATGTATATAATTTTATTATATTTCTGGATACTAGTTATATCTGAATTTTCATGAATTATATCACTAAACTAGAATTATTATACTTATAAGATTTAAGAAAGTGACATGTTGTCACTTTCTTTGGTTTTAATAATAATTAAATTATTTCCCTGGACAAAAGTCCATTAAATGAATATAATCTAACCCTTAGGTGATATGGGTCGACTTCTAGTCATAAAATAGGATTTTGGAAGGTTTTATGGTAATTTTATAATCTTATATTTACCCTTAATTACCCGATTAACCTTTTACTATGGTAAATAAATATTACCATAGTTTCAATTCATAATGCCCAAAAATAAAAATTAGACGATTAACATAATTTGGTCCCACTGATTCCAAATATGGAATGAAATTTTCAAAATTCAAAACACATAAGTTTCATTAATTAATTTAAAATTAATCTCGTCGTCAAAAGAAAACGGGTTTTTGTTTAAAACATTGCAAAAGATTGAATTGATTTAACCAACAAATTAAAGGTAAAATCAATGCTAATGACATAAATTGTATTAAATGGTAAAAATATATTCTATTTATAATTTAAAACCATTCAGTATTATAATTTAATCACTTAAATTATTATGATGAAAAAGGTTCTTTTTAATTAAAATATAGCATGTTTTTACTATTCATTAAAATATGAAAGTTATCAGAAAAATATCAAAAATTTATCCAATGTAAATTTTTATATCCTGATTCAAAATAAGAAGTTTATTTTGTAAAATTAAACTTATAAATATGTCAAAAACTAGATTTAATGTGGGTGCGCCATCAAAAGGCGGCAAAACTGCATTTTTTGAAAAATACTTATTTTACACGAATAATTTATTTTGTTCACATAAAATGTTTTAGAAAATTTATAAGATGAATAATAATGTTATAAAAAAAATTTGGTTAATACTATTTATAATGGCTAGTTTTTGATAATATTATAACCATATATCATTGTTTAGTGAAACCCGGTATTGCGTACAACACACGCTATCGAGGAAGGTTGTGATTGCGTGTAATGAAATACAAGTCAGGGTTGCGTGTAGTGAAAGACTCCTTTTTTGTTGAGTATAAAAAAATCCAACCATATTTCATTTATATATTAAATATATCCATATATACTCAATGTTGCGTAGAATGACTATTATCAAATGAACTTGAAATTGTGTATAACACGATCCAAGAATTGTATTGCATATACTGCAAGATAATACAGTGTTGCATATAGCACAAGATAATATTGGTGTAGCATAAAACACATGACATCAAATAAATTAGAAAGATTACTTATCATAAAATATTGGGTTGTTACATTCTACCCCCCTTAAAATGAATTTAGCCCTCAAAATTCATCGGGGTTATACATGGTTTTCTACTTGAAAGTTTCATTAATTGAAACTCACATCGTAAAATGAAATACCAAAACTTAACTTTAAAAAAATAAAGTATGAAACGTAACAATTACCCAAATTAAGTCATCACTGGGTTTCCTCGTGGGAGAACATAGGTGAAAATATGGATAAGGAACAAAAAATCAAAACATCAAGTTCTGATGGAGAGTGGTGGAGAAGAGGGCTATGAAAAATCCAACAATCACAAAGCCATAGATTTGTGATGATATAAGGTACCATCTGATTCATCGGATATAAGGGCATTATGACAAGATTTTTGGTTTTTAGGATCATTTCTCTAATGTTGAATAATTTTCGAATCAAAAGAAATACTTACTTGATTTTGGTACAATCTCACCGTTGTTCGTGCCTTGAACAATTTCCACTTCATCTCTTAAAAAAATGAAGTTTATTTTTTCATTCATGAAGTGTTAGCAGATCATGTGATAGAATGACGTGTCATTCCATCTACCTCAAACAAAAGGTTTCCAAAAGTTATTAAATATACATATGTCAATTAATCATATATGGTTCCTAAAATGGAATTATACTTTATATCTCATACCACTTAATAAAATTAAAACTAATTTATACTAACCAGAGACATCATGTAGACCAATGGTAGGTGATAAAGGTCTGTCGCAAATCGGTTGTGGGTTCGATTCCCACAGCCTTGTCCGACGCGATGGGTTGTCGCCCATCCTGCATGTTTTCATTTTTCTAAAACTACATTACTATAACATCCCATCAATAATATCGAAAAAATATATATCCTTAAACAATACTAACTTATGTCTAACATAATCTATTCCAATCTTTTGGCTTATCCATAATATTGTAGTCTATTCTCATATTATAGTGAATACAATAACCAGATATTTCATATAACAAGCATGTTACTACCATCATTGATCCCCATATATCATAAGATATGTCTTGTTGGTCACATTCCAAACATTCTAATGCCTTAATCATGTATTCTCTTGAAAAATGAATACCCATTTAATCATAGTGAAAACATGAGTGTTGTCAAAAGTTAACTCGTTCCACATACCAAAACCCCAAAATTCTATATAATCAAACCACGATATAACTATTTCCTTATATCAGTCATGAGCTCATGAATTCTATCAAACATTTCATTTTATCATTATCCCATCATTATGCGCATATCATCTTCTTTCCCAAAATATATCAATCACCTTCCATGGTTACCGGTACCATAAAATTATTGAAAACCACAATAGACCAATACATAAATATTCCAATATTCCACAATACTGAATACAACATTTTTTTGGAATCCCATTACATAAACACATAATCATTACACAACTTCATTTTTATAATCAACATCACAAATAGTGATCGCATGAGACTTTTCCTTTATCCTTTTCCTTAAGAGGTTGCTCACGTTGATCATCATTAACCCATGGATTAGGAAATTTATTAACATAATGCCCCATTTCCTTGCACTTGAAGCATTGAAGTGTTGGTGGTGCATTCTCTGCAGTCTTTTCTTTATTCACATCATTAGCAACCCTTTTTCCATTACTTCAACACTCAGATACTCGATGACCTTCTCTTCCACACTTAAAACATTTTCTATTCCCTTTAAGACAATCTCCACCATGCTTCTTTCCTCACTTTGAGCATAAGGAAACATTCATCTTCTTTTCACCATTATTCTGAGATTTCTCCTTGCACTTAATCTTTCATTTCTTGTCAAAACCATGAGATGGATATGTTACACCAACTTCCAATTCTACATGGATAGCACAACACACAATTTCTTCATAGCTACTGATGTCTCTTATAGATAATGCCCTCCGAAGACTTGGTTTTAAGCCACTGAAAAATCGATCAACTTTACATTCAGGTTGGATGATAATGCCAGATGCATACCTTGAAAGTCTTGTAAAATTCGCTTCGTATATAACAAAAGATTTGTCATCCTTCTTCTTAAGCTCAAGAAACTCCTTTTCCATATTTGTTCAAAGAATACGAGGGAAGTACTTACTGAAAAACAAGTTCTTGAACTCGTCCCATTCCATGGACTCAATTTCATCTCTTTGCCTCGTATTCTTGATAAGATTATACCATTGATCAGCATCACCTTCAAAACAATATACTGCTAAGGTGACTTTATCATGCTCAGAACATTCTAGAAGTGAAAATATCATTTTAGTAGTACTGATCCATTGATTAGCCACTAAGGGATCAGAAGAACCACTGAATGAAGGTGGGCGTTTCCTCAGGAAGGATTTAACCGAATGTTTCTCCATTCTCTACTCATTTTGAAGTCCAGAATGATTCATAGCTTGTGTAAGTATAGAAATAAAATTGTGCACTCCATCTCCCATGACATTGGTTTAGTTAGGAGGAAAATCATTGCATTGTCCATTACATTTATGAAAATTTTTCCTTCGGGTTCCAGCTATCGTCTAAAACCCAAAAAGTATAGTGTGAGAGGAAAAAATCATGCTAAGGAAAAAAAACATAGTAAAGGGGGATTACCCTCAATATCTAACATCTTAAGTTAAATTTTATGATTGTTACCATAGTTCAGGACTATATCCTATACGTATACTTATCCTTAGGGACATCCCCAGACATACCTTAGAAATATCTCTAGGGATCTCACTAACGTTTTCGGATCATAGTTTCCAAAGGTTGACTAAACATTTCCTATGATACCAACTGTAGAGACCCGAAGCTTTATGTACATGAACATTACATTACTTTTGTGGAATAATTAATACATAAAAAAAAGACACAAAAGGGTCGTAATAGTTTAGTGTTTTTGGAAACTCGGAATATAAACAACTAATCATGTTGAATGATCTTCAACATCTCCCATAACGATCTTTCCCTTTTTGTTTCCTTACCTAAAACCTTTCTTTATTTCCTGGGGAAAATAAAACATAAAAAGGGTGAGCTCAAATTCTCATTAAGGACAAACATAATGAACATAAACAATCCATAAACATTTGAAAGCAAAAACTTGAACATGAAATTTAAACCTTAAAATCTTGATCAAAGACATAAATCGTTGAAGTATTTAAGGAATATATCATAATGGAACATAAACCATGATAAAATATAATGGGAATAAAACATGTAATTGTGGAAACCATTCAGAACATGTTATGATTTCTAAAGAAGCCAAGGCAATGCTGCCAAGACCATCTTAGTGGACAAAGTCCCTTTCTGAACCGAGTTCACTCCTCATTTCAGTCATGAAACACTGAACCAGATTAATATACCATTCCATCCATGTCTATCTCATGAGATATAAATCTTTACCCAATTCATTGGAGGGAGATATAGGTCCCACCCATCTCATAATGAAATCATTCTTACATGTGCCACAAAATAAACATGCATCATTCATAATAACCCAATAATTAAAATGGGGTTCATAAACATCACCCCATCATCACATAATCCATATAAAATAAATGGATATCATTTCATCATAAGAAAAGTGAAACCATATAAATCATAGAGACATGATACTTGAAACATACACATATGAAATAACATCATCTTAGATGAAAAATGGTTTTGATAAAACACTTGAAATGAATTCTTGAGGAAAATATCCTTTCTTCTTCAAAATCAATTTCATTTCACAAAACGTTATGAAATTATAATAGAAAGAGATTTTGGTGAAAATATTCATGAAATATTTTTGATGAAGATTCATGAAAATATGGATTTATAAAACCGTAACAATCCTTTCACGCTGTATAAGTTAAAAAATAACAATTTCCTCGTACTTTTTTCGGAAAAGTCAAAAAGTACCTCGTATGGTATACAAAAGAACGATTCCTTCAATACGATGTGGTAAAAGTATGAAAAGGGTAAAAATGTCTTAAACATACATGGATTTAACGTAAACATTTTATGAAAACAGTTTAATAGCATATGGACAAGGCTAATAAACATAACCCCCAGTAAATACTTATGAGTAAACAATCTCGGATAAGAATGAGATTGGAATAATTTTCCCTTACCTTATGTCTGATATGCATCGTATGTATCCAAACCTCCTGTATAATGATTTAAATAATGTAATTAACTTATTACAGAATCATATTCATTGTTATGATATCATATATGGTTTACTTATGACTTTATATTACCTGTTCTTTTGTAAATTCCATGGTAAAGAGTGTTTTGGGTAAAATCATTTCATTTGTCGTCCGTGTTTTGACTTGTAATTATTCATATGATTACTTAGATCATGATTAATTAATTCCAGAATATAAAACATGATTTATGTATAATATATATTCATAATATACATATATATGATAGATTGATAAATGGAAAGAAATACACCGTTCATGGAGACGGTAGGCCGTACGTACCCATGAACGTTGTTTTCCTTTCCTTATTGAGTTGAATGGAATTAAGTAGATGACATACATATAAATAAATCCAGTAGCTTTATAATGTCATATATTTCATTATTATTTCTTATATATACTTTATAATCATTCTGAAATGGTTAACATGGAGAATGAATCTCATCGCGTTGTGGAGACAGTAGTCCGTACGTACGCACGAGTGATGATATCATGTACATAATTATTGAATTGAATTGGAGTGGATGATACAATATATCAGAATAGGTATTATGTTATAATAACTATTTATAGTTATTCTTTACACCATTATACCCATCCATGTAAGGTGTTGGCGGAAAAACAGATTACACCACGGCGTGGAGACGGTATTCCGTACGTACGCATGCACGGTGATTTTGTTTTCCGTAGGATGGATAGAAGGTGAAATGGGGTTTTTTCATATTTATAATAACATATAAGTACATTATTTATAAATATGTTATTACTTTATAATGAAACAACTAAATAATAAGAAGATGAAGAAGAATGAAGCTTGAAAGAATCAGTAGAAGAAATTACCTTTTCTTCGATACGCCTCTTTGAAACTTCCTCTTAGGGCACTAAAATTGGTGTTTGAAGTACACCGGGACAACTAGAATGTTTATAGGTAAGTGGAGAAGAGAATTTGGTATGGGTTGGCTGAGATTGAAGACTCAAAGTGGTGTTAGGAAGAGAGGGATGAGGTGCCCTTTTATAAGGGAGGAGAGCGGCACCTTTGGAAATCTTAAAAATATTAATTTATAATAAATATAACCCCACTTAAAAACTGCCAAAAATGACTCATATTAGAATATTATATGATATAGGGTTTTAATATCATCAAACAATAAAATTTAGACATGTTAGGAATTTATTTTAAACATTATAAACTTGATTTATCCTTATTTAATGATTTTAATTTTATTTCTGGTAATAACATTCAAAATTTTAAATTATAACAAATAATTAATTATTTGCTTTTAATTGTCCATAATTGGATACTTTATAACATTTTAGACCATATAAATTTAAATTTATAATTTTTAAATATTTTTGTGATTTTTAAACAATTTTATAATATGTTATTTTTATAAAATAACAATAATGTCAACTTTAGAACTATTCATTTATTTGAATTTAAATAAAATATATATAGAATATATGTTCAAAATTAAAGCATTAATAGATTCATTAATGGTCATATGTATCTAGAAAATTAGTGGGGCACATTAAATAGTTCATATAATATTTATTTTAATATTTTTAAACCATTTATTTGATATTTCTCTTGATAAAATAATTTCAACATCACTATTATGTCACATTTAATGATAATTAAATAATCCCTAAAAATTGTAAATAAATTAATATTATGTAGATAATTTTATTATCGTTCTGTAGACTACTTATATCCTAAGTTTCATGAAGTTTATCACTAATATAAAATTATTATACTTATAAGTTTTAAGAATGTGACATGTTGTCACATTCATTGGTTTTAATTATAATTAAATTATTTCCATTGAAACAAGTCCATTAAATGAAACTTATCTAACCCTTAGGTGATATGGGTCTACTTTTATTCATTTAGTAGGATTTTGGAAGGTGTTAGGGTGATTTTATAATCTTATATTTACCATTAATTACCTGATTTACCTTTAACTATAGTAAATAAATTTTACCGTAGTTACAATTCATAGTGCCCAAAAATAAAATGTAGCCTATTTACATAATTAGGACCCACTGATTCCAAATATGGAATCCATATTTCAAAATTCAAAACACATAAGTTGTAGTAGTTATATTAAAATTTATCCCGTTGTCGAAAGAAAACGGGTTTTTGTTTAAAACATTGCAAAAGATTGAATTTATTTAACCTACAAATTCAAGGTAAAATCAATGCTAATGACATAAATTGTATTAAATGGTAAAACTATATTCTATTTATACTTTAAAACCATTAAATATTATAATTTAACCACAGAAATTATTATGATTAAAAAAGTTGTTTTTAATTAAAATATAGCATGTTTTTACTATTCATTAAAATATGAAAGTTATCAGAAAAATAACAAAACTTTATCCAATGTAAATTTTTATATCCTCATTCAAAATAAGAAGTTTATTTTGTAAAATTGAACTTATAAACAAGTAAAAAACTAGATTAAAAGTGGGTGCGCCATCAAAAGGCGGCAAAACTACATTTTAAAAAAAATATTTATTTTACCCGAAAAATTTATTTGGTTCACATAAAATGTTTTAGAAAATTTATAAGATGAATAATAATGCTATAAAATTAAAATTTTGTTAATACTATTCATAATGGCTAGTTCGTGATAAAATTATAACCATATATCGTTGTTTAGTGAAACCTGGTATTGCGTACAACACACGCTATCGGGGAAGGTCGCGATTGCATGTAATGAAAGCCAACTCCAGTTTGCGTGTAGTGAAAGACTCCTTTGTTGTTGCGTATAACAAAATCCAAACATATTTCATTTATAAATTGAATATATACATATATACTCAATGTTTCATGGAATGACTATTATCAAACGAACATGAAATTGTGTATAACACGATCCAAGAATTGTATTGCGTATACTGCAAGATAATAAGGTGTTTCATATAGAACAAGATAATCTTGGTGTAGCATAAAGCACATGACATAAAATAAATTAAAAAGAATAATTATCATAAAATATCAGGTTGTTACAGATTTCTCGGGGCAGAGGCTCACTTTTTCTAGAAGCGGTTAAAATCGCAGCTTAAAACATCATAACAGCCGTGAACTGTGCGCGGAAGATGGGAATTTGTAGCGGCGGTTAAAACCACCTCTAAATTTAATACCATAGCGGTGGTTATAAACGCTGCTAATAGAAAATTAATGACATTTATCAGCAGTTAAAACCACCGCTAAGTATTTTGGTTACATTTAGTAGTGGTTAAAACGGCTGCAAAAAACAGATTTACAAAAAAAAAATAGTTTCTACAGCTTCTGTACCAATTCCATGAAAAACAAAATCAATTCCATGAATACTAAAAGACCATAAAATACATACTATAGTCAATATTAAAAGATATTCCTAACTAATCACAACCAAGAGAATTTTGATTCATATTTAATAAAAAATGACAAGTGGTGTGGGAAATACCTTTTTATAAAATGTCAAACTTCTTTTGCGGCGTATGAATCTCTTCAACATTATCCACAAGATAAAAATAACCCCTATAATGAGTTTGATCATTTTTTCATATATGCATTTTCTTAAGTATTGGAGACACACTCTTTTGGAGAGATTTTTATTGTCTTTTTTTATCATAATAGTATGAGAAATATCTTTTCGTAGAAGTACATGAATATCATATAGAGGTGGTGGGTAGAGTACCTTTAGACATTCAATTTTGAAATTTCTTACACCCTAGTTAAGGGAATATTTACACCACTAATGCACTTATTAGGAATGTTCCACCACCTGAAATTTTAGAATGCATGGTATAGTAGAACCTGATGGGACTATTCACTCAATTTCATCTCGATGCACAAGATGATGATTCTAGATCATATTTCTCCCATATGAATTCTCAGAGATAAAAAAGTCCTATAGTGAGGAGAATTGTATCATCCTGGTTACTATATTTATATTTTGTTAATGTTTGAGAGTTGTTACTTTAGTTTCAAGGAACTCTTAAGGCAATCACTATGTTTTTCTATGTATTTAACTATAGAAAAGATCATTTTCACCATAAAGAGTGCCACTAATGTGTGGATAGGATGGTTGTGGTGTGTGTGTGGGGGGGGGGGGGGTGCGTATAGATTATTTTGGTTATACATCCATTTTTTCATGGCTACATTGTAGAGAAGGTTCACAACATGGGACTTGGAGTTATATGGTGTGAATTAGTAGGCTAAGACATTAGGATCGTGAGAGAGTTTTGGTTATTCTTCCATTTTGTTCATGGCATAGGAATTGTCACCTTGGTTGTGTTATGGTGCCTGAGGGTGAGTTTGGGGGGGGGGGGTCGGGGGTTTTATCAAATTTGGGGTAGTGGAATCATGGATTTGGACTGTGTTATAAGACTCTCTTCCTAGTTGTTCTCTTAGAAATACATCTCTAGAATATATCATGGCCCCTTCTATTGTTTTATCAGATCTTCATCACAGATATAACTCCAATTCTCATAGGATTCCTTGACTAGCCTCATTATGGAAAAGTCCTTCCCATTATTCCATAGACCCCTCCATTTTCAGTAATTCTCTGGAATTGTGTATGGGGCTGCACCAAGGCCTTCTGTTTTCTAGACCACCTATATATTCTAAAATACCTTTAATCCCCCACATTCTTCCATATTTTCTATCAGTTCTTAGATGAACCAAGTATATCCTTAAGATGAATATAGACTATTTTCATTAGATTTTAACCTCTATCTTGGAAGAACAACCCCTAACAATTTTAGGTGAGTTTCCCTCTTCCCATATCCTAATTTTTTCTCTATTCTTCACTATGGTAAGGTTGTTTGAAAGAGAATGGTTGGTACTGTTAATGCTTTGGTAGGGGACTAATGTGGGCTATTATGTCCTAAATATGAAATGGTCTTCATGTTTCCTCACACAATCAATTCAACTTCAATTTCCTTCATTGAGTATTCTGGGATTTTTGGTATGGAAGGTTGGTTACAATGTCTATCATTATTTCTAAAATTTCTACTAATCTCTCTAGAATCTATGAAATTCCATTTATATATCCACATTATAGGATCGACATCCCCATAAGCAATCTAAAATTCATTGAAGTGGGATGTTCACCTAGGGTTGAGAAACCTAATAAATTTAGGGAAAATGAATCATAAAAAATGAATCATCACAATAATGAATTGACATATATAGTGCATACCAAACTCAAGAAATCAACACATTAAAGGAAACATCATAAATCAATAAAATACATAAAAGGAAAGGTGAAAAATCAAGAAAATGTTAGGGCATAAAAATGTATAGTGGGAACTATGTGCCACACATGATACATATAAAAACTAACGATGAACAGATATCATCACCCACTCCACCTCCAACATATCAACAATAGAACTAATCACTATCCGATGATGAACACAGATCATCACCCTCTCCACCTCCATCTCCACTTCCTGCTACCACCTGTAAGAACATTATATTAAAAATTAAATAGTGATTCATATTTATATTTAATCATAAAACTAATAAATGTTTTAAAACAAAATGATTTTGAATTTTTTTGATTTACCTTCTCATCACCAGTTGATATAGTACCACCAGGGCATATCTACTCATCTTCTTATGTATATCAGTCAAGGCTTTCTGCAACGCGGATATCTGATCCCCCTGCTCGTGAACTGTGTTTCCTAGAGAAAAAATATCTCTCTAAGCATCTCCGGGCAAGGAATGACTACAACCAAGAGTATATGCAGCTACAATCCCCAGTGGCCTTCCAAACACCTCAGATAGTATGGGTCCCAAACCCATCCCACACACTGTACCATGATGCCCCTTCCCATGGACTTTAGAAACCGAGTCATCCTAGGAGACTGAGTAGGACTTCCCGGGATTGGAATCCCAATGTTCTTTAATTTTCACCTATAAATAAAATATCAAATAAATTAACATAGTAAAAACTGATAATAAGTTATTATAATGAAAAAATGAGTTCATACCCCAACTTCTTTGGCAGGATCAGTAACAAAACTTCCAACAGTTTTTTTGTGAACATCGAACCACACTTCAGTTCGAGATTCTTCATGTCCTAAACTCTGTGACTGCATTCAACCAAGATAAATCAACAATTTAATATATTAAACAGATAATATTTTCTTATAAATATTTAAACTAATGATAAGATTACCAGAGTCAATCAGCTTCTAGAAAATATTTTTGACCCCACAGTGTGAGGGATGACTTGCTTAGCCTGGCTTGATGCATTCTTTATTGAGAGATCCTGAACTAAATAAAATAAAATTTATTAGTAATGTATTAAATGTAATATCCTCTTCATATACATGTATAAATGTAAAATGAGGTTAATATAATAATATATATTTAAATACCATCTACTTCTCATCACGATGTCTGTCAACAAAAAATTTCCACTATTCTTTGGGTTCCCCATTGTGTAGCTACTCATACATTTGTTGGATGGTCAAAGAGGTATCATTGACATCGCCCCAAAATATCCATTTTAAGTCATTCCATTTCTTACCATGATTTTTCATCATCCACTTTCATGCTATCACATCAGCAACTATACAGTGGAATAACATCTGTATTCAGAAATTTATTTTGAACATATTAATAGCATGAAATTCAATTACACCATAACGTATTAAAATTACCTTTATTTGGGAATCGAAAACATCATTTTTTCAACATGGAGGCATATGTCTCCAATAATCATAATATATAGTAAGGGAAATGGGGTCTACTTCCAGCAGGCCTATAATTTGGCCATGTAATCCTGCGACGTCATCCGTAGGGACCCCATACGAATCAAATGGGAAAACTGTCTTGTCTCCATTAATATTCCACACATTTGAAATTTTTATATTTTTCACCATAGTTTAATTTTTTTCATCTTTAATGAACAAAAAGTAACAGTAAAAAAATTTCAATAAATCTATTTATATTAAAATTGGTCCTATAACAGTGACCCTCCAGTATGTCCGTGATGAACTAGAAGTGGTGCGCCCCCACCTGACTGATGAGGCTGCTGAATGGTGAGTCAATGACTCGGCTTCTAAAGGGACACTAACAAAGGGTGTGAGAGATGGTTCAAGGGGAGATGGTGTCATGGGGAAGGCAGCTGGTGGTTTAGATGCTGTAGGGAGGGAGATAGATGGATCGTCATCTGTCGCAGTAGTGGATGAAACAGTGTATCGCTTCCACCTTGGCATTCCTGTCATTTAATCAAATAAAATTAAGTTCAAAACATATATTTCAAAAAATATATTTAGATTTTTTTTAAAAAAAAATGATAATAGATTCTCAGTGCTAACAAAAAAATATACATAACAATGATAATGAATGACTACAAAAATGAAACAAGTAGTTGCTAAATGAATAAATAACAGTACATACACTCAATTTCCACTTCAATCATGTCTATTTTCTGCTCCATTAATTTATCCACTTCATTCATCCTTGCTAGACTAAAATTTTCAATATCATCGTGGACAAATAATTATGCTTCTTTTTGTTGATGAGATTCAATTTCAGAGGTAAAATTTTCTACTTCATCACCCATATCAAACAAATCACTTTGCATTACATGAGAAACTACACTCCACCCTTCATCCACAACATCATTCACAAAATATACCATTTTTTCTTATGAGGATAAGATATATGGATCATGAAATTCATGATCACCAACATCCATCAAGCGAGAGAAGTTCACAGAAGTAAATTACAAGGAATCTATTTTTACACCTATGATAATATCGACCAAATTGAATTTGAATAAAACAATGGAAAAATGCCCGTGGTAGTTTAATTCAATAATATAAGTCATCTTTTCATTGTATTCCACTTCAAAAAATGTAAATATACCACTATTCTGTGTATTCAAACCCTCTTCTCGATCAACTGTATGAAATCTAAATCTATTCACGTAGTAAGCGTCGAACATTCTAACTTGTTTTAGAGGGCCTCGAGCAAGAAACATCAAATCTTCCGACACCTCTGCTTGAATATCAGTATTCATGATCTAAAAAATGAAATATACTTTATTATATTTACAAAATGTATGTGTCAAACTAATATTCATATTTATTGCAATATTTATGAACTTACACATCGTGCAAACCATTCTATAAGCTCTTTATTAATAGCTTTCGTTTTATCTTTGTCATTTCATGTTCAGCCCCTCATTCATATATTTGTTCATATCATAAACTCTTCAATAAATGGATCTGCAATATGACTATTCAGCATCACATATCTATGTGCCTATAATAATTCCAATTCTGTTAGTGTCATATTTGAGGTCCTCCCAACTGATCGGCCAATAGAAGGAAATATTTTTGATTTTTGATGTATTTTAGGTTGATTCAATGTGTCTTCAACACGTCCAACTTGATTAAATCATGTCTCAATATCATCAATGTATCTAGAACCAAAGGTAAGACACTCTTCATCCAAATCGCCTTCAGCAATAGAGCCTTCTAGTTGAGCTTTATTTCTCACGTATGATTTAAACTTTCCAAGATATATGTGAAACAAAATAAACATAATTATGAATTTAATTAAGTGCCAAAATTTTTTTATTTCATTGATAAAAATATAAATGAAGTATCTCTCAATTGGATATATTCATCGATAATGAATGGGGCCTCCAAATTTAGCTTCCTAAAACGAATGCATAGTTAAATTCATTATTACAGTAAAAAATAGCGGATGAAAGATCATCTCAATTTCACAAAGGGACGATACAAACCTCTCCTAGAGGTTGTCAATATGAAATGGATGTAGATATTTCTCACATAGTTGTCTAAAAAATGTGTAGAATTGGAGTAAAACAGCAGTAATTTTTTCATGTAATAATGTACGCAATACCAATGGGAGTAACTATTGTAACCAAATATGTGAATCCTGATTTTTCAATCCATGTAACATATGATTCGTCAAGTCAACACACCTTGAGATGTTACTTGAATACCCCTTAGATACATTAACATTCTTTAAAATTCTAATGAATGTATCTTTATCCCTATTTTTCATTGCAAAAATTGTTGGAGGATACTTTTCAATTTCATCTGGCCAGAGATCATGTTTGATGTTAATTACTTTTAAGTCTTTGCGAGAATTGAGATGATCATTCGAATTTCCATGCTCATTAAGCAATGGGAAAATCAAATTTTCACAAACATTCTTCTCAATATGCATCACATCATGATTATGCCGCAAAAAATTGAATTCCCAATACAGAAGTTTGAATAATATACTTTTTTTCTTCCATTGTTGTGATCCTATTTCACTTGATGATGCACTTCGAACCCATTTCCTACTATCATTCAAATGAAGAACCTTACCAAATTCTGTTTCAACATTTACATGCTATGTCAATATTTCATATCCAATTAACAACTTTGGATGTGGCCTATGATCAATGAAACCATTAAATATTGAGATGTTCAGTGGAAATATATGAGATGCATCAAGAAATCTTCGATGACACAAGAAGCACCATTTTTTACTATGAGGTAGCCATTTGGGATCAAAATCAAAGTTACAAATAGGATAATCAAAACTCGTGTAAGTGTTATTACCAGATAAATTCCTATGCCCAGGGAAGTCACAATTTGTCCACATTAAAGAAGTATGCATTTTGATAATTTTCATAGAAGAAGCATTAAATGTCTCAACACCGTTTCTCCAAAACTCCTGTAATTCTTCAATTAAAGGCTGAAAGTATACATCAATATCATTTCCTGGAATATGTTTTCTAGGAATAATCATCAAAATGATAAAAGAAATTTGTTTCATACACATCCATAGAGGCAGATTGTAAGGGATCAGAACAACTGGCCAAATGCTATAACTGGTACTCAAAGTCCCAAATGGGTTGAATCCATCGGTAGCCAATCCCAATCGAACATTCCAAGTATTAGCTGAGAAATATTAATTTAATGAATCAAATTTCTTCCATGATTTTGAATCTTCTGAATGTCTCATTAACCCATCTTTATTATTATCTACAGAAGGCCACTTCATGTGTTCGGCAGTTTTCGATGACATGAATAATATTTGCAATCGAGGATTTAAAGGAAAGTAACGCAAAACTTTTGAAGGTATGTTCCTTTTATTCTTCTTCATGAAAATATGTTGATTCAGAATTCAAACATCACCCATTGACTTCCATCTAGAAGAGGAACATTTTTTACAATCCTGTCTACTTGAATCCTCTCACCAATAAAGCATGAAATCAATGGGACACACATGTATTTTTGTATAATTCAGACCAAGCGTGTTATCAACTTTTTTCATATCATAAAAAGACCCGATTATGTTTGATTCCGGAAATGAATCGCGCAACAATTCCAATAGCATGTACATTTCCTTATTTTTTATTCCACATAGACATTTGATATGGTACAACTTCAGTATAAAAGAATGTTTTGAATATTTCAAACATCCTCTATACAACTCTTGATTTCCATCGTCAACTAAATCATGAAACATAATTTCCTCAGTGAATTCTTCTCATAAATTAGTCTCCATAAAATCAAGAGGACGATCCACTGATATGTTACAATCTTGATATGGTCGTCTTATAGTCTCAAAAACATCCCTTATCTCGTTTCTATTTGAATCATCCTCATCTGGTTGTTCTGATGTGTTTTGATGTTGATAGTGTTATCTTGCAGTGCTGAATGAATCATTTATAAGTTTTTTCATTTCATTTTCCATTGTCGATGATGTTGGGAGGTCATTATGTGGATTGAAATCAGTGCTCAACCTTTCAGTAATGTTTTATTCTCCGTGTCAAATCCAATGAAAATATTGACTAGGTAATTGCTTCAATATTAAATGTTCATACACTTCAGCTCTCTTCAACCATATTATAAATTTACATTTAGGACATGGAAATATCATTCTCCCTTCAACGGATCAATTGGAAATCGAAAAATATACAAACTCTTTCAAACCCTTAATATACCGAGGTGTGTTCCTCGGTAATGTGATCCATGTTTTATCCATGTATATCACAATGTGCCTACACAATATTAATAAAATTAAAACACATAACTATTACTAAATAGGGAAATAAATTCATATATACTAGTTAAAGAAATATATAAATATGTTAAATAATGTTTTCCTATATAAATACATATGGTAAATGACCCAATGCAAAACCAAAGTACATATGTGCGTGCATGTGTATGCTTATACACATGTGATTACAAACTCACTTGAAGAAACAAGAAGATGGTGAGTATTTTCTTAGGAAATGTAAATTTTAACAAGGTTTTTTCATGTTTGGTGATGGTTCAACATATTGAATCTTATTTAATCAATACATTAATTCACATACACAATTTGGGTCTTGTTATTTTGAATCCCCACAATACTTGATGTTAAATTAGGACACTCTATATTGAATATGTATGGCCTAAATTTTCATAACTCTTACACAAGAAATGTACCCCTAAGGGAATTTGTAAATAATTGATGGTTTCTATATATTGAAGATAGTCGAATATAAATGAAACAATTTCTCTCCCTATTATTGATGATGTAGTTAGAGGGACTTTGAGTACCAATTATAAAAATGTAGTATGAAACTTAATAAACAAGCAATTCAAATATGAATCTAAACATTATGAAAAATAAAATTTAAACTAAAGGAGCATTAAATTTGGAGGATGAAGAAAATTGAGGAATCCATCTCACCAATGAAATAAAAGAGAATTAATTTATTGGATTCACCCTATATTGAAATGTAAAAAGTGTTCTTGATGGAATTTAAGGAAGGATTGTAAGAAAAATGCTTAAGTGGTCTCATTTACAAAACTACAAAGCATGAGAATAATACTGGTGGAATTAGCATTGAATAGAAAAATAAGCATAATAAAAGTTCATGGATGGTGCATAGTTCATAAAGGGAGGAAATATAAAAAATTAGGATTACTACCAAAACTGGGATGAAGCCAATGACAAGGACATAGAAGATTTTAAATTTAACATTGGTGAAAAAAAATTTACTAGTGTGGTCATCTAATGTAGTACCACCACAAAGGATTAGAATTAAATTGGGAGATTAGGGTGAGTGAACAAAGTCCAACCTTATTACTCAACATGAGAAAGTTGGAGGTTCCCCTCTACCAATAAATTAAATAATTCTAACCATTGTTTTAAGTGACCCAATATTTAGGGGGAGATATGATCCATGGGGTGGATGTGCTAATAAAGTATTTGTTATTCAACTAAAGAAAGATCTAATTAAATCCAAAAAATGCATAAAATAAGTGATGTAATAATTATTTCAAGTTTAATTTGATAAACAAATATGATCAAAACGTGTCATGGATGATACTAACTTAGTAATTAGTGTTAAGAAACCACTTTTTTTCTTCAAAACATGATCTAGAAGTTTCATGCTGAAGTAAAGTAACTTGTTGAATCTAGAATTACATAAAAAAGGGATTATTATAGAATAAAAAGTGGTTTAAAAGCCTTAACTAATAGAATCAATTATATAATATTGAATATAGTTTATAACAAGGGATATCAACCACTGAATTTTGCAAAATTAGACAACTAAAAATAAGAAACTTTTAGAGGAGGACGTAGTTACATAGATGAATTTTTTATTTATTTATTTATATGTAATAATAACTGGTATTATATTATTATGTTTATAGGATAATAAAAATATAACAATCAGAAGGAATTCCTCTCAAATATTTATATCCCTGAAATAGATAACAATGAAAAGGAATATTTAGAGTAAATTGGTGATTTCTATGAACTAACTCGAGTTGATCCAACCCACCACCCCACCAAGCTAACAACAAGGATTAAAGGTAATTACTAATCCCGATAGGATTAAAAATTGTTCTAGGGAATCAAAATGAAACTATTGGGAATGGTTTTTACATCAGAATATAAATAACCACATCACATACTCCACCTAAAAATCTGGTTTGACAGATTTTTATATCAGACATCCATGCACAAAAATAAACAGTTTTCTAAATAGTGAAAGAACAAAGAAGAGTATAACACAATAACATTAATCAAAAAAACTCATAAACCAAACCATCACATAATCCAGAAATAAAATGAAAAACAATATCCTATATACAAGATAAATTAGAAATAATATCCTGGATGAAACTGCTAAGACACAAACATCCAATGAATAAAAAAAACATGAAAACCCATACATACCACTATGAAAACCACAGAAGGCAGGGGAGGGGATCCAACCTAGGGTAAAAACTCGATGGGGTCAGGGGTAATGTGGCGTCATGGGTGTTGGGGGGAGAAGGGGGATCAGCGGCGATGGGCGACGAGGTCACCGACGACACGAGAGGGGAGTTGACCTTGGGTTGGGGTTCGATGGGGTTGGGGGAAGAAGGTGCATTAGGGGGAAGAAGGGGGTCAGTTCAGGTGGGGGGGGGAGTGTTGCCACTGTAAGAAAATAAATGGGTTTCATGGATGTTTTTAATAAACTGCCGCGAAACCCTTTTAAGAAAAGGTTTCGCAGTGGTTTTTTATACTGCCGCTAAAGGTGATTTATGTTGTAGTGTCATGTGGTTGGTTGGAAACATGACTTAAATCCTATGTAAGACTAGTTTTTCATTCATGCGGATGGTTAGTTGGTCATGTGGTCAATTGACATAGTCACTCATGTTCTTTACGCGGTTAGTTCAAGTCTTAGACAGATTTTTGACAATTCCATCTTTTCCAAGTTTTTATGAAATTGTCATAAACTAAAATTATTATCATAGATATGGGTTTGAAACCATAAATAAGTGAATTTAACGAACATTTCAGAGGTATAATTACATAATTCTATTCTTAAATGTCTCATTCTTTTAATATGCCTCTTTCTATGTGAATTTAATGAGATCATTTTAAATGTTTAATTAATGTTTGTCCTATGATATGAAATTGAAATGGTATTATATATTTATTTCTCAAATGAATATATTTATATAATATATTTATTCTTGTTTCTCTTGATCGTAGGATTTCAAACATTTTTTCTAGATTCATTCAATCCTTATTTTTTTCAGTTCATTCCTGTTATGTTTTGGAGCTGCACACAACCCAAGTTTTGGTGCAACAAATCATGTGAATATTTGAGGTATGAAATTAATTTCATATTATTATTTTTAAGTGAAATAATATCTTTATAATTATTTAACTCATTTGGAAATTTTTTAATTAAAATTAATGAATATTAAATAGGATTAAAGAATGAATTGGTTATTTGGTTGCAACGATCACATGTGTTTATATCGTGTTAATTGTTTTCTTCTTGTTTTGACAGATAGTGTTCTATATATTATTCATTATATAGTATACAATGTTTTTATTCTTTTAATTTTATAAATAACATAAATATTTTAGTTCTTGTTGGATAAATAATAAATAGTCATGTTTATTTATTACCATTCTCTATTTAATTGTTTAAACTAGATGTTATTCATAAATAATTATTAAACAATTCATATCTATTTCTAATTGATACCTTAGGATTCATGTATTTTTAACCTTTTATAATTAAATCGGTTAATTAATGAAGGGTATCAAATTGGTTTTTTGTTAAGGTTAATGTTTTGTGGTTGAAGAGATCATTTTCATATAAGTGTTGGATGGCTTGGTTCTGGGGCATAGATATGCAATTTGTTACTTTCGTGCTACATTATATGACATATATTAATGAGGATACATTCTACGATATTTGGTATTATACAAGGATGGATTATGGGTTGAGAAGGAATGCGTAGGGTTACTCGGGTTTTAGAGGTAGTTAGCACCTATGATGTTGGAATGGGTGGTGATATGCATTATGGTGTCATGGATAGAACCAGGACCAAGGAATCAAGTCGAAGCTGTTATTTCTTATGGTTTTTTGTTTTACAATTTAGGATGATTATTATTAATGAAGCTTCTTTAAATTTAAAATGGTTAGGTTTCTTTTTTCCTATATTCCTTTCCTCACTACGTGACATGGATAGTTGTTCTTTGTTTACACATCTTTTATGGTTTCTTAATATGAGTATTAGAGTACCTATAATTATGGAATGATAATGAATATACATAATCTGACCCATTCGTTTAGTGGATCAATTGAATGATAAATGATTAAAATAATTGACAATCCTTTGAATATGTTGGATTATGCCTAGAAAGAATAGAATTGGCATGTAATTAATGTAACAATGAAATGTTTAACAAAAATAATTAAATACAAGTATCTTGAATTTTTTTATACTCATAGTATATCTAGTCCTTAGCATTGGTATATGGGTGTATGAGAGGTGATATAAACAATTTAGTTTGAGTGTAATTAGTTTCACTCAGTTTGGTTATGATCTATATGTTCCTTATGCTATGTTATTTCAAATACTACCCACCCATGTCGGTAAGACAACTAACACCTAATGGACTCTGGGAAGGTGTTTTTATAACCACCTATGTTGTTGAGGAATGGATGGATGTCGACACAATTTTACCCAATCCCTTTTCTTGGTAGTTTTATATACCCATATACATAGTGGTTACCTTTCACATACATGTGTGTAGAGGGCTATAATGTATTGTGGTTATTTCACACAAATTTATTTACATATAAATTATCCTAAACATTATTATAGTTTTCTTGTGTATGGGGTTTGATGGATTGAGGTATAATACATGATGTATGATCTATGGTGGCTCTTAGGAAACTACATGGTTACTTTCTGGATATGGGATTGTTGATGACATAATTATGTGACGAATGGGGTGTATGATTTGTTATATATTCCACGGTGTTTTTAGGCAGGATATTTTAATAGGGAGAGATGGATCAGAACATGAAATATTGGGGAAGAGTGGAAACCTTGGGAAAGATTTATTGGGATACCTTCATTGATATTACATTATATATTATATTATTACTTGTATGAGATAATTGGTGATATAGCCCTTGTGATTCTTGGAACATAGAATACATGGTTAGGTGACTAGTTTCAATTATTTATTCACTAAGAATTATTTTTTTATATTTTAATGAGGGGATCCAAGTAGGATCCTACATAGTATACCTATTATTCTCAGACTACATCAATATATACTATTTTTTAGAATCCCATGAGCTTGTTCGTGATTGGGTTGGACTTAACAAGCATATAGAGTTATTTAGAAGTGATTTAGGATTCAATATCACTATCAAGGATTGAATATTGATAATTGTATGTTCCATTATATATTTTTAGTTTATATTAAATTTCATTCATGTTTTGGGATATTTTATTTGTTATTAATAGGATTTTTTTGGTGGTATTATTTTAACTCTCATTACGTAAATCATTATTAGAGGGTAATTCCTCTCATTTGTGTGTATGTTATACCCTCAGTACTTTTCACTAACCCGTGGGCTATTAGGGTGGAGCTTCAGTCTTCATTATTTCTTTTCCCTCATTTTTATCCCATGAGTGGTACCTTTGTGGGGAGTGAGTCGTGAAAACCTTATTTCAGAAGAAAGCCATGTATTTTCATCCATTTTTTGATAAAATAATTCCCCATGATTGAAATATAATTTTACATATTTTCTAGTCCACATTCAACATCATATATCACATTTTATAGATATAGTCTACAACTGGTGGCATAGATTTTTTTACAGGATTCAATTTTTTTTTCACAACTCCAAATTTGGATTATAGATTAAAATTTATGGATATTTTAAGTTGTAATTTTAATGGAGTATTTTTTATAAATCAATAATGATTCCTAGAAAAAGTCTATGTGTATTCCCTGCTCTGCCTAAGACCAACTTCTCATGTCCTGCATTGTGCACCCAGCCTCATGCCTAGAAGTATTGTTCCCTGTTTTTTCATGTCCTTTTAAAATGATCCCAAATGAATCTTTATAAACACAAAATCGAACTTTATTATCATGCCCATATATTTTCATGTTCATGCCCACCTAACACCATACACACTCCTATAGCAATACTTCTGTTCTCAAAATGGTTATCCAATGTTTCAATCCCAAAATGGTTTCCCAAATCGAGGTTTTCCTATATAAGGACCCATTATCCACCCATTTTTTACTCCAATTGTGAAAAAATTAACACTCTATGCTCCAAATTGCATATAAAATGTCATACACACCCTTGTATTCGATATTTATCTTCTAGGAGATTTAAGAATCAAAATATAAGTAAAAGTTATGAAAAGAAAACATCACCAAACCCTCATGGGAAAACATTGATAAATCATTGGCCCCTAGCCTCTTTAATGTTGATCTATGACTATCCCTTAATAGATAACCTTGGTGAACCAGCATATAACCTAAACTACTTCAATTTAAAGCATGGACCAACCCTCAGTGTTAATCTAGGAAAAGTAACATGACCCATTAGTTTATTACAAATATATATGAAATCGTCCCTCAAGGCCTCAACTGGGTGAATAATCATGGAACCTAGGTCTATTAAAATTACACATAGATTATCCTATAGGATTATACATGGTTTCCCATTCACCCATATCACATACTTATGTTACCATTTTCCCATTTCACCTACCTATCTAGCCATTCACCAAGGTTACCTACCTTTTCAACCAAAGGTCTTAATCATTGGGCCCCCACCCATGAACCCTCAATAAAGATAAATGATGGTCTATGTTATTTAGTCTTTGACCTGATCCATGTACATCCATTATTGACCCCCATGAAATTTAATGAATCGCACCATGTTCTTTTCATGTCGAGAAAAAAAATATTTTGGCTCATATAACTACAACCCAACCTTAGCATTAAAAAATTCATTATTTTTTATCACTCCTCTTGGATTACTCAAATTCCTTGTTTCAAGATCTTACATTGGTTCATTAAAATTATTATAGTATGGATAATCCTCTGTTATTTGTAAAAAAATTAATTTGAGATACTCCTCTTAGATTCCCAATACACCTTTAGTTGAGATCATCCTCCCATTTCCCTCAAATTCCAGAAGTTAGGATTATCCATTGGGTTTCATCAAATTACTTGAGTTGAGATTATTCTCTTTGTTTATTTAAATGGACTTAGTTAATATACCCATCTTGGTTTCCTAGTATTCTCTTAGTTGATTAATTCTATTTAGTTTCTGAAAAATCTCATGTCAATATTCTTATATTGGTTGCAATTATGCCTTCAGTTATGATTCTTCTCTTGGTTTACTCAAATTCCTAGTTTTGAGATCATACACATGGTGAAAAAAATACATTTAACTATCTCATTTTATATATTAAACTATAAAGGAAATATTATACATTATTCCCACATTAAACCATTCCTAGTTACCCTCCACCTATTAGTCTAATCCATAAGACATTAAACTTATTATAATTTTTCATGGATTCACAATCATAAAATCCAGCATGATAGTCCTTGTAATATGACCTTTAAAGTTATAACATGCCTCAATAAATGGAACTAAACTATATGAGTTTTGATTCCCTTCATTAGGATATGTTGGAAGACCCTTTCATGGGATTGATAACACCATCACAACACCTTATTCTTACATTTGAAGGATCCCAGCACCACCCTGGATGGAAATAAACTCCGGGGTTCCTTAAAATTCTTCATTAAAATATATAGTAGTTAATGACTTGGAGAAAATGGGATATAGTATAATCCCTATGTCCAGTGTCCTCTCATATTCATGTTTATAGTCAATCAAATTCACCAAAGGGTAACTGGTATTATTACTGAAAATGATTACACGAGCATGACTTAAATCTATAAGAGATTCTCATACTAAGAAACAAGTCCCATCATGGGACAATCAATCCACCCATACTATCATTTGGAATGAGTTTTAATCATACCACCCAAGGTTATTGAGAGATCACCCACCTTTGGAAATCGATAAATTAATGTGAGACCCAAAATAACCAAAATGAGATTGTGATAATGAAAACTTTTGAAACAATGTTGAGAACCTAGATAATTTTAATGGAATTTATGGAGCTCATATATATTATTTTACACTAACCTTTAATGAACCATTTGGTTTTAATGAGTCAAATATACTTTATGGGACTCATAATAATATATCTAATATGTTAAATAAACAATTTAACGTTCCCACTATTAATAATTGGATGAAAACTACCCTACTCTCCATCAATGAGGATAATCTTACAAGTTATGATATGTTAAATAAAAAATTCTTTATGTTTTTCTTGGAAATCCTGCATCATAATATATCAAATGTTTTTAAAGATTTATTAAAAAATAGTTTTTTATAGTTGGGTAATATCTCAATTTATCAATCTGATAAAAAATATAAGGTGTGCTCAAAATGTCAATGATCACATAAATAATTTTGTTGGGGACCTTATGCCAATGATTATTCATAAATTCATAGCACCAATTCTTGGATATATTACGGAAAAGGTGGTTTATTCTAATCATGTTTGGTTCATATAAAGACAAAAAATTCAAAATTGTGTTTACATATCTTCAGAATGTATCATTATTTTATACAGAAAACCCAAAAATGCAAATATTTCTTTAAAAGTGGATATATATAAAGTTTTTGGTACAATCAAATTGAATTTTTTTTTTAAAAAAAATTAGGAAGGTATATTTTCTTAACCAAATTTTTTATAATAATTCATTTATTATTTCTTAGTTCAAACCTCCCTATTTTTATGAATGGATCTCCAAAATGGTAACTCAAATGTTGAAGAGAAGTTAGAAAAGGTGACTATTTACCAGCTCCCTTATTTGGATTATTTAATGATTATCTTAGTATATTATAACCTAATGTTATGGACTTAGGTCTTATTAACCCTATCAAAGATTACATAAACATAAAACATCTTACATACTTTCTAAATACTGATTATATACGTTAATTTTTGATGAATTTCATAACACATTATCAAACATCAAGGATATTTTTAAACATTATAAAGAGGTATCAAGAAAATCCATTAATTTAAATAATCTTTTTATTCACTTATATAAAGGAATCTATGATTTTTAGAAAAAACACATATGTGAATCTCTTATTTTTAAACAAGGGATAATTAATTTTAACTGTTTTGGTCTCCCATGTTTCTATAGTAGAATCAAAGATTCCTTCATGGAAGGGATTGCAAAAAAACATACATCAGATATGTTAAGTTGGAAAGTAGAAAATATTTTTGCATGTATAAAGATTACACTTATTCAAATATATTATTTAATCTATATTTTTATATTCCCTTAATATCTACATATGGATGAAATAATTGATCAATTGGATATAAGATCAAATTAAAATATTTCATATGGATATTCAATATATATGAGGGAAAACCTATATGTGTTTCATGGAAGAAATGTGTAAAACCAACTGATATGGGTGGAGTTAGAATTAAACAACTTTATATCTTTAACAATTCCATTTTATTAAGAAATAAATTATATCTCCTTTTAAATTCAAATAAGTCCACTAGGATCTTCAAAAGTAGTATTAATGATAAGTTATACAAGGGCACACATTTTACTTGGGATCCTCAATTTAATAAATATTCATAGATACATATGAATAGAGTATTCATCATACCAAATGGATACTGTCAAAAAAATAAAATATACATTTCTATAAAATAACAAGGATTAACTTCTCTCAATATGATTTTTTTCAATATTCCTCACAACTTGGTGCCCTATCAATTTATAATTCTCAATATATGATAGTTTATAAAGGATAACCACAAATTTAAGTGGTTGAAATATAGAAAAGTAAAAATAACTATAAAATATCTGTAGAAATATCACTTTAACCCTTACTCATTTACTCCTGATGATTCTCTTTTGATCTTATTGTTTCAATATTAATGAATGGTTTCTTTTCATCCAGATTGGGAATGTTATTTTACTGATGTGCGGAGTGAAACATCAAAAAGAAAGAACCAGGTTCCAGATGACCATGATCTTGTAGAGGATCTAAGGAAATAATTTTAATCAAGAAGTAAAGTAATCTATTTTGTGTAATCACTCCATGGTTTATATATATCTAAGGATGATTCCTACAAAACCTTACATTATTAGAAAATTAGATTATGGTGGATTCTCGGGGGTGAATGACCCAACGGTTCTTTAATAAATAAATTATACATGGAGGTTCTTGATTATTGGGAATATTATTTACTCTAATGGAGATTAAAACTGGTCAATAATGATCTTAAATATTGTATTTAACATTTTTTGAGTAACAAAAACTTGAAATTGATTCCAATTAGCAAGGATTGTTTCAGATATTCTTGGGTTCCAATGTGAATCTTAGTTCTATATGTAAAATAGGTGTCCTTCAATAGAAATGTGGATTTCTATGAATATTTTAATGGTAAATTAACTTCAATCATTTAAACCAGAGGAAATATATAGCTTAAATATAGGTTAGGTTTCATGGAATGAGTTGGGTATATTAGAACCAAAAAATAATTAGTGACTTCGGATCTTACATTAAAATTAATTTAAAACTAGAAAAATATACCATGAAGGGAGAATTGTGCTATTATTTCAGGATCCTTGTTAATGATAACATAGACTAAAACATTTTAGATGTAAGTTGTTTCATTGAGAATGATCAAAAATATAAATTAAATTTGGAGATTGATTACATTACACCTTACTGTAATGTATGAAAAATTGTGGGACACTCAATTTCAAATTATATGGTGTTCTAGAAATAGATTAAACCTACATGTGAACCTATAGACCTGAAAAAAGTTAATAGGAACAGCAAAGTCAAAGAAATTTTCATGGATTAAGTAGATTAATAAAATAAAATTTGTCCTGGTAAATGGGAGAATGTTTAATAAGGTCCTTCGAATTTCAAATAAAATTCACTAAGGATCTCTTGGGAATCCTTTTTTCATAAATATTAAAAAGAAAAAATACCTCCTCTCTTTTATATATAAACACATGTACCCATATTATATATGATGTGGGAGAATAACCCCTAGAGAATAATGATGATTTTATTATTTGAAGGTAAATTTCATAGGATATCAGGAACCTATTTGTCTCTCTACAAACTGTGGTTAATGTTGGTGTTCCTAGTCATATTGATGTTTATGATCTCTCTCAACATAATCTAATTTAAATAACTCCTTAATATTACAATACAAGTGAAAAATACAATGTTTCTATAATAAATTACTTCTAGAATTTTGATATTCATGGTGAGTCTACCCATACTGACACTATATTGTATGGATTAGAGTCCACTATGAGTAGCCTTATGCCACACCAAATTCTATAAAATCAACATGAATAGTGGATTTTGTCTTCAAAAATTTTTAGAATTCTTGTTTCGTAAATGATCTAATAAATTTTATTGAAAAAACTCTATCCTTATGGGAATTTAAGAGTTGCTCTGGTAATCCTCATCTGTATATTGTTCCTAAATAAATTGGAATCCCCCTGGTCCTAGATTAGAGAAAGGAAAAATAAACAAGAAAGTAATTTTTGAAAAATAATTATAGAGGTAAAAAAGAAAAGTTGTTCCAAACCCAAAAACTAATCCAAATTACAATATTCTTGTAGAACTAACATGGAGTAGAAAATTATGACACAACCAACTCCTTAGATTTATCAAACTTCACAAACCCAAACTTCTAGGAATTCTATTGCTGAAAAATTCTATTATCTTATGTTTTATGGTCTAGAACATAGTGGTTATCTCCTCATTAGTGGAAATAAAAACATCACACTTATGGAAACTCTTTGGGTATTTTCCCATTATTCTCTTAGTAGTGTGTACACTTTTAGTATTGAGTAAAAAATAATCACTTAGAAGGATGAATTTACCAATTTTCATATGGTTTTCATTTTCTATTATGATAAAAATAGATATCAATATAGAAGAAGACTCTATCAAGGTATTGAAGCCAGCAATACCAAAATCTAAGACCCCGATATCATTCTTAGTTATTTTAAATCCATTTTGTGTTCCACTGAAAAAATGGGTGTAGTGCATTCCACCATATCTACTAGAGAATTAAAATCCTAAATTTAAGGTAATAATATAATTGAAATCATGTTAGTTAGTGAAAAGTACACATTGTATAGAAGTTACTTCAATATAAGTGTTCCTATCAAGCTTGATCGATCCTTCTCTAATGGAAAGGCCCGTGAAAAATGGAACTCTATTTCGAGCAACACCCTTCCAAAGATAAACTCTAATCTCCATTGATTTATGGCTAGTCTTATCAATAAAAATATAAATACCCTTATACCTTTCAGGTTCAATAATTCCTGGGCCTCCCACCCTGGTTTTTAAAACTGGTTCATGATCTCTAAAACACTGATCACTATGAAAATGATTCTTTTCATGTGTAATGAATTTAATGATTATGAAATATAAACTCAATGGATCATGTAGGGATATGCCCAACATGATTGACAAGGATATTGACACTATTGAGACCAACCTAAATTATATGCATGATAAATCCACTAATTTTTACTTCTAATTAGATCTTCACTAAAAAATTGACCTGACTACAAATTTGTACTCCCTTCTTTCCATGAAAGAAAAAAAATTATGGAGACCTTCAGGGTTATGTGGATCAAGGATGGTGATAGGACCTCTAAATTTTAAAACTCCCTTCAAAGAGAAAAGAAATCTAGTAGACCTAACTCTGTTAACAAAGATAGAGATAATGTTATTGATAATAAGGTATGGCTTTCAAAACATATTGTCTATCAATTTAACAGACTTTTTGTGGGCCTGATAAAAAATAAAACTTATCACATAAAATTATCCTTGTTATTATTAGAATTGAAGAGAAAAACTTTCATACCAGTGTTCCTAAATGTTTTGAAATCAAATAAGAGGTTTTCAGTCTCAATATTGATAGTACCCCATGTCTTGATGGTTTACCAACACCATCTTTAAAAAAATTGTGATGTTGTTCAACTAGAAGTGTGATGTTTTCTCACTAAATTTTAATCCAATGGAACAATTTCACATCGTATTAATGGAAAATTCATCACTCTGATTATTAAAGTAGAAAATTCCTCCATGATCCACATATTCATGCATATTTCCCTTATCAACACCATCTAAAAAAATCATTACCAATATCCTTATAAATAGATGTGCCGCAATTACTAAACAAATTATCTCATGGAATTAGTTTAGTTTTTTTAAATGTTAGCTCATTCCATCATTCATTATCATGGACTATGAATGTGTCAATATTATCATAAGAAAATATAGGTGGTAGCATTACTCTCAATATTAATATTTTAATGGCCTTTGACACTAAAATTATATACAATGTGCTTCACATATTTAGATTCAATAGAATTTTTCTTCAACTGGGTAAAAAATCTCATTCGTTTTTCTCACATTTTAGTACTAATTAATGAATCTACCATGGGTCAATTCAATTGTTCAAATAGTTTTAGACAATTATACCACCTCTCTAATATCCTCTTCTACATTTTTGAATATTTCTTAATTATATTATTCAATCACATGGTTGATCAATGTAATCTTAAACTCATTCATGCTTCCAGGAATATATTTCAGGTTAGGTTATGAATTTGAACCTCAAGGTGACCATCTCCCACTATGATTATATTTTAGGTTAGGTTCTCAATTTGAATAATTATTTTATATATTTTGGGAAGGGGATTACCCCCTCCCAAATGAGTTGTCATTATGATGGACCTGAGTATTAAATAATGAGCCATTACCATCACCTATTTTGGTGCAACACTATTTTGGTGGAGGAAAATAGTAATTTATTTCTCTAAGATTTATAATCAAATCAAGTATAAACTAACATATTGGAATGAAAAGTCCCTCTCGATGGCCAATAGGATCTTCCTTATAAAATCTGTGATTATCTTCAAACTATTTTACTTCTTTATGATTTAGAAATGTCCTATCCACCTTATTAAGATACATAATGAATTCATTAAGAACATTTTTTGGAGTTGTTTAATACTTTAAAGTAAATTTTTAAATATTATTTTGACCAATTTCTACAAGCCTCTTATTAATGGATGATTTGGAATAAAAAACATCAATATTATTAATGATGCTCGCTAAGACCATATAACATAGAAACAATCAAGATTAAATCAGTGGAACTTTTCTTTCATAGATCTAGATTTATTGGTAAATTGAGAAGATTCATCATATAGTACCTTAACTCTTCTATTTTTTCATACATCAATCCATCTTTTTCTAACATTATGTCACACTCCAGATGGATCATAGGGTGGGAGTCTTCTCTAAAAGTTTTTATTGAAAAAATAGATTGGTACTCTAATTATTTACCTATTTAAATGCTCATCACACTCATATTGATCTGCAAATTTCCATCAAAGAATTTATGGACATTCCCCATTCAGATCTACTAAAGATGTCACCATAATACTCAATAGTTTTTTGGAAACCGGTGATGACATGATGCTATGAGAACCTTCTCCGAGTGGAATTATAGAATATAGAATACATTATCATGAACTTTCTATTGTTTCCTACCCTTTTTCTCCTATATTAAGATATTTACATTACTTGGATTAGTCCATCATGTCTACCCCTCATTTGGTGGCCAATACATAATCGTGTTCCTACTTATTCACGCTTAAAATCATTTGGTATTCCTCTTTATTCCAGGTGTTTCCTTTGGAATCAATATAGGGAAGATTCAAACCATCAATTCGTCTATTTTGAAACATCCAATGCCTTATGAAAATAACTCTATATTTTCTTTAAAGTTCTACTATGAGATATTTTTTCACATGCCTCCTAGTTTCAGAATTGTATAGGCATGCAACCATCTCCCCAACATAAAAATCTATTCAATGTAGTCGAGGATGATATTATTCATATTATCTAGTATAAAAAACTCCATATTGAAAAAAACAATCTCATTCATACTTTATGTAGCTCCCACGATGATTATTTCTTCGATTAAGGAAGCCAACTCACTTCAATGTGATCACTATTATAATTATATCCATGTAGTTACTGTGCTAAGAAGACGATGAATTATTGGTAATTACAAGCCACCGGTTGGAACCTTTAAGTCTTTGGGAAGGACTATCTCCCTAGGTAGATCAAATTCAATGTTTGTAGTGCTCAAAATAAAAATTAAGGTCCATCAAGTTGAAATTCCATTCTATATGATCAGAGTGGAAGGGTCCTCAGTTGCCTCAGCAGCACATGTTTTATATCATCATCCCAGGAAACTAAAATTCCTAGTATAATAACATAGGTATATTTTCTGAGGTAAAAGGGATAGAATAAACTTTGGATTGAAAGTGAATCTACCAATATTTTGAAACTAACTCATAATGGATTGATTCATCTTTCATGGAAACTCATAGCTATATGGATACAATATTTTCTTTTCCTTTATGGATCCAACTATTTCATCACACATGTTTATTGAGATGTGAATTATATGGATGATGATACTTCCAAAAAAATGAGTCAATAATGATCTTAAATGGTTGGATGATCTTTCTTTTGAACTCCTTTTCTTTTTGAGAAAGATTGTAATAAAATTCCCTCTTTCAAACTCATGTAACCTTTTTTTTCAATAAAGGAGTCTTTCACTATTTTTCCACGGAGTCAAACTCTTTAAAAAAAATATATTGCTCACATTTTTATAATTATATTTTCCCTATTCTCATGAATGATCTCCAATAGTGTATCCAAAATATTGTACTACATGGGGTAGATAAGTCCTTCTGTTGCCCTACTTATTTTGGGTATCCTTACATCAATCTCTAATATAGATATCGATGTTGGATATTTTTTAAACCAATTAAATTTTAAGTTTATTTCAGAAAAATAAAATTAAACTATCAAGAAAGATACACATGTTGAAATTTCGGAATAATAGTCTCCTATAATATAACAAGTTAAAATTTAATGGCATATAACTGGCCTTTATTTTCATGCTTTTTTATACAAGTGATGAATCATGAAAACACATTTTAAATGAATATGGATTCAACAGAAAAATCAGGATTTAATTTTTTAGTCTCTCCTGCAACTAAAAAACGGTTGATACTGATATAAAAAAAATTATACTACATTTATTAAAGTTATAACATAGTGAACAACTCAAAAACCACATCTTTCATTTATTGTATCGTATTTTTTTATGTTTGAAAACTATGTAATAGTTTGATATTATAGGGACAATATTTTCATCCCATAAAAATTATTACGTGCATTATCAATGCTATATGATTGGCTTAAAATGTGTATTATGGTAGCATGAATTGCTATATTCAAGACACCACTAGAACTATATTACTTGGAGTTTGGAAAATATCTATAATTCTAAAAAAAGATCAAATATTTTAAAAAGTCTCCATATCTAGTATCTTGGATATAAAATAAATCTAATAGAGTATTCTATAGAGATCCTTGGAATATAGATTATGGGGGAATATTTAGAAATAGCCACGCCTTCATTAAAGGTTAAATATATCACTATCTTGGATCCTTCATTACTTTTAAAGTAAAACATTGGGCAATTATTTTTTATATGAAATACATGAAGATGTATTGATTGGATTAAATTTTGGATGAAAGTTATTGTCTTTATATATTCAAAATAATCCAATCCAAATCCACCCTCATTCCATGCCATATCTATGTGTATTGAATTGAATGTCTCAGGAACTTAGATAATATATAATTCATGGCCTCTCACATCAACAGGGAGGACAATTTGGCGATAAATAATCTTTTAAAGAATTTTTTTGAATGTATGGGTTCCTTTTAGTATTTTAAACTTGATGATGAGTTTATGCATCTGTATTTTCAAATGTCGGAGGTGATGTTTATTGACACCATTAACTCCCTCTCATGTACCTCTCTATTTTTTATTTATATAGTTGTATGTGGTGGGTTTCTTTAGATCAAAGCATAAACTACCATGATTATTTTTATTCTTGTTGATGTCATTGTTTTTTTGTTGTTATTGTTGATATTATAATTATTTAATAACACTACTATATAATCCTCATTATCAAAATTAGAAATCATGTTTATTAGTGATAAATAATCAATAATGTTATAAGCACTGATAAAAGATGTTTACTTTTATTAGCACAAAACAAAAATTGGTAGGAGTACACTTAATTAGTGCTAAAAAAGCACTGATAAAGTGGTACCTTTATTAGCACTTTTTCAGTGTTAATAAAACAAGTTTTTCAAAAAACAATCATTATTGAAATAACCCATTTCCCCTTCCCTTAAACAGTGCTCAGACACCCCTTAATCAATGCCTAGCCCCCCCATTTATCAGTGCTTCCCCCATGTACCTACACGCGCCTTTTATCAGCACTCACCCTAGCACCCAAACCCCCCTTTTATATATTCTTATACTTTCTTTGCCACCAGAGCCCATGCAGACTTAAATCTTGGACCTGCTTGTACATGTTGTATGCCCTTACCATTGATCCATTTGGTTTTCTTCTATATTTTATGATATATCTATTTATTTTTATATATTTACATAAATATTGTTTATTTATATATTAATATAATTATATATAATTATATAGTTATTTTTAAATACATTTATATATTTAAATATATATATACATATATATTTATATATTTACATGTATATATATACATATTTATTTATATATTTACATAAAATAGAATACTTAAATATATATTTTTTATAATGTATTGATAAAATTCATAATTATTAAAAATATATTTATACGAGTGTTTTATATTTATTTATATATGTGTGTGTGTGAGTGTGTGACTCTCTCTCCCTCCCTCCCTCAATCCCTATATATATACATATATTCATTTGTGTCTGTGTGTATATATATATATATATAAGTATGCATGGTTCAATATATATGAAAGTATATATATTTTAATATATAATTGTTGTAATGTATAAAGGTACATACATATATATAGAAAAACAACAAACACACTTACCCCTAATCTAGAATATATTTATATATGCGTGTCTATTTTTTGTAATATACACATTTTTTAATATATATATATATATTATTAGAATATATAGGTATATATATATGTTTATTAATATACAAACACATATTTATATATAAACATTATTTATACATTTGTATAGTTATATATATATATTATGTTTTTTTAAAGAAAATAAAATGGTTCGATTATTTCTTAAAATAAAATGGATAATAAATATTTATTTCCATATGGTTTATATATTTAAAGAGATATTTTATGCGTACATATGTTTAAATATTTATTTATACTATTTATTTTTTATATAAATATATACATATATATATGCATATATATAATTATATATAACACTATTGTAATGCCCTGACCTGGCTCACCTCTAAGATGGTGGTCGGACCGGTGGGTCACATAACCTCAAACACATCTCCCCGAATGCCAGAGGCTACCGACTAGCAGCAAGGGATCTTTTGTGTCTGTGGGGGAGACTATGCCCTCATCCGTAATAAATAACATCACAGCGGAAGTAACCAGTAATAATAATCAATAGTGGAAACTCGTAAATGAATAAACTGTAGTATAAGCAATATAAATAAATCCAACTGAAAGATAAATAACAAGTGAGGAAACTCACAAAAGAGTGTCATGCCATGATATGAGTTTAAATTCAAAGTACGGAAAAACGAAACTCAAACACACAGTAAACTAAAAGAAAAGACACACGCAGCAACTGCATCGTGAGAAAGTCTTTGTCCTCTTCCCCAGTCTCCATCGTAAGCAGTAATGAACAGTAAATCATCGGAAGCATCACGCGTCCCCTTGTCAATACCTACGAGCATGTAATCTACTCGGGTGTCGATGACACCTGAGCAGGGTGTGAGATAAAATCCCAGTAGACCAGCACCCACTGTGTCTAAACATTTCCATTTCGTGCAAAAATAGAAATGCAGTTTGCCATTACATAACAATTTCAAATAAATTAATTTGAGTGCAATGAAAAAATAAGTCGGCCCGGGTCCCAAATGGAACCTGTGCCTGGTCATCTACTTCAGCCTAAGCTGGTAGTCTGAAAGGGTACCTATTAGTAGAAATGCATGAACACGCATATATATATATATATATATATATATATATATATATATATATATCCTAGAAATCAAGGTAAAACCAGGGCAAAGTATACCTCAAGCTTTTTCTTTAACTTTGGGTTCAAGTCCAGTGTTAACCAGGAACACTTCCATATATCAGGGAAAATATATCAATTCTCAAGAGACTCAATTATAAATAACATTAAACTTAAGTGTATCATTATTTAAGGATCAAGTTGAGAGTTGGAGTCCGAGCCCATCCCAAAGGTATCTCTACGGAACATCCGTCAATTTATCTAATACTACCGAGCCCATCCAAGGCAATCTTTCGAAAGACCATGTATCTCCCAAGGCATGGTTTTACCCTGAGTCCGTCCCGATCTCACAAAAATGGGTCGAGTGTCATCTGAGGCTGGCTTAGCCACATTGCGAATGGATCCTTCTCGATGGGCCCTTTTGCAGCCAGTATCACTCAAAAGTATTAGAATGTCCGGGGAAGTCTCAGTCTAGCAAAGCCAACGACACCCCCCCCCCCATCACATAGAGCTAACCCATCTGGAACAGAGGATCTATGTGTGACCCTTAATACGGGACCCGCCCCCTTTCCTCTCCCTTAATTTAATTAATGTTTTCACAGTAGCAAATATGACATAATCAACATATAAACTCACAGCTTGAAAACTAACCAGATACACCCATGCATCACAAGGTATAAATTTAACAGCACGTCATAACAACTTTAAAGACAATATACCTATCATATCATCATCATCGGATAATTAACTTTTTAAAAATAAATAACAGTTCACCAAAACAAGTTCAAATGATCCAAAAATTCAAGTTCATGTTCAATAAACTATTTATTTAATTTTATTACAATTAAAAGGGGTTTCGCAGCACATGCAATTAAGTAAAAAATAATCATCGATAATGGAAGAATACACCAATCATGTCAGCATACCCAAAGGGGTTTCCAAATTTGTTTCAATAATTCAAACAACTATTCATTTAATTTAACAATAATAAAAAGGAGTTGTGCAATACTCGCATCTAATTAAATTAATAACCAAAATAATGAAAAAATACATCGACTATGTTGGCACACCAAAAGGGGTGTTCGATATTGTTTCAACCATTCAATGAAATTAATTTAAGATGATTAAGGCTGCAATAATTAAATAAAACCATTAAAGTAATTAAATTGGGTAAAATTGCACAAAGCCAATAGACACCGACTTAAAACACAATGTTGCATTTTTATAAATTGAAACAAAACAGAGGGAAAGAGAGAAGGCATACTAACTTGTAGTTGTTTATGAATATATGATCTACGGTGGGTGTTTATTTGACCAAAAACGGATGAAAACTAAGGATTTTAGAAAAACACCAAAATAGGATAAAAATATTCGGTGACGAACTGCATGCAGACTACTCAATGTAATCGAACAATTACATTTTCTCAATGTTAGACTTTAAATAATGTTTACTGATCACCTAACAGCAAAGGAATCGGATGTCAGACAGAGGAGCAGCGGCCTTCCGAAAGAGATGTTGGTTGGTGCGATGGGAATGAGGGGTGCGACGTGATGAGTGGGAGAGGGAGAGAGGAGAGGGAGAAATGAAAAGAAAGAAAAAGAAAAGAAAAGAAAAATAAGAGAAAAATAAAAGATAAGGGAAAAAGGAAATAATAGAAAAATATAAAAACCAAAGAATGGAAAGGAAAAGAATAAATATTATTAAAAACAGGAATCCCCCATTTTAATTATATTTATTTTACCCGTAACACCCTCTTTATTTTATTTCGGAATTTCTTTTTATCCTTTCATGCTTTATTTTAAATCATTTTTAAATATCTTAATACCCTTTTCCAATCCTTAATTAATTATTTAAAACCCGAACACCACATCAAAGTGTGATGTGACATTTTTCATAAAACGTCTACAATTATTTAAATTAATTAAAAAGTTTTCTAGGACCCGCAGCGAGGTGTGAAAGCATGCGCCCCTGGTCACTTATTTAATTAGAATGTAATATAGAAAAAATGGTTCGTACATGATTAAGGTCAGGATGTTACAAACTCTCCTTTTTAAGACAACTCGTCCTTGAGTTACCCTTCCGAGGGTAGTGGAACGTCACCAGAGAAGAGTTACAGCCACTGCGCACATACATCCATCTCTCGCTCCCAGGTCCCATCCTGAATGAGTCTGTGTTTCCACAACACCCAGACTAGTGGAACTAACTTTCCCCGAAAACATTTCATGATATGGTCGATGACATGGGTCAGATTCTCCATAAAGGATTCATCAGCATCAACCTCGATGCCATCAGGGTCAAAATAATGTGACGGGTCTGGATGATATTGTTGAAGCTGAGATACATGGAAAAAGTCATTCATGGAACGATACCTATGAGGTAGTAGTAACCGATAGGCTACCGGCCGCACGCTCTCTACTATCTCGAACGGACCAACATATATCGTTGATAACATTCCCTATCTCTTAATCTGCTTGTGACACAACCTCGGAGAAACACACAGAAAGACTCGATGTCCCACCTCGAACTCCAGAGGTCTGCAGTTTCAATCGGTTTAAGAATTTTTTCTGTACTGAGCTACAGACATATTCTTCTGAATTAGTTGAACATTCTCAAAAGTCTCCTGAACGAGATGAGGACCCATCAGAGCGGCATCACCTTATTCGAGCTAGCACAAAGGTGAACGGCATGGTCTACCATAGAGAACCTCATACAGAGCCATTTGGATTGTCTTCTAGAAGTTGTTATTATAGGTAAACTCAACAAGAGGTAAATTATTCTCCGAGGAACCAGCAAAATCAAGGATACAGGCCCGTAACATATCCTCTAACACTCGTATAGTTCTCTCAGTTTGTCCATCAGTCTAAGGTGATATGCAGTACTCAGAAGTACCTAGGAACCTAACACCTTTTTCAACCCTTTCTATCATTGTAACGTAAAATGATAATCCTTGTCCAACACAGTAGAACGAGGTATGCCATGATGTTGGACAATCTCCCAGATATACAGCCTTCCCAACTCATCAATCGTAATGGTCTCTCAGATAAGTAAGAATTGTGAAACCTTGGTCAACCTATCGACAACCACCCATATTACATCGCTACTTTGAGGAGATCTTGGAAAGCCTGTAACAAAATCAATGGTGATGTCATTTCATTTCCATTCAGGAATGGATAGAGGCTGTAGGAGTCTAGCAGGCCGCTGGTGCTCTGCCTTCACCTGTTGGCAGGTGGAGCATCAAGTGATGAAACCTGCTATCTTCTTTTTCATACTGGGCCACCAATACTATTGACAGATGTCTATATACATCTGGGTCATCCCATGATGAACTGCCTAAACATAGGTGTGAGATTCCTTCATCAGCTATACCTAAAGGTACCCATACATGGCCATTGTAAAGGAGGGTTCCACTGCCATCAATAACCCAACCAGGATGTGTGTTCCCTCCTGTAACACTTTCCCTCAAAACAAGTCCCTTGGGATCAGTCAACTGTTGCCTACAGACTTCCTCCACAAGGGAGGACGTCACTGTAATAGATGATAGAATCGGTTGTTCACTCTACTATTGAACCTACAGATGCATCTATGAAAACAAAGCCATTATCTGCCACTCATTGTGGGATACCTAGATATCATGCATCTGTGTCTTGCGGCTTAAAGCATATACCATAGCATTACCCTTACCCGGGGTATAAGAAATCTCAAATTTTAACGATTGCGAGTATTCAAACCTCCGGAATTTCCTTAAGTTCAAGTCTCATTGAGTGGAGATATATTTAAAACATTTATGATCCGTATAAATAATGAATATCTCACCCAAAAAATAGTGTCTCCAATAGCATAGAGAATTAACCATAGCTTCCAACTCAAGGTCATGTGTAGGATAGTTCCGCTCCTGAGGTCTCAGCTGGTGGGATACATGAGCCACGAATCGATCACCCTGCATCAAAACTGCACTTAGTCCAATTCCTGAAGCATCACAATAAACTGTATAGCTCTTACCAGGTTCAAGAAGAATCAGGATTGAGGCTGAGTTTAGTCTTCCTTTCAACTCCTGAAAACACTGTCCACAAGCTTCTGACCATATGAACTATACACCTTTCTTAGTCAAGGCAGTGAGAGGCACTACTAAGTGGGAGAAATACTGGATGAATCTCCTGTAATAGCCAGTAAGCCCCAAGAAACTGTGGATGTCGAAGACACTCTTGGGCTACTCCCAGGAAACCACGACACTCACCTATTCTAGGTAAACTGATACCCCTTCATCAAATATAATATGACCCATGAAGTGTACCTTATCAATCCCAAAGTGGCATTTATTGAGCTTAGCATATAGCTGGTGCTCTCTCAGTGTACTCAACACGATCTCAAGATGGGTGGCATGGTTGTGTCTAGAATGTCAATACACTAAGATGTTTTCCATAAAGACTACCATAAAGGAATCAAGATACAGATGAATAAACCGGTTCATTATAGCCATGAAGACTATTGGTTCATTCCTGAGGCTGAAAGGCATAACTAGATACTCGTACAAGCCGTACATGCTTCGGAAATCCGTACGTGGTATATCAGATGGTTGCACATGCACCTGGTGATATCCTGACCTCATATCAATCTTGGAGAAAATAGTTGCTCCCTGTAGATGGTTAGAGATATAATCTATACGAGGAAATGGATATCGATTCATTACTGTGAGCTGGTTGAGTTGACAATAATCCACGCACAACCAGAGTGTACCATCTACCTTCTTGGAAAAAAGGACCTATGAACCCCATGATGATGTGCTAGGTCTGATGAAACCCTTTTCCACAAGGTCTTCAAGCTGCTTATTGAGTTCCTGTCTCTCTTTTGGTGTCATCCTATAAGGAGGAATAGACACTGGTGTCGCACCTAGCACGAGCTCAATAGTGAACTCCACGTCTCTCATAAGAGGTAAGAAAGAGAAATCATCAGGGAAGATGTCCCTGAAAAGATCCACCACTAGAGGGAATTCAACTAGTTGCGTTCCCTGATCACTCATGAAGAGACTTTCCAACTGAGTGGTCACTCTGCCCAAACCTGCATATTTAGGCTTAACTTGGTCTACCTAAAGATCTCGTTATCCTTTGTAAATAATAGGGGATGTGAAAGACACCCGACAATGATAGAAATATACTTGATCAGAATAAGGGGAAAGCAAATTCATACCAAGAATGAATTAAATGCAAGACATTTCGAGGATTTAGAAATTACAAACAAAATTGTACCCACCTATCTCAAGGGGGAACTCTTGGCACTAGCATATGCCATCTGTCCTGACCCCAAGCAGAGTGTTGAGAGCATGATTCCACAAAGGTACTCAATTGTAAAACCAATAATTTCAACAACAACAATAGATATAAAGGAGTGTGATGTACCAGTATCAAAAACAGAAGAAACTAAGGTAGAGGCTATAAGAATAGTGCCTCTCACTATAGATGGTCTTGCACTCTGCTCCTCTGGCGCTGATTGCACTGCGTACATGGGACCTCATCCATGAACCTGATACGCTGCCTGGTTGGCCTAAGCAGGTCCACTCTGCTGACACTGATTGTATGGAACTTGATTTCCTCAACCAAGACCTCCACCATTACCTCGGCCTGACCGACCAGTGGAAAATGAACTTCCAGCCTACTGTGGAGTCATAGATCCCATACCTGGCAGAGGTGCAGGTGCAGATCCTCTACCACTGTATGCAAAACAGAAGGAACGACAGAAACGCTGAAGGTGACCCATCCTGTGGTAATCATGGCACTCCTTCAGATCCATCGTGCATTTCGGCTTCTTTTGACCATCCATATTGCACTGATAACAAGTGACATGTCTATAAAGACGTGTTGTTTGGTAAGGATTTCCACCACGTGAACTTTAAAAATGGAATTTCCTACTGCCAGAAGAGCCATCACACTGTCTCAGAACTGAACTGCACAGGCTCACTAGTTTAGATTCCCTGACAATTCACTATGAGATTAGACCTTGGTTCACGATCCGCATAACAGTGGTCAAACGGAAGACGTTCTCCTATGAGGGGATAATATACTCAAGTCTGACCTCAAAACGCCTCATAGTAGTCTGCACGTTGGCAGTCAGTGATGGGGGAAAATGTTGATGTTCTATGAAATGAGTAGAATACTTTAACACAGTCATATAGCCCTACTAAATATGTAAGAACTCTCGTGAATGATCATCTCTCAATGTCTGTGGAAAATAGTGATTGTAGAAGGCTCCTTGGAAATCGGCCCAAGCCATGTCACTGTCCTGCTCTGCCTGAGAAACAATGTCCCACCAGCATTTGGCGGTTTCACGAATCATGTACACTGCAAGCTTGAACCTTTGCTTTGGAGGTGTCTAAAGGTGGTTGAAGATAGACCATACAGCTTCTATCCATGATTCTACAGCATGAGGGCCACCACTCCCTGAGAAGGTGGGAAGGTGATACTACAGAAAGTCCCGCATAAGGAATGCCATAGATGGGGATGGTCTGGAAATATTCTGAACCGACTGCATAAACCTGAGGAGGCTATCCATGAACTGAGCTTCAGGGTCCCTCAAAAGATCAATAGGAGGTAGTGCCACATGAGGCTCTACGAGAGGAAACACTGGTGGTTCAGGACCCACCATCTCTAGAATGCACTCATTGTCACTCTCCTGAGGCACAACACGAAGACGTCACGACATCATTTTTCTATAATAGCCAACACACACCTTAGATAATGAGTAAAAAAAGGTGAGAAAAACAAGTAAGACGCAAAAATAGGTTAGGTACATAGCCTTCCTCTGAACACTAAACAATAGACAACTCGCCTCAAGGGTTGGGTTTCGATATATAAGAGACAACTAAAAAGGATAACTAAACAGTTCTACAACCCACTCCTAGGTTGAGTTCGGCTAACATATAACAAACTAACACAACCTTATATTCAATAAACCAAAAATTCAAAATTTCACCACTAGGTATAACAGCACTAACATGCAAAAGGAAAATGCATGCTGAATGTAGATATGGCATGGCAATATGCAAGGAATTTAAATCCTATAGTTTATATCATGATTCATGGGATGTTTTGCCCTCATATCATCAGGCTGCAATGGTAAACCCAATATTTCAATAACACCAGCATAATAACAATGCAATACAAGTGAGTTACCCAAGGTGAAATCATATCAATAGTAACTGGCATAATCAATAACTGCAATCCCAACCCAGGAATTTGAGTTTTCCCATGTACATGGGTTAGCTACATCCAAGAACAGAGTACATCCTAAATCTTTATATCTTAGTCTCCTCTCTAACCCAAAAAGTAAGACAAAAGGAAAAAACCAGCCTTTGATACCACTTTGTAACGCCCCTCCCCGGCTCACCTCTAAGACGATGGCCGGATTGGTGGGTCACAGAAACTCAAGCATAGCTCCCCAAACACCAGAGGCTGCCGACTAGCAGCGAGGGCTCTTTTGTGTATGTGGGGGAGACTATGCCCTCATTGGTAATAAATAATATCACAGCGGATGTAACCAACAAAAATAATCAATAGAGGAAGCATGTAAATGAATAAACTACAGTAGAAGAAATATAAATAAATCCAACTGGAAGATAAGAACCAAGTGCAAAAACTCACAAAAGAGTGTCATGCCATGATATGAGTCTAAACTGAAAGTACGGAAAACAAAACTCAAAAACACAATCTACTAAAAGAAAAGACACAAGTAGTAACTGCATCACGAGCAAGGCCCGGTCCTCTACCCCAGTCTCCATCCTAAGAAGTAATGAACAGTCAAGCATCAGAAGCAGCATGCTTCCCCATGTCAATACCTACGAGCTTGTAATCTACTCGGGTGTCGACGATGCCTGAGAAGGGTGTGAGATAAAATCCCAGTAGGTTAGCACCCACAGTGTCTAAACCGTTCCATTTCGTGCAAAAATAAAAATGCAGTGTTCCATTACATAACCATTTCAAATAAATTAATTGTAGTGCAATGAAATAAATAAGTCGTCCTGGGTCCCAAATGGAACTCGTGCCCGGTCACATGCTTAAGAGTAAGCTTGTATTATGAAAGGGTACCTGTTAGCAGAAATGAATGAACACACACACATATATATATAACCCAAAATGAAAGGTCAAATGAGGAAAAAGTATACCCCAATCTTGTGTTTTAACTTAGTTTTCAAGTCCAGTGTCAACTAGGCACACTTCCACGTATCAGGGGAAATATCTCAATTCTCAAGAGACTCAATTAGAAATAACAAAAACCTTTAGTGCATCATTATTAAAGGTTCAAGTTGAGAGTTGGAGTCTGAGCCCATCCTGATGGTATCGCTACGGAACATCCATCAATTTATCCAATGCCTCGAGCCCGTCCAAAGAAATATATTGAAATACCAAGTATCGCTCGAGGAATGGCTTTACCCTGAGTCGGTCCTGATCTCTCAAAAAGGGGTCGAGTGTCATCCGAGGATCGCTTAGCCACATTGACAATGGATCTATCCCGATGGACCCTTTTAGAACTGGTATCACTCAAAAGAATAAGAAAGTCCAGGGAAGTCTCTATCTGGCAAAGAAAACGACACCGCCCCCCGGCACATAGAGGTAACCTGTCAGGAACAGAGGATCTAATCATGGACCTTAATACGAGACCCTCTTCCTTTCCCCACCTTGAATTTAATTAATGTTTTCACAACAGCAGATATGACATAATCAGCATATAAACTCACAGCTTGAAAACTAACCAGATAAACCCGTGCATCACAAGGTATAAATTTAACAGCATAGAAAAACAACTTGAAAGGCAATATAAATATCGTATCAACATCATTGGATAATAAAATTTTTAAAATAAATAATAGTTCAGCAAAACAAGTTACAATGATCCAATAACTCAAGTTCAGGTTCAAAAAACTATTTATTTAATTTAATTACAATAAAAAGGGGCTTCACAACACATGAAATTAATTAAATAATAAACTCAGCTAATGGAAAAATACACCGATCTTGTCGACACACCCCAAGGGGTGTCCAAATTTGTTTCAGTAATTCAAACAACTATTCATTTAATTTAACAACAATAAAAATGGGTTGTGCAATACTTGCATCTAATTAAATTAATAACATGACTAACTAAAAAATACACCGACTATCTTAGCATACGCAAAGGGGTGTCCAGTCTTGTTACAACCATTCAAACAAATTAATTTAAGATGATTAAGGTTGTAAAAATTATGAAAAACCATTAAAGTAATTAAATTGGGTAAAATTGCACAAAGACGGTAGACACAAACTAATGAAACAACGGTGTGTTTTTATAAATTGCAAAAAAATGGAGGGAAAGTAAGTAGGCACGTTACCTTGTAGTCATATATGACTCTAAGATCTGATGTGGGCTTTGATTTTACCTAAAACGAATTAAAATGAAGGATTTTAGAAAAAACCCAAAATACAGTAAAAATATTCCATGGTGAACTGTACACATAATACTCAACAGAATCGAATGATTCCTCTTTCACAACGTTAGCATTTCCCTAAGGTTTACTGCGCACCTGACAGCAAAGGAATCAGATGTCTGACGGAGGAGAAGCGGCCTTCCGAAGGGGCTTCTGGTTGGTGCGGTGAGAAGGAGGGGTGCGACGTGATGAGTGAGAGAGGGAGAGAGAAGAGGAAAAAAAGAAAAGAAAGAAAAAGAAAGAAAAAGAAGAGAAAAGAAAAATAAGAGAAAAATAAAATATAAGGAAAAAATGAAATAAAATAAAAATATAAAATAAAACAAAAGAATGGAAAGGAAAATAATAAAAATAATTAAAAATAGGAATCCCCCGTTTAATTATTTTCATTTTCCCATAACCCCCTCTTTATTTTATTTCATAATTTTATTTATCCTTTCTTGCTTTCTTTTAAATCTTCTTTAAATCTCTTATTACTCTTTTCATATCATTAATTAATTATTTAAAATTCGAACACCGCGCCAAAGCGTGACGTGACATTTTTCATAAAACATCTGAAATTATTTAAATTAATTAAAAAGTTGTCTGAGACCCGCAGCGAGGTGTGCATGCATGCGCCCCAAGTCGGTTAATTAATCAGACTCCAATAAAGTAAAAACAGTCTGTACCTAATTAAGATATAGGATGGGGTAAAGGAAGGAGCCTTGCTTGTTACTCTTTTTGACGAGTGACTGTTCATTACTGCTTAGGATAGAGACTACGGCAGAGGATCGGGGCTTGCCCGTGATGCAGTTGCTGCTTTGTATCTTTTCATTTAGTTGACTGTGTGTTTGAGTTCTATTTACTATAATTCTAGTTTAGACCTACATCATGGCATGAAATATTTTGTGAGCTTCCGCATTTGATTTCTATTATTCAGTTGGATTATTTACATCAGTTCTGCTAAAGTTTATTTATTCACATGCTTCCACTATTTATTATTTATTTCTGTTTACTTCCACTGTGATATTATCTATTACCTATGATGGGATAGTCTCCCCATAGACACAAAAAAGTCCCTCACTACTAGTCGGTAGCCTCTGGCATTCGGGGAGATGCGCTTGAGATTTTGTGACCTACCGGTCTGGTCACCGTCATAGAGGTGAGCCGGGTCAGGAAGTTGCATATAATAAGTTATATATATATATATATATATAAAGTTTTTTTACGTATAGTTATATATACGTATATTATGTTTTTTTATAACTAAATATATATATTTAAATAATTATAAATTTCTAATAGATACATCTATTATAATTTTATAAATATATATATTTTATTTATTTATTTATTTATAATTATATAAAAATATTTATAAAAATATTTATTTATACTTATAATTATACACACACATATATATATATATGTAAGTAATTATAAAACTATAATAAATATATTTATTATACTTATATAGCTATAAATATATATAATTAAACAAATATATTTATAATTATATACAAATATTTATAAATAAATAAAAATATTTATAATCATAATTCCAAATAAATATACATATATTTAATTAATTGTTAAATAATAATAAATATATTATTTGTATACATTTATAAAATTATAAATATATTATATTAAGTGGTTGGGGTATAATTACATTAAATACAAACACCACACACACACATGTCTGAAAGGAAAGTCATAGGCCTCCAAGGGATAACCCACCCAACCACCTAATTTATTTCATTATATATATTTGGCCTCAAGGAATAGTGGGAATGGAGGACATTAAATAGTCCGTAGGACCAAAATTTTTGGCCCATTCTGTGAATAATACGGCCTCAGTACCCGACTACAACAATACCACTATAGTACCCCCACCGCTATAGTACTCGTTACAGTATCACCACTACTATAGTACTCGTCACTGCTATAGTACTTCTATAGTACCCCTACTATAGTGCTTCTATAGTAACCCCTACTATAGTGTTGATATAGTACCTTCGCTATTGTGCTGCTACTGTCCCTGCACTCCATGGGATTTGAACCCCCGACCTTTGATGTTGAATTACAGGGGGCTTACCACTAAACCAAACTCTAACTACAAAATTATAAATATGATAAATATATTTGTTATAATTTTATAATAATTTAAATAAATATAAAATTATATTTATAATTATAACTATAAATAAATATATGTTTATTATAATTTTTTAATTAAAAATAAATTAATATTTATTTATAATAATAATTATAAATTAATATATATATATATATATATATTTACATAATTATAGCTTTATAATAAATATATTTATTATTCATATAATGTAATAAATATATATAATTAAATAAAAACATATTTGTAGTTATATAAAAATATTTATAATTATAATTATAAATAAATTTAGATATATTTAAATAATTATAAATTATAATAAATATATTAATTATAGACATTAATAAAATTATGAATATAATAAATATATTTCTCATAGTTTTATAAATATTCAAATAAATAAATATATATATAACTATGAAAATAAAAATATATATATTTATTAAATTTTTTAATTATAAATAAATATTTATTTATTTATACATATAATTAAAAATAAATATATATATATATATTTAAATTATTATAAAATTATAATAAATATATTTATTATTCTTATATTGTTATAAATACAGATAATTAAATAAATATATTTATAAATGTATACAAATATTTATTAATAAATACAAATATTTCTAATTATAATTATAAATAAATATAGTTATTTGTAAATAATTATAAAATTGTAATAAATATATTAATTATATATATTTATAAAATTATAGGTAAATAAATATAGTTATTATAATTTTATAATAATTTAAATAAATAAATAAATTTGGTAGGAGTAAGTTATCCTAAATCCTAAACCCTTTTGGTAAATAAATAACTATATATATATAACGAAAACTATAAATAAATATTTATTTATTATAATTTTTAAAGTACAAAGAAATAAATAAATATATAGTAAAAGTTATATTAAAAATAAATATTTATAAATTTATAGTTATAAATATAAATAAATAAATAATTATAATTATTTATAATAAATATATTAATTATATATATTAATTATATATAATAATAAATATAATAAATAAATATTTATTTATAATATTTATAATTATATATATATAATAATATAAATATTTATATATAATTATACAAATATATTAATCATATAAATATATATATTTACTATATATCTAATTTTATAAATATATATAACAATACAAAATAAATTATTAACATTATATATTTATAAGTGTTTTTTAGCGCTGATAAAGAATACCCTTATTAGTGCTTTTTATGTAGTGCGGATAAAATCATTATACAATTTTATAAATCAACCCAAACAATCGTCTTCTTTTCTCTCACACCTTCAAGCTCTCATGGAAGCCGATTGTCGTTGCACCACCACTCTTGCTGAACCTTTCTGCCACCGCTCCTCCACTCTCGCCAACCACATTGCCACAACCCCACTCGTCCACCTCTCTTTTCGACCCCATTAAAGTCGGTCGCTGGTCTCCCCCAGCCACACTAACGACGTGCCGCTCGCACCCAACCATACTACCCCCTCTGCCCCAACCCCCGCCTCTGATGCTCCCGCTGAAACCTCGGTTGCCCCCACCGCCACCTCTATTGCCCTTGCCTTCACCGTCGCTCACTTCTCCGAAGGTATTATTCATGGAATATTATATTCCCATAATTAATTTATTGTTAGGTTATTGAGAAACATGAATCATTAGAAATTAGGGTGAATGATTTTTGGTTCATTATTCTCATTATGAAGATAATTCTTGAGATGTTATAACTCTGTGTTTTTAAATTGAAAAAGGTGAGGCAAATCCTCTTTATTAAATGGGAAAAAACAATAAGAATGGATATGAATGGGGTTAGATAAGAAAATCTACCCTCATTCAAGATCTTGAAAGGAGATTCAGTAATCAAAACCAAGAGGATTATAATAATAATAACAGACTAAAAAAATTAGCATCATTATTTTTCTCTCTTGAGATATATCTAGTTCCCATAGTAGGATTCAAGTGCGAGTAGTCTATCCTTGGACATGTCTTCTTCAAATGTGTGGATGAGAATCCTTAGGTGTCAACCGCTTTTCCCTTTTCAAAAGAATCTTGATATGAGCCTTTCTTTAAGAATTCTTCATTCTATGTGCATGTCCAATTTCCCCCAATTTTATTTAGACTCTACTACTTATTAATTTACTCAATTATCTAGTAACTAGTATTATCAGGGCAGACAACCAGATCAGTAGAATGACTATGTGTCCCCCTTTCATCCAGAGTTCCTCTTAGCAGGATGTTATCAGTACCCATCATTAAAGAGGGACTAGCTACATCTAGTCTTCTTGTTTTGAAGACCCAGGGGTGGCGATCTCAAGCCCTGTTTGCTCTGAGGGCCAATCGCCAGTTTGGAAGTTAGTCCCTTCCTACTGGTATTTCACACTATCCTACTACTTAGATTCCTACTTCTACACTAAATCAGCACAAATAACATTATTGTCCATCATAACCCCATGTTCTTCAACATCATTCAAAATGACCAAGATTTCTATCTATCACCCACTAAGTGAGTTACTACTTCCCTTGTTGCTTTTCTTTTTTTTCAGCTTCCTGTATACCTATTGATTATGGCCCTTGACAAGAGACAAGGTGTAAATATCATTCCGAGAACAATATTCCATGTTATATCCTATAGCCTGACAATCAAAGAAAAATGAAGGAAAATTCTCATAATTATTTTTCAAAATGAGATCATATATTGATGTGGAAAGCAAAACCTGATCAGCCAATTCATAATTAAGATCAATTTCCACTAACACCGAAGCATAAAATTTAGAACTAGTCAATTATATAATTCTATCCATTTTAATGGGAATGCCCACCCCCGATGCAATATACACCAGCTTTCAAGGGTGCTATAAGATCCAATTCAAACCCAAAACTCTGATACATACATGAAATCTTATGTTCTTTATGGTGAAGGGGTTTACACAAAAGACACATTCTTAGATGGAAATAAATCCCGGCTTCATGGAAATAGAGATTAACCCCCATGCACGATGCTTGAGCTCCTCATTTAGTTAGATAATGTGAAAAAATACCTTTCCAATCGGGATACATTAGAATTCATAGAAACCCCAAACCGTAATGAGTCTTTCTAAAAGCTCGATTACCTTCAACGAAATTACCCAAACCGGAGAAATAGACATCGCAAGAATCGAATATTAAAATAACACTGTGTATTGTTAAAAAATTATTTTCTTAAAAACAGTGTTTAGGTCTACGCATTATAGATTATGTATTACCCTATAAATAAAGTTCATGAAAATTTGAATATATTGTGATATTATTTATTAGGATATAAATAGTTTTATTGATATAAATTTATATTTGGTCATGCCACACTATTTTGAGTTAGATTGATTGTGCTATGATTTTTAGTGCAGTATAAATTTTAAATGGATTTTATTGTATTTCACTCTATTACACCATAATAAAGGGTATATATATTGAATTTAAATAATTCATAATCATTAAAAAATGGATATTTTATGGTGAGAATATTAGATATAGTTTCATCCTATTGGTTGTCTTTGAAAATATAATATGGTGGATGGGAAAGTATCATGATCATGTGGCTCTGAAAAACAAGGATAGATCATGACCATTTATAAATTCATATGATGTGAGGGTAATGAGTATAGAGATTATTTGATGAATAGTATGGAATTATAGAGAACTTATATAGGAAAATAAAGATAAAAATTCTATAAATTCATTTAGGATCTAGTTATTTTTATCAATAAAGCTAAATAAGAGTAGGAATAAGAATGAGTTCATCAAAATACATGAATATACTGTAAAAATATCCAGCAGTAGAGTTTTTTTTTTTGATTAGTAAGGATTAAAATAATACACTTGATGGGTAGTGATTCTTTATTCTATAATAAATAAGTGAATATTTATCATTAGTTTTAGTTTAAAAAAAGGTATAATGATTCTATTTTAAACATTATACAAACTTTTAACTTAGTGGATTTTAGTACATCAATAAATAATTTATAAAGACTCTTTGTATGTAGCTTAATTTGTGTGAATCGAGAAAAATCACTTGAATCACATAGTTTATTGGTTTATATGGTTAAATTATTAACATATGGACACCTACTAGTAATCATTGAATTCATTGTCAACGGTTGTTAAAATACCAAAATAGAATGGGAAAGATTCCTAGTGATTTATGTGATTCCATAGAAAAAATTAGCCCAAAGTAAATCTCATAAAATTTTGAACATAAGGCTACCACGGCCATATTAGAGAAATAGAATGGAAGAATTGGGTGAAATAAGGTGGAAAAAAGAGATAAGGACCCCTTAGTTAATGAATACCTTGTGTATTAATGGGTAAGGACAAATATTAACGTTTAGAGGAGGGGTGGGATGGGGTGGTTACCATTAGTAGAGTCTGTAGGGCTTCTAGAGAAGTAGGGGAGAGAAATAAAATTCCTCCTATTGAATTTATTTTTTTTAAAGAAATTTGTCAGATTTTAAAATTCTTGATGGTATCTATACATTTCCATGATTGATAATCATAGATTTCATGAAACTATCGTCCTAAAATGTGAGAACACACATTTTGTTAATTGAATTTCAAACCAATAGTTTGGGTGATATAAAATTATTCAAAATGTTGGAAAATGATATTTTTTTAAAGTGGTTAGTTAAATTTTATGATCTATTTTTGAAACCACTTTTTTTATCCCTTATTAATTTTTATATCAAAATTTTAGTGTGTTTAAAGGTATTATGATTTCCAAATGAGATGGATTATTTCAAAATATTCTATATTCCCATGTGGATCAGACTTTGAAACTTATTGTGTCTTTGAAAGTTTTTCAATGGCCATTTAAAGGGTTGTGTGAATTCAAATTAGAATTTCAAAGGTGTTTTAAAAAAATTTCTTTGAAGAGTAGATTGGGATAAATATTATAAATGATAAAATGGATTTTAATTCCAATAATGTTTTGAAAGAGAAGTCTTATTTGAAATTTTATAAAAATGAGTTTTCATAAAAGGTGTTATTGTCACGACCCGCCTTCACCAAAAGGAGGGAAGGGTCAGCAGATTGACAGGCCCTTCCTTCTTTAAGTTGAAGGAGAGATAATGACCCATGAAACCCGCCTTCAATAGGTCCCGGAGTGGCGACTAGCACCAAGGGTATAGAAAATTCTCGCAAATGGAAGGCATTACCCTTTTTTTATAGGATCGAAAGATAAGGAGAAGAAAACCCAAAAACACCAAGGTAGAAAGAAAAGTAAATCCAAAAGTAAACCATTCCCACATGCATGTTTCAAAAGTGAAAGCCACAAGTGCAAAAAGGTGACTACAAGGTAAGTATCAAAAAGAAAAAAAAACTGCAACTGCTCCAAAAGTCCGAGCTAGTAAGGTCCTGCGTGATCCTCGAAGTCCTCCTGGAAACCTGAAAGCAGTTTTATATACGTAGGTTGAGTATACAAGTACACTTAGTAGGGAAAACCAAGACTCTCGTGCACAAGTGGGGGAACGTACTAAAGTCCCGTGAGAAAAACAGTAAACCAAACACCTAACAAGGCAAACTATCCATCCCATGCCTCACCAAGGCTCACTCCCCAAATAACGCAAGTCAAGTAATATATATAATAAGAGCACGTCGATGTTTGGGTACCCCGCTCCACTTTCCCACTGGTTATTGAGACATCCTACGCATCGGACCAATCCCGCCATTCTCACCGCAGTCCCACTGCCACACCCGCCCGCGCACACCTGGGCCACAACCACACGCAGTCCCACTACCGAAATCCCGCCCGCACACACCTGGGCATCACCCGCACGCTGTCCCACTGCTGAATCCCGCCCGCACACACCTGGGCCACAACTGTCACATGTAACCATGCATACAAACACCTAGGCCAGAATAACCACCGCCACGCCCGAAGACACCAGGGCTAAAGGATCTACTGCCACGCCTGAAGACACCTAGGCCTCATCCCGAAGACACTTGGGAAACCACCTGCCGCACACACCTGGACAACCACCACAACGCCCCGGCCGATGGCTCTTGGGCTAATAGTGGACTTCAGGCCATCACAGCCTGCCCGAAGGTACTTGGGCTATCCGGGAAAGGGAGTAGAAAAGAAGCTAATAACCAGCCACTAAGGATAGTGTTGGGAAAAACACCCTTCCCCCAAAAATGGGGGTGTTCGGCACTGATTTCTCAACTTTGGTGGGGCGCGAATAAGAAACACAAAGCTACAAGTATAGATATAGGTAACAAACACTCACCCAAAGCTTAGGTTTTCCTAGCCAACCTACAGAACACAACACCACTGCGTCCGAGTCACAGTTCACGACCCTTGCCCACAAAAAAAACCATTTGACCCATTCTTGTTTCACGTTCAGTTAAAAAAGTTCAATTAATTTTAAGCACTACTGGGCAACTACCATAAGCATAACCAAGGAAAGCGTCAAAAGCATGGATCAACCAAAACACTCACACCCGGTTCTGTAAACAGAGGATCTCTCACCAATTTGTGATATGAACGAGTAACCACTCGGATTTAAAACTCACAACCACCGAATCCATACCAACAGAAGATCCCATCCCCCAAATTCACACAACCACCGAGAGTATAAAATAACAGGGGATCCCATCCCCTCCCACATTTCCAGCAATCGCCCCGAAAGGAAAACAACCAACTACCACTACCAACACAAGTCATGGATTTTCAGATTTAAATGACTTAACACACTCCATGATTTCAAATTCCGTGTGTTCTAACTGGGAGTTATCACAGAAGGGTTGATCCTGGTGCTTTCAAATTATTCAGCTGGGCATACGTGATTAACCAATTTCATAGCAGGAGTTCACAATTTTAGCAACCCATTTAAAACATCACGAGGGGATTCATCAGTGCACATACAACGATCACCAACAGCCTCAGTTTTCAGAAAACATAAACCAGCACAACTAAAAAGGATGATCACAAGATAAATCATAAACAACGATCACAACCCCTTCCCCTTCTTTCTTTAGAACTTCGTTTAGTATATTTATTAAGGTTTGGTTGAACCAATTCTGTAGGAACAAAATAACTCCCACCCCGCATGATACACAAAAGTGAGAGATGAGAAAAATTCCCTACTTGTTGATAAATGATCGACGTTTAGGCCGTGGGCGCGGAACTTTACGGATAACGATGCGGCGGGCCCGATGCACCAGAAGAGCCACGATCGAAGAAGGGGGAAACCATGGCCTAACCCTTAATTTATAAGAGCCGGGGACGGTTGAGGTGAAAACGCGAAACCGCGTAAGACGTGGAAGTCGTGGGTTGACCACGCGGCTTGACTCATCATTAAAGGTGCTGGTTGATTTAAACCGACTCATGAGTCGATTCATTATCTAATTAAAAATTTTGTGCACGTTTCGTGTCATTAATACATTTTGTTTTTTTAAATGAGGCAGAATAGGGTTTAAAACCCTATTTGCGAAAAAGGAGCGTTACTGGAACAACTTGGCAAGGCCGGGTGACGTCGGCCGGTTCCGCCGATCGGTCACACCGATCGGTCGCACCGATCGGTCTCACCGATCAGTCTCACCGATTAGTCTCACCGATCTGTCTCACCGATCGGTCGCACCGATCGCCACCCCTTAAGGATCCGAATTTTGGCAAAGGAAGGGACCAAGGGGGGTCTGGGTCATCACATCAGATACCTCTTAAACGATTCTCGTCCTCGAGAATCACAACAAACCAGAAGGAAAGAGAGGGTCCGAACAACCATCTTCGAAAGATACATCTTAAGAGTGAACCTATGAAAACTAAAAACACTCCCCTGTCAAGAACCAAGCAACATACCACGCCAAACTGCCCGGTCATGTGGGTTTGGGGAGTTTCCCTCCCCCATGTCAAGATATTATCCACTTTGGGCGGCACTGACTCACCCGCACGGGTTTAATCGCTTCCACCTTAATGCGTCTTGATTAGGGGTCGGGTTCCCTCTTCCCTTTAGTCGGGGCTTCTCACACACAACAGAGGAAATAAACCAGTACATTTCATAGCCAAAAGTCAAACGTTCCACCACAACAGGTACAAAAGAAACAAAGATCAAAACAACCCGGGGTATTGGGCACGCATCTGTGCTTCCCTCTCCCACGTACTCTCTTAGAGCCCGCCATGTCTCCACAACACACGAACCAAGAGAATGGCTCGCCCACGAAGCACCTTCTCCTTGCGATCCTCGATCATCACTGGTTTTTCCACAAAGGTTACGTCGTCCTCGATGTCCAGTTCACCCCAATCAAGGACGTGTGAATCATCGTGCAGATAACGACGGAGCTAGGATACATGAAAGACATCATGTATCCTTAGCAGCGGCGGAGGTAACGCTAGCTGATAAGCCACTTCGCCGACCCGCCGTAACACTTCGAAGGGTCCGAAGAATCTGGGGGAAAGCTTACCCCCCTTGCCGAACCTCTGTTGCCCACGCCGCGGGGAGACCTTCAAGAACACGTGGTCTCCAACCTCAAACTCCAAGGGCCTTCTCCTGGTATCAGCATACGACTTCTGTCGGTCCTGGGCCGCCTTCATCCTTTCCCGTATGAGCTGAATTTTCTCTGTCGTGTTCTGCACCACCTCCGGGACAAGGATGCCTGCCTCTCCTACTTCGGTCCAACACACAGGTGAACGACATGGCCTCCCGTACAAAGCCTCAAACGAGGCCATACCGATGGTAGAGTGGTAGCTATTATTGTAGGAAAACTCTACTAGAGGCAAGTATCGCACCCATGACTCTCCTGAGTCCAGAACACATGCCCGTAGCATATCCTCCAAGGTCTGGATGGTTCGCTCCGTTTGTCCATCTGTCTGGGGATGGAAAGCAGTGCTAAGGCGTAACTGGGTGCCAAACGCATGCTGCAATCCTCTCCAGATTCGTGAGGTAAACCGTGGATCCCTATCCGAGACTATAGACCTCGGAACTCCATGCAACCGCACAACCTCATTCACGTACTTTCGTGCCAAAGCATCCACAGTACTTGACTCCCTGATTGCCAGAAAGTGAGCCGATTTCATCAACCTGTCCACCACCACCCAGATGGCATCGCACCCTCCTTGGACCTTGGGTAGTCCCGTGACGAAATCCATTGAGATGTCATCCCACTTCCACTCGGGAACAGATAAAGGCTGCAGTAGGCTGCCTGGAACCCGGTGTTCAGCCTTCACTTGCTGACATACAAAGCATTTAGCCACAAATTCTGCCACAGCTCGCTTAACTCCGGGCCACCAGAACTGCCTTTTCAGAACCTGGTACATCTTGGTAACTCCTGGGTGCACCGCTAGGGGTGAGTTGTGGAACTCACTGAGAACCTTGCCATGCATCACTCTTGGAACAAACAACCTTTTCTGGAAAAGCATCCGGTGCTGACCGTCCTCTGTCCATTCTCTTGGAGCATCGCCCTGGTCAACCCGATCACGCATCACTTCACACTCGGGGTCTCCCCACTGAGACTCCTCCACTTGTCGAAACAGGGATGACTGCACTATCATATGATATAGGCAGCCTCTGCCACTATCCATCTTCGCATCTAGGTGTAAGGCAGCCAACTCCTCCATTGCCTTCCAGGCATTTTCCGACTCTCGGACCGCATCCATCTACGTCCTCCTGCTCAAGGCATCAGCCACCACATTTCCCTTGCCCTCAGTATAAGAGATTTCAAAGTCGTAGTCCTGGAGGAACTCCACCCATCTCCGTTGTCACAAGTTCAAGTCCCACTGGGAGAAGATATACTTTAAGCTTTTGTGATCTGTGAAGACCACAAAGCATTCCCCGATGAGGTAGTGCCACCATAAATTTAGCGTAAAAATGACCGCTGCAAGCTCCAGGTCATGGGTGTCGTAGTTACACTCATGGGGGCGTAGCTGCCTGGACCCGTAAGAGATCACCCCTTGTTGCTGCATCAACATGCATCCGAGGCCCTGTCCTGAAGCATCAAAAAATACCTCATAGGCCACCCCTTCTTCTGGTAATCTCAACACTGGGGCACTAGCCAGCTTTTCTTTTAGGTAGCTGAAGGACGACTTGCATTGCTCGCTCCACACGAAAACCTGGTCCTTCTTGGTCAAAGCCGTCAAAGGGGCTGCTACTCGGGAGAAGTTGTGTACGAATCTCCGGTAGTAACCTGCCAGTCCGAGGAAACTCCGGACTTCCACCACATTCTTGGGTGCTGCCCAAGAAACAACTGCCTCAACCTTTGATGGGTCGACCGCTACCCCCTTCTCAGACACTACGTGCCCAAGGAAGTGCACTTCTCGTGCCCAGAACTTGCACTTTGACAACTTCCCGTAGAGCTGGTGCTGTCGGAGGACTTCCAAAACTGTCCTCAGGTGCTCTGCATGGTCCTTTCCTGACCTTGAATAGATCAGGATATCGTCGATGAATACCACCACAAACCGATCCAGGTACTCCCGAAAGATGGAGTTCATAAGCCCCATGAACACGGCCGGGGCGTTCGTAACACCAAAGGGCATGACCACGAACTCGAAGTTCCCATACCTGCACCTGACCGTTGTCTTCGGGATGTCGCTCTCTTTCACCCTCATCTGGTGGAACCCAGACCGCAGGTCGATCTTCGAGAACCATCATGCCCCTTTTAGCTGGTCAAAAAGATCATCTATCCTCGGAAGAGGGTAGCGATTCTTGATCGTTACCTGATTCAGCCTCCTGTAGTCGATGCACAACCTGAGGCCACCATCCGCCTTCTTTTCGAACAAGACTGGAGCGCCCCACAGTGACGCACTTGGATGAACATAACCCCTCTTCATCAGATCGTCAATCTGTATCCGCAACTCCCGTAGCTCCGAAGGTGCCATCCGGTAAGGAGCCATCAAGATTGGACAAGAGTCGGGCTTTAGGTCTATCCCGAACTCGATATCACGTCGAGGGGGTAGAGTCGTCAACTCCTCAGGAAAGATGTCCATAAACTCACGGATGATCTCTGGCACTTCCACCATTTCCACATCTACTGATTCTACCGTCAGTTCGGTCAACAAGGAGAGGAGAGGTTCCTCCCTCCTGTTTCCCTTCGGACAGCTCCGCTCGCCGGTGAAGGTAACACGCTGGCCGTCCAAACCTGAGAACACCACCCTTCTTTGGAAACAGTCGATGACGACGCACACAAAAAATAGCCAGTCGATGCCTAGGATGACATCGTACGGCTGAATCTGTAGCAGAAGGAGATCCCTAACCGACTAATGTGGCCCTAACATCAGTCTACATCCCCGACAAACGAACATCAAGTCGGTCTAACCTCCAACTGGTGTGCTCAACACCAGGGGCACTGGAAGTCTCTCGGCATCTAGACCCAAGGAACGGGCTAGACTGGGTGCAACAAAGGAGTGCGAAGCTCCGGTATAGAAAAAAGAATAAGCAAGAGTGCTAAACACATTGATCGTACCTCGAACAACCTCTGGCCCTGTTGGAACTGTTGCCTCTGCGGCGTGTAGCTGTCCACGCCCACCTCCCCTGCCCCTCGGCTATCGGCCACCTCCCCGACCACGCCCTAGTCGAGGTCCCTGGGGAGCGCCCTGAGGTCGGCCTCCTCCTCCCATGTCTGCCTGCGGAGGAGCGGGAGCTCGCTGTCCCTGCTGCTGCTGCCGGAAGGGTCTGGCTGGAAACTGCTGCTGCGGAGGATGCTGGGGATGACTGCCACTGCTGTACTGCACCCGATCGGGGCACTGACTCCGGAGATGTCCAGGGCTCCCGCAGATAAAGCACTGTGGTCCCGAGCCTGAAGGGAAAGAACGTGGGCCAGGGGATCGAAACTGAAACTGTTGCGGTCTTCTCCCTGTGGGTCGGAACCTGGAGGGTCTCGATGCTAGAGGCCTGGTGCTGACGGCCTTCCCCTTCGATGGTCCTAGCTGGATCCCTTCTCGTGACACTCCTCCCAGAGAATGCTTCCTTTCCACCACTTCGGCCTTCTTCTGGACCTCTAAGTATGTCGGAAGGGTAAAGGGGGTAACAGCATACTGGAGGGAGGGTCGGAGCGCCTCCTCCAAACAACTTGCCCGAGACTCCTCATCAGGAAAGAGGTCCGGAGCAAAATGTAGGAGGTCCTTGAACTTGATTCCAAGTCCCTCACGGACATGCTCCCCTGCTGGAGGGAGAGTAGCTCCTGCCTCTTCTCCGCCTTCATTGTCGAGGAGAGGAACTCCGCTCGGAACTCCTTCTCGAAATCCGCCCAAGCAACCGCAGACTCTTTCCTATTCCCCAGGTGAAGCATCCACCACTGACGTGCCGCTCCTCGCATCTGTCTAACAGCCAGAGGAACCCAGTACTCGGTCGGGGCCCGAATCAGGCCGAAGGCTATAACTAGCTCCTCTAGCCAGCCTTCCGTCTTCATATCAGAGGTGCTGCCCTCATACTTCTCGAGGGCATGTCGCTGGAAGGCTCGAAGAGTCTTCTGCCACTGGTCGTCCTCTTCCTCTCGATCAGCTCTCTGTCGATTGGCCAAAGTAGCCTCAGGGGCCTCGATCGCCTGTACCACACGTGGTCGCCTTCCAGGTGCCATAGCTGCAAGGTAAACAATGAATGCCTAATCCCAAGCAGTGCAGAATATCGTTCTTAAAACTTCTTAAGATTTAATTTATTCTTAATTCCCAAGACATCCCAGAAACACAAGAACACAAGTCATTATGATACATGTACCATTCCTAGGGTCTCTACCCTATAATCAGTGTGGCCTCACTTGGTCGTTCGGTAGGTCCAGAGTCCTTGCATCAGATCACGGGGGGCCCTAAAATCCTGTGTCCTAGCCGGTCTTCCCTGGCCTAATTCACGCTCCAAGGTCACCCAACACTGTTGCCTTACCATCCCATGAAATCCTCACTGTGCCTAACTCCAGACTCCGTCCTATCTCCCAACCTCCCTCTGATACCATTCTGTCACGACCCGCCTTCACCAAAAGGAGGGAAGGGTCAGCAGATTGCCATGCCCTTCCTTCTTTAAGTTGAAGGAGAGATAATGACCCCCGAAATCGGCCTTCAATAGGTCCCGGAGTGGCGACTAGCACCTAGGGTATAGAAAATTCTCGCAAATGGAAGGCATTACCCTTTTTATTTTATAGGATCGAAAGATAAGGAGAAGAAAACCCAACAACACCAATGTAGAAAGAAAAGTAAAGCCAAAAGTAAACCATTCCCACATGGATGTTTCAAAAGTGAAAGCCACAAGTGCAAAAAGGTGACTACAAGGTAAGTACCAAAAAGAAAAAAAAACAACTGCAGCTGCTCCAAAAGTCCGAGCTAGTAAGGTCCTGCGTGATCCCCGAAGTCCTCCTGGAAACCTGAAAGCAGTTTTATATATGTAGGGTGAGTATACAAGTACACTCAGTAGGGAAAACCAAGACTCTCGTGCACATGTGGTGGAACGTACTAAAGTCCCGTGAGAAAAAGAGTAAACCAAACACCTAACAAGGCAAACTATCCATCCCAGGCCTCACCAAGGCTCACTCCCCAAATAAAGCAAGTCAAGTAATATATATAATAAGAGCACGTCGATGTTTGGGTACCTCGCGCCACTTTCCGACTGGTTATTGAGACATCCTACGCATCGGACCAATCCCGCCATTCTCACCACAGTCCCACTGCCACACCCGCCGGCACACACCTGGGCCACAACCACACGCAGTCCCACTGCCGAAATCCCTCCCGCACACACCTGGGCCTCAACCGCACGCAGTCCCACTGCTGAATCCCGCCCGGACACACCTGGGCCACAACTGTCACATGTAACCATGCCTGCAAACACCTAGGCCAGAACAACCACCGCCACGCCCGAAGACACCTGGGCTAAAGGATCCACTGCCACGACCGAAGACACCTGGGCCTCATCCCGAAGACACTTGGGAAACCACATGCCGCACACACATGGACAACCACCACAACGCCCCGCCGGATGGTTCTTGGGCTAATAATGGACTTCAGGCCATCACAGCCTGCCCGAAGGTACTTGGGCTATCTGGGAAAGGGAGTAGAAAAGGAGCTAATAACCAGCCACTAAGGATAGTGTTGGGAAAAACACCCTTCCCCCATAAATGGGGGTGTTCGGCACTGAGTGCTCAACTTGGGTGGGGTGCGAATAAGAAACACAAAGCTACAAGTATAGATATAGGTAAAAAACACTCACCCAAAGCATAGGTTTTCCTAGCCAACCTATAGAACACAACACCACTGTGTCCGAGTCACAGTTCACGATAATTTCCCACAAAAAAACCATTTGTCCCATTCTTGTTTCACGTTCAGTTAAAAAAGTTCAATTAATTTTAAGCACTACTGGGAAACTACCATAAGCATAACCAAGGAAAGTGTCAAAAGCATGGATCAACCAAAACACTCACACCCGATTCTGTCAACAGAGGATCTCTCCCCAATTTGTGATATGAACGAGTAACCACTCAGATTTAAAACTCACAACCACCGAATCCATACCAACAGGAGATCCCATCCCCCAAATTCACACAACCACCGAGAGTATAAAAGAACAGGGGATCCCATCCCCTCCCACATTTCCAGCAATCGGCCCGAAAGGAAAACAACCAACTACCACTACCAACACAAGTCAGGGATTTTCATATTTAAATGACTTAACACACTCCATTATTTCAAATTCCGTGTGTTCTAACCGGGATTTATCACAGAAGGGTTGATCCTGGTGCTTTCAACTTATTCAGCAGGGCATACGTGATTAACCAATTTCACAGAAGGAGTTCACAATTTCAACAACCCATTTAAAACATCATGAAGGGATTCATCAGTGCACATACAACGATCACCAACGGCCTCAGTTTTCAGAAAACATAAACCAGCACAACTAAAAAGGATGATCACAAGATAAAGCATAAACAATGATCACAACCCCTTCCCCTTCATTCTTTAGAACTTCGTTTATTAACTTTATTAAGGTTTGGTTAAACCAATTCCATAGGAACAAAATAACTCCCACCCCGCATGATACACAAAAGTGAGAGATGAGAGAAATTCCCTACTTGTTGATAGATGATCGATGTTTAGGTCGGGGGCGTGGAACTTTACGGATAATGATGCGGCGTGCCCGATGCACCAGAAGAGCCACGATCGAAGAAGGGGGAAACCACGTCCTAACCCTTAATTTATAAGGGTCGGGGACGGTGGGGGTGAAAACGCGAAACCGCGTAAGACATGGAAGTCGTGGGTTGACTACGCGGCTTGACTCATCATTAAAGGTGTTGGGTGGTTTAAACCGACTCATGAGTCGATTCAATATCTAATTAAAACTTTTGTGCGCGTTTTAGGTCTTTAAGACATTTTCTTTTTTTTAAAACGAGGAAGAATAGGGTTTAAAACCCTATTTGCGAAAAAGGAGCGTTACTGGAACAACTTGGCAAGGCCGGGTGACGTCGGCCGGTTCCGCAGATCGGTCGCACCGATCGGTCTCACCGATCGGTCGCACCGATCCGCACCCCTTAAGGATCTGGATTTTGGCAAAGGAAGGGACCAAGGGGGGTCTGGGTCATCACAGTTATACCCTCTTAAGCCCCTTTGATTCTGTATTACCATTGTAGCTTGTGGTCCCATGTGGGGATGTTTATTATTGAAGACCTAGTTTGATTTTAATTCTGTGGGTGTGGATATTTTAATTATTGATGAACTAGTTTTCTTATCTCTAGTTAAAGAACTTTTATTAATAGAGCCCAATGACGATTCCCATGACAATAGAATCCTTTTTAGGATAATTTAGGGGTTTTATCTCTCTAATTCTATTATATCCCCTATTATTTATATTATTATCTAGAACAGGTTTTCTTTTTTTCCCGTGTTTTGCGACTTTACAAAGTGGTTCTAGACCTTTTTATTTCTTCCTTATTTATATGGTTTTCTTTTCAAATTTTTTGAAAAGTGATTGTGAGATGTTTTTAAAGAAAGAAAAAAATGGAAAGTGTGATTTTGAAGTGTTTTCAAACTATTTTAATAATGATTTTGAAAAGTTTTATCAAATGAAAAAATTTATAATGGTGTGTATTTGAAATTAAAATAATGTGTGAGTTTTGAAAATAATTTTTTATGCCACCATGCAGATTTTTATGGAAATTGTTGGTTTTCAAGCATGTTTCAGAAAACTGTATGATAATTTTGAAACCACATTGAGTTTTGAAATGTGTATTTCAAACATTATTTTTTTGATGTAATAAAAACGTGATATCTTATATTTGGTGGGTTGTGGTGACCTACTGGAATTTATATCCTTCCAATATTTTATAGGTTCAGGTTTTTTCTAGCTTGTTTCTCTTCCATTGAATCTCTCGAGAGGGATATATGGTTGGATGATGACCCCAATTGAACATTTTGTGTGTGTTTATTTTGGTAAATATTAATATTATATATTAAAATATGATAGATATTAATAATGAATGGATTTATTCCAATCACAGGACAAAATAGTATGAAGATGGAGTGAAAGAGTCCATCCAGTTTGAAAAAGACTTGCATATGACCCTTCTTAAATCCTTTGTCCATGTTCATGATGATGTTATTACAGAATAATTAGTCTAAAGGAGTTGGAAGAACATATGATCTGTCATGGAATAGATCAAATTTATAAATCTTGGAATATACATGGGGGAAAATCTAATGTAGTTACTGGATGGGATAACACTGCATTTTATGGATCATTTGATACTATTACAAATGTAGACAATGAAGAAGACTGTATTGAGGATGTGATTATAGATGTTAATGGTGATGAATATCGTATTGAGGAAATAATAAGGATGGTTTAATATGAAATTTGTGATTGTCAAAAAAATGTTTCAGAAGTTAGAGAGTTGTACAAATACGTCATTATATGATGGTTTCACTACATATACAACATTTTCAGCCATACTGAAGCTGAATAAATTGAAAGGAGGTAACATATGGAGTGATTCCAGTTTTATAGAACTACTTGATCTCTTGAATGAACTTCTCCTAAAAGATAATTATCTCCCTAGATAAACATATGGTGCCAAACGAATGCTATAGTTAATGGTTATGATCTCAATCTGATGCACAGTGTGACAAGTATGACTTAAAGTACATCTTTTTGATTTAAAATTGACATCAATTTTAGTAATAAAGAAAATTTTACATACAGAAAAAGGATAAAAGACATTTGTATTGTTTTGATACTTTAGGAAAATGATCATTGAGTCATTTGGGATGAGTAAGAATCATCCACACTTCAATATGAGGCAAGGTGTGATCGTTATGACTCCAACTGCATCTTCTTTTATTTAAAATTTTCATAAATTTTAGTAAAAATGATAATTGACCTACTCAAAATAGATAGAATGTATTTGGATTATTTTGATACTATAGGAAAATTATCCTTTAGTTATTTTAGATGTGTAATAATCAGACACAACTCTTCTTGAGGCATGGTGTGACTGGAATTTCTCCAAGTGAGGATTTTTATTGAAAATTGACATCATTTTTAGTAAAAAGGAACATGTAACATATTGAAAATTGAGAAAAAGCACTCTTATTGTCTTGATACTTTATAAAAACTATCCATTAGTCATTTGGGACATGTAAGAATCAGCTTCACCTCAATCTGAGGCACATTGTGACTAGTATGACTCCAAGTGCGTCATTTTTTATTTAAAATTCACATCAATTTTAGTAAAAAGGACAACTGACCTTCTCATAACCTAGGAAATTCATTAATATTAATTTGATAATTTATAAAAATTATCCATGAGTTGTTTGAGATGTGTAAGAATTTGACATACCTCAATACAACACACGATGTAACCTGCATGACTACAAGTGCATATTTTTTATTTAAAAATCACATCAATTTTAGCAAAATGAAGAAGTTTCATACTGAAAACTGAGAAAATTAATTTATATTTGTTTTCATAATATATAAAAATTATCCATGAGTTATTTAGGATGTGTATATATCAACCAAACCTCAATCTGAGGCATGATGTGACTGGTATGACTAAAAGTATGTCTTTTTACTTAAAATTAACATCATTTTTAGTAAAAAGGAACAAGTGATGTACTAAAAACTAAGAAAACACATTCATATTATTCTGAAAATCTTGGTAAATTATCTATAATTAATTTTAGAAGTTTATTAATCAATCGCACCTCAATATGGGTGAGGATGTGACTAGTATGACTCCAAGTATGTTTTTTTAATTAAAATTTACATCAATTATAGTAAAAATGAAAAATGTCATACTAAAATCTGATAAAGAGAATTTATATTATTTTCATACTTTAAAGAAATTATCTATGAGTCATTTGAGATGTTTAAGAATCATCCAAACCTCAATCTGATGCACGGTATAACCGGTTTGACTACAAGTGCATCTTTTTATTTAAAATTTACATCAATTTTAGAAAATGGAAGAAGTGTCATACTGAAAACTGACAAAACGCATTTTTATTGATTTTATACTTTATGAAAATGATCCATGACTTATTTGGGATGTATAGGATGTAGACTGGCCACAATATAAGGCACTGTGTGACCGATATGACTCGAAGTGCATCTTTTTATTTAAAATTGACATCATTTTTAGTAAAAAGGAACAAATGGTGTACTAAAAAAAAATAAACCACATTCAAATTATTTTTATACTTTATGGAAATGATAAATGAGTTATTTTTTATGTGAAGTAATCACCTTCACCTCAATATGCAGAACAATATGACCTGTATGACTCAAAGTGTCTGTTATCTATTTAAAATTGATATTTTAGTTCAAAACGTGTGTCACTCACTGGAAACCAAGAAAATGAATTATGATTATCTTGATAATATCTAAAAATAATTCATCAGTCATTTTTGACATGTAATAAGTAGTCTCACATCAAACCAATACATGATATAACCTGTATGACTCAAAGTGTGTGTTTCTATTTTGAAGTGACATTTTTGTAAAAACACTAGTGATGTACTAAAACCATGAAAATGTATTCATATTGTTTTGATACTTTAAGAAAATAATCATTATGTAATTTATGACGTATAAGAATCATCTTCACCTCGATACCACATATGGTGTGACCGGTATAATTCCAAATGCATCTTTATTTAAAATTGAAATTAATTTCATTAAAAAGAACAAATGACATATTCAAAATTGTGTAAACAAATGTGAATTGTTTTGATAATTTAGAACAATGATCCATACCTCACTTGTGTTGTTTTGTAATAAACCACACCTTAATTCAATGCATGGTGTGACCAATATAATTCAAAGTGTATCTTTTTATAAAATGTGGACATTTTTTAAATGTATTCATTCATATTAATGTTTAATTTATTTCATTATAATATTACTATCGAAATATTTGTTTTCTAATATAGGTGGATTATTTTTTCAGGTTGAGGTCATTTTTTTAGAAATATATACCTTTGATGGACCTTTTTAGAGGGGATCATGGGTGCAAAGACAAACATTAATGTTTTAAATTTTTTGTTGACAGTAATTGTAAATGTAATTATAAAAAACATTTTTTGAAATATATATAGTAGTATTTTTTTATTCGTGATGTAAAATTTAATTTAATTAAATTATAAATTATTTGTATAGGAGGTTTCGGTGTGTTGTTTTTGTGTACAAGAGGTTGTTGTAGTGTGATGTTTCACAATCAACACAATGCAGCAGATGGTCCCATTATCAGTGCCATTTCTGGCACTGATAAAAGCCACCATTTATTAGTTCTATTGAAATCATTATGATTAAAAACGAATTTTAGCACTGTTAAAAGGATTTTTATGTGTTATTAAAGAGAATATATGTAGTATTGGTGCCTCCCTCCCTCAAGTCATCGGTGATAAACTGATCAACTGATTATCGAACGCCGCCCTGCCATGGCACTATCGTCTGTCTCGTTGATCCGCTCGCCCCATGCACCCCACCATCACAAGAGAAGCCCCACACCAGTGTCCCTTCGGTACTACCCTTTAGCCATCGCCTGTGCCAGACTAAGCATCACCATTGGCCAGACCCACCTATCGTGACTGTTTCCCACTACAGACTAGCATGTCTGCCTAATCTTGCTCCCACTGTGGTTTTCTCACCACACCTCCAGTCTCCCCAGATCTACCAAACCAGTCGAAGCTAGCTGCATGTGACCCTTCCCCGAACAGCGACACTTTCTCATAGAGTCTTTGTATCGTGGTCGCATTACCAGCCGTGGTCAGATCCTGATTCCTCCTCAATTGGCACCACATCCAAACAACTACATTTTTTAAATGGTTTTTGAATTTTTAAAAAGGGATAGGATTCTTGATATTTAAAATATATATGGAGTTCATGATTCTTCTAGAATATTTAATTAATTTTTTCCAATATTTATAAATAATAATTAAATATAAATAAATATTAATTAAAAATCATCAATATTTATAAAATAAAAATAAATTTAAATACATATTAATATATACTAATTAAATAATAAAAAATATAAATAAAATACTAACAAATATTAATAAATATTAACAAAATATTTCTCAAAATTTATAAATATTGATAGAATTTATTTAAAAAGCAATAAACGTTCGTTAAAAATTATTAAATATACATGAATATTAATAAATATCAATCAAATAATAACAAATATTAAATTAATATTCATTAATTTGAATAATTGTTTTAAAAGGATAAGGGTAAAAACCTCTTATTAAGAGTATGAATACTAATTAAATATTAATGAATATAAATAAATATTTATTAAATGTTAAATAAATATTAATAATTGTTGATAATTATTAATAAATATTCCTGAATAATTTATATCCATTCAATAAATATTCATAAATATTAATAAATATTATTAAGTATAAGTAAATATTAATATTTATGATTCTATATTATCATTTACTAATTTCAAGTATTATTCATTAATATTTATGAATTTTTATGAAAATTTAATTGATATTTAGTCATATTTAATGATATTATTACTATTTAATAATTAATTTAATATGATTATTTATTATATTAATACGCAATATTATAATCCATATTATATATAATAAATAATTATCTTAATTTAACTATTAATAGATATTAATATTTATTGAATTCAAAATAATTAATATTATTAATAATTAATAATAAATTTAAGAACATTATTTATTATACATGTACAGATTATAATACAAAGTATTAATAACAATAAAATAATAGTAATTATTAGTATTATCAATGTAGTTATTAATATTAATGTTTCTTAGTTATTGAAAATTATTTTTATGAATTTCCAATTATATCAATTATTTGATTTATGGAGCATTATGTAATATATTATCATGTTTTTGAATGATGTATAAATAATTATTTCTAAAACATACCACATGTATCATCAATCTAATTTATGTCTGTGGAATACTCTGGATGATATCATCAATATATGGCATCCATGTAATCTAAAAAAATGAATAATAAATTAATAAATTAAGAGATGTCTAGTATATAATAATGATTTTTCTATACAAATAATAACCACTTACATAATTTGAATGAAGGTTGTCCATGATAAGTCTATAGGCATAGAAATTAGGTATGGATGTATCTGAATGCTGAGGTCACTTACTCCACCTTTAGATAAAATTATTATAATTATATTTTATAATAGAAAGTTATACAATAAATTTAGACATTAGAATAAAGGAATAACATACCATCATCCACGCGGAGAATCTGCTACAATACTAGTAGGAAATGGCACACAAACACGAAAAGCTAAGCGTTGGATGTGCTCCCATATCCACATCTGTATAAGAATAAAAAATCATGTGATCTACATATTATCGATGTGACAAGAACTGCATAGAACCCTATATGTATATACGAGAAAGGAAGACCCCCAACTATACTGGCATTCCTGGTCTAAATCCTATGGTAATGGTAAATACATCAGATGTACAAATGTAGTGAAGTGATCAATGAAAATCATTCCACCGAACAACCTCAAAATGTATGCATGTGAAAATCACAGCACAATGATGTCGTCAGCATCCTCTGCAAGATGTGTTAAGTGATGGTCTAACCAGGGCATGCATAATCTACTATCAACGTTGAAACATCCATCATCGTGGACCTCAATGCGAAATAATCTATGAACAAGATCAAACCAATATACTCTCACTCGGCCTATCATAGTCAGACTATTGATGGGGTGGCCTAATATAATGGACACATCATGTAGTGTAATAGTCATTCCCCCCTATAAAATGGAAAGTATGTGACTCTAGCCTCCATCTCTCTGCAAGCGTAACAATGAGATGATGATCTACAAAGGTGAAGTTTCACATCGCTACACCATATAACCTAACAAGACGAAGATGGGGGATGATACCTGGTGGTGGTCCAACATGATAGAAATGATGAGATCTCTATAAACTCAAAGGAGGCACTGTACATCCCTCTAAAACTAGATGGAAAACATGATTATTCTTTTATGTGAACAATAGAGGACTATACATATGGAAATATGATATCATCGTTAGTTTTTTATAGTGAAATAAAAAAATCTCTAAACTTTAAAAAGAATAAAAAAAGAAAAATATGGTAGACAATTAGTATGTATAATTCAACATTATGGTGAAAATATATGCGACCAGTGTTGTTAGTTTAGTCTATCAATTTATTGTTTTATTGATATCCAATGAAGATTAATTTATTCTAATTTTTTATATAAATCTGTAGTGATGAAAACCCTGCATAGAACATGTGGTTTCATGGTATATTCATTTTCATTGTCTGTATATTTTTTTAATAGTAATAGTATCACAAAATTATTTTTAATATACACCAAAAATAAAACAAACCAAATTTTAATCAAGTTAGAAATGGAAAAATTAATAAATAAAAGGATTCATGAAAATAAATATAAACATTCATGACAAAATGTATAGACTTGATCCTGGATGATGGGAAGTAGAGCTTTGTACTTCCACTTGGGGATATCTCTTATGAGTATGTCCTTCTGTGTGAATAATGTTGCATCATAGCCCCATCCCCATTGCCGATGAAAGTTTATCTCATTTATAATTTAAGTATAATTTGGTCTTCCCCAGGTTCTCAACCTGGTAATATAAAGACAATAATTTAAAAAATTATAGAAATTGAAAAAAAATGAAAAAAAAATTATGAAACCAAGAAATATCAAGGATGATAGTAGGATGATCAGAAGATAATGGGATAGAATTAAATTCACCAACATGCATCCAAGATTCACTATAATAGTTAACCAAAGTTTTCATGTGATACACTAGGTCAACATAAGTCTCACATGATATGTTTTCCATTACACATGCTATGACAACATGTATATAGGGATATATAAATGCCTGGAAGTTTCCATAATCATAGTACCTATTATCTATCATGACAGTAAGAACTCGACCAATTTTTCATGTACCCCGGTGATAGAAATCTCTTACTTGAAAGATAATCATTTCCCAATAAAAGGTTAGAACAATCCATCTTGATGGCTCTTGTAGTATCTATTCAATGTCACTTTGGAATTGTTGATTAAAACACATTACATTTTTCATCCACTTATAGGCCTTTTGGGATCATTCAACAAAGTAGTGCACACATATATAAAATTTGTCTTGCACAAACCATGTGATCAATAGTTTACACACACTCTTGAGGACCCCATTTATGCACTCTACTATATTAGTGGTCATATGTCCATATCTCCTGCCACCATTATATGATAATGACCATTTTCCCTTTAAAATATGTATTATATATTCATATACATGTTCATTAGACCATAAAACATCTTCAAGATATCGATCAAACCTTAAATATTGGGGATCTTATGCTTAAACCATAAGAGAAGAATGTATTAAAAAGAATATTAATTTTTCTACAAAAAAAATATATTTTGAAAAACATATGCCAATTGAGGATCACCTTCATTATTATTTCATCTATGAAATTATTATACACATTAAATGCAATATGTCTAATGAAATATCGATGATAAGTATACGACTCTCTCTATGAAACCATATCACAATTTATGGCCTCTATAATCACTTGATGTCGATAAGATATGAGACACATTTTCTATTTTTCTGTGACATGAATGCATATACATGCTAAAAACCAACTCCATAATTCAAAAATCGCTTTTCAAAAAATAGAAAATGTACATGGTATAGGAGAATGATTTTCATCTTGTGTGGAAGAAATAAGTCAAACTACTTTATACTTTCCATAAATGAGAGTTCCATCAACCTGAATGAATTGTTTTAAATAAGGAAAATCAGTGATGTGTAGCCTGAATTCCCAGAAAATCCAATTGAACTTCACATTTGATCAATCAACTCAATGATTTGGGGAGACATAGTCAACGGTGTCTAAATTATAAGTAATCTGATTGTTGAGAGACAATTGTTCCATAAGATATGAAAACATTACATATGATTCATCCCAATCACCACACACTTTTACAATTTCCTTTTGTTTTGCATTCCAATATTTGATGTAGGATATATTATAGTTAAACAACTGTAGTATTTTTTCCTGAACAAGGTACATTGGAATTTCCTAACATGTTCATATCATCACTACAATAATAGTTGATATAAAATCTATAATATGTGAAGAGTGATCTTATGATAATATTGGATGTACAAAATAGTGTGGGACATATAATTCATTAATCTTTTAACATGTAAAAAAATAATCATATATTTCCCTCAATTGGAACTTATATTCTGGCCCATATTTTTCACATCGAATGATATATTTTTCCTTCTTTGACTCATCCAACAAAAATGTGAAATGTTGTTATATGTGGTACTATTTTATCACATTTTCATGGTTTTTTTCTTTAAAAATCCTTCCTGACATAGATGGTGTTATTATTTGATGTAGATATATTTCTTATAATGAAATGGAATTCAAAAGTAAGTGTAATGACCTCTCTATAAAAATTTGGTTCATGTGAAATTTATTTGACTAATGAAGTCAATACTGAAGGATTATTAACACTAAATAGTGTATTCTATTGATGCCTATCAATCGTAAGAATCTCAAAAGGTTCATTCCCTACATCAGCCACACCCAGATCATATCTTGATGCCTTAGTAGATACTTTTTCCTCAGATAAACTATCATTTAGTGTATCAGGAGTACACAAAGAGATGTACCCTACATCTCCTTCTAAATTCTGATAATCTTCATCATAATTTTCTTCTATCAGAAGATTTATATAAGAGGGTAATGATAAAAGAGTGGTGTGAAGGAATGAATTCTATATATCTCACAAAATGTGGTTGTTTAGTAGTAGGTTTCAGCATATAAATATCAAAAAATCACCACATACAATTCCATTACACCATTACTACATTGTTGACTAAATAAAAAAGAATCATCCATCTAATCCTAATCATAAACCAGATGGTACTCAATGCACTATAAATGTTAAGGATAATGAAGATGTTGATATGTTATTAATGAAATTTATTGATCAGAACTTAGTTTTAAATGACAATGAATCTTATTGTGAAATTCATCCAATGTCACAAAATCATGAATATTTTTCACTCTTGCAGTTGGAAATATATATATATAATTATTCTTGGTATAAATTACCTCACGGTTGTAATATATTTTCATATACATTATTACCAAGAAAAAAATAATTAATAAAATATTATATTCTGCTTGAAAATTTTAAATTATTTAAATTGGTTATGAATGAATAATTGACTTGATGTTTATACTTTTTATGGATTGGTTTATCATTATTTTATAAACCAACCAAAACCTAAGGGGGGTCCTTGTGCTTCTATTAGCTCCAACTTCAGCTACCATCAGTCTCTTCTTAGACATGGTGTAAAAATCCAGCTTCAAACAACAACAGTTCTTGCCGAACATCTTTTATTACCACGATACTCACATTCAAGTGAGGGGGTCTAGGGGTTTCAGATACATGAATTTTTTTAAGAGGACACACATGACCTAACACAATTAGAGTGAGGGATGACACATAGGTCATCAATGAGGAAAACAAAATGAAATTATTAAAAATTATTTTACTAAAAAAACACAACATACATTTTCAATCTTACATTGGCCAGTTATCTCAAGTTCATCCAATTATTACAAATAAAATAATTAGATAAAAAAATTAAAAATACATTCTCAATCGTAAATTAGACGGTTATCTAAAGATCAATAAATATTCATAATTACTAACATGTTTGTTTGAGATATTTATTATGTTCTAAATCTTGTCCCATTACATACTATATTTAATAAATAATATATATAAATACATCTATTTATAATCATACTATCATGAATATTTTTCACTATTACATATGAAAAACTATAACTAAAACCTTGATCGATATAAATAAACCCACTATTGAAGTATATTGATGGTAATATTATTACAAAATAAAATTTAATAAAATGTTATATATTTATATAACAAATCATAAATTTTTCATAAATTTTAATTATTTATGAATAAATAACCATGAATTGATATTGTGACTTATTCTATGGATTAGTTTATCATTATTTAATAAACTAACCAAAACCTAATGGTGAACACCTAGAGTCTCTATAATTTCATATTTTAGAAACCAACAGTATCCTTTCAAATGGAAATGCCCCTTATCGAATGCATCTTCTCAAAATCCTCTTATTGAACACCACTCGTCAAATACCTATTTATTGAAAAGTTACTCACATGCAAGTGAGTGGGTCTAGGGGTATAAAATACATAAATTTTATTATGCAGACTTGCATGTCCTTAAATACTTAGAGAGGGAGGACTCATAGGCCATCAAGGTGGAAAATAAAATGAAATTATTACAAATTATATAACAACATACAAAAAAAATACATGCAAGTTCAGTTATGCATTAGTTTATCATCTCAATATCAGTCATTACACAATACTATTAACACATTTTTTGGTGTACGTATTTTATTCTAAATATTACATAACTTTACCTATAACGGGATGTAGTATATAATAGATATCCATAACTGATTTCCAAAATTCTATATTTTCAATGTCTGTATATATATAAACATTTAATAATAACATATATTAAAATTAATTAAAAGTAATATAATTTACATTTACATAATAGCCATTAAAATACTATATAGTTGTGTTGTTTTTAATTTTATAAAATTTCATACGTATATATATATAATATTTTTCTCATTTTTCTAATTTTCAAAATATAAGTAAATATATTTTATACTTTATTACATTGAAGAATAATTATTTATACTCTACATAATTTAAAATAAATATTTATAATAAATTTTATTATACTATTAAAAAAATATTACATAAATATTTTAATAAATTTAAATATGCTACTTTATATAACTAATATATTTTTATAATATATATATTGATAATTAAAACTTACGTCTATAGAATATATACATTTAATAAAATATTATTTCCTTAAATATAAATTACTTTTAATACATAACATTTAAATTACACAAAGACCTTATTTAAAATTTCCAAACATTCAATATAAAATTAATCAAACAACAAACAGTAATTTATACATCCATACATTCATGGATTAATACATATTAAATAAATAAATTATAAATATAAAATAAATAACATTTTGAAAAAAAAAAATTTAAATATAAACTTTACCTTAAAAATTGGGAAATATATGTTGAGAAATAATTCCTACAGAACTTTAAAAAAATAATGTAGGAGAAGAATGAGAATTAGAGGGGGGAACCCCTTTTATAAAAAATACCTAACCGGATGTCTGAACCCCATTCACGAATCCTTTTTTCATTCCACAAAAGGAAGCATGAATGGGGTTCATGCTTCCTTGACATCATAGTGAGAAGTGTGAACCCCACTCATGCTTCTTAGATCCCATTTATAAAAATTGGATCCCCTATACCGTTCAATAATTTTTTTCAAAATCCATTAAAAAAATCCAATCCAGACCACCTTATCTCAATGTTGACTAGCCCCCTTCCCATTAATATCTAGACAGGTCACACATGCACCTACCATCATCCGCGAGGTACACCTACCATGGTCTGATTGGATATGATCCACCCTGAAACTTGCCCATGTGGGTATGCCCAACTTGGTACTGGTCTTGGCTGTAATGACCCATAAATTCCATATATTTTTAAAAAAATTTATTTTGGATTATTACAAGTCTCAAAAAATTGACGGCATTTGATTCTGAGGCCCGGTGTGCCTGGAACATATTTTTGAACATCTTTTAAGGTGTATTCAGAAATGTGCAGGTGATGTTTTCTATCTTTTTAAATGGTTCTCAGATCAAAAAAATTAGGGCACCATTAAATTTATAGAGACGATATTCTCTTAAGGGAGGAATAACTTTGACAACAGTAGGTTAAGTGAAAATGATATTTTTACAGACTTTTTAAAGAATAATACAATAAAATAAAAATTGTTATTTTATTTTTCTTCCAACTGTTGAGTGGATGTGGTGGGACCGCTGAGTTTTTAATCAATTTAATTGATTGACTCTTCAGTTTTGTAACCACACCATTTTGAGTTAAGAGGTTCATTCATTAATGAACTTCATTAATCTTTCGTTGTGTTAATCAACCTTCCCTTCTATTTAAATGAGGATCGGGCTTGGGTTTTTGATATGGAAGGGAGGAACCTGTGATGAAGTTCTGTAGCATCTTCCACCAAAAAATAATGGAGGCTTGGATGGAAAGGTTGGAGGAATGAATCTGGAATCCACAAATATCAACGACTTCATCATGCATGGATTCTTCTTCCACAATCGCGACTTCTCCTCCGATTCCGAGATAGGGGTTTTTTATGTTTAAATTCATGAGAATTTGTTTATTTTCTTCGTTCTTGAAAATCATGATGAATATCTCATGTGTTGGATAAGTTTTAGTTTATATTTGACGATTTAACTGTTACCCTCTTGATATGATGCTAACGTTGAGGGTGAAGGCTAAACAAACATGGCCTAGACCCTCCGCCGCTTCGGTCTTTGTCACGTTCTTCATGGGTAATGGTTGATCTTGATAGTAACATGAATCTTGGGAGCCACGAAGTGATGGAAGAAACCCTAGAGTCCCATAGGTGTGCTCGGAAGGGAAAAAGGACTAGTAGAGCTCACCTGGAGGCCTGCAGAAGTTCCGGCGGGTGACGGCGGTGACTTACATTGGACGATCGCGGTGGTAGCAGGGGGTGCGTCGTCACATGATGTGGTGGTAAGTAGGGATGGCCTCCCCTTGGCCGGCCATGTTGGCGGATGGTGGCACACCATCGTGCATTATATAGAAGATCCACGACAAAGGGGACCCGCACCCCGCGGGTCCCGCTGACAGGAGGTCGGCGCCATGTGGCGCCGCTGGTTGAAGAACCCGAACAAAAAATCCATTCAGGAATGTGGTCTACCAACCAACTGGCAGACCACGCCAAGCCATGGTGGGCCAGGCTAGTCTGCAGCCCATCCCACTCAGGCCGGCTCAGCCAGTGCGGGCCGGGCCAGGTTGGTCTGACCGAGTCGGGCTGAACCCAGACCCTTTTGGGCTTAGATACACTAAAAAGGTTGTATCTCACAAATCAGATGTCTATTTGATGAACTGTTTACGGCAATAGAATCCTTGGAATGGGACGATCCTTTTTTGATAATTTACTTGACTTTGGGAGAAAGTTGGAGTATGGATGGGTTGGATCGAACCTGAATCCAACCAGGCCCTCTGTACTAAAACATTTATAACTCACAGACCGGATGTCCGATTTACAGGCCATCTACGCTTTGGAACCCTTACCAAATATAGGTATTTTGGGTTACTCATTTTTGGAACTTCGTATTATTTGAGGAATGCCTGATATCTTGAGGAAAAGATACTTGAAACTCAAGTGCACTGGGTGCAGGGAATCCGGTGGATTGCTGTCAATTGAATAGCTCCCCTGTGTGGATTAGTGTCATAGCAACCCTATGTGTATCATCATCATTGGGACCTTTTGTGGATTAGCATCATAGCGACCCTATGTGGATCAGCATCATATCGACCCTATGTAGATCAGCAGTGCACAACTCGACGAGGACCATCCTTAGAACGTCCCTTCGTGGATCAGTGACATACGACCCTATGTGGATCCAAAATGGAATTTGTCCTTCGTGGTTCAGTTTTGGATACTTCATTGCATAATAAAATTATATATCTTAAGACTAATCATATTTATTTCTGAACTTTGAGTTTTACATGTGGTTTGAGTTGAGTCTTTTTTCCTTGTGATTTTTGATTGAGATCATGCTTTGTGGTTTTCCTTTGTGGGATTCTAAGAGACCTTCGAGGGTCTCGGGGTCCCTACTAGTTATTTTTATACTCACCCACACACGGGCATCACCCTCACCTTGTTGTGTCTTTTGAAGATGACGATCAGCTCGACTGAGACTACAGGAGCCAGGACCAGGTGGTACACGGAGGTGACTGGTTGATGTGGAGAGCTGTGGAGATGATCTGTACCAACCCTTCAGATAGTATCATTGGTGGATGATCTCATTAGTTGATTTCTATTTTCCGTTGTATTGTATCATTCAGTTAGGATTGTATTCCATCCCATTACTTTCAGTACACACTTTTACTACTGTAGTTTTATTATGTGGTTCTCATCTTTTCATGTTCTTAGTTTGTGTTTTTGCAGGTTGAAAGGAAATGCCTTACCATTTTAGGGATATTCCTTTCCGGTGCTTGTCTCCCACCCCTAGCATATAGAAGGAGGGCTTGGGGTATTCACGGCACTGGCCCCGGGGGATGGGTCGTCAAAAAGTGGTATCAGAGGAGTTAGTTCAACCAATTAACCAGTACTCTGATCTTTGCAATGGAGCAATGGTCTTAAGTGTTTTGAGTGTGGTTTTCAGTTCAGGGAGTCCATTGTTAGTGCAGTGTCCAATGTATCCATACACTAGGACCCTAAATTCTGATTTACAACTCGGTTAACGAAAACAATGATTGCACGTGTTTTGGTAATATTTTACTTTTGATCTCTTTTGATTTACCTCACCAGGTATAATTTATTCACCATGTTGCACCTGTTTCTTTTAGGATTCCACCACGCAGACAGCTATCCAGGAATCCAGGGAGAGTTCCCAATGATGGGCCACCAAGCTATGAGGCTTCGGTGCAAGTCCCTCTTATAGCGATAACACATTTGGGTGATGCACCAGCAGCACCACCATCCGTTGTGTAGCAGTTGCCACTAGCCCCACTAGTGGACGATGCGTGCCTAAAAAGACCGTTTAATGAGTTCCAGTGGTAGAGGCCTCCAAGGATTCGAGGATAGATAGATCCCCTTGAATCTGAGGATTGGATGGAGGCTGTGTCATGGGTTTTTCTCCTAGTTCGGACACCAGAAGAGCATATGGTGATGCTAACTACTAGCCTCTTCCAAGGAAAAGAATGATGATTATGGAGCCTGATGCTCTAGTTACACGACGGGGTGACCCTCACCTGGACAGCCATGGAGAGCCTCTTTAGGGTAGAGTTTTTTCTAGCTCCTCTACGCTCTTTGCATATTCAATAGCTCCTACACTTACAGTAGGGTAGACTCTTAATAGCCCAGTACTGGGTGAGATTCACTGACCTCTCACGCTACTCCACCAACATGGTACGATACCATTTCATCAGGGACCAGACCTTTGAGTAGGGTCTCCAGTGGGAGATCAGAGCGTCGATGATATCGCTCAATATCCCGAAGTTGGATAGAGTGTTCGACTGAGAATTATTGGTGGAGAGATTCTTAACTGAGTAGGCACTGATGATGAGACCCACCACTGGACAACAGGTAGGTGAGTCATTTGTATCAGGCAGTAGGAAGATGACGTAGATTTCCATGCATGATAGACCTTCTGAAGGAAGACCCCAAGATGTAGGTTTGGAGGTGCGGAGCTCACAATAGAGAGCATTCCAGTATAGGAGAAGACTGTGCTTCATGTGCGGTGGGCATGGTCACATGGATCGCGACTGCCTGACCCTCCGTACCAAATTTAAGCAGATGGTGAAGGGACCACCAAGTAGATGTAGATATTCGAGCGAGGAGGTCTGTATGGTGGCGGATGTGGTAGAGGAGAAGGACGTGGAGCAGGCGGTGGTGGCGATTTGAGGTTCTACCACCATGACCTCTAGATGGTCCACCCCGACCTCAGGAAGCAGGTGGACAGGGATGAGAAAAACATCAAGAATCTGAGGCCTACGACCACGGTTCTCTAGAGATGATTTGAGGTAGGATCTGTGTCTACTCGATCCTAGTTGCAATACTTATAAACACAGGTTTTGGTCACTCTTTCATTGCCAAGGCTCTCGTTCAGAGCTCGGAGATTTCGGTAGATCCATTGGCTTGATCCTTACGATTAGTTAATCCTACAAGAGATGATTAGACAATTACACACTGGTGATAGCAGTTTAAGCTTACTCTAGGAGGCAAGAGCTTTGGTTGGGATCTCTTAGTAGCAGCGTCGAGGCCTTACGATGTCATCTTGGGTATGGAATGGTTATCCATGGTCGATTCTTAGGTTGACTATCTTAGGACGAAAGTGTGGTGTGTTCAAAAGGATGTGATTAAGTTTTCCTTCACCAGAGAGAAGGTAACCTTTGCATCACATGATGTACTTTCTCAGAGGAGGTTGCAGCCAATCACTCATTAGTTAGATAGCTTTACCCTCAGAGCATTTTACTTGAGGAGTCTGAGTTTTCCTATAGTGGAGGAACAATATGCTGATGTCATTCCTGATTATGTTCTGGGAGTACCTCCTCTCTGAGAGGTAAACCTGTACATAGACCTGTACCTCAGGACGACACCGATATCTACACTAGAATATTGGATGGCTCATGTAGAGCTTCATGATTTTTGGGTATTTCTGGAGGACTTTTAGAGGAAGAGATTCATAAGACCCAGTGTTTCTCAATGGGCATCCAAAATTTTGTTCTCCAATAAGGAATATGGGATTCTGAGGCTTTGTGTGGATTATAGGTGCCTGAACCAGGTGATCGTGATGAACAAGTATCCTTTTCCAAGGATTGATGATCTCTTCGACCAGATAAAAGTAGCTTGATGGTTTTTGAAGATAGACATCAGATCAGGGTATCATCAGGTTAGGGTAGAGGATAAGGACATACCGAAGACAACCTTTAGATGTTGGTATGGACATTATGAGTTCTTTATAATGCCATTAAACATGAACAACGATACATCAGTGTTTATAGGGATCATGAACAGGATATTCTAGCCTTACCTTGATCGCTTCGTGGTGGTCTTCCTTAAATACATCTTGATATAATCAGCAAAGAAGGAGGAGCACGCCATGCACCTGCAGATAGTTCTGGATATACTCCAAGAGAAGTAGATTTATGGAAATATCTTGATGTACTAGTTCTTGATACAGGAAGTCCAATTCCTAGGGCACGTTATCTCGTAGGATGAAGTTGAAGTGGATACGGAAAAGATAGAGAAAGTTCTTTCTTGGGATCTACCCAAGAGTGTGACTGATGTCCGTATTTTTCTAGGATTGGAAGGGAATTATCCGAGATCCGTACCTGAATTTTATAGAGTTGTGACACCATTTTCAAATTTGAAAAAGAAGGGACAAGACTTCGTGGTTATGGAGAGATGCAAACAGAGGTTTTAAGAGCTGAGGTAGAGACAGATGAGTGCCCCCATCTTGAGGCTACCAGAAAAGGGCGTTGGGTATGTACTTTACTGAAACACATCAGGGACTGGCCTAGGTTGTGTCCAGATGTAGGATTGAGCGGTAATTGCCTAAGGATCACGGTAGTTGAGACAACATGAGAAGAAATTATCTACCCATGAACTGGAGTTAGCAGTATTTTTATTTGCACTAAAAATGTGGTGCCACTACTTGATGGGAGAACGTTTTACATTCTACTCCAATCACAAGTGTCTCAGATATATCTTATCACAGAAGTACCATAACCTGAGATACAGATGATGGCTAGAGTTCCTCCAAGACTATGAATTTGAGATAGTCTACACTCCTGGGAAATGGAACGTAGTAGAAGAAGCACTCAGAATGTGGTATGGTCTATAGTTGCTGAGTGATGTGACAGAGCATCTAGCCATGTTGTAGTTATCCTTCATGGATAGTGATGGAGCATCTTACCTCCAGTCTATGAAAGTTACTCCCCCACTCATTCAGTTAGTCATAGAGGCACAACTTGGGGACATAGTCTACGAGGCTCGATATACGCATATATCCTCAGGACAGGCTCCTGATGGATTTTCTGATGGTGGGGAGCACGTCATCCTCTTTAGAGGACGCACCATCGTACCAGTGACTCTATGAGAGGAGGTGTTGAGGGAGTTACACACATACCATTTGGCAGTACATCATGTACTCATGAAGATGTACTAGGTCATCCGGTGTTAGTACTTGTGTCCAGGGTAGAAGAATGCGGTGGCATATTTTATATCGTGATTCCTCACTTGTCAGTATTTGAAGGCCGAGAATTTGGTACCAGTAGGCTTAGCTCATCCACATGAGGTACCAGAGTGGATGTTGGATGATATTCTCATGGACTTCATGACAGGGCTACCATGTATGTTCAGGGGCGACGATTCCATCTAGGTGATCTTTGGCTGACTCACTATGTTAGCCCACTTCCTACCCATTCGAGAGCATGGATTAGTAACGATATTGGGATGTCTATACATAAAGGACATTGTACAACTTCATGGGGTGACATCGACGATCGTCTTAGATCACAATGAATGTTTTACATCACTATTTTTGAAGGGATTACAAGAGGACTTCAAGACTCAGTTATGTTTGAGCACCTCCTTCCATCCCTAGATAGATGGTCAGAAGGAGCAGACCATATAGAAACTCAAGGACATTCTTTGTGATTATGTCCTTGATTTTGGCCATAGTTGGGAGGACCACCTGCCACACATGGAATTTAATTACAATAATATTTATCACTAAAACATTGGCATGCCTCTATTTTAGGCATTGTATGGGAGACCTTGCAGGTCACCACTATGCTAGACAGACCCAGGGGAGTTAGCACTTATGGGTACAGAGTTGGTATGGGCTACCACTAAGAAGGTGCAGATCATACAAGATAGAATGAAGACTTCACAGAGTAGGTATAAGTCATATACTGACAAGATATAGAGACCCTTGGAGTTCAATAAGGGAGACCATGTCTTCCTATGGGTCACACCTCGATGAGGTATACAGAGGTTTTCTAGGGCAACAAGCTATCTCTGAGGTTCTTCGGACCTTTCCATATTCTCAGCAGAGTAGGCGAGGTGGCATATGTTCTAGCTCTTCCCCCACATATGCACCAGGTGTATACTTCTTTCCATGTTTCGGAGCTAATGAGGTACAAGGATGATCCATCGCATGTTATCGACGTGGGTGAGCTGCACATCGATGATGTGGTGTGTTGTTTGCGGAGTTCTATGTATAGATAGTGGATCAATAGGAGTGAGTCCTTCCTGGGAACTCGATTCCTCTGGTGCAATTTTTTTGGTAGCACAAGAACCTCCAGGAGAGCACATGGGAGTGGGAGGATCAGATACATGCTCAATACCCCCCATTTTCCTCTATTTTTGTTGTAGATTTCGGGGACGAAAAACTATAAGGTGGGGAGAATGTATAGACCCAAAATTTATATATTATTTTTTAAATTTATTTTTGGTATTATTATAAGTCTGTGAAAATTGATGGCGCTTGATTCCAAGGCCTAGTGTGCCTGGAATGGATTTTTGAACTTTTTTTAAGATTCATTCAATAAACGTGTGGGAAGAGTTTTCTATCTTTTTAATCGGTGCTCAGATTAAAAATCTGAGGGCACCATTGAATTTGCAACGCCAGGATTCTATTAAGTTAGGAATAACTTCAACTGCAGTAGTTTGGGTGAAAAATTTAGTTTCACATACTTTTTTGAAAAATAATTAAATAACATAAAAATTGTTATTTTATTTTTCTAACAATTGTTGAGAGACGGTGGAGGGACCACTGAGTTGTGAAGCCATTTAATGGCTTGCCTCTTCTATTTTGTAATGACACCATTGAGAGTTAAGAGGTACATTAATTAATGAATCTTATTAATCTTTCATTACATTAATCACCCTTCCCTTCTATTTTAATGGGGCTCGAGCTTGGGTTTTTGATACGAAATGGACGAACCTCGGACGAAGTGCCACAATGTCTTCCACCAACGAAGAACGGAGGCTTGTATGGGAATGTTGGAGGATTCAATCTGGAAATGACAAACACCGACATCTTCATCAAGCATGGATTCTTGTTCCACAATCACAATGTCTCCTATGATTTCGACGTAGGTGTTATTTATGTTTAAATTCATGAGAATTTTATCTCTTTTTGTCTTCTTGAAAATAATAATGAATCACATAAGTATTGAACATGTTTTAGTTTACCATTGATGATTTAATTATTACTCACTTGATATGTTGATAATGTAGAGGAAGCTGGCCAAATGAACAAGGTCCGGAACCTCCGCCACTTCAGTCACTATCATGTTCTTCATCAGAGATGTTTGATCTCAAAGAGACCGTGAATCCAGAAGCCACGATGTGATGGAAGCAACATGGGAGGCTTGTAGGCATGTTCGGAAGGGAAAACGGACCACCAGAGCTTACCCGGTGGCCTACAGAAGTTCTATCGGCACAACACTGATGTGGTGGTGCACCGTTCCGCATCGCAGCATCGAGCAGTGGTGATTAGCAGGAGCAGCCAACCCTCGGCCAACCATGTTAGTGGAAGGTGGCGCACCATCAGGCGCCGTGGAGAAGAGACGCAACATCTAGCCACAACAAAGGGGACCTATGCCCCATGGGTCCCTCTGATAGGAGGACAGCGCCACATGGTGTGGCCGGATGAAGAAACCAAATAGAAAAACTATTCGGGAAGGTGGTGCGCCACATAGATGGTGGACCGCACCGACCATCGGGCCAGGGCACCCAGCAGGCAGCGCCCAGCCAAGGTAGTTTGGGCCGGCCTAGGCGGTTCGGGCCAGCCCAGCACAGGTAGTTCAGGCCGGGTCGGACCCGGACCGGGTTGGGTTGGCCATAATCAGGTCGGTTTGGCCCAGGTCGGGGCAGTTCCGATCAGACCTAGACCATTTCGGCCCAGATATGCTTAAAAAGGTAGTATCTCAAAAATTTGACGTTCATTTGAAGAACCTTCTTCGGTGCTGGAATCCTTTGAATGAGATGGTCCTTTTGAGATGCTCCACCTGAGTTTTAGAGAAAGATGGAGTATGGCTAGTTTGGATTGATCCCGATTCCAATCGGGCCTTCGGTACTAAAATGCTTATAACTCGTAGACAGGGCATCCGTTTGATGCGTCGTCTGTCACGTTGGAACCCTTACGACATGGTAGTCCATTGTTTTTCTCCTTTGTGGAACTGTGTGGTAGTTGATGAATGAAATATATCTTGAGGAGCAGATACTATGGATCTCAAGCGCACCGGGTGTGGGGAATCATGTGGCTAGCTGGCAATTGAATAAAGACCATGTGTGGATCAACATCAAAGAAACCCACTATGGATCATCACCATAGGGACCCTATGTGGATCGAAATCATAGAGACCCTATGTGGATCAGCATCATAGAGACCCTGTATGGATCAGCATCACAGAGACCCTGTATGGATAAGCATCATAGTGACCATGTGTAGATTAGCATCATAGAGACCCTCTGTGGATCATCATTGCACGACCCGTCGAGGACTAGACTTAGAGCATCCCATCATGGATCAATGATATACGACCCTGTGTGGATCAATAATGGAACAACTCTCTTGTGGTTCAGCTGTGGAAACTTTCTAATGGAATAAAATTATATAGCTTAAGACTAATCATCTATATTCCTGAACATTGAGTTGTATATCTGGTTTGAACTGAGTCTTTTTCCTTGTGCTTTGTGATTGAGATCATGATATGTTTTTTTCTATTGTGGAATTCTAAGAGACCTTCGGGGGTCTCGGTGTCCCTAATGGGTATTGTTATACTCAAAAATGCATGAGATTCACCCTCAACATATTGTGCCTTATGCAGATGACAAGCAACTCGGTTGAGACTATAGGAGATAGGACCAGGCGGTACACAGAGGTGGCTATTTGATGTGGAGAGCTATAGAGATGATCTGTACCTACCCTTCAGGTAGGATCCTCGGTGGATGATCTTAAGAGATATTTTATATTTTTTGTTGTATTGTAACTTTCAGTTGGCCTTGTATTCTGGCCCTTTACTTTTAGTACAAACTTTTACTACTGCAGTTTTACTACATGGTTTTTATCTTTTCATGTCCCTGGTCCTTGAGTTTGCAGATTCAAAGGAAATACCTTCCCATTTTAGGGATACACCTTTCTGGTGTTAGTCTCCAAACCATGGCCTATGGAAAGAGGGATTGGGGTAGTGATGGCATCGGCCCTAGGTTCAGGTCGTGACATGGGATAGCATGCCTGGCCCAAAACACCCCTCTGCGGGATTTTCACGGGTCAATTTGGTACTATGAAGCTTCGACCTAGCCTGTATAGGCCCTACGTGGGGTTTTGGACCCCGAAATAAAAATATATAATCATAAAGTCATTAAATTAATTAACTTAATTATAGAATTAAATTAATTAATTAATTTTAGTATTAAATTAATTAATTATTTGTTATTATTTTTAAAAAATAATTTCTATAATCCTAAATAATTAATTTAGTTTTGGAATTAAATTAAATTAATATATTTATTTATCTTTTCAAATTAAAATTAAATTAAAATTAGATTGAAAAATAAATAAATTATTTGAATTTAAATGAATTTTTAATTTAATTAATCCGCTAATATTTAATTTATTACTATTTAATTTTACCACGCTTAAATTTTACCTGATGACTGGTTTGGAGCAATTGACAGACCCATGTATGTCTTGTTAATTTCATTTAATTTTTTATTATCCCCATATGATAATTGTAAATAATTAATTATTTTTATTGACGGTCTATGAATCATATTTTTCCAGTCAATATGTATAGGGGCCTACACGTCCAATTTATTTTCCTTTTTCACTGTAATCCAAAGTCTTCTTTGCCTATGTGCAAGTATTATTATTCTTAGACAATGAGGATATAATATGCAGACCCTACCTAGATGAGGTGAAATCCATACGAGGTTTGGACATACTAGAAGGGGAAAGATGCATCATGAGTCCTTCTAGGACTTATATATGATTCCCCTAGATCATGGTTGATCCATTAAAATTAAATAGATGACAACTTGGTGTATTTCTGCTCCATTCATGACCATGCCAATCCTCTTGAGATCATTTTGAGTACACTGAAAGAGAAGCAACTATATGTGAAGCTCAATAAATGACACTTTTAGATCAGTAAAGTTCATTTATTAGGTCATATCATATTTAAGGAAAGTGTATTAGTTGACCCAAATAAAGTGAGAACCATTGTTTCCTAGGAGCAAGCTAAAAATAAATTTTATATACATAGCTTCTTAGGAATGGTTGGATATTACATGAAATTCATCCAAGAATTATCATTCTTGGAAGATCAACTTATAGGATTGACCATGAAGGGTGTCAAATTTGATTGGACCATGGCTTGTGAGATAAATTTTTTGATGTTAAAGGGAATACTCACTTTAACTCTGATTCTAATCGTGCCTGAGCTAGTCAAAATCAATACTATTTATTGTGATGCTTAAGGAGTATGATTGGGTGTGGATTTGATGTAGGCTGATCGAGTCATGGAATATAGATCCCACCATTTGAGGACTTATGATTTGAATTAACCAACACAGGGTCTTAACATAATAGCCATGGTTCATGCTCCATTCTATTTGAGACATTAATTATTGGGTGAGTGGTTTTTCATTTACACATAGCATAAATTTTTCAAATACATATCCACTCTTTGATACATGAATATGAGGCAGTGCAAGTGGGTGAAATACCTACAATCATTTGAATTTGACCTTGTTTAGACACATGTAAAGGGTAATGTTGAAGCTAATAGCCTGAGCCAAAAGACTAGGGCGCAAACCATTGAGAAGTTCAACAACAATTGGAAATTGATGGAACTATTTCCTAAGTTTCATCTGGAGGTTTTGGAAAAATATGGGAAACATGTTCAAGAAACTCTATCAGTGAAATCTTCCCTTCTGTAGAAGGTCTGGATTAGGTAGTTATCTGATTCTGGGGGCCTCATCTTGAAGGAGAGGGTCATAAGAGAGAACCATCCTCCTCGTTGGGTTTTTTATGGTAGTGAGTGTGTACTCGTACATGGTCATGTATGGGTACCTTCAGACATACAGGAAGAGCTAATGCATGAATCTCATGCCTTTGTTTGGGTAGTTTATACTGGTCTTATCAAGATGTATAGAGATATCCACAATTAGTATCGGTGGCTAGGTTTGAAAATAATGATAATATGTTCCATCACAGAGTGCTCCACCTGTCAGAAGGTGAACGTAGAGCACCATTAGTGAGCTACACTTCTGCAACCTCTCTCTATTACTTAGTGGAAATTGAACAAAGTCACTTTGGGATTTGTGATAAGATTTCTGAAATTCCCTCAAGGCATTGATACTCTATGGGTGATCATCGATTGGTTGACCAAAGTGACACACTTTATACTGGTATGGGATACCTTCTATTTGTTGATCTAGGAAGGCCATACATCTATGATATAGTGCAACATCATGGTGTACCCCATTCTATTGTATCAGATCAAGATAATTGATTTACCTCATGATTTTGGAAAGGGTTGAAAAATACATTGGGTTCACTGGTGCTCTTGTGTACTGCATATCACCCTCAAACTGACTTCTAGTATGGTAGAAACATATAGGTTTTAAAGGATTTGTTTAGGGAATGTATCTTTGATATTGGAGGTTCCTAGGAGAATAATATTCATCTGGTTGAGTTTTCATTCAATAAAAATGTTCAAAAAATTATTGAGATGGCTCTGTATGAAGAACTCTATCATAGACTACGTCACTCACCTTTGTACTATCTTGAGGCAGGTTTGTAACACCCCAAGCTTCCGTGGTATATTTCCTTTTGAATAATGGAATGGCATGCACTGTACCCAACTTTGAGTTCTAACACACCACGACCATTCAAACAAGCTATGTTATTCTTTAAAACCGACTTTTTATTTAAATAAATATTTAATTTGTTTAGATTTATTTTAAGTTAAAATAGATACATAATACTTATATTTGTTCAATTTAATTTATTGGAGTCATTTTATAATAATATTAGATGTATAAAAATTTATTGAACTTTTTAACATCTTTTACCCACATATTAGGAACATTTGAAAATTTGCGTAAAACATAATTTTACGGCTTCTGTGAATTAAATTTTAAAAATCCAAGAGACACGGTTGATATAATTAAGTAAAATTTGGTTCAATAAGATGAAAATAATTTTAGGTGAATAGTAGCTTTTGACTTTTATTTATCACGGTTAAAAGTAAATAGGGTTATTAAATGTAAAAATGATATTATTATTACCCGAACACTTGTCCTAATTCTATTGGATAACTATATTTCGACCAAAATAAACCTTAGGAATAAAATATGATCCTTTTGGTCCACTTGTATTAGATTAGGATATTTATTATTATTTAATATAAAGAAGAGTTAAAAGTGTTAAATTCAACGTTTCAAAACTAAAACATATTTAATATAGGGTTATACATTTTACAATAAAAATTCATTAGAAAGCAAAAAATAATTCTTAAATAATATGATTTTATTTTTAATTTTTAAACATTAAATTAATAAATTTATTTATGACACAATGATGATGTGGTAATTACCTTATTAATGAAAGATTGAAATAATTGATATTATAAATATCAAAATAAATGTAAATTTATACGTTTTATGCATTACATGAATTTTATAGATTTTTATTACATTTTTGGTTTTATGAAATTAATTTTTATCAAAGTAATCATGCTGTTATGACTTTCACAAAAACAAAATACCAAATAGTATCAAAATTTACATAAATGAGTTTAAAAAAACTATATTATTAACTGATATAATATTCCTAAAAATTTAATGTGCATCCAAAGGAATTAGGTAAGGTTATATATGTAATTAATTAACTACTTGAGATTCTCTTGGAATTCTATAGTATGTTTATTAAACATTTATTATAATAATACAAGAAGACATGTTAAAAGTTAAACTATTTAACTAAGAGTTAAAACAAAATGATAAGGTTAATATGGTGACATAAACCTATCTAAAACATATTGGTTGAGTGGTTTTAGACCCATACCCACCTTATACTACAAGTAAATCCTTTTGGAACCATTAGAAACCGAAAATAATTTTATTATAAAAAAATATTTCAAACTTTTCCTAAAGTGACCCTCACCTTTCTTATAAAAAGGTACATCCCCTTCTCTTAATTTCACACCTCCAAATCTATTTGGCTCCGCCAAAACCTGCTCAAATATCCTCCCAAATTCTATCAATTCAACCACGAGGAATTAATTTGATCAAAAATCCTACCTAAGGATCCCTTTTGATCAAATGAAAATTAATCACCGGAAGAAAAGGAAATAATTTCCTCACCTCTTTCAAAGATATTTTCTTCTTCCACTTCCTATTTATTTGTTGTTTCTATAACAAAATAATAAGTCCAATACCTTCTACATATTGTGATGTTATTATAAATATGGTATAACCATATTCATTATTCTATCAATCCTATGAATGAAAAAGTCACCACACCTGCTTACGTACGACTTACAGTCTCCATGTCGTGGTGTAATTTGTTACTCAACACTTTAATATTTTGATGGGTATAATAATTAGTAAATTTGATATAAATAATAAATATAACATGTTAATGATTTTTAATATATGATATAACATCCAATTATATATGATTTCACCATTAAAAGAATGATATTGTTGCTCGTGCGTATATACGGATTACCGTCTCCATGAATCCGATGAGATTGATTACCCATCATAACCATTCAAGAATAATTTTCATTTTATGGTTTAAAATAATGTTTAAGAACATAATATCAATATGGATATGAATCAAATACATCCTATCCAAAACAAATATGACTTACGTAACAAAGCGTATAAAGGAAAATGAATCAGTTAACACCCAAAATAATGATACTACTGAAATATCATTAACAATAGAATATTAAAAGATCATATATGATAACATATTTATGTATGTGGTTTTTGAATAATTTAATAACAAGTATTTAAATATTATAAAGTATTTTAACGTACCCTCGACCAAGAAAAAGTACAAGGTAAGGGTTAATTTCACAATCTCTTTGTTATCTAAGGTTTTTTATATGTGAGTATCTATTAGGACCTATTTATCATCCATATCTGTGTTTCTTAAAAATTTATTTAAAAAAAATACTATTTACTATACTATCGGTGAATGTCATTTGAAACCTTATTTTACTTTTTAAAAATTGGGTTGAAAGGAATATTTCTATCGTTTTCCAAACAATTTACTTTATGAACTTTTAAACAAATTAAGGCGAGAATGTTTTTTTAACTTATACAGCAGGTTCGACTATTTTCCACCACTATAACACCTTCAAATATTCTCTTAGAAGGATATAAGAATATTTTCAAATTTAATGTTTATTTATTAATTATGTGACATTTAAATTATTTAAAAATATAATGATAAATTTCTCTCAATTAATTTTGATTTCATCTATGTCAACATCCTTTGATGGATTTTACACTTGTTTGAAGTTGATTTATTATGATACAGTCTTCCATATTGTATTGAAGGTTTTCTGAAATATTTTACTATGGATGTGTTATTTCTATACAATTCATGGTTTATGGTTAACATATTAACATTTTTTATGCTAGTTTTAATATGAATATTTTTGTTATGTTTCAACATTTTCATATGAGGAACGCAGGGGATTTAGTAAGTGACGGGTGGATCCCATTGTAGCTCCTTGATGTATTGGTAGGTCTAATGATACAAATTAGTGTCTTGGAACTAGACCTTAACCAAAATTTTATTTTTAGTCTAGACATAAGGCCTTGACTATGTGGTAATGATGTTCAGCATTAGGCATTCCCTCATTATGAAATTAATTATTACATGTGATTATTCGACTAGTAGAATGCCCATGTGAATATGTAAATGGCATTATTTTAATTTATATTTTCCATATTATACTGAAGTTTATGTTTAAAAAGGATTTTGTTTTAGTCTTATACATTGCCTTAATTTTTTATTCTTTTTTATGAAAGTTTCTACTATACTGTTATCCTTACTGAGCATGTGAGCACACCCATTTCTTATGTTTTATTTTTCCTAGGATGTGAAGAAGTAAATTTTGATTGACCTGTAGGATAGGATAAGTGATATAAGTGTGTTCACATGAGACACAATGTTGTTGTTGTTTTTATTTCATGATGTAATGTAAGAAAAATGTATGTATCTAGTACTTCCATGGATACTAAACTGATTGGTCTGTCGAGACATGATTAATAGTATCATGCCAATGTTATTTAATAATGCACCGACTCTGGGTAACTAGGGTTAGGGAGTTACAGTGGGTATCATAGGAAGTTTAGTACAAACCATGGAAACTAGATTTAGAAAAAAATATGATTATAGAACACTAACCTAAGATAGACTTTGAGGGTTAGTGTAGAAGAACATCCAAAAATTTTGGTAATTTAGAGGTTTTGTTTCTTTTACAAGAAAATAAATCCATGTCTGAATACGAGCAGGTAGAGGTGGCTCTGGCATAGATGTACACTGCTGGAAAATAGAGCTATACCCACAGTTTTTCCCAAAACTGTGGGTATAGGAACCACTATAAACACAGTTTACCCGAAAATGTGGGTATAGGTATTATATGGGAACCTATACCAATAGTTTTATCTAATATGTGGGTATAGGAACCTCTATACCGACAGTTTTTGGAAAACCGTGGTATAGGTAATGTATGGAAACCTATACCCACAGTTTTCCAAAACCATGGGTACAGGCTCAACTATACCCACAGTTTTGATAAAACTGTGGGTATAGGGTAGTTTTCTGAGACCTATAACCATGGTTTAATAATCTATGGTTATAGGGTTTATTATTTAAGACCTATACCCACAGTTTTGTAAACCGTGGTTATTGATTTCCTGCCTTATGCTGTGACTTTTTTTTCGCAGGGCACAATTTGTTTTTTGCTGGATCTCATATTCCCACAGTTTTCTATCTATAGGCATGGATTATATAAATATATATAACTAAATATAACTTTATATACCAATAATAAACATAGAATAGTGGTAAGGCACTGGAGGAATAAAAGAGTTGTCCCAGGATCAAATCTGGTGACCACATTTTTTATCAAAGCTATACCCACAGTTTTAATACCGTGGGTATAAGTGAATGACATGGTTTCATACTTATTTTCATGGTGGACTAGACCTATAACCATGGTTTCCTAAACCGTGGGTATATCTCTGGGGATATCCCGACACCTCAATAGCCTACAGTTCCATAAAACTGTTGGTATAGCATATACCCATGATTTTAGGGGCTATACCCATGGGTTCAAACTATGGGTATAGGTCAAGTTTCCAGTAGTGGTACCAAGGGGTAAAACCCCAAAACAAAAATTTCAGCTAGACTCAAATGAGAACCGGTTCACAACAATGGGCATTACTGTACTCTTGGTTACGCCACACCCGAGGTATATCCTTAGGATAATTTACATTTTCTTTACAAACCATTATGAAGGATTTATGAGTATATACTACCTCAAAGAATTTTTTTTAATGATCATGGATTATATCCATAAACAATTCAATTTATGTTATGTGTTTTACAAGTTTGTACTTTTGTATTGAGATTCATAAACTAATCTTGGGTATTCCATTGTTTCGAAATGGTGCCTAGTAGAAGGAATGGAAACTGTAACAATGCACATAATCCATGTAGGGACTGGACTCCTACTCAAGATAATTATAGTGGATCTGGTTATGCAACTGGTGATGATCAACTTATCACCATACTAGGACAACTCACTTAGGTTATGAATAATATCCTTACCCATATGGAGTACCCTGATACACTACATGGAGGATGAATGTTAGACTGATTCATGAGGAAACAACCACCAAAATTCAATAGGACTACAAATCCATTTTTAGGTGAGCAATGGATAAGTTCCCTAGACAAAATATTTCATGATTTGGGGAGTAGCGAAAGGGAAAAAGTTTTCATGGATGTTTATCGCCTCACAAAAGATAAAGATCAATGGTGTTCATTAGTTCAAAACACAAAAGAGGATGAAGAAGTATTGAGTATGTAATGGAGGGAGTTTAAATATATTTTCTTAGAAAAATAATTTACGTGTGACCATCGAACGGATATGGAAAGGAAAATGTTGAGTCTATGGAAAAAGGATGATGATAATGTCACAAATAATGAGGATAACTTTGCACGGTTAGTAAATCATGTTTCTAATTATATACGTAACCCAAGGAGTAATATTGATCAATTATTTTATGGGTTAAAACCATTTATCCTTCAAGCATTAGTCTCACAATCCTTTTCATCGTACGAAGATGTTTTCTAATGTGCTATCAAGATAGAAAATGAATTCTGTAAGTATTACGAATTGAAAGAAAAAAAAGAGAAGAATATATCTACTGAACACTATGGAAATGGAAATAAGGGGAATAAGGGAAATATTGATTTTCCATCTTGTAGTAAATGTGCTAAGAAACAGCCTAGTACTTTCCTGAAGGAAATGGGATTCTGTTACAAGTGGGGTGAAAAAGGCCACAAAGCTCATGATTCCAAGGGAAAGAATGTGGCTGTCAATGTTGAACGCTACAATTGTAGAGAAATGGGGAATTATGAAAATTAATGTTCTAAGAGCCAAGGAAACTTATCATAGAAAAGTCCAAGGGGGAAAGGACAAGCTTATGCGATCACTACTACTAAGGATGAATCTCTGAATGATGTGGTGGGAGGTAATTTAATGGTTTCATAAAATTTAGACAATGCTTTATTTGATTTTGGATCATAGAATTGGTTCATATCTTCACATTTTTCTATGAAAATTAGATATTTCCAATTTTATTTAACACGGATGTTTTCAGTCAAAACTCCTAAGGGAAGTATCATTGCAACAATGTTTTGTCGATTAGTTCCCATTAGGGAATATAAATGTGCTTTATCTACTGATTTCATCATCATAACCATGATTAAATTTGATATAATCCTTGGTATGGATTGGATTTTGGACCGTGATGTGAAAATTTATTGTAAGAAGAAGGAGTTTACAATTTTCAATGATGATAATGAGTACCTTATCTTAAGATCATAAAATTCACCATTTGATTCTTATCTAGATCCACCCCCATTATCTCTACTAATCCAATTATTAGGGAGGAACTGAATAAAATAACTATGGGTGAGGAAAGGAATGTTCAAATAGAGGATGTACCTATTGTGAAAGAATATGTTGATGTATTTCCAGAGTATCTACCTAAACATTCTCCAGAACAAGAAATTGAGTTTTCCATTGACTTAATTCCTGGTTCGAGGCCCATATCAAAGAATCCTTATAGAATGACCACTATAGAATTAGTTGAACTAATGAAACAAATAGATTAATTGAGTAATAATTGATTTATTTTCCCTAGTGTTTTTCCATGGGGAGCACCAGTCCCTTTTGTTAAGAAGAAATATGGTTCTATGAGGTTGTTTTTTGACTACAGGGAGATCAATGCTAAAAAAATAAAGAAAAAGTATCCCCTACCTCACATTGATGATTTATTTGATCAAATTCATGGAGCTAAATATTTCTCAAATATTGACATTCGATCTGGATACCATCAGTTGTGCATGAAGAAGGAAGACATTCTAAAGATAGCATTTCAAACCAGGTACGAGCATTACCAGTTTACAGTAATTCCTTTTGGGCTGACTAATGCACCCTATGTTTTCATAGATCTAATGAATAGAGTTTTCAAGGAATATATTTATGAAATTTTATTGGTGTTTATTGATTATATTTTAGTATACTCCAAAAGCTAAGAAGATCATGAAAATCATTTACGTGCTATTCTAAATACTATTAGAAGAAACAGATTATATGGGAAGTTTAGAAGGTGTGAATTTTGGATTCATGAGATTTATTTTCTTGTCCATATTGTCTCTAAGTATGAAATATCTATTTATCATTCTATGAAGAAATAAATCCAATAATGGCTATAACTAACAAGTATAACATAGGTACACAGTTTTATTGGTTTAGCAGGTTATTATCGGTATTTCGTCAAGAATTTTTCCCGATTGGCTTACCCATTAACCAAGATTACACGTAATGGGGTTAAATTTATTTGGAAAATAGTGTGTGAAGAATGTTTTGATGAAATGAATAGAATATTAGTCAATGATCCTATATTTACTCTACCATCGGGGAATGATGGATTTGTTTTTTATAGTGTTGCATCAAAGAAAGGACTTGGCTTTGTCCTTATGCAGAATGATAGAGTTATTTTCTATGCATCACGACAACTAAAAATTCATGAACAAAACTATCCTACTCATGATATTTAGTTACCAACTATAATATTTTCTCTAAATATATAAATACACAATCTATATGGTCAAAAATGTGAGATATATACTGATCACAATATTTTGAAGTATGTTTTCTCACAGAAAGAACTCAACATGAGGCAAAGGTGATGGTTTGAACTACCCAAGGATTATGATTGAACAATACACTACCACCAAGGGAAGGAAAATAAGGTGGAAGATTCATTGAGCAGAAAGGATCATGGTGTTCTGAACAAGATGAGAGATGAAATGGATCCTATGTTCATGGATCTAGTAAAGATGTATATGGGAATAATAATGTAAGGTGAAACATTGATACTTTTTCAAATGGTTTCAAAATAATCTTTACTAGAAAGGATAAAAGGTTCCCAGACTGATGATGAGGAGTTCAAAAAGAAAATTAAAGTTGTGAATTATGGGTGATTGTTCAAATTCGTATATGAAGATGGAATTTTGAAATTTGGAAAAATAATTTATGTTCTTGATATACCTTATCTAAAAAGGGAATTTTTTGGATGATTCTCATAGCTCCAACATGAATAGGGATATTTCTAATTATGTTTCAAGATTTTTGGCTTCTCAATAGGTGAAGGCTAGAAGGAAATATCCTAGATGGGTCATTAAACCTTTTCCCATACCTGAGTGGAAATGGGATGATATTACAATGTAATTTTTCATGGGGCTACCAAAGACTCCTAGAATGAACAATGAAATATGGTTCATTGTTGGTCATCTTACCAAGTCATCACATTTTCTTTCTATAAGATAATTTTTACAACTTGAACGTTTATCAAGAATATATATTAATGAAGTTGTAAGACATCATGGAGTACCCCTATCGATTGTTTTCGATCGTGATCCCCATTTTACATCATGATTCAAGAAAAGTCTTCAGATGGACCTGGATACTAAACTTCGTTTTAGCACTGCCTACCACCCTAAAACTGATGGATAATCAGAATCGACTATTCAAACCATTGAAGACATGTTGATATCATGATCACCTAACTTTCAAGGTATGTGGGATCAATATTTACCTCTGGTATAATATCTCTATAATAATATCTTCCATTCAAGTATTTAGATGGCACCATATGATGTGTTATATGGGAATAGATGTCGTACACCAACTTGATGGGATGATGTTGGTGAAGGAAAACTTGTAGGCCCAGAACATGTGGAGGAAACAACAGGAAAGGTGATGATTATCCAAACCCATATCAAAGCAGCTAAAAGTAAGAAAAAGAGCTCTGCTGATAATCGAAGTAAGGATTTGGAATTTCAAGTAGGTGACCATGTTTTCATGAAGGTATCTCTATGGAATGGTGTTATTCGTTTCCGTAAGAAGGGTAATTTGAGTCCTTGGAAAATCAGACCTTTTGAAATTCTAGAACTAATTGGAGTTGTGGCTTACCATTTGGAAATGTCTCCAAGTATCTCCATTGATCATGATGTGTTCCACCTATCACTGTTGAGAAAATACATTCCTAACCCAATGCATGTACTCACCTATGTGAAATTAAAATTGGAACCCTATCTATATTATTGCGAAGAGCCTATAAGAATTTTTGATACCAGAGAAAAAGTGATGAGGAACCGGACGACTCATCTCGTAAAACTTCTATGGAGAACCCATAAGAAGGAAGAGGCAACATGGGAACCTGAGGAACATATTATGAAGAACCACCCAAATATTATTGTGTATTAGTATTCTAGAAATTCTGAGGACGAAAGTATTTGAAGGAGGGTGGAATGTGATACCCCAAGATTCCACGGTACGTTTCCCTTTGAATAATACAATAGCTTGCACTGTACACAACTTCGAGTTCTAACAGACCACATCCAATCAATCTAGCCGTTATGAATAGTAATACCCACCTTTTCAAATTATATAAATTTTATTTTTCAAAATGGAAATCATTTTCGGATTCGGAGTATCAAAATTAACTTTAGGTTAATTTTTGGTATTTTTCTGAAAACATTCAATTTTTGATGAATAATGAAAAACACCGCATTATTGTTTAAAAATGAATTTTTAGTTAAAAAATTATTTATTTTATTTAAATTTATTTTAACTCAAAATACATACATAATACGTATATTAGTTCAATGTAATTCATTGGATTCATTTTATAATAAGATTATATGTATAATATTTTATTGAACTTTTTAACTTCTTTTACCCACCTACTATGCACATTTGAAAATTTCAATAAAACATAAGTTTACCGCTTATATGAATTGAATTTAAAACATCCAAGAGACATGGTTGAAATTATTAAGTAAAATTTTGTTCAATAAGATGAAATTTTTTTTTGGTGAAAAGTAACTTTTGACTCTTTTTTACCACGGTTTAAAGTAAATAGGGTAATTAAAGGTAAAAATGATATCATTATTACCCGAACACATGTCCTAATTATATTGGACAAGTGTATTTAGACCAAAATCGACCATAGGAATAAAATATGATCCGTTTGGACCACTTGGATTAGATTAGGACATTTATTATTATTTAATCAAAAGAAAAGTTAATATTGTTAACTTCAAATTTTCATAAATAAAACATTTTTAATATAAGGTTATACATAATATAAATTAGTCTATAAATATTAATTATAAATATAAAAATATTTCCTACATACTTTTATTTTATTTATAATTTTTAGACATTAAATAACTAACTTTATTTATGAAACAATGATTATGCAGTAATTACCTTATTAATGAAGGACTAGAATAATTTATATTATAAATATCAAAAAATGTAAATTGATACTTTTGATTCATTACATGAATTTAATAAATTAATATTACATGTTAGGGTTGATTTAATTAATTTTTTTCCAAGTAATCATGTTGTTATGAATTTAAAAAAAAATACCAAATAGTGTCAAACAAGACATAAATGAGTTTTAAAAAAATACTATATTATTAATTGATATAATATTCTTAAAAATTTAAGGATCATCCAAATAAATTAGATAAGGTTTGATATGTCATTAATGGACCACTTGAGGTTATCTTGTCATTTTATAGTATGTTTATTGACAATTTAGTATAATAATACACGAAGACATGTTAAAAGTCAAACTATTTAACTAAGAGTTAAAACTAAATGATTAGGTTAATATGGTGACCTAAACCTGTATAAAACCTATTGGTTGAGAGTTTTCCAACCCATACCCACATTATCATAGAAATAAATACTTTTATAGCCATTAAACATAAAATTAATTTTTTATAAAATAATATTTGAAGCTTTTCCTAAAGTGACCCTCACCTCTCTTATAAAAGGGTGCTTCCCCTTCTCTTAATTTCACACCTTCAAAGCCATTTGGATTGGCCAGAACCTACCCAAATTTACTCCAAAATTACCTTAATTCAACTTAGAGTCCTTAATTGGATCATAAAGACAACCTAAAGATCCATTTTGATCAAATCAAAAGGATGCACCCGAAAAAGAGGTAATAATTTCATCACCTCTTTCAAAGTTCTTAACATCTTCCACTTCCTATTTCTTTGTTGTTTCCATACCAATATAATAAATACAGTACCTTATACATACTATGATGTTATTATAAATATGGTACAACCATATTCATTATTCTATCCATCCTATGAATGACAAAGTCACCACATGTGCATACATACGACTTACCGTCTCCACGTCGTGGTGTATTTTGTTACTCAACACTTTAATATTTGGATGGGTATAGTAATAAGTTTAATTGATGTAAATAATATATATAACATGTTAATTATTCTTAATATATGGTATTCCATCCAATTATATATGATTTTACCATCAAAAGAATGATATTGTCACTCCTGCGTACATTCGGATTTCCATCTTCACGAACGCGATGAGATTCATTACCCATCGTAACCATTAAAGACTATTATACAATTTATGGTTAAAAATAAATTTTAGGAACTTAATATCATTTTGGATATGAATCAAACACATCCTATTCATAACAAACATGACTTACGTAATAAACCATATAAAGGAAAATGAATCAGTTAACACCTAAAACAATGAAACTATTGAAATATTATTAACAAAAAAAATATTAGAAGATCATATATGATAACATATTTATGTATGTTTTAAGTATATAAATTAATAAAAATTATATAAATATTATATATGATGTTAATTTACCCTCGATCAAGGAAAATTACAAGGTAAGGGTTAATTTCACAATCTATTTATTATCTGAGGTTGTTTATACATGAGAATCTACTGGGACCTCTTTATCATCCACATCCATGTTTCTCAAAAATTTATATCAACAAATTTAAAACATTTACTAGGATATGGTTAAAATTATTTTATACCCTTTTTTTAATTTTTATAAAATGTCTTGAAATAAATCATTATGTCATTTTCCAAACAATGTACTTTAATACCTTTTCGAAAAATTAAGGTAATAATATTTTTTAACTTATACAGAAGGTTCGACTATTTTTCTCCATGATAGCACCTTGGAAGCTTCCCTTAAAATATTATGAGAATATTTTCAAAATAAATGTTTTATTTAATTATGTTACTTTCAAATGATTTCAAAATAGAAAGTGATATTTCTCTCAAATAGTTTTGATTTCATCTATTTCAACATACTTTGATGGATTTTACACTTGTTTGAATTTGATTTATTATGATATTGTCTTCCATATTGTATTGAAGTTTTTTTGATATGTTTAACTTTGGATGTATTATTTTTATACCATTCAAGTTTTATGGTTAAAGTATTAACATTTTGTAATCTGGTTTTAATACGAATGTTTATTATATGTTTCAAAATTTTCATATGAGGAATGCAATGGACTTAGTAAGTTATAGGTGGAGACCGCTATAACTCCACGATCCATCGGTAGGTATCATGAGACAAATTAGTGTCTTCAAACAATGCCTTGAAAAAAATTGTTCTTTGTAGTCTTGGAACAAGGCCTTTGCTATGTGTTAATGATGTCCGACATTAGGCATTCCCTCATTATGAAATTTATTGTTAAATGTGATTATTAGACAAGTAGAATATCCATGTGAATACATAAATGTCAATTTTTTATTTTTATTTTCCATATTATGCTAAATTTTATGTTTAAAAGGGATTTGTTTAGTCTTATACATTACCTTAATTTGGTATACTTATTTATAAAAGTTTCCTCTATATAGTTATCCTTACTGAGCATCTAGGATCACCCCTTTCTTATGTTTTCTTTTTCTTAGGATGTGAAGTACTAAATTACGATTGACCTGTATGATAGGCTAAGGGATATAAGTGTGTTCATAGGTTACAAAATGTTGTTGTTGTTTTTATTTCATGATGTAATTTACAACATATGTATGTATCTAGTACTTCCATGGATACTAAATTGATCGGTCTTTCGGTATATGATTCCGTGTATCATGCCAACATTATGTAATAATGCACCGAATCTGGGTAACTGGGGTCAGGGAATTACAAGGTGAGGCAACTCTATTGGGTATTTGTCTCGTTATGAATTATTTAGAAGAATTCCAGCTGATTTATAAGTGTATGGAGACCATTCAATCTAGTATGAAGTCTTATTACAATAATCTCCATAGACCAATTGAGTTTGAGGTGGGACATTAGGTCTTTATTTGAGTATGACCAAGGCTGGGTCATAAATGAATTACGAGACAAGAAAAGTTATCACCTAGATATTTCATGCCTTTTAAGATATGGGATATTGTTGGCCTAATAGAATTTCAGTTGCTATTATGTCAGAGGTACCATGCCATGCACGACATCTTCCACCTATCCCAGATTTGATAGTATCATGCTGACCCCTCTCATTCATTTGACCGTGATGATTTTTAGATAGAATTAGTTGTGTCCTTACAAGAGAATCTAATACGTATTGTTGATCATAGAATTAAGGTTCTCTGATGCAAGTTAGTTCCATTAGTCTAGGTGCTATGGAAACATGGACACATACAGGATGAGACCTGGGAGAAAGAGGTTGATGTACATGTGTAGTGGCCAAAACTCTTCTTATATGACTTTATACCACCCTTGTAAGGAAAACTCGGGGACTCTTTGACTTTAGGAAGGGATTTTGTAATATCTCATCTCTTATCAAAGGTACAAAACATTAATATTTTGTTCTAAATATTTTAAAAGGACATAAATTTTATTCCTAAAATGTTCAAGAATGTTTTAGGGGAGTCTGGATATCATAAGAAGTTGAAGCCTTAGAAAACAAGAAGTCATCTGGGCTTTATGGTTTGTCAGTAACCGTGCGATCATGGGCTCATAACAATCCAAGATTTTTGAAATCCTTGATAGTGTGGTTTTTCATGGTTTTCATAAAGGTATTAAAATTGTGTAGAAAACTTCTTGATATCCCCTTATAGTAGTGAATGGTGCATCGTTGGCAGATAGTTTGGCCAAACTATGAGAAATTTTAAAATGGGTGGAATTACATATATACCCTTATTTAATGAATTTAATCCTTTTGTTATTTCCTCATATACTTCTAAAGTGGTTCCTCCATATTCTCCTATAAAAATCCCTCCTTCTCCTATAATGTATTATTTCATACAACTCCTCCATATGAGCTATGATTCGATCACCATCAGATCCTACAGAAAGGTAGAGGTATGATGTTGAATCCTCTCCAATATATTTCATGTTTTTCATCCCATCCATTATTCTATTTGGGTGAAAGACAATTTTCCCCATTTATAAGGAATTTGATGGGTTTTTAAATTTATTATAACTTATCTTGAATCAAATACTTATATGGGATGAGGGAATCTCTACAAGTCTATGTTAGGTGGTTTTGGTATTTTTACATCATTTTATCACATTCCATAATTTGAACTATTGTGCCACTCATTAGGCTATTTCGGTGAAGCCTCTAAGATACTGATTAAATTCTTCCAAGTAGGTTTTAATGTGTATTGTGATCCCACCTAGCATCTAATCACCTCTGTGGTCTATCTCCAGGTTTTTTCCATCCAATTGGGTGTGTTATACCTATGTTTCTTAATTGTCCATTTTCCTTGGCCTGTTAAGTATCCCAAATGGGTATTTCTTTATATTAAATACCTGGAAGTATGTATTAAATGTACAAGGTTGATGAACCTAGGTAATAGCCTTTCCCCCATGCCAATTATGTATAGATGTACTTATATAAAATTTTCCAACTTCCAATGGCTATGTCGTATTCCAAATGATTTAAATGGAATTTTGTAATAGAATGTGTTGACCATTATGCCTAATATGCTCAAAATTATGGAAATAAATGGTATTCCCTTTTCATCTGAACTTTCTGTAAATGGAATGTTTGTTTATTTATTATTACTTAAATATGAGGTTGAAATAATGGGTTTTGATTTAATTACCCCTTTCTATGGACTCTCATTCCTTAATTAGATTTTGTTAATTCTTTGTAAACATGTTGGGGGATATTCCTGTGATGGGATCATTGTGTGTTATCTGTTTATACATCCAAATGAGTGATACTGATTCCCTATGAGAGACCCCTTGGATGGGATCTATGTCAGGATTGGTTTTATCATTCCACGAGCAAGACTCGGGCCCCTATGTGGGATACTTGGTACAGAGTCAGAGGTCTATTAGACATTACTATTTTCACACCATGCTAGAGGGACACTTGGGACATCACACGTGGGTCATCTTTGATGAAATTCTTCCATTGGAAATATATATACCCCTCGATCAATACTTGGAATGTCTCTCATGATTCCAAAGAAGGTATAAGGGTGAATCTTTATAATTTAATAAGAGGTTTTCACTTAAATTAAAATGGTGAAATTAATTCTTTCTAAATGAAAATGGTCCTTGGTTTTGAAATAAATGTTGGTAAATGTCCACCAAGATCAATAAAAATCTTTGGGACATTCCATCACCTGGAACTACATTGATCTCTCATTTCCATTGCAGGTTCCTTCGGTTCAGACACACCGACTTAGGTCAAAACAGGTTGAGTGGAAGGGACTCCAACTGGAACCTAGTACAAAGAATTATTTATGTATTTTGTATTGAATTTAAATAAAATATGAAACCTTTTTTATTTATTATTCTACAAAATGGAAAGACCTACACACCATGGGTTTCGACCAACTGAGATTGTATCTTACACCATATTTGACTCCTTTGCCACCTGAATAGACATTATGATTATGGTACTGATAAAGGGAAGCATCCAAATTGCAATGCTTGACTATATTGGTATGTTAGGATGTATTTTTGGGAGAAGATAACCGATCCAATTCTTGAGATTCTATTCATAGAAGTATTTTGTGATTTTTTATATTTTTTTCATAATTTTGTATATGATTGTTTCCCCTACCCCTTGAATAGTCCTTTTTGTATAATACATGAAATAGTATCATCTTTTGTTTCTTCTGTTAATTTATTCATCTTCCAAACATTATTTATTTATCATGAATGATTATTATTTTGGTTTCTGTTTCTATGAATCTACCTCCACTGTTTCTTATATTTATACTATTGATATCAACTCTGATCAATGAGGGAATAGTCTCCCTAAGGACTCACCCAAGGCCCTTACTTCTAGTCATAATCCATTGGAGTTCAGGGAGGTGTGATTTAGGTCCCATGTCCAATCACCTAGGGGAACCATTGAGTGACATATAGGGTGGGACATTATAGTTTTGTTCTAATTTTTATCATGAACTAAATAACATAGCCTCATCTCTATGTTGGACCCATTGAGGGGAAACCTAACCTGAATTAAGATGGTGGAGGGATTTGGTCAATAATTATTATTGGTATATAGAAAAGTGATCTTTGAATAACTATGCCCACCATTACAATAATAATCAAGCTTAACATAGTTCTTATAAATCTTCTTCTACACAAATAAAACTAACTCATAGTGGAATAATATTGGGTTTCACCATAATGATGGTCCATTGATAAAATTTATTGTGAACAGGGAAGCCTATGTCCTACAGTTAAGGGGGGAATTTTTTTGGATATAATTAACATCTAAGACTATGATTTGATATATATGAATCACTATGTATCCTATGAGAACTAGAATTAAGACACACATAGTTCTTGTGATCAAGGAATTTTACATGATTAGGGGTATGTGTGTCAATAAACTCTTACACAGATATGGATCTCATGTATGGGAGTGGGGCACAAAAGTTAGAAAATTTTATATTTTTTGAGGTCTTACAGGATAACCTATCTTTAGTGTAGTTTATCATCACACAAAAAAGATGAAATTATCTCTTTAATTTTAAATATAAGTCATCTCAATTACAGTAATCTAGAAAATCATTGAAAACCGCTAAGATTACATGAGTTAGGATTGTTATGAGAAATAATAGGTTATTAGTATGTTACCTATATTTTTTAATAGTTCCTTCTAGGGGACATTGTAAACCATGCAGTTTAATTCCATATTGAATGTACTAGTCATGTGAAAGGCACCAAAATGTGAAGGGATTTAATGTAGTTCTAGATTATATGAAAGTGAAATATGTAACATAATATTAATAATAGTTTTCAATTGAACTTTCAGGAATGGGGGAAAACCCAAACACTATAATATAATTAAATGTTTTTTGGAAACAATCCATCAAGGTGTCATTTCTGTGTTTTTTGGTGGTTTGTGTTTGTTGACAAAAACAGTTGAAAAAATTACAACATGGTTTCTATCAAATTAGATGTTTTTAAAAGGAAGGATTTATGCATAGATTTATTTGTGAATATTTAATAATCTGATGGAGTTCTCAGACCACAAAACATGGAGTTCACAGACTGCTAAGTGTAGAGTTCACAAACCACAATGAAACACTACGTGAACTAAAAAGGGTATTGTAGTTTTTTGGATGATGGAGGTGATTTGAGTCTACCGCATAGAGTTATACACTACATGAACCACATAGTTTGATAATTTCAAAATTAGTATGTTGTTTATAGAAGGCTATGATTTTTGGGTTCAATGAAGTGTAATTTTTGTTTGCAGACGAAGGCAGACACACCATACTAACCACATAGCTGAAATAGTATGTAGTGATGGAATATCCTCAAAGGAGTCTTTGGTAATTATGATCATGTTTTTAAACGTTATTTTCCTATATAGATACCCCTAATAGGATCGTTTTAGAAATATATGTTCATCAGATAGGATTATTTCTTGATAAATTTGGATGAGTCTGAAAGTTTCTCGCGAAGGATGAAGTTGTACATGGAGGAGGAAGTTCTTCGTGAAGGGGAAATTCTATAAAGAAGGTAGTGACTTGTGAAGGAGGCATTCCATGAATGAGATGTGGTTTTCGAAGAATAAATTACAAGAAGGAGGAAGTTTAAGAAGGAATATGTTTTTAGGGAATTTATTCTTATGAAGCATCAACTGTCCACAAAGAAAATAAATTCCCTAAATAAAATGCATTCTGTGAAGCACTCCTGCCATGTAGTGCAAGTTTTTTCACAATGGTTTTAATATAATTTAAGGAGGGACTAAAGATAGAACGTTAAATGTTCCATAGGCATTAGTTTGTGGAAAAGTTTATTTCACCAACTAGGTAACAATAAAGCTACATGCCACACTCATATAATTGGGGAATAACTATGAGTAGATTTAGAACAACAAAATAATCTTTTGAAGGAGTAGTGAGAATACTTTTGTAAAGAGTGACAATTGATATTTCAAATTTAGATTTGTTGTAAACCATAAAGGATAATGAGTCCACTAGGAACCTCTTATTGGAAGTGAGTTTTAATGGATTTTTTATATTGGCACTTTTATTTTTTTATTCTCATTTGATGTAGCCCAGTGAGGGTGAAATAAGTAGAATTTTAATATCCAGTACATGTTTTCATTCTTATATTATTCTCTTAATTGGGAAGGAGAGAGAATATTGTTTTTTTAATAACAAAACAAGATCAAAATAGGTTCTTGTTTTAATCTATTATACCTTGATTCACCCACCTTTGGGTATTTTATGTAGTTTGGGTAACAGTTAATATCCAATGGAAATGTATAAAGTTAGTGGTTCTCTCTCAGAAGTAGAAATGGAAGCTGTTAATCAAAAATGAATTCCGATATTTGATAGAATAAATTTTAAACTACGGAATAATCGAATGAAATGCTTGTTTTGATAATTGGGAATAATTTTTTATAGCTTTAATGTACGTAATTTCTTCTAGTATGGAAAATGATCTTTTATTATAAGTAGGACATAGATATTTGGGCGCTAACACCAATGGAATAAATTCATTAGGGGGAGCCTTATCTAATAAAATCGAGACAACTGTGATGTCATGTACGTCATCAGATTATATGTGGGAAAAGTTACTAAATATTTATGAGGTTGATTAATAAGCCAGAGAAGAAAAGTTATAGGTTCTATAGAACATGTATGAGGATCTAAGAATTCACCCTAATGTGTATGTTGATGCATTATTTGACCAAGTGAATGTTTTTGATGAACACATGCATGGTCTCAGATAAATTATTGAAGATATAAAGATTGTTAAGTGCATATTGGGAATACTTCCACCTCATTTCAATATGAATTTTTTTGTGTTTGATGATAAAGATCCAAAGGAGATGAAATTGGATAGCTTACATAATACTCTTTTTTTCATATGAGATGGGAAATTACGGTAACAATTCTATAGAAAAGGGGATTTCCAAGGTAGTGGTGTTCAATTCCATATAGAATATCACTATTGAAGATAGTTAAGAGGAAGACAATTTGGATGAGGTCATGTATTTCATCTCATAAACTCTATATATATGAAGAGGAATGTTCAAATGTAATCTTGCACTTTCATTTTCTTGATTTGGTACGATTGGAAAGATTACAAAAAATTGTCTCAATAAGATTCTAGATGACGATGAGGACGATTGTGAAATTATTGAGAATAAGTATTCAACCCATGTGAAAGGTATGAAAAGTACCAATACAATTTTATTCAAAAATATGAATATTCTTTAAAAAAGGATTAAAATTTAGAATAATCTACGGTAGAAGAGTTTAAGGACTATAAGGATCATGAAGAAAAATCTATGGTGTAATTTTTATGAAATTCCAAAACAAGGGAAGGAAGTGACAATTACAATGGATAATTTGAAGGAAGATTTCACGATCATATTGAATTAGAAGATTCACTTCAAGATACATACATTTAGAGATCCAAAAAAAGAAATCTAACATGGTGGTTAATGATTTCAAACTCTCTATATAGCATTCATAAGAAGAAAAGTCTAATATGAAGGCTACAATTAAATGGTTTAAAGCCGATATCCCATAAACCACAAAAAAATTCATCGAGTACAATATAATGTCTAAAAAACAAACCATAATTGTTTATAATATGACCAACACAGTAAAAGATTGAATCAAACACATCAAAGAGCATTAGGAGGAGGCTGTGAATCTATGAAGAAAGGTAAAATATCAAGAGATACTATTGAATATGCTAAATTACGATATAAATGAAATATAAAAAGGAAATATAGAATTCAAGATCTAGTGAAACAAACAAAGAAGATTCTAGAAAAGAAAATGATATATCAGAATCTTATAGCTAGTATGGTGCTTGATTAAAATCATAAAGCAGTAATGTTTTAACATAGATCAAAATAACCAACCTCAAGGATAAATATTGATTTGGGTATGAATCAAAATGTAAAACTCTTGAGAACCTAGGAAACAACCAGTGGTGCAGTAGTGAAACATATGAATGCACCCTGTATTAGATTTTAGTACTGTAAATGAACAGGACACTCATAAAATGTTTTTTCCACAACTAAGAGGCACGGAAGTGAACAAGATAATCAAAAGAATCCAAAAAAGTGATAAATATTATAGGATATCATTTTATGAAAATCATTTTTAGAGTCGAGGATTTAGAAACATGGACAGATATTTTACATCAATTATACATAGGAATGATCCAAAACAGAATAAAATTGGTTGTATGAAACAAATCATGGAATCTTTAAATAATATGAAAATACAAAAGAAATTTCTAGAATTACACAATGATAGTAGACCATCATATTTTGATCATGATAAAGAATATCATTAAAATACATGGATCATAAAGAAAAGAGATGAACATTAAGTGGTTGTAGAGATTACTTTCAAGGAATCAGATCACATTGTAGTATGGATCATTGATAGTAGATTCACTTCCCATATGATAGGGAATAAGGATCTTGTGGATGGAATCAGATAATTAAAGGAAGGTATTGTATAATTTGGTAATAATGAATGCCTGAAGATAATTTTCTATGGAAAAGACATATTTAGGGGAAAATACATGAGACATGTAGTTGTCATGGTGGTCGAAGTTCTCAGTCACAACATACTAAGTGTCAATAAATTGTGTGACTTAGTACATATGATAATATTTTCCAAGAAATTAATGTTCGTCAAAGAAAAAATATGCTGTAGTTTGTTTGTAGGGAATGTATACGAAGGAGGATTTGTACCTCGTGAGTGGAGAAGAATATGTATTCTTTTTCTTCCAAGCAATACGAAAAAAATTATGGCATAAATATCATGGTCATTCGAGATAAACTTCCTTGGAAGATTTGGTGAAATGTGATACTACTTGAGATCTCCATATATTATCTTATGATTTTGCCCATACTTGTGATACTTTTCAACAAGGATATATCATTTGAAATACATATATGGAAAATGAGAAAAGATCATCAAAATTGTTTGAGATGGTTAATATTGATGTATGTGTGACTATTTCACCAAGACCAATTGACGGGAAGAGATATTATGTCATTTTAAAAATGGTTTTAATATAATGGCATGAGTTTCAGTCATCAAGAACAATTATGATGTGTTCAGTTTCATAAAACCTTATTGAAGGGAATTTGAAAAGATGTTAGGTCAAGAAATTTAGATTGTCCAAATAGGTAATGGAACAGAGTTCAAAATTATACAAGTGGATGATTATATCAAGAAACATGGGATAAGGAATAATTTTTCATTAGTAATAACTCCATAGTAAAATGGAGTAGTTTAGAAAAAAATCAGATTATCAACAACATGGCTTAAACAATGACGATGGAGAAAGACCTTATAGAAAATTCATGGAATGAAGTAGTGATGAATTTCATCTACACATCATATAGAACCTTATTATATCCAAATGAAGATAATACTCTATATGATAAATGGTATGTAAGGAATTAAATGATGAAATACTTTAGAGTGTTTGGAAGTAATAGTTCTAACCTGAATAAGGACAAACACATGATGTTTGAATTTTTTAGAGATTAAGGGATATTTCTTGGCTACTCAAGAAAAATAAAACCATGCAGATGTTTCAATAATAGGCTGGGAAAATTTATAGAAATTAATGTTGTGATTTTGATAGAAAATGAGTATAATATTGAGCAAATACATGAAAATTTTCAATATGATGATGATGAAGAGATAAGAAGACTAGGGGGAGTTATATTACTAGATATTTCCTCAGAATAAAATTTAGATAATGAAAAGAATGGAAATAAAACATTTTTTCATAGATACCAAACATTAGAGTTGAAATTAATAAATAGTACATAATTAGAGATCAGATAGTGCCAGTTCAGATAAGGAGGATTAAGACTCTATAACAAGCATCTTTATGACCACAGGTTGATAAATGTTTTTTGAGGGAGCATCAAGAGTTTAGATTTGGGTTTAAGAAATGAATGAATAACTTGACCAAATAGAAAATAATCTTACATTGGAGAATGTTTCGAGACTAATAGATAAGGATTTCATTGAAACCAAATGGGTATTTCTCAATAAGATGAATGAAGAAAATATAGTGATTCGAAACAAAGCATGACTAGTGTGAAAATTGTACTTTCATATTGAGGGAATAAATGTTGATTAAACGTTTTTACATATTTCTAGGATAGAAAAAATTATATTATTCATGTCCATATCATCATAAATAATGTTCAAAGTTTCCTAGATGGATTTCATGTCACCATTTTTTAATGGGGTTCTAGAAGAAGAATTATATATGAAGAAGCCAGATGGTTTTCTCCTTAATGAATATTAGAACATAGTTTTTTTAGTTGAGGAAGGATCTATATGGGTTTATGTAAGAACCAAGATCATTGTATTAAAGGCTTTATCAATTTTTGAAGAAGCTCCATTTTCAGTGCGGTGGAGGTGATTACAATATCTATGTCAATAATAATAGAAATCAAATTATGATGGACCTATTTTATGTCGCCGATATAATATTTGGTTGATTAGATTAATTGAAGTGTAATTTTTTTTCTAAATTTACGAAATTTGAGTTCGATAAGTCAATGATTTGTGAAATGAAGTTGTCCTTGGTTTATATGTGATATATGGAAGTAATGACATATTTATTTCTTAATCTAAATATGAAAATGAGGTTTTGAGTAGATTTGTAATGGATAAATCCAAGCAGATGAAAAAACTGGTGGTTACCCAGATGAAATTATCATGAGATGATGAAGGAAAATCATTAAATATCATATAATACAAATAAATCATTTTAAATATATTATAATTAATACTGACCTGACCAGATATTGTTTTTTACAAATTCCCAGATGCATCATATCAAAGAAATACCAAATAAATTTACTTAATTTTAGTAAAAATAATACTTCGGTATATCAAGGGAATAATGCATTTTGGTTTTTTTTGTATAATGAAAAAATATAAGCAATAGTTATTGAGATATACATATACAGATTAGGCCAGATCAGTAGATAATAAATAATCAATGTCAGGTGGTGCATTCTACCTTGGGGGATTGTGTATTTTTGGGCTATGAAAGAAGCAATATTGAACTTCATTGAGCAAAAAAGAAACTGAATATATTATATCAATTGAATCTTACATATTGTTATTATAGATAAAGAATCTACTTGATGATATGGGAGTTTAAGTGAAGTCATTGATGATAATATATTACCATAATTAATGTTCTATAAATTGTAGAAACAACATGGTCTATCAGTCAATGACAAGGAACATTGCAATTAAGTATCATTTCATAAAATAAAACGTTGATAATGTTCTTATAAATTTGGATTATTTTCCTAATGAACTACAGGTTGTAGAAAATTATGATGAATGCTTTACCAAATGAAGTATTTGGGAAATATTAAATAGATCCCGGAGTTCAGTTGACTCCCCACACTTGAAAAAGTATAGATGTGTGACCCCCTCTCCCTGAGGTATTATGTTTTTTTAAAGGTAATGCTTTGGTCAAAGACCAAAGTATAATTTATTAATAAGAAGAAAAGGATTACAAAATGAAAATGGAAGGGATTTTTTTACAGTCTCTATCAAAAAGATATAATAGGTCAGGAGGAATAGAGTCCTGCCAAGTCATGATTTGATGGAATCCTTTATTATCTAGAGCATCACCAATGGAATTTTCTTTATGGTAGGCATGCGTAGCTATATAATCAATCCCATGGAGAAAACTAAGGTAGTTCATCCAACGAGCAGTGAGTGACCAGGCTAGATGGATGTTGCCATTCCAGATGGCATGAATGATAGTGGTTGAATCACATTCAATCCAAAGTTTTCTCCAACCTATTTGAATAGAAAAATCAACTGCATGAATGACACCGAGCATTTCTGCCTCCAAAGATGAAGAGTGACAACATCCAACAAAGAAACAACCCTGACATTGACCAGCTGAGTCTTTGATGATAGCACAACAACTGGCAGGACCAGGGTTGCCTTTGGAAGCACCGTCGACATTCACTTGTATCCATCCTGGCATTGGAGATTGCCAGAATACCTCAAGGGAGTGTTTCGGCTTTGGGAAAATGCCTGGAACATTAAGATGACGAAGGACCATAAAGTCACCAACAGAGTTGCGGCAACCGTCCTTTTGAGTAGAGGCTGGTTCATGAATCGCAAGAAGAATTCGAGTCTTCCCTGTATTAAGATTGAAAGAGTGATTGTTGTGAACGAGATCATTTCTAACATACCAGAGTTCATGTAGGAGTTCCGACACTGCCGCAAGAAATAGATTTTTGACCTGTAGAGAGGCATCATGTCTGGTGCAATTACAAAGTAGCAAGGAAATAGAGTCATTAATGGGATTTCTACAATTAAAAAGGTCAAAAATGTAGTTCCAAAGAGCAGAGGACATCCCACAAGATAAGAATAGATGATTTGAATCCTCCCTGTGCTGGTTACATAGTCGACATTTAGAACAAAGAGAAACACCAAAAGTTTGGTGACTACTTTCCATAGGTAATCTATTGTGCGCAATGCGCCATATAAGGGTGAGTCTGGAAGGTTTAATCCAGGGTTTGTTAAATTGGTTCACCCAGGAAAAATTAGAATCATGATCATAGAAATTATAATTATAGTAACTTTTGGAATCAAGAATGCCATTAGAAGAAGGATCCCAAATAAGGAAATCACCAGTAGAATAGAATGTATAATTCTCAATGGCTTGCATTATAATATCAGGGAGATCACCATCAGGAGATTGTAATACCTCCTTTATAGATTTATTAGTATCTTGAGGATGATTAAAATAGGGTAACAAAGATGTAAAAGGGCTACCACACCATTTTCCGCAACAAAAATTGATGGACGAATCAGCACTGACTATCCATCTATAATTTTTCATGATTTTGTGATAAGAGTCCCGGATGGAAGGCCAGATTAAAGAGTTAATGAAATTAATATTTCCTTTTAAAAGCTTAGGGAAAAACCTATGTTTTATAAATTCAGTTGCTTTAGAAGAGGAGTTAAGGATGTGCCATGTAAGGCATGCCTGAAGAGCATCATTGAACAACTTTAAATTCTTAATACCAATTCCCCCATTAGCAATGGGTTTACAGCAAGAATTCCAAGGAATTGTAACAAGCTTATTTTCAAAAATGCTTCTAGACCAAATGAATTTTTTAATGTAAGTATTAATTTTCTTAAAAATACCAACGGGCCATTTATAAATCATAAGGGAATAGACGATTTTAGAAACAATGGTTGAATTGACCAAACAGATTCTACCAGCCATGGAGAGAGACTTACCTTTCTAATTAGCTAGTTGATTTGTGATATGATAAATGATATTAGAAAAATAGGTAGCTTTAGGATGACCCCAGAATAGGGGAACACCCAAATAAGTGAAGGGTAAAAAGCCCTCTTTAATACCCAGGTAATTTATAATAATAGATTTCTTTCTTACAGGAAAATTCTTTCCAAAATAGATATAAGATTTGTCCCAGGAAATTGCATGACTAGAGACATCCTAATAGTGTGATATAGTTTGCTTGAGGGCATGAAGATTTCTTTGATATCCTTTTATGAATAAGATGATATCATCCGCATATAAAAGATGGGTGGGGGAATTTAGGTTCCTGGCCACCTGAATAGGTTTAATCAAGTTTTGCTCAACCTGGTGGTTTATGAGTCAACTAAGGTAATCTTCAGCAATGACAAAAAGGATGGAAGATAGGGGATCACCCTGCCTTACACCTATAGTGTATTTAAAGAAACCACGAGGGGTACCATTATTCAGGATAGAGATGTGGGATGAGTGGAAGAGAGTCCTAATTCTACCAATGAAGAGATCATTAAAGTAAAATTCCAATCAATGGTATCAAAATCCATTCTAATATCCAGTTTGATGGCCACACACCCACCCCTAGTTTTTTTGTTTAATGTATTCGTACATTCAGAAGCAAGAAAAATGAAGTCCTCAATGGATCACCCTTTGATAAAGCCAAATTTGTTCCAAGAGATAATTATATTACCGATAGATGCTAGTCTATTTGCAATAATTTTTGTGATAATTTTACAGATAGAGATAATCAGAGCTATAGGTCTGAATTGATGAATCTCAGCAGCATTCTCCACTTTGGGTATTAAAGTTATGAATTGAGAATTGATACCATGAGGAAGAGATCCATGAGTGAAAAAGGTCTTAACAAGGTTACAAACATCATTATGTATTATATCCCAATGATTTTGAAAAAAACCATTATTGAATCCATCTGGGCCAGGAGCACTGTCTGGGATTAGACCAAAAACAATGTCTTTAATTTCATGATCGACGGGAGTGCTTAAAAGGAACTTATTGTCACCTTCATCAACCAATAATGGAATGATGTTAGATTTAAGATAAACATTTCTGTTCGGTCCATTTAAAATATTATAAAAATACGAGGTAACATGATCCGTTCTGGCCTCTTCATTGTCAATGACCAACTCATTATGAATAAGAAGAGAAAGAGGACGACTGGCCTTTCTAATTCTTTGAAGGAAATTATAAAATTTATTATTACGATCACCATCAGTAAGCCATTTAGTTCTAAACATCTGTTTATGAAGATTATCCTTAAAATTGAGTAAGGAGTTAAGTTTAGAAGAGATATTAGCTTCCATCTTAGGATCCAAAATGAAATCAGAGTTTGTGTTCTGATTTTGGAAGTGACTGAGTTCATTTTTAAGATAGGAGATGTCTAGATCTATTTCGGAGTTTGAGTTTTTACACCAACCTTTGAGAGCCTACTTAATAACTTTCAATTTATATAAACAAGGCAAAGAATCCTTGAGGTATTATGTGTTTTTCCTTAATGTATAGATATGTGTTCTTTGTAATGTTACATCCACAAAGGAGTGATCTTTGGGTTCATTGAAAAAGGGTGAGAAAATATCTTGATCAAGACTAGGGGAGAAAGATAAATGGGGAGAAGTAATGTAGGGGATGTTTTAAAACATAATGATGCTAAAGTTGATTGATCAAAGGTAATATATCATGATAGATGTGGTATGTGTTGAATTCAGTTGGTTGGTTTTTGAATGAAGTGTTTTATTGATGAACATTGCATGATACTCTTGTTCCTGATGTCGATCATGGCTCATGTGGGCTTAGAGTGTGTGTTGTGTAAATCATTGATTTCTATATGAATCCTAAGAAGGGAATTTTGGTAAAAGTATTTGAGTAAATTTGATGTGTTTCCAATAAATATAAAATGGGATATTTTTGGAAAAAAATCCATCATGTTGTCATTTTGGATGTTTTGGTTTTTTGGATTGTTGAAAAAGATAATTGAAAAAGTTCCAGCGTGGTTGCTTCCAAAGCAGTTGTTTTGAAGGTGGCACATTTTCCTAGTTTTTTCCTAATTTTGGGGCCTCAAAACCAATATTTTAATGGAAAATATAGGATCTATTCATATAATTTTGGTGAATGAAAATCATCTAAATAATTTCTCAGACCGAAAATCATGGAGTTCATGGACCAAAAAACATGGAGTCTGTATAACGCAGATCATAGGGTTCATGGACCTCGAATCATTGAGTTATCATACCTAAAAGTGACACTACATGAACCATAAATGGGATTGATGTTTTTCAGATGAGGTAAGGGATTTGAAGACATTGCATATGGTTTTTTGCTACAAAAAACACATAGTAAGATTAGTTTGCGGTAGGTGTGTCGTTTCTGAAAGGTGGTTATTTAAGGATTCCATAAAGCATAGTTTAATTTGCATATGAAGGCAACCACACAATGGGAATCACATAGAAAAAATAGTACTTAGTTATTGATGATCCTAAAAATAGTTCTCAATAATTATTATTAGAGGGATTTATAGATCTATTTTCCTTTATAGAGACCCTTAATTAGATCATTTGAGGGAAAAAAATTTATCAGAGAGGATTGTAACATGAAGAATTCAGTTAAGTCCCAAAGTTGTCCATAATGGAGGAACTGGTCCCCAGAGGAGGAAGTGGTTCAAAAAGGAGGCCTTCTATAAATAAGGGAGTGATTTTAGAAGGAGTGATTCTGAAAAAGATGTGTAATTTATGAAGGATAAATTCTGTGAAGGAGGTAGTTCATAAAGATAGTTTAAAAAGGATGTTATTTGTAGGGAATTTTACCTCACAATGAATTAGTATTTTTAAAAGCAAAGAAATTTCTTGAATCAAAGGCATTCCATGAAGTAATTTCACCACTTGGTGTAAGTAATTTAATGAAGGGATTAGGGGAATTTGAAAAGGGACTAAAAGTTATTCAAATAAGAAATTAATGTAGTCAAGTAGTTCGTTGAAAAGTGCATTTCACCTACCATGGGAAAGTAGAGCTTCATGAAACACTCATTTATGTGTGAAATAATTCTGAGTTGATTCAAAAAAATAAAATAACCTTTTGAAGGAGCATTGGGCACACATAAATGGAGAGAGATCAGTTATATTTCAAATTTTTATTGGATGTAAACTAGATGGGACATTGATTATGCTCTGAACCTTGTATCTATAGTGATATTCAGTAGATTTAGCACATAAGAGCATTGCCTTTGTTTTATCCTTGGACATAGCCTAGTGAGGGAGAACCAAGTAAAATTTACGTGTCCTATGCATGTTTTAATTCCCGTATTATTCTCTTCTAGAAGAAGGATATATAAGAGTGTTTTCTATAACTAGGAAAAAAGATCAAAAGAGATCATTGTTTCCATTTTCCATACCATAATTCACAACCTCTCAAGTTATTTATCCAAGACAGGATAACAAGTTTGATAGGTGATTTTATTGCTTAATCCATATTATATAGTTTATTGGGGGAAGACAAACCACAAATGAGTGGGATTAAACACTAAAAATGTATTCTAGTAACATGGGATTTTACATAGATTTGAATCGTATGTAAGTAATATGGATCTCAATATGTACACAGATCAATGAAGTTCATGGTCTTGATGTTTGGACCAAATGTTTAGTTTAACATCAAACAAAAATGACTCATATATCATTTCATTTAAATTTATGCAATAAGGAATAATTTTGGGATGTCTAAATTCATGTGTAATAGACATTTATGAACTCGATGTTTAAGGTCATGATACATGAACCGATGTGTGTAGTGGTTTCGGGTCTTTTAATGAGGATAATGAAAATATTGTTTAACATACTATAGTGAGGATGTAGAACCGATTTAAAAATTACGAAAATTTTATTTTGAGAATCATTGCATTGGTCGGAGGTTTAATAAACTTCTAATCCCTTATAATTAAGGAATAAAATCAATTATAGTGGACCTTGTGTACAGATTAAGGTTCCTCCAATTTTGGTTCTATATTCAGTGTATTTTCTTCCTATTATCATTTATGTTCTGAGGGAAACCACTGATTATCCTTAGAAAAATTAATAAAGGAAAGGAACATGTTAAAGGCTTTATCAATTCAATTCTGACGAATCTCAAGGTTGTGTACTGTGTACAACATTTCCCATCTATATTCACTAGTTAATCCCATATTTTTTGTAAATGTTCATACATGATGAGATAATTATTAATAGATAGATGGGGGGAACTAAATTCAACCTCAATATATATAATTTATTTTTTACCATACACATGTGAATATGGGGTTATATGTGTAACGATCCAAGTTTTGTTGCAATAATCCCACAAAGAATAAATTAGTTTGTTATGACTTTTCATCCCTATCCACCATTATCTAAATTATTTTGGGAAAGGTCTTATTAAAGGCCTCTATCAATCCATTTAAAATTTTATGATAATGAAATGAATTTTGGAAATAAAAATTTTACTAATGGTATGATCTTTTCAATTGAGAAGCCCAAATTATTTTTGTCGTTGTCTATCAATATAGTGAGAGGGACACCAAATATGGTAATGGTGTTATACTTAAAAAAGGTGATGATATCCTTTGTATCAGCTTACATGAGGGGTATATCCTCTTGCAATTTGGAGTAAAAGTCAATGGTTATAAGTATGAACTTAAACTTCCTAACTGTAGCTGAGGTATATAGACCCATAACATCAATTCTTTATAAAAATTGGGTAGGAGTATTTGGTGGTGTAGAGAAAATTTTAGGGTTGATGGATGAAATTGGATTATAAGAATAAATCATGAAACCTTATAGTGAACTCTAGGAAATCTTCAGTCATTGATGGCTAGAAATAATATGTCTTCCGATTTACTGAGAGAGATTCACCCCTGATTGGAGAGCATTGCAAGAACAAAAATATTCATCTTGATTTATAATGTGGGTATCCCTTACCTTAACATATCTAAGGATAATAACATCAAAAATCATAGAATTAGGGTCACCATAGAGGGTGATGTTCATGACCTAGGGATTAATATAATCTCAATTGGATTGATATGGTTAAAGGATCCCATCATAGAGGTAAACTACAATTAGAGACACCCATCCACATGTAAATTTTTTTAATACAGATATGTGTTTTTACTTATTGGGATGGTGATGAATTCATTTATATCAACCATATTGTTGTTAATGAATGGGGAGATCATCCTATGATTCAATATATGGATGTCCCCTTTGTCTTGGTCTCAGTATTCAAGGGTGGTAGCTACTTTAACTAGGGCCTTGGCATGAGTGTTTTCTAAAATGAGAAACATGGGATAAATTTCACTAGAAGTGAAACTAAACTATCATATCATATACATAATCAACTATATAGATTAATTACCCCTTATTGACATCATATTATATATTTATTTTCATAATTAGAAATTTTAAATTTTCCTTATTGTTGATGTTATCCACCTATATATTAATATATAAAACCAAAATAGTGAAGAGGGATTGATATATTGAATCATATTTTGTACATACATCTAATATAATAAAATAATAAAGAAAAAATACCTTGGTTGTGAAAAAAAAATTCCTAATCTAACCTGGTTAACTTTTGGATTCTCTATTCTCATACATATCAAACTTCAAGAAGAACCATCAAAGTACATCACCCACAACAATGAAGCATCCTTTATAGAGATGACTTCTTAATCAAGGAAATCCATAATTAATGGAATTATTTTAGAATTAGGATTTACAAAAATAAATTATTCTAATTTCTACCCCTTAACCATATTTTATGGCATGAATCAGATGTGAAATTATTGGAAGATGAATTTCGATTATTCCATATTTCTGGTTAGAAATGAGTGGCTAAGGATATATTTAAGTTGATATATATGAGATACAAAACAAATACAATGATGTTAAAGATTGAAAATTCACTTCTACACCATGAAGACCAATTATAAATAATTATTTTTGATGTTATAATACGAAGTCTCAATTTCCAACATTATACAACTAAAAAAATATAAACTATTTTCTCTACTCAAAGTATTCTTTTGATACATGAGCTTGTAAAGTGAATTCTATATAGTTCCTACATACAAGATAAGTGGGTTTAATATTATGGTTGGCATAAAAATATAAGGTGAGAAGGTACTGCTTGAGTTTATTATAGGCTCTCTGGAAGTCCTTATCCCACTTGTATTCAAACCATTTTTTCATCAATCTAGTGAAAAATTGGCATTTACCAGTGAGATAGGAAATAAAGTTCCTGATGTGGGAAAGATTTATCAAGATTCATTATAATTAATTGAGGTTTATAGGTGAATTAATATTCAAAATCACATTAGTTAATTCAGGGTTGAATTTGACTGTTAGATTGTATATCACAAAGTGTAGTAATTTTCCTAAATTTTTTTTCAAAAATATCACTTTAAGGGACTCATTTATTGGATGTATTTCTTATGTTTCCTAAAGACTCGATCGAGTTAAAAAAATTTACAAGACTAAAAATATTTTAATACCATGTAATCCTAAAAAAATATTTAGTTTCCTCTAAGAAGTTCATGAAGAGATGATGCATAACAAATTATTGTGTATAACATGGGTTATTTAATAAAATTGGAATTACATGATAACAATACACCCCCTAGGTACCCTTGAAATTAATGAATTCCACTTCGTATGGGGATATTCAAATAAGGCAATAACAAGAGTACACATACATGAATAAGAGGGATTCAAATACAGATGTTCTATTAATCAATAATTTGCTGATCGGGGTGAGGAAGTTATATATTGGAAAATTACAATTGTGATCCTAGAAATCATGATTGACATGGATATGATCATTATTTTCCTAATACATATGATTTTTTCTAACCAATTTGGGTACATAAATTCTTATATGAAAAAATATTTGATGATTTTGTCAATTTTAACATCTAATTTTTTATCAAATGTTGGATGCATTCTCATTGGTGCTTGTTTATACTCACATTGGTCATCTGAAAGACCTAAGTGATCAGGGGAAAACTTTTTATTAGATCATGGAGTTTTAGTTTAGTTCTAGGTGAATATATCTTGAATCCATTTTAGAATTTTAATTTACTCCTCCCATTCATCAGTGGATATGGATGCACTAATCAATGTGAGATATGGATCCTCATCTATATCGAATTCATCTACTTGATCTCATCAATTATGGTAGAGAAACCTTCTTCAAATACTATAGGGTAATTACTAATGTCCCATTTTTCCTATTTATCAACCTCAATGTTATCCAAATTGGAAGATGCATGGGTAGTTTTTTATCCATAAGATGATATGGGGACACTTTTATCTCCGAGGATTGATGAGTTGGTGTCTCTAGACATTAGTGGTTCCAATAAAGGATCATAATTATCAGCGGAATCCTATATATCTTTTTATTATTCCCTGACATCATTAATAGAGTAGGAAGATAAAGTATCCTAAAATTTAGGATATGATATGGGGATATCCATTGAAACAACTAGAATGTATTCAAATAAATTATCATTTGGGGAATTGTCATTTGTGGTGTTGTTTTCCCAGGATAAACCATGACCACCTTCAAGAAATATCACCTCAGTTTTCATAATATTCACCATATAAATAAGAGAAGAAAAATATTTTAACCCTAGTGAATCCCCAAAGTTGGGTTTATTATATCAACCATGTTTATGGTAAATACATAATCCTCACTGTGTTTTCCCAATGGGATTGATGGAAAATCATGCAAAGCATTGGTAACTGTGACCAAGATGATGTCAAATTTCATTATTTTTCTTCATTATCTCTTTTAGAAGTATTCCTTATTGTACTAGGATTCAAAAAAGTGTAAAAGGGGATATCTTCACCATATAGTACTCAAAATTTTATATTGATAAGGTACTCTAGGAATTGATGAAATAATGATGGTACAATCACATTCTTGTGGAGACATTGTATTATGAAAATATCATTAAATGTTTTTTCCTTAAAAATGACCATGAATATATAGTAGGATTAATGACATCTAAATTTGGATTTGTGTTTGATCCTTGCAAGAGGTTTCTACTCACTTTTATTATATTTTTGAATGGTCAATTTTGAGGGGATAAGTCATTATTTCCATAACCCAAGTGTTAGAGGGTTCAGAATGGGATAAGAATGGCCCCAATACCATTTTCAATCAACGTTTGATGAATATAAACATCATTAATATTTCTTGAAACATTAAGGATCTTGATGTGTCCTTCGAAAATGATATCACAATCCTCCTCAGTCAATGAGATGACTATGCAGAATTCCACTGAGGTAGTATCTGCATAAACCACATTGGCCATCAAAAATTTAATCATTAATTATTGTAAAGTGACTCAAGAATTTCATAGATATATATTACAAAAATTTTATAAATATTCATTACATTTCACAGACACATGCCTAAGGATCATTATATTTTAGTTCCTTTGGACACATGGAGACATAATAACTTGTCCATAAGTGAGCTAAGTAATCTACCACTAATTTATTCAAAAGTATCACAATTTTTGTACATATCATATATAATACATATCTTTATAACCTTGGGAAAGGAAACATAAGAAAATGTGAGCTCAGATTCTTAGTAAGGGTAAAAAAGGGAGATATGCAAGCATAACATGAAAATAATGGTATGAGAACATGATCCTATCATTTTAAAAGCATGCCATGCATATCAGAGATCATAATCTTTATTCATGGCATAAATATTGGAAATTCATATGACATGAATCATAAGGGAATCAATAAATAGGATACATGAGATCATAAAATTGACACAAGACATGGAATTTGTGCCATAACATTTACATATAAATTAATTTCCATATTAGTAAAGTCTTACTTCCAACACTACCATATTGGAATGGTTTCACTCCCAAAACCATCATAGTAGTCAAGGTTCACTCTCAAGGACATCATAGAGGAAAAAGTACCCTACTGAATTGGGTTCACTCCCCGTTCCATCCTTGTCTTACTGAATCAGGTTAAATACCATTATAGACATGTCTATCTCATGATATATATATCATTACTCAATGAATTGAAGGGAGATAAATGTCCAAAAAATCAAATAATAAATATTATAAATATGTGTACCAGGATATCATAAATTTTCATAATATTACAACCCAAGAAATGAAATGGGTTTCATAAACATTTAATCATATCATAAACATTGGAAAATATACATGTTTCATAATCATTTCATTATAGCATAACCCATGAAAAAAATTTGGTTTCATAAGAATTTTAACGTGGTATAACCAATGGATGAAAATAAGGTTTCATAAACATCATTCCACCATAAAGATAAACCATTCAGGTAAATAATAAAAATAAAATCCTTGTATCATATCCCCATTATAGTATAGGTAACATCAACGAGTGACATATTAGATAGAAAACGTTTTTGATATATCATTTAAAACATTTAATGAGGAAAATATCCTTTCCACTTTTATAAACACCTATTAGTACATAAAAAAATTTAGAATTTTTTTTTTGAAAATAACTTTGAATACAAATAAATTAACTTTTAAGAAATGGCTTTTCATGATGATGGGATGTTTCTTTCTTGTTGTATACTCAAAAAATAGATTCCTTTCAGTTTTTTTAGTAAAATACAAATAAGAATTGATTGGAAAATGATGTAAAGATTCCTTTGAAAATATTTTTTGTAAAAATTCAAACATGGGTAATTTTTTTTGAAAAGGCATCGGATAATAATATTTTTTTTTCAAAATGTTTTAGAAACCGTGGTTTTGGAAGAAAACAGATTACTGATTAAAGGGAGAAATAAAGTTATATTTTCTTAAAAAAATCTTAAATCCAGCATCCTGTGGATCTCAGAATGAGACTGAACCTTTAATCCTCACACTAATAAGAACACAATGAAAAATGTTTGGATTTGGTTACATGGTCTTAATTGGTTCTTCTAGCTTCCTAAGATACTGAATGACATAGTCTCATGTGTAGGTACCCCTCTTAAGATCGATAAACACACCCTTAATATTGAATTGGGATTTTTTTCTAGGGTCCTGGTAGAAATCAACCTAGACTCTAAACTTCTGACTGCTGTTAACTTTAATGAAAATGAATACAAAAAAGAAGAAAAAACTAAATATAAATGATATCCAACCTTTTGTGAATATGAAAATATTTGTGGAAATTCCATTATTAATTATAGAGTGGTGAAAATCTAGTATGTCTACCCAAAATAAAATGATTGGACTGAGGTTAGAAAATGAAGAGGTATGGCTATTGTTATTGTAAAACCTGACCCCTTTAAAAAGAGGAATGAAATCCGGGTAACGAAACCAGTCCACCCAAACCATATTGGGGAAAACTTGGGTCATTCATGGGCTGAACTAGTTAAAATTTAATACAATGATAATGTTGGGTAGGACATTTTAAATGATATAGAAAAAAATGGTAATATAGGTTTTTGTAAAATCTCAACAATCAATAGAGAAGCCCCACAAAAGAACCACCAATGATCATAGGCATGAAACTTTTGGTGGCACAGACTCCACTATGGCAAACACTATTATGGTTGACCCCTTCCTTTATTCAATTATGAATACTGAATAGGTTCTGGAATCTAGTTCTCTAGATGTTTCTGGCTTGATCAGATCAAAGCATGTACAAACTGATGATATTAATGCAAGTTCGGTCTCCTATTTTTATGAATGAAATAAAGATAAGAAGGTTGAAATCCTTGTTCAACCTTCATTCCCTATATCCATTTTGGATTTTGGCTCTCAACAGGTGATTTCTACTGAACCTAGTACTCCAAACAATGTCACCAATAATAGAATTGAGTCTGCGAAATGGAGGAGCACACTCAATGCTTCTTCATACATGGAAAAGGATGATCAACTGTTACAGCCTAAATTTTTTGATGAAATTGCATACAAAATGGAGGGCAATTATGGATAGACTTCCTCCTCCTCAGTTAGCACATGTATGAATACCAATGATGTTAGCACTTTCCATTCTTCTAAATTAAAAATTGAACATGTTATGACTATGGGGGGTGAGACTAGACTTTTCATAGTATGTAACCCCTAGGAAAAAATAAAGATACACATAGTATTCTTAATGATAAATTTAATGATGAAAAATGTAACTTTTCTCATGATGTCGATGATTTATCATTTAATATTATTAACATTAATGATTCCTCAAATAAGTACGCTAGTGATAGTCTTCTTAGTAATACTATAACTACATTTAATAAGAATGATATTAAAGATACTTCTATCCATTCTCCTTTCACTAAGGGAAACAAGAGAAAAAAATCAATCCCAATAACATCTAATAATCCCCGAAGATTATCAAGAAAAAATGGTTTAGATGGTAAAAAAAAGGGGAGTTCTAAATCCAAATGCAGGTTTAAATGAAGATCTTATATTGTAATTTCTAGGGTATTTCTTGACCTGACACCTTTAATGTTTTAAAAAGAATGCTTAGTATTCAATGTCATTTTATTTTTTCCATTACTGAACCTAATATCAACTTTTCAAAAAAATTACCACAATTACATCATTTTGGTAACTTTTTCAAAGGTACAAACAATAATAATTCTAACACTAAAACCCTTTTGATTTCTCTTCAATCTTTTTTTCGCAATATAAACATCTTCCATATCTCTAATCACATTTTCACCTGTGATTTCTCAATAGAGAATACACATATTCCTTTTTTTATAAAAAATAGGTATCAAGATAGGAGACCTCTATGAAATGTCATCTCTAATATATGTTCTAATATACATCACCCATGATTCATCATTAGTGAATTTAATTTTATCTTGGATACTTGTGAGAAATTGAGTCCACCAAACTAAAAAATGTCTATGAGAGATTTTAAGGCTAGTATTGAAAATAGAAACCATATAGAAATCACATTCACTTGTGCCAAATATAAATGGTATATAAAGAATTATAAAAGATTTTTCACTATAAAATTGGATAGAGCTATCATTAATGATCATGATTTAGACAAATGGGATACCATTTCTAGTACAAATCTCCCAAAAATATAGTCTGAACATCAACCTATTATGGTCAGTATCTCTCACTAAACTATTAAACATAGTCTCCCCTTTAGATTCAATAAATCCTAGTCCGTAGACCTCGAATGTTGTATTCTTATTAAAAGATTCTAGTTCTCTATGACTCACTACAATGACACTTTTTCTTATAATATCAAACGTAAATTACTCAAACAAAATATTAAAATTTTGTGCAGTGTAAAATCTAAAAAAAATTGATAATGACATCTTGCTTCTTGAGTATGACATTCACCAACTCCAAAATAACAACATAAACTCGCAATTTGTTTTTGATCAGACCCATGATATTAACATCTCATTGAAACTGAACTCGCTCATTACTGTTAAGGATTTCATGCGTAAACATGCCTTGAAAATCAAATGGCTAACTGATGTTTATAGAAATACTAAATTTTAAAAAATTTATCAAAGAGTTATAAATGCATGTATACCTTTAACCTCTACCCAAGATGCTGACAATCTTCTAGATAAGGATGAGGACATTGCTAATCATGTTGTTTCCTATTTTGAATCCATATTTTATAGACCCAGCATCAATGATGATCTCCTTCATGAAATTATTCAGACAGTGGCCACTAAGGAAGATTACACATCTCTATTATCCATTCCTCCTAATCATGAAATTAAGGACATTGTCTTCTCCTTGAATCCTGATAGTGTAATGGGGCTTAATGGTTTTAATAATGGATTCTTCTAAGAATAATGGGATGTCATTCTTCTTATTGTCTGCAAACTGGTGAAATCATTCTTTTTTGATGGTTTTCTTCCACATGGGTTAAATTTTAAATTCCTCACTTGGATTCCTAAAGTGGAAAATGCCTCAAATATTCACATTTTTCAGTCCATACGCCTTATAAACACATTTTATAAAATCATTACCAAATTTATTTCCAAAATATTTTTCAATATTACAGAAAAAATCATCTATTGGAATCAATTCAGTTTCATCAAGGGAAGATCCATCCCGGACTGCATTTTTCTTACCTCAGAATCCACTAACACCTTAAACAAAAAAAAATATAGGTGGCAATATAGCCATTAAACATGACATTAAGAAATATTTTGATACCATGGACTGGAAAATTATCTTTAATGTGCTTCAAGGTTTTGGCTACAATAACTCCTTCCTAACAAAAATTAGAACTTTTCTCTACTGAACCTCTACTTTTATCTTAATAAATGGATCTCCCCGAGGCTATTTCTATTGTGCTAATGTTGTAAGATAGGGTGATCCCCTCTCTGCCATTATTGTTTCTATTGTGGAGGATTATTTAAGTCGGATGATCACTCACTTTGTCGATCCAAACAAACATTAACCAATACATGGTGAAAGGAATTTCAATGTCCCTACACATCTCTTATATGTGGATGACATTATTATTTTCTTAAAAGGAGACAAAATAAACATCAGAACTCTCAAAAGTGGTCTTACTCACTATAAAGAGGTCTTGGTCTGGTCATCTTCTAGAAACAATCCTCTGTTTTCTTAGGAATAAACTTTCCAACTAATAGAAAAAAAAATATCATCAATGATTTAGGTATTAAGGAATCATAATTGCCTTTCACAATCTTGGAGTTCCCATATTTTGAGGCAATCCCAAATCAAGATATTTCACAAGGATTTTTGGTCAAATCGTTAATCAACTCTCCTCTTGGAAGGGGAAGACTCTCTCTATTATGGGGAGAATATTCCTTGTGAAGTTAGCTATTATTTCCAAAATGAAATACTCTATGATGGTTTATAAATGTCATGTTGGTCTTTTAAAAAATGAATATTTACATTAAAAAAAAATTTCTTCTTGTAAACCTCTTGATAAGGGGGTCCTAGAATTAATACTTTGATTCTCTTTAATGAAGTGCTTCAATCCATACTAACATGGAACCTGATTCACAATGATTCCTATACTATTTCCTTCATCAAAAATAGGTTCCTTGATAAACTGAATAATGGAAAAATGAATTTTATAAAATCCTTCATCTTGCCTTCAATTAAAAAAACATCTTCCAACCTTATGACCAATTCTATATGGATGGTCTCAATAGAATCCTCCATGAGATTTTGGTTACACAATTGTATTTGTTCCCCTCTATCAACTCTAATCCTGGATCAAATCCCTAAAAATATCAATATGACTAACCGAGATGTCATTAAATCACAAATTTATAGTCTCCCTGCAAATTTCATTCATATGATTTCTAGCAATACATTCTCAAACATGGATGATTTTATTCTATGGGAGCCTGCTTATAATGTCATTCTATAATCAAAGAATTTTGACAATCATCCCATCCATGACGATGGAAATGAAGTAAGTTGGATGAAGATTTTAGACAAGCCCTGGATAAAACCCTCATGAAATACTCTTATTTGGCATGTCTCAAACAATAAGATCCCAAATGATGTCTGTCTAAAATCTTTTTTCATTCACATTTGTTCCAAATTTAATCTTTGTAATCAACATAGATAGGATAACAATCACTTATTTCTGTCATGTTCCACCACCACAACCCTTTGGAATTTTAATTTATATATCATTGATTGTAAATGGATGATTATTGAATCTTTAAATGATCAGATAAAGTGTTATGTGGATAGGGATAGCTCGAAACAAATCAAAAATATTTTCCATCCTGTAGTTGTTGAGCATTTTCATGTGATCTGGTATGATAAAAATTCATTTTTCACACTAATTTCTCACTCAACATCAATACAGGTCAGATTCAAATCCTCATTAATATTCACAAAGCTTCCTTGATTCAAAGGGGAAATGAAACAACACAGTGAAAGATTTCATGATTCTAAGAAAACTTCAGGCTGATGGAATTTTTCCCCAATCGAAGTGCACATTTGAAGATTTTTAGGAAACCCTTACCTTTTGTTTGGATGAAAGATAATGTTAATGGCAAATCCAAAGGAAATTCGGGACCTATGGGATGTGGGTCCATCTTCAGAAACCATTTTAGTCAAATACTCATATGTATTCATAGAGGATCTGGTACCACCTCTTCTCTGGAAGATGAAATGATTATTTTTATTCATGATGTCTCCTATTCCAAACCCAAATATTGGAACAATATATGGATTGATAGTGACTTGACTACCATTGTCTATGCTCTTTGGAATGGGGTGGTTAATCTAGCATGGTCGATCACTACTCGATGGACGAAGTTCCTTCTTTCACACTAAGATATTAATCATATTACCACTCGTACCTACTGTGAAGGGAACACTGTTGTGTATGGGCTTGAAAATAATGGTTTAAGTCAGGGCATTACTTGGCTGGAGGATCTCCCTGATGACTTACTCCCCCTTCATGTGAATTATTGTAATCTTACCCCAAATTTGCATCTCATGTAATCTATACATATAATTTTAATAATGCTTTGGTTACTTAAACAACAGAACACTTTATTCAGAAAAAAATGATTCATAAATAATCCCATTAAATGGTGTGTTTGTTACAAAAAATATTTACAACTTTGGTAATATTGGACCATAATCCCCATGAATAAATAAAAGAAAATGAAACATAAAATATCATGAGGATAAATAAAATCATGATATTACATTTAAAAGGGTATTTAAGTAAATCTATGAAAATAATATAGGTGAATAACATAACGTACGTTTCAAAGACGGAAAATTGAGACTAAATTTCCTTAATATAAGTCTTGAATTCCATCATACTCATTCAAACCTCTTGTATAATAAATATATATTTATTATACATATAATAAATAATCATATATATATATATATATCATACCATAGCATACATTATTTACTGACGACATTTTATAATGTGTTTATTAAGAATTCCATGTTAAAGTTACGTTTCAGGTAATAACCACTTTATTATTTATATATGTTTTTATTTATTAATTTTATTCCTATTAAAAAGATCATGGTTTCGTCATATCCAAAAATTAAACCATGATATAAATATCATATGTATTCAGTATATATGTATTTAGAATATTTCATTAAATTGAGTGATAAGAAATGAAATAAACTGTTTTTGTAGATGGTAAGCTGTAAGTATGTATGAACATTGCATCTACTTTCATTTCAGATTGAATGAAATAAAATTAAATGGTATATATATATATTATTCCATAATATTTTTTTTCATATATGTCACATATGTTTACTAAAACCATACTAAATACATTTTATGTAAATTTTGAATGAATCACATCGCTTCGCGAGGTGGTAGTCCACCGTACACTCGAACAAAATTATCGCATTCCAACAAAAGTGGAGATTATGTAGTTTTATGTGATATAATGATTCTATAATAATAATAAAATCATAAATATCATATAAAAAAATAAATACATTATTATTACTAGACTTGATATATGGTAACAGAAAAATGAATGATATCGTTGGGCAGGGCGGTTGTCTTCCATAAACACAAATGATGATTTAATAACCCATTTGATGGAAGTGGATATGGTTGTAAATAATTCCAAAAAAATAAAAAAATATCAATAAATTTAATATAATAATTTTACTATATCATAATGGTTTAATAATAATTGAATGAGGTGGGGGAAGAAATAAAATAAAAGTTCATGTTGATGAACATTACCTATTATTCGGGTATCCTCCGTAGGTTTTCACTAAAATCCTTCCTATTGTGACTTTATACCAAAAATAAGGCTTCACTTTTGAGGGTAGGGATTTTGGTAAGAGATTTAGGTATGTATCATATGAAAAAAGGGTTTTAAGGTGTAAATAATAGATGATATGGGGTGACATTTTATAGGTTGGGGAGAGGACAAACTTGGAATTATTTAAAAGAATTGAGTTGTCCTATGTTTTTCATGACACAAGCCTCTTAAATTGTCCGTTATAGAATATATAAGATATAAGGTTGAAATATGTCTAGAAAATGGGTGCTAAAAAATTTTAGGGTTATTTTTTACCATTTTTTTTTTAGTTTAACCCTTAGGTAAAACCAAATTTACCTTTACCATAATAAATAATATTTAATGTTTTTACTATTAATTTTGGTAAAAATTTATGTTCAAATTATTAGAAATTAAAATTTATATTGATTTAAAATATTGAATCCATATTTCCAAATTCCATTCACATAAGTGGAAGAAAATAATTTAATATTATTTATGCAAATGTGACGAGAAAGAGGAAATTTAAAGTGAAAATGATCAAATGTTTACAAAGTTTCTATATCCAATTTCAATATGAAATTAATTAAAATGACCTATATTAGATTAATATATGTATAATTGAAATAATTATACTTTAAAATAAATTTAAAATATAGTTTATCATTATAAATAAATTAAATAAAAAGTATGTTTTCAATTAAAATTTAATACTCTTCACTATTTATCAAAAAATGAAACTTTTCACCAAAATCCCAGCAGTGACATCTAAGATAATTTTGAAATATTATGAATTCCAAAATAATGTTTATTTAATCAAATTCATTTTATAAATGTTTTAAAAAACTAATTTTATTATTGTTCAAAAAAGACAATTTTTTTGAGAAAATAATATTTTTAAAACATATAAAATCATTTATGAAAATTATTTATTTATTTATAAATATGTTTTATTTATATAAAACCATTATACATAATATTTTAAAAGTTATTATTACTTTTAATATAAATATTTGTAATATATAGGTTTTAATGTTTTCATTTAAATAACTACATTAATAATATATCGTGGTTTTGATAAAACATAAAATTGTGTGTAACACAAGCTAACCCAGTTTTGTGTGTATCATAAGATTAACTTGGTGTTTTTTGCAGTGCAAGATATCAAAGAAATTTAATTTACTAAAAACCCATAAAAACTAGGGGTGTTACATTCTACCCCCTTAAAATGAATTTCACCCTCGAAATTTTCCACTCTGATACAAAACCATTAGGATGATTCTGGATAATCCTATCCTCAAGTCCCCATATAGCTTCCTCAATATGGTGGTTTGACCATAAAATGTTGATCATGTGAGTATTATTTTCTTATAAAACTTTTTTTATATGATCCGGAATCTCCACCAGTGGGTCCTCATAGGTAACAACTTTCTCTAGTGGTAAGAATTCTACGTTTAGTACATGTGAAGGTTCTGGTATGTGAGTAATCAGGAGAGATAAATTAAACACACCATAGACTTGAGATAGGTTTTCCTAGAGAACCAAGATATAATATATGGTCTCAATATGATCAAAAATTTTTAAGGGACCAATATTCCTAGGGATCAGTTTCCCATTCTCCTCGAATATCAAAACCTTATTCCATGGATAAATTCTTAGAATGACATTGTCACCAAATTCAAATTATTGATCATGTCAAAGATTATCAGCTTAAATTTTCTACACACCCTGAGATGGCTTTATGTTTTCATGAATGGATTTAACCTTCTTTTTCATTTCATTAACTATCTCAGGTTCAGATAGCTTTCTTTCTCCAACTTCATTCCATAATGTTAGAGCTCTAAATTTATTTCCATAGAGGGATTCATAAGGATCAAAATGAATTATTTATTGAAATACATTTTAGTAAGAAAACTCAACTATAGGATGGTTTTGATCCCAATTACATTTGGAATCCAATGAAAAAGATCTCAATATATCCTCTAGGGTTTGAAATTTTCTTTCATACTAACTATCTTTTTGAATTTTTCTCTAATTGAGATTAATTGTGATAACCTAGTAAGGTAATAAAATACAACCCATATAGAATTATTACCTTTATACCTTTCGGGTAATCCAATTAAAAAACCCATGTTCATGTTTTCACATTTCTATTCCAGCCTGGGAAATGTACTTAACATCCCCTTAGACTTTTTTATTTCAACAATAACTTTCTAACATACCATGAATCAAGATAAAAACTATATAATATCAATCTTCATGTCATCCCACTAGAAGTGTTATTTCAAATCTCTATACATATTTATATACACAAGATGAATAGAGAATTAAGAACTACGATATTCCCCTAATAACCCTTCTTCAAGAATGGTATGGATGGAACACATACATAGTTCCTAAACCTTATCATTCGATCATGATCATGGTTAAAATTATGAACATTTCTATCCTTCTTCTGCTGCTCTACACATTCTCTCTTTACCTCTTTAATCCCCACTTTGATATATTTTTGAACATTCAAATGAGAAAGACAATATTTTTTCCCTTCTTTATGGATTTTATTATACATCCATTGTAAATCCAGAAATATTGGATCTTTTATAATCCTCATCATTAATAAATTACCATGATTATTTTTACTCAATGAATTGGGCATTGTGCTTACTTTCCTAGGGTGGTAATTTATTGAGCATTCAAAATCTTTAATCTGCTCTAACAATATTTTTTTGGGGCATATTCTACTCCTTATTTCTGAATATATACATTAAACTTTTTTATCATTATATATAACACACTTTCTCCATAAATACAACTCCTCTATAGTTTTAATGAAAAATTTACCATAAATAAATCTTAATCATGTGTTGGGTAATTTTTCTCATTAACCATCAAATGTCATGTGGTATAAGCCAAAACCATGAAATTATTCATAATAACACATCCCAATCCATTCATGGATGAATCACTATAGACTATAAACCTTCCTCCATTATAAAGTAAAGTAAGCACTACTGTGATGACTGAACATAACTTTAGTTCCTTGAAATTTTCCAAATATTCATATGTCCAGAGGAACATGGCTCACATCCGAGTTAACTTTTTCATAGGAATAGTGTTGTGTCTTTTTTTCATTTCTTTTTTTCAAATATTTTAATGTAATTAGATCTTTTTTAGTTTCAAGATAATGTTTTGTTGAATTAATTCCAATTTTTTACAATCTATTTGTTAATTATCAAATGTGTGAATTTATATTAAATTAATATTTAATTTGTTAATTTTAGTCATTTTGTAAATTTCTAGTTAAATAAATAAATTATTTATCAATTTTTTTAATCATCATCATTATTATATTATTATCTTATAATTATTTAAATAATTTTTATCTATGTATTTATTTTTTTACCATATTTATACATTTTTCTTTTTCTATTTTTTTAAAATATTTTTTTATTAAAAATTTAAATTTCATAAATTTAATAATTTATTTTAATTATTTTTCAAATTAATGACTGATATTTTTAAAATTTATTTCTTTTGTTAAAAAAATCATTCTTTCTTTTTATTACTTATTATAACAAATTACTTTTATTATATTAGTTTTCTTTTCTTAATTTTATACATGTGGTTAAATAATTAATTAATTCATTTGTTTTTTATTTATAATGAACTTATACAATTATTGTTTTAATTTTATTTATTTTTTAAGTTATTAAAATTTGTAATACATCTAACTTAATTAAATTATTTAATCTATAGGAAAAGTATGTGTGTTGCGGTCAGGATACTAACCATGCAAAGCTGCAACCTATAATAAATCAGAATCACTTCACCATAAGGTACTTCCATCCTACCGCATTACAGACTACCACAGGAAACCACCTCATGGTCAGCAGACAAGCTATGAGAAACATTAGCATGAGCATCCCTCATAAAAGCCACTCTACTTCCCTCCACCATACTACACCCTCACGGTAGGCATGTCAACTATGAGAAATCAACAGCAACCTTGTCACCCCTCCTTTTTATAGTTCCATCCAGACCGAATCACCACACTATCCCTCCTTTGAAGTAGTCGATCCCCCTACGGGTTGAAGGAAACTAAAATTTGAACCACCCCACTTTCTTTTTCGATTTTAATATATATATATATATATATATATACAGAAAATATATAATTATATTATTATTATTAGTATATAACAATAATAATTAATATACATATATTTATTTATTTAAATTCAGAATATTATTATTTACATTCTAGTAATAATATAATATATATTTACATAATATATAAAATGATTGGGCGTCATTGTCATATCCAAGCCCAAAAAACTGTTCATGGATTTGAGTGTGTGGGTCAGGCAATTCAAGGGCCCATAGAAATTATTCCAAGTCTCCATGAATTCTAAAATAATTTAGAAATATGAATTTTATTTCCTATATTTTATAATTTCTAACAACTTTCATTCTTTATGTTTGTCTTGTAGATTCAAGAAAGATCTGTAATAATGGGCAAAGGAGACAATGAGATCATTGTGCAACATTGCATGACTTATTTTAGGGGAATCAAGGGTCATTACAATAGATTTATTATTCTCAGTTGGAGTTCATTGAAGAGCTGGTAATGAGTGTGTAAAAGCCTTCCACATGGAATCTTCTTCCTCTTTATCATTTATGACACTATTTTTCTCTTTGGTTTTTTAAAGAAGTGGATGTCACATCCTCTTGTTTTTTTATTCCTTGGAGATGGAAATCAACTCGATTCCTAGAGATGGGAACCACTCACACACTCTCTCTCTTCTCTATATTTTTTTCATTATTTCCCTATTTTTTTAAATATCATAATTAAATCTTTGTTTTGTAATTAATACTGTCATGTTTTTTCATTCTTCCTCTTGGTTTCGTGATCTCAATTCTATATAAATATAGAACTAATTAGTGAGTCCATGTTTAGGATTTGAAACTCTGTATTTCCTAGAGATTCTTGATAATCACACCATCTTTCATCTTAGTATATTTTAAGGTGATTTGGGTTTTTATGTGAGAACATTCGGGCATGAGATTTTTTAGCTTCACTTTTTCCCTCGATCCTTTTCCCCTATTCTCTTAACATGCTCTATTGAGTGGTTAGGTGAGGTTGTGTGATTGTTTATTCTTTTAAGATCACTTCTGTTGATATTAAATTATTGGTTGGTGTTATTTTATTAGAATATTTATTTATTTTGGAAGATTTATCATGTTTTGGATGTGATTCTATGCATAAATCGTCATTGTTTAAAGTGAGATAGGTGTTTGTGTCGATCCATTTACCTTTCACTAAGTGAAGATAAGGGTTTCTGATTTATTTCTTAAGAGTATATATGATAGTTAGTTAAGGGTGAATCAACTTTGATATATCCTTGACCTTACTAACTATATATATTCTCCATATTTCCATTTCCATTTTTCTTATTCTACTTTTTCATAGTTTCACCACTCCCATTGTGTATCACATCACTATTTTTTTATTTTCGTCTATTGCTTTCAAAATAATTAAAATAAAAAAAGTTATTTCGAAATACCACTGGGGAATTTGATACTGATTCCTTCAGAGTAACACCAAGGATAGCCACTATGCTGAATTTCTGGTTTTATAAATGCATATTTGACCATACTCATGATGTTGGCACTGTAAAATTTTTGGAATGTTATTGGGGAAGCAAATATTTTTGTCATTATTTTCCCTTTTTCTAAAAATAACTACAAAAGATAAAAAAATAAAAACTAAAAAATTATTACACCACACCAAACCTCAAAAAACTATTTTGTATTTATTTATTATAGAATTGGAGAACAATTTGACACTTTGGATCTAGATTATTTAGAAGAACGTATTAAAGAATTTAAGGAGGAGTTGGGACCAAAATTTGGGGAATCATTATTTAAATAACTTATGGAGTTTTCACACATTTTTTAAGAGTTTTATGTAAAATAATTGGGGTTTACCACATTTGATATTGATATAACCCTAGATTCAAGGCTGGAGATGCAATATTGGTATACTGATGGAATTTAAAAGAGATTCAAGGAGATATGAGATGTAGAACCTAGGGAGGAAGATTGAAAATGTAAGAACCCAAACATTTGTTAATGAAAATACCTCTTGATCCAATTAAATGTCTTAATATGTGAAATTGTTATACAACATATGTACTTTTTTTATGTTTATGGATTTTACAATAACGTTAAGAATTGTGACTGTTGCTAATATAGTCTTTGAATAGTGATCATATGATTAGTATAAATATAGGGCTTTAACAAATCCAATTTACACAGATAAAGGAACCAATGGCCTCATCTAGTAGACTTTCACCATATGAACCCCATTTATCGAAGCTCAGAAAGGAGGTGTCATCATTGGGCTTCACACTTGACCAAAACCAATCCGAGCTTGAACATGTTAAGCTTGAGAAGAACCAACTACTAGAGAAATGGAAGTTGATAGAGATTACCACCCGAGCGATGTTATCTGGGCCACCCCCAGAGTCTATCACCATTGCACACCTTTACCTTCCGTGTTATGCGGGTGTTATAAGGGGATATATAACAAGACCTTAGTACTATAATTATGTACATTATTTTTGTATATAATAAATAATAAACATTCATTTTATTATCGTTACTTGGTAAATTGTTTTCAAAGCGCAAATAGTATTTTTAGTTAATATTAAACTAAGAATTTTTTTTGATGAATTAAAGGATTTTTAACTAAATAATATTTTTAATAAAATACTATTATTATTAAAATAATTTTTAAAATGACCGTATAATTTTATGAATGCAAGTTTACTTTTTGTTAAGGTTTGAAAGACATTTTTGTCAAAACCCATGAATTTTGGATAAATATCAGTTTTTATTTTAAAAGAGAAAATTAAATTATTTAGAAAATTATTTAGATAAAATGAATAATATTTCTCTAATTAGGACGTCAAAATTATCCAACGGTGAAATTTTCTTAATTTTCTGAGACAATCAAATTTTTGGGTAAAAAAGTAAATACCGTTAAAATATATAATGGTTTTTATGACATCATAATGACCCAATAGTGATGTAATAATAAAATATAAACTATATGATTGGCCAATATATGTTTTACCATTAAAATAATGTGATTTTGGGTTTTTTTGATTTATTTTACAAATCTTTAGTGGACCATTCCAGACTTATAAAAGAATTTCTCTTGTTAAATTGTTTTCCTTGGGAGTGTGACTCACCTCCACATAAGCCACCCTATTATTTCAAGATGTTCGACTATTGGAATTATAAAATGTGTTTTTACACTCCACTTTTTCAAAAATGATGGTCAAAAACCATGTGCTGGTTTTTGTTTTTGATTAGTTTAATGTGAGGTGTCCAAAACCTAAATAATAAAGAATTCCCTCCACTTTCCTATATAAACAACCCAAGATCCCACTTCCCCTTCACTAGAATCCTTTGTATTTCGTCCAACCTCTTCCCTCCTATCCATATAATCCTCCCAAGGATCCCCAAGATCCCATGAATCCTCTCTGAAGCCTCTCCTGAGCCTTTGGAATCACACTTCCAAGTACTGGTTTTTTCCTCCTTTCTCATTTTTTCCAATTTTCTTTAAGTTGTTGTGCCCTTTTAATTTCAATTAAAAATATTGGGGTATGGTTTTTAACCTCCCCCATGATTCCATATTTATGTTTTAATTATTAGATACCCCTTTCTCTCTCAATAAATTCCTCCCATATACACCTGTTACTATGCCAAAATTCCGATAGGAATTTATCTCTCTTCACTTACATTCAAGAAATTCTTTTGTATCATGAATCTAAATTGCAAAAAAAAATTGGTACATGTATCTATATGACCCCTTTTACTTTGGATTTTATTTAAATATGATGAGACACCACTTTCTATCTCATGAACTATTTTTATGAAGTCTTACGTCACGCCGTTACACTGCCGAAATTGCACCGATTTTCCAAGCCAATGTCATTGTGTAGTGAATATCATGCCCATTTCTCTATCAAGGGTATTCATTTTTATGAACATTTACATATTTATTATAAAGATTCATGTATTAATTCCAAATTCTATTATCATGGAATAAATTATGATGTTTTATAAATCCATGTTTTATGAACCATGTTGTACACTTATGAATGAAATGAAATGTTTAAGAATGGTGCTCCCTGATAGCGCTCCAATGAATTTGGTAAAGTATAGTATCATGACACGTCATGTGCAATGAGTGTTGACTCATTCTAATTCAATTGAAACAAGGGTTTACTCGTTCTTCATGTGCAATTAGGGTTTACTCATGCTCCATGTGAAATGACCCTTGGCTCATGCTAATTCAATGTTAAGTGTTGTTGCCACATTTCCAAGTTATCATTATCATGATTTATCATGCATTTATGTTCATGTTTATCTTACGCTCTATTGATATGCCTATTGACTAACATTAAATGTCTTCCTCATGTTATACCTTTTACTCCCTTACTAGGCTTTATAGATTTCCCTTTTCTTATGCATGTCCTCAGGTTATCCCATGCAATTCTATGTACGAGGGAATGTAGTGGTCATGTAAAGGATGTTTTCAATAAATATGTCATGTTTCATGTTTTAAGTCATTATGTAATGATCCTAATCTCCAAAACACTATAACTATCAATCTTCCATGTTTTATCAAGTGAAGAGTTTATTTAATAAATCATGTTTAAGTGTGTAATAAAAAGAAGGGTTGTTATAGTTGGTATCAGAGGATATGTTTAGTTATTTTTGGGATTAGGATTAGAAAACCCTAGTGAAGCCTTATAGATAATAATAAGTATAATAAAAACATCCCTAAGATTTGGTGAGTATAAATTAAGTGGTTTATCAAAAAAAATGCATCCTTGTCTCGATAAGAGAAGGTATAGGTGGCTCTGGCACATATGTATCCTAGGAATAAAAATCAAAATCACCGCTTTGAGCTAGACTCAAACCAGAACTGGTGCACAACAACAGTACTTACTGCACTCTTGGTTAATAAACTCCATGGGGGATATGCTTTGGTAAATTCACAAGCTTAGTATAAACCATTATTAAGGGACTTAAAAAAATTCGCTAATAATATATGATAGAAAGTGGATCATGGATAATATACACTGAATTCAATAGGTTCATAAGTTAAGGAAATAAAATCTATTTATAAGTCACCCAATTATTTACTTTGTATTACCCTTTATGTGTTACCCCTAACTTTCCTTTTATTCCATCTAATGGATGATAATATGAGGACTCGGGCTGATAACCAATGTGAAGATCAATGTGATGACTATACTAATGAGATTCCCAATCCTAAGGGAGCGGGAATTGAAAACATTGTCATGGTTATCTCTCAGATAAGTCAAGATATGAATAGAAACATGGGTCAAGAGGAACGTTCAAACCCCCCCCCCCCTAAGAAATAACAAGTCACAATCGAGAGATTCATGATACAAAGGCCTCCTACTTTTAATGAATCATATGATCCCTAAATCACTGAAAAATGGATCAACTACATTGAAAATATCTTCTCCATACATCAATGTTTCGAATAAGAGAAAGTTATTCTGGATGCTTATTGTATGGAGGGTGAATCCAATCAATGGTGTACATTGATCAAAAATATGAACCCTAAGGAGGAGATCGAGGCCTTGTAATGGAAGATTTCTGGTAGATGTTTTTTGCTAAATATTTTCCGCACACCCTCCATCATAAGATGGAAGGGGACTTCCTTTCCCTCAAGAAAAAAGACAAAGAATCTATCAGATCATACAATAAAATCATTATAAGGATTTCACGATACGCTTTTTCCTTTGTCGTTACCCCCTAATGCATGGTTTATCGCTTCTTTGGTGGGCTGAAACCTAGCTTACAGAAAGTGCTGGAAATACGTGACTTCGACAGCTATGAGGAAATTATCTGATGTGTCCTCAAGGTTGAAATAGAGATTGGAGAATCTCATGGGTATCATGGGGATAAGAATCGTAAGGTGGACATCAATGCTGGTGGTCTGATTGATAAATCCAACAGTGCTATGAAGATCTAGCACCCCACTTGAAAATGTTGCAGAAAGAAGCACCCTAGAAATTTCATGAAGGGGATGAGGAAATGCTTTAGGTGTGGAAGATAAGGGCACATATCCATTAACTATTGGCAAGAAAAATCCACAACTGCAACAGAGGAGTAGAACACTCCATTCAAACTTCAATGTGTTGTTCATTGCTATAACTACAAAGAACTAGGTCACCATTCTAATCAGTTCCCTAATACAAGGGTTTTTGGAGGCAACCAACAACCTCCAAGGTAGTAAGGGAGATATTTTTCCATCACTACAACCGAAGTGAACCCCAACAATGAAGTGCAGACAGGTACGCTATTTATTCATTCAATAATATGGAATGTAATTTTTGATTTAGGTTCTTTGAATTCTTTTATATCACGAATTTTTAGATGAAAAATCCCATAACCACCACAAATCAAGGAAGTAAAGATGTCGGTGAGTAACAAAAATGGGGAAATCATTGTATCCCATGAATATAGATCCTCCCCTATCATAATCTGTGGATTGAAATTTACGGAGAAACTCATCATAATCTCACTGGTGGAATTTGATGAAATTCTTAGCATGGATTTTCTTTCCTTATATAGAGATAACATAAATTTCTATGAGAGGGAAATCACTCTCCATGTGGAGAATCGACCCCCCGATTCTGTACAAGTACATGGAGAAGGATGAATCCTATTTAGCTATATCATCTCAAGCATGTATATTACTTCCCTTTGAGCACACGTATCAGGATCAGATGATTGAGTCCAAGGAAGAAACCATCCTTAAAGACATGCCTATTGTGAGGAAATTTGCTGAAGTGTTTCCTAAGGATTTTTCTTGTCTTCCTCCTATAAGAGATTTTGAATTCTCAATTGATATTATACCTCTGGCATTGACAAGATCTAAGAATCCATATAGAATAGATGTTGTGGAGCTTGAGGAGGTGAAGAAACAACTACAGGAGAATCTGAATAAGGGGTTTATATGCCCAAGTGCTTCACTATAGGGCGCACCAGTCCTATTTGTTAGGAAGAAAGATGTGTCAATGCGCCTTTGCATCGATTATCATGAGATTAAAAAAAATCACGATAAAGAACAAGTATCCCCTCCCACAAATTGATGACTTGTTTGATCAGCTGCGTGGTGCACAATACTTATCCAAGGTAGATTTTCGGTCAGGATATTATCAAGTATTGGTGAAGAAGGAATTTATCCCCAAGACTATTTTTCGTAAAAGATACAGGAACTATGAATTCATAGTACTTCCTTTTGAACTCACTAATTCTCCAGAAATCATTATGTACATGATGAATAGAGTCTTTAGAGATTACCTCGAAAAATTTTTGGTAGTCTTTATATATGATATTCTAATATACTCCAAAACCGAGGAGGATCATGAGGAGAATCTAAGAACCTTACTAGAGACCTTGCGAAAGGATAATCTCTATTCAAAGTACAAATAGTGTGAGTTTTGGTTGAATTAGGTCTTATTCTTGGGGAATATCATCAAAAGTAATGGGATATCTATGTATCCATTGAATTAAAATGCAATAGAGGGATGGACGAGACCAACATCAGTAACGCATATCTGTAGCTTCTTGGGGATAGCTGGATATTATCGACAATTTGTGAGAAATTTCTCATGATTGTCTAACCCTCTTACCATGCTAACATAAAAGGGAGTAAAGTTTACTTGGAGTTATGAATGCGAAGAAAGATTCATGTATTTGAAAAGGAGGCTTATCATTTCACTCATGCTCACTTTACCCAAAATCGGAAAACTTTTTCTGGTCTTTAGTGATACTTTGAAGAAGGGACTCAGATGTGTGTTGATTCAAAATAACAAAGGCATAACCTATTATTCATTGAAATTGAAAGTTCATGAGAAGAAGTATCCAACACATGACCTTTAGTTGGCTGCAGTGATATTCACTTTGAAAATTTGGTGGCATTATCTCTTTGGCGAGAAGTGTGAAATATATACGGACCACAAAATCCTCAAGTATATATTCACATAGAAAGATTTGAAAATGCGCCAACAAAGATGGTTAGAGCTCAATCCATTACCACCCTAGGAAATTGAAAATGGTGGAAGATGCTCTATGTAGAAAGGACCCAGTGATTCTATCATTGATGAGAATTTAGAAGGATCAAATCTTCTTAGATTTTTTGAATATGAACATGGTAATCCTAAAGAATGGAAAATCATTAGTCCTTTTACAAATGATTTCTAAATTGTGTCTTTTATAAAGGTTAAAATATTCTCAAAAGGATTATGTGGGAATTTTGAAGAAAGTGGAAGATATCAGAAAAGGTAAATCCTTGGAGTTCAATGTTAATGAAGAAGGAATTGTGAGATTTGGGAAAAGACTGTGCGGTCCATCATGTCTGGAGCTAAAGAAGGAACTTTTGGATGATGCACATAGTTCAAATTGTTTTATTCACCTAGGAAACAAAAAGCTGTATTGAGATCTCTGAGAGAATTATTAGTGGGGTAGCATGAAGAAGGAGATCACTGAATATACATCAAAGTTCCTAGTCTGTCAGCAAGTTAAGGCTGAGTGACAGAAGTGTAAGAGGATGATGAAACCATTACCCATACCAGCATGGAAATGTGAGAACATCACCATAGAATTTTTCATCGGACTTCTGAAAACATCCAAAGGAAACAGTACAATCTGGGTTGTTGTGGATCGTCTTACAAATTCTGTACACTTCATTACAATTCGAGAGGATTTATCATTGGATCGAATAGCATGAATATATATTAGGAAAGTGGTAAGGCTTCATGGAGTACCACTATCTATTGTATCCAATCGAGATCCAAGATTCACCTCTATGTTTTGGAAGAGTCTTCAACATGATCTAGATACTTATCTGAACTTCGGTATGGCTTATCATCCTTAAACTGATGGGTAATCTGAGTGGACTATCCAAACACTTCAGGAAATGTTGAGATCATGCTCAATAGACTTCAAGGGAGTATGGGATCAATATATTCCTCTAGTTGAGTTCTCTTATAACAAAAGTTTCCACTCAAGAATCAAAATGGCACCATATGAAGCCCAGTAGGGGAAGAGGTGCAGAACACTGGCATGTTGGGATGAAGTCAGTGAGCATAAGCTGCTAGGACAAGAAATGGTCAATGAAATGGTCATGAAGGTGAAAACCATTCAGAAGCATATCAAGGCCACCCAGATTTGATAGAAGAGTTATGCAGATAACCATCAATGAGACCTTGAATTTCAAGTTGGAGACATGGTATTTCTATATATATCTCCATGGAAGAAGGTCATGTGGTTTGGAAAGAATGGGAAGTTAAGTCCTAGGAACAATGGCCCCTTCGAGATTCTAGATCATTTCGGGGTTGTGTCCTATTGACTAGAACTTCCACCTACCATGGCCAAAGTACATGATGTATTTTATGTATCCCTCTTAAGGATGTACATACCATACCATTCACATGTACTCTCTTCGGAGGTAGTACAACTAGAGGATGATAATTTATACGTGGAGAAACCGGTAAAGATCTTAGATCATAGGGAAAAATTCATACGAAATAAGACAATTTCCCTCATCAAGGTGTTGTGGAAAAACCAGAAGTTTGAATAACTGATGTGGGAATTAGAGGAAGTGATGAAGGAATGTTACCCTCATCTGTTTTAGTGTGGGGAAATGAAATTTTGAGGGAGAAATTTCTTAAGGGGGGAAGATTGTAATGACCCAAACATTTGTTAATGAAAATCCCTGCTGATCCAATTAAATGTTTCAATATGTGAAATGGTTATACAACATATTCATGTTTTTATGTTTCTAGATTTTAAAACACCATTAAAAATTGTGATCATTCCTAGTATAGACATTGAACAGTGATCACATGATTAGAATAAATATAGGGCTTTAACAAATCCAATTTACTCAGACAAAGGAACTGATGGCCTCATCTAGTAGACTTTCCCAACACGAAGACCATTTATCTGAGCTTATAAAGGAGATGGAATCATTGGGATTTTCTCTTGACCAATTCCAAGCCGAGCTTGAACACGTTAAGCTGCAGAGAAACTGACTATGGGAGAAATGGATGTTGATAGAGATTACCACCCGAGCGATGTTATCTTAGCCACCCTAAGAGACTGTCACTATCGCACACCTTACCCTTCGATCTTATGAGGGTATTATAAGGGGATATGTAACAAGACCCTAGTACTATGATTATGTTCATTATTTTTGTATATGATAAATAAATAGTTTCATTTTATTATTATTACTTGGTAAAATGTTTTCAAAGCGCAAATAGTATTTTTAGTTAATATTAAACTATGAAATACATTTTGATGAATTAATGGATTTTTGAACTAAATAATATTTTTAATAAAATATTATTATTATTAGGTTAATTTTTAAAATTATAGTATAATTTTATGAAGGAAACTGTACTTTTTGTTAAGGTTTGAAAGTCATTTTTGTCAAAACCCATGAATTTTTTAAAAATATCGGTTTTTTAAAGTAAAAAATTAACATATTTATAAAATTATTTAGACAAAATGAATATTATTTCTATAATCAGGATGTCAAAATTATCCAATGGTGAAATTTTCGTAATTTTCAGAGACAATCAAATTTTTGGGTAAAAAGTAAATACCGGTTAAATATATAATGTGTTTTATGACATCATAATGACCCAATAGTGAAGTAATAAAATACAATAAACATTATGTTCGGCCAATATATGTTTTACCATTAAAATGAACTGATTTTGGTTTTGTTTGATTTATTTTAAACTGATATAGTTGACCCTTAAAAACTTATAAATTGTTTTGTCCTTTTAAATTCTTTTCCTTGGGAGTGAGAGTCACCTCCACATAAGCCACCCTATTATTTTAAAAAGTTCGTCCATTGGACTTATAAAATATTTTTTTACAAACCCTTGGGAAAAAATCATGGTCAAAAACTATAACATCCCACCTTTTTATCACATAAACTATCATTACATAATACAAAACTGGGGATATTTAAAGTTTAGTGTGTTGGAAACCAGGAAACTAATACATGATGATATAAAACAATATTGTCAAACACTAGAAAGGATTCTTCATTTGTTCATCCTATGTTCATTACAACATCTCATAACTTGGGAGCATACATCAAAGGAAGGGGTGAGCAGAAGGCCCAGTAAGGGAAATAAGGGAAACATTTTACATGTGAACTTGAGATACATCAATAAAGTCATGATAAATAACTTTAAGGCATGGGAAAGAGATCATGAGGCATATCAGAATAAAAATAATTTTTTTAATAACTTTAATATGTGGATACAAAATTTAACATATATAATAATTTTTGTATCAACATGGTTCATCCCTAAGGTGTCATTAAAAAAACTACCAAGGTTATTCACCAATGTATCGTTAAAATGGTCATCTCTAGAGATTAAGACTATACCCAATGCATTAGAGCGCTATCAAGTAGAACCCTTAATTTGTCTTTATTATAATTTTATCAACATATATGATCATCAAACATTTCATAAATATCCTATATAGAATAAAAAAATGGGTTTCATTTCATAATTATAACGTTTTAAAAACTGCTTTTAAGACATGATCTTTATGTCTCTTTAAACCCACAGAAAAAGGAAAGTGGGTTTCAAGTATGTAAATACCAGAATTAAAATTGAAAATTTTTATATATATGTTAACCCACTATATAATAAATATATTTGAGTATTCACATGATAAAATAGAAAAAATTGTGAAAAAGTGAGAGACATTTTGAGACGAAAATTCTGCAGCATAACAACTATATTACAAGGTTTTTAGAAAAAATTGAAAAGAGAGGGGACATGGGTCACCCACTAATAAATGAACCATAGACCAGTATAAGTACAGAATATAAAGGATATAATCACATGTTGATAAAATTTTAAAGACATACCATTTGAAATGAAAAACATAGAAGGAAGACCAAAATAAGATTTTTCTTATAAAAATTCGGCAGCCTAACGACATCACTTAAAACTTAATAAAAATGAATTGATGAGATAAAATAGGCTCTCTCATAATATGAACATAAAAGGAAATTATGATGGATATAGAGATCATACCCCAACATAATAAAAAGTTACTTGAAATACATGACATGAAAAAAGAACTTTGAAAATGATAAGGGTGAAAGAATCCATTACAAAAATTCGGCAGCCTAACGAAGCCACTTAAAATTTCTTTAAATTAATTGATGAGGGTAAGAGGGGGTATATCATCATATTAAAATAAAAATTACAGTAAGGTTAATATAAAATAACATCATCCAACATAAGAACATGTAGCATAAAAGAAATGAAATAAAAGAGACTACTTGAAAAGAAAGAGAGAGGTAGGATCCCTTACCTTAAAATGTAACTCTTAAAACTCGGAGGTTGAGACCTTGAGGGATTGGGGGAACCTTGGTAGGACTCCTTGGGAGGTAATGAGGCCAGATATTTGTTGGGGAGAGTTTTTAGTGAAAACTAAAGGAGGAATGGGTGGTTATTTATAGGTAAAGGGAGGTGATACTTCAATAATTTCATGGGACACCTCACTAGTGGTTTTGGAAAAACCATGGGATTACCCATGGTATTTTCCCATGTTTTTGGCCACATGGGAAAAATTATACAATAATTCATCCCCATTAGTCTAATATCCCTTAAAATATCTCATGACATCATCATGATGCAGTTGTGATGTCATTAAACATACCGATACCCTAAAACTGTATTTTTACTATTCATTGAAAATTTAACTTTTTCAGAAAGATCCCCCAAAACTACCTTAAAATAATATAGATGCTTTAAATTAAAAAAAAAAATCCATTTTATAAAAATAATTTCCGAATTATTTTTAATTTAATTTTTAATTAAAAAAACTACTCACTAGAAAAAAACTAATACATGACTAATAATTTCTGAAACATTTATTTACTTATTTTATTGAATCAAATTACTTAATCAAGGTGCCTATATTATATTAATACATTCTTTAAGTGATATTACTAATCCATTTGGTCATATTACTAATCCTAAGCGTAAAATCACTATTCATAAATTACTATTCACCAAAAAATTAAGTTGATATTATTAGAATCTAAATTTCTACTTAATACATTTTTAGAAGACCATTTTTTGAAAATCTTTACACATAATTAATTATTTAATGTTTACATAATTATTTTAAAATATCCTTTTTTCAAAAAATCATCAATTATATACATCCTAAATTTATCCGAACATTTGAAAATTCACAAACTTAACCATAAGAAGAAATCACAAATTTTATTTATCAAAAGATTACATAAGCCAGCTAAGGTCTCGTTACATATCCCCTTATAACACCAACATAGGATCTAAGTGTAAGGTGTGCTAAGGTGATAGAATGTTGGGGTGGCTTGTCAAACATTTCCCGAGTGGTGATTTCTATCAGCTTTAACTCCCCATGAAGGTGATTCCATTCTAGTTTCACACGAAGAAGTTCGTCTTGGGTTTGGTCTAGAGAAAAGACCAGTGGTTCTACCTCTTCCCAAGTTCTGTCAGATGGGCCTCGATCGTCCTGAGACTACTGGATGAGGCCATCATATCTTCATTCTATATTAATTAACCAAGATCACTTGTATTTATGGACAATAATCGCAACATTAAAATTCCAATGGTCATATTGACCAAAGGTAACATAACAGTTGAAACCCAACAGTCTCATTTTAATTATACTAATTTCATTAAATAAAATAGTTTTGTTGAGTCTAAAATAAAATAACACAAAAAATTAGGAAACAAAATTTATTCAAAATTTCAGTTTGTTACATTCATCCCCCCTTAAGAAATTGCATCCTCACAATTTTTAAAATTGGGCTTGGAAATTACATTGATAGTACCACATCGGAAAAAGAGTCAGTAACACTATTACATTAAAAGAAAGAAAGGGAAGTACAAAGGTCATTAGAGACAACAGATATTAGGATTAAATGAAAAACATGGATATGTAGGAGAAACAAACCATCAAGGTCTGATGGAGGGTGACATAAAATATGTCAAGGAGAAAGTTAACCACCATAAAATCTCAAACCTATAATGGGATAAACTATATTTGATTTCCCAGTAGAAAAATTTAACAGACAATATTTTTTTTACGTTCCTTTTCATAATATTTAAGAATTCATTTACTACATAGAATAAAAATAGAAGGAAATATACTTACCCTAAATTAAAGTTTCATCCTATTATAAGTTTCTACCACGATGAATATTTTCTCCAAACAATGAGCATTCAAAAACACTTGGTCTCATCAAAATCACAAGAATCATCATCTAGAGAATCACATAATCCGAAAAAGATTAACTATCTATTTCTTTTATTTTTAAACATTATCCTAAAAACAGAAAGTTTAAGATAATACAACTCTTAAAATGAAAATAACCCCATAGGGAGGGAAACTACTTGTAATCTACAAAATTCCAAGGTATTACCTAATGTTCATCATTGACCATTACATAAATAAATATCCTTAAAATTCCTCAAAATAAACCAAACTAAGATTGAAACTGAAATATAAGAATGATTTGATAACATAGTCTTCCAAGATAAACATTATTATTCATCTCCAAATAACATCAACCACTCTTATCGTCTTATAACAAAAGTAACTAACCTTATCACATTTTCCCCAAGATAGGTTAATCATTTCCATAAGTAACCTAAATTACCATAAGTTCACCATTAATTCATCGATTCTTCAAAATATAAGTCATCTTTTACTTATCAAATAAAATACCATACTAATTTATTTACCTTGATCATATAGGGTTCCCAAATTAGTAAACATCATCCAAAATAATATTCACCTTTTAATCCCCTAAACATTTTTTTCAGACGAACAGCTTCACAACATCAACATGTGATTCATAATAATAGATGATTTCCTTAATGATATAAAACCATCATAGGTAGTGACTCGATGTTCATAGAAAACATTAAAGATATGCTCATAGAGAAGGAACTCGAATACAACATGACATATACAATTATTGTGACGAAGTTACATATACTTCAGTCATCATGATCCATCTCAGCATATGACTTACATTTTTCCCTTATCCTTGAAGATTGTTGATGCTCATCATGCTTCTCATCCCTTCCAAGAGATCATTGCCTTTGATAATGTCCAACTTCTCCACATTTATGGCATTGAAAATTATAAGGTACATTAGATTGAACCTTATATCCATTCATCACATTATCCATTTTTTAAAGCAATTGGTTACTTTATGCCCTATCATCCCACACTTAAAACATCTCTTGGTTCCTTTGTGACATTTTCCTTGGTGCCTCTTTACACACTTTTTTTCTCAAAGGAAATTGGGTTTTCTTTCCCATATCATCTTTATCAGATGAACATCCTTGAGACTTTGTATTTCTCTTCCTTGATGAATTTGGGCATTCAACCCGGTAGCAATTATTAATTATGATTTTTGATAGCTAGTTTTGCATAATCACAATATGTTCAACATGACCCCTCTTCGTCTCTGTCATATTAATAGGGCAATCATCACATTTCCTATCACATTGGTTTTTGGGACATGTTCTTATATTTCCCTCCATTAACTAAGAAAAGAAATTTTAATTGGGGTGTTTAAATACTAAGCCAATATTCATTAAAATGAAACTTTAAGCATATAAGGATAAACATAAAGAAGACAAGTATATCCTAACTTATGATCCACTAGGTTCCAATCTAGGTTATCCATGATTTTATATTCTTATATGAATTTTTATTTTATTTTATCATTGTTACTTTAATAATGGTTTATATTACACTTATGAATTTACCAAAGCATATCCCCAGGGAGTGTCAAACAAAGAGTGAAACAAGGCCCATTTCCGTGAACCAGGTTACCTTGGGTCAAGCTCGAAACACCTTGTCAGAGTTTTCACTCCTAGGTACATCTATGCTAGAGCCACCTCTACTTGTTTGTATCCAGACAGGGATTTATTTGTTTGGAAACCACTTACTCAATACTTCACCAAAATACAAGGATGTTTTCATATATTTAATATTTTTATTAAGTAACCTTGTAAAGTTTTCAAATCCTAATTTCCATAAATAACTAAACCATCCATTTTTACCAACTATAACATCCTGCCTTTTTATCAAATAAACTTTCATTACATTATACAAAACTGAGGAATTCCTTGGGTTTCAGGTTCTTTGTCCACCTGGGTTCCGGCGGCGCCGTCTCCCTTCGCGTACCCCACCTGAGGTCTGTGCTGCTCAATTTTCCCCAGCTCTGGTGTCTCTGGTTTTCTCCTACTTCCAGTGTCCCTCCCCATCTCATTGCTGTGGGATCTCGCGTTCTGCCTCCCTTCTCCTTCTCCTTCTCTCGATTCCCTTCGTCTATGCTCCAGAAGGAACTAGTTTCTCCCTCATCTGTTCATCTTTGACTCAGGCGTTGGACCAGGCCTCCCTCGGGGCCCTAAAACTTCGTCCGTCGTCGCCCCCTCGCCGGAACCAGATTTGCGTGAGGGAACGCACCACAAAATCCACATCCTATATCATCACCGGCACTCTTGATCTATGCGTCCTCGGCTCTTAACATCACCATATTCTTGCAGAACTTCGTCCCTTCTACATGTCCCTTTTCGGAGTCAGATCCTTGTGCCCAGATTCTCGAGGCAATCTCGAATTCAAAGTTTCCTTTTTTCTTCCTTCGTTTTCTTCTTCCTGCTGCCTTGGATTGGATTTTGCACGAGTGCAGGTTTTCTTTCTCCCGGATTCGCGATGTGTCCACCGCGAAGGGGTTCGGACTCGTGAAGCTCCTTCCGCAGCAAATTGAGTCCTCGGAGTTCTTCACAATTTGGTTTTCTCCCTACTATTGTGAAGTGTGCATTATTCTGCTACCGGATTTTTTCTCCATGATTCGCGAAGTCTCCGCCGCGAACTGTTCTGGACTCGTGAAACTCCTTCCGCGATGATTCACTACACCGAGAGACCGCGAAGCGGCTTTCGCGGTGTGGTCTTCCTCACGAAGTTCCTCTCGTGAGGTTTGTCCGTGTTGTTTGTTCGTGATGTGTATGTTCACAAAGCGAAAGTTGTGCTGATCACATTGTGGGGTTTGGTCCCGTATGGCGGGGTGGGCGTAGTGCTGAAGGTGGGGACTGGTGGATGTAAGGTCGTCCCCTTGTTGTTGCTGCGAAGCTTAGCTGCGAAGTGGCGTGATGCGGGCCCGGTGTGAAATGTGTCACCAAAATGCAGTTGTTGTGTTGTGAAGGCCGAAGGTCCGTCGGGGGTGTTTCCCCGCGAAGAGTGGGGTGTGTTGAAGTGAGAGTTTCTTGGAGGCGGCCAACTAAGAGACAAATTTGACTATGTTGATCGTGCATCCTGGCTAGGGGTGTGATCAGTGGCTGGAGGCTGCTTTAGGGAATACGACTCAGGGATCCCCTCGATGCATCGGGCTCTTAATCAAGTGAGGGTCGTGGGGCTTTAAAGTCACATGCCCCATTGGCGGCTTCGAAATCTTTTGTGCATCATGGATGAGGAGTTAGTAAATCAATGGAAGAGGTTGACCCTAATGGACAAAGAAAAGGAAACAATTGAGGCACATAGAGACAGAGACACAATCCTAGAAAATAGCATGTCTCTACTCATGGTGGGAAAGTTTGTGGAAAACATATCTATTAATCAGGGGGCCCTCAAGAACACTCTACAAAATATCTGGAAACTTGAGGTAGGAGTGGCTATTCGGGAAGCGGGGATATACCGCTTCGTAATTGAGTTCTTTAACGAGAGAGACATAGATAAAATCCTGCGCGGCAGACCATGGTCCTTCGATAATCAACTCCTTGTCATGGAAGATTTAAAAGGGGTGGCAATATCCAGTGAGTGATTCTAACTTGTTCCCCCTTCTGGATACAAATTAATGGAATCCCCTTCCATGCAAGAACAGAATGTACTATGAGGGGAATTGGGGATATTTTAGGGCACTTTCTAGAATGGGACAGTTCATACCAAATACAATGGGGCCTTGAGGTTCTAATTAAGGTAGATATTGATGTGTCAGAACCAGTGATGAGGGGAATGTTCTTAAATATTGATGGTACCAACACTTGGATATCATTCAAGTTTGAGAAACTCCCAATCTTCTGCTTTCACTGTGGTCGCCTTGGCTATCTGGAAAGAACATGCACCACAAAACATAAGAGTGATGTGGGTTATGCTATCCTCCAGTACGGCCTTGGCTCAATTCCAAAACAAATAAATATGTTTTTATCCTGGAGATGGAAAAACAAAAAGACCGTGATTGTCTCACTTTGGCACATTCCAGTCCAACAAACCTCATACTTTAAAAATCCTTAATGCATGGGCCAATGAATTTCCCAAAGGATGGCCCTCCCACTCAGGGAGAAGCTGGAACTCAAAGAGAAGTTGGAGATCAACCAAAACCCCTGAGGGAAAATTCTCCAACATCGGCAATGTTGGTGCCGATGCAACAAAATTCCTCGTCATATTGCTCAAATCCGATGCTGATGCATGTCGAACCACCAGATCCGGACCCTGACCCACCTTTGACAGCAGCTAGCATTCTTACGATGAAGGACCTTGGAATGTCGGGACCTTCACTAATTGGTCCAATCAACCGTCGAACATGGAAAAGTCTTAAACTAGGTGAAAGTGATGGGCACACAGATGACCCAAAACTCAGGGTGATGAAGTGAAAAAATGAAACATGTCAATTAGGAAGGAACCTCACTAAAAGATGGAAAATGACAGATGGAAAAATAAGTTCAGAGATATCAAAGGCGGTGATGGAAGAGTCCCAGCCCCACCAAGAGAAATGAATGTCTTATGTTTGAACAGTCGTGGGCTTGGCAACCACAGAACGGTTCGCATGCTTCAACGCAATTGCACTCAAAGTCACCCCGATATGGTTTTCCTGTCCAAAACCATACTGGAATGCAAGGACACCAATGGTATTTCTCTGAAGTGCGACTTCCAAGGTGGTTTCCCAGTGCCTAGACAAGGCCATTCCGGGGGACTATGTCTCCTTTGGAAGGACAATGTGGATGTCAAAATATTTTCCTTCTCCCCGCACCATATGGCAGCGACTATTCATAAGGACCATCACCCACCCTAGACTTTTGTGGGTTTCTACTACTGGTCATCCCATAATGACAAGGTGAAGTCACGGGACCTTATATGAATGCTACGAGTTGACTTAGTCATCCCTATCCTATTCATCAGTGACAACAATTTGATTATGTTCTATAAGGAAAAGAGGATCGGTTCCACCATACCTTCAGCTTCGATGTCAGGCTTCAAGGATGTAGTTTCCAGGGCGGACCTGGTCGATCTGGGGTACTCACAAAATCTGTTTACATGGTTCCGCAGAAACTCAGAAGGCACCAGTATCACTGAGCGTCTTGATAGATTTCTAGGATCTTCTTATTGGATTAATATGTTCAGCATGTTTCATATTGAACACATGGACCTCAACTGCTCGGATTACATAAGGCATCTATGGTCTCGTTACATAGCCTCTTATAACACCAGCATAGGATCTAAGTGTGTGGTGTGCTAAGGTGATAGAATCTTAGGGAGGCTCAGCCAACATTGCCCGAGTGGTGATTTCTATCATCTTTAACTTCTCTCTAGGGTGATTACATTCTAGTTTCACACGATGAATTTCGGCTTGGGTTTGGTCCAGAGCAAAGCCCAATGGTGCTACCTCCTCCCCAAGTTCAATCATATGGGCTTCGATTGGCCCGATACTACTGGATGAGGCCATAAGAACTTCTTTTTATATTATTTAACCAATATCAGTTGTATTTATAGACAATAATCACAACATTTAGTTTCCAACGATCATATTGACCAACAGTCATATAACCGTCGAAACCTAACAGTCTCATTTTAATTATTCTCCTTTTCATAAATGAAATATTTTTTTGAGTATTAAATATAATAACACACAAAATTTGGAAACAAAATTTATTCAAAATTTCAGGTCGTTACAAAACCCATGGGCTGGTTTGTGGTTTTGATTAGTTTAATGTGAGGTGTCCCAAACCTAAATAATAATGAATCCCCTCTCCTTTCCTATATAAACCCAGCTAATCTCCCAATTCCTCTTCACTCAAAGCCTTTGTAGTTCTTCCATCCTCTTCCCTCCTCTCTCTATAATCCTCCCAAGGTTCCACAAGCTCCCACGAAGCCTCTCTCAAGTCTCCCATAAGCCTTTGGAAGAGCATTTCCAAGTAAGGGTTTTTTCTTCCTTTCTCAGTTTTTTCCAATTTTCTTTAAGCGGTTATGACCTTTTAATTCCAATTACAAATGTTTGTGTATGGTTTTTAACCTCCCCAATGCTTCCCTATTTATGTTTTAATTATGAGAGACCCATTTATCTCTCAATAAATTCTTCCCATATACACCTGTTACTATGCTGAAATTTCGAAAGGAATTTATATCTCCTCACTTACATTCAAGCAATTATTTTCTATCATGAATCTAAATTCCATTAAAATTGTTGGGAAATTTATCTATATAACCCCCTTACCTTAAATTTCATATACATATTATGAGACACCCCTTTTTCTCTTATCAACCATTTTAATGAATTCTTATGTCACGCCATTACGCTGCCGAAATTGAACAGATTTTCTAAGCCAATGTCATTGTGTAGTGAATACCATGCCCATTTCACTATCATGGGTATTAAACTTTATGAACATTTAATTATTGATTATAAAGTTTCATTTATGAATTCAACATAACTTAATCATGTAATAAATTATGATGTTTTAAGAATCCATGTTTTATGAACCATGTGGAACACTTATGCATGAAATTAAATTTTTAAGAAGGGTGTGCCCTGATAGCGCTCCAATGCATTGGGTAATGTATAGTATCATGATACGTCATGTGAAATGAGTGTTGACTCATTATAATTCAAGTTAAACAAGGGGTTACTTGTGCTTCATGTGAAATGAGGGTTTACTCATTCTCCATGTGCAATGAGCCTTGCCTCATGCTAATTCCATGTTAAGTGTTGTTTGCACATTTCCATGTTATGATTACCATGCTTTATCATGACTTTATGTTCATGTTTCTTTTATGCTCTATTGATATTCCTATTGAATAACATTTATTTTAATCCTCCTTTTAGACCTTGTTTACTCTATTACTGGGCTTTATTGCTCACCCTTTTTATATGCATTCCCTCAGGTTATCCCATGCAATGCTAAGTATGAGGTAATGTAGTGGTCATGTAAAGGAATTTTTCAATAAAGATGTTGTGTTTCATGTTTTAAGTAATTATGTAATGATCCTAGTACCCAAATACACTAGAAATATTGATCTTCTATGTTATATCAAGAGAAGATTTTAGGTAATAAATCATGATTAAGTGCGTAATAAAAACCAGGGTTTCTATAGAATACATTTGGATGAACATATTTTTATAATAAGAAATATATTGTTTTTTAGGGGAATTACTAATGATTTTTCAATATTTATATAGATTCATCCAGTATAATACATCCTATTATTTTCCTTGGAGGACACCACATGAGAGGTGGTATTTTTTTAAGGAAGGAAAAAGGAGGATTACAACCACACTCTTTCCCTAGAAAAACATCTTGCAACACAAAATATTATTGAGGAAGATAATGATAACCAAACTTAGTGATAATTTCTATTGTTTGATCAGTATTTTATTTTATTAGATTTCTGTTTTTATATATCTGATGGTAATTTAGATTCTCCCTATATAGGTAATGAATATTTAGTTAAAATATATATTTTCTTAGATATACTTGAGGAATAGAAACATGTGGAAGAAGAATAGGAGTTCTTGGAATTATACATGGGTGTCACTGAGAGTGTTTACAGACTTTTTATGGTCAATAAGGATTCTAGTTTTTGGACTAAACTAGAAGACAGGCCTCACCGTAGATCTAAATTCTCAAAACCTATGCACACTAACCCTTGAGCTGTATAATTAGGGAAGTACCCCTTTACATTGCATCCTGCTACATTATTCCATAAGTCATTCACTTACATGGAGAGGCACTATTTTAAAATTGTTTGAGGGATACTCAATAAGTTAAAATAGATCAATATAAGAGTGAAGAGAATATGGTGGTTCATAAAAAAGAATCCACAACTGCCATTAGGATGAGGATAATCCAAATATTTTCCAGCTATAGAAAGTAAAAAAATATCATCCCTTGGGGGTTTATCCCAATATTATCAATTTTTTGTTATTGTTTCATTTAATTATTTTTTTTAATTTCTATGATTTTTCTTATAGGATAATAAACAGGTAGACATTCCATTTGGAAACCAATTAAGGAAAAAATAACAGTTTCAGACAGAAAATCTAATAATTAAACTCTTGAAGTAAATATTTTTTTTCTTTAATTTTTGTACTTAATCTGAGTAATTTTAATATTAAATTGTTTACATGTGTAGGAATGATAATGGAGAATCAACGGATCCAATATAAAAAACTTAAGGATAATTCATTTGAGAAAAAATTATTTTATACTTACATATTTAGTGAAGTTTTGTTTTTTCTTACAAATTCAATACTTTTATCATGTCGTACTATATGCTGGTATGAGCTAAGTGTAGGGATTTTCAAAACATTAAATCTTTTTTCTTAAACTTGGTGTTATATTTTTATAATATTGAGTGATCCAAAATTAAGTTGAATATCATTTCAAAATATATCTAGAACCCCCATCATTTCTTCATTCTGAAAATATTGTTTTCTACTACCACATTGTTTATCATGCTTCTATTTTAATAGAATTGAAAAATCATTTTTTTCAATTTATAAATATTAAAATCATGAAGTAAAAAAAATATTTTTTCTCGATCATCAGGTAGTGACCTGTAGGGTTCATTTTTAAATTTTTTTACTAATTTTTATGTGGTAAATTTTTTTCCCACAGACTTCCCTATCACCCCATAACACAAAACCTTTTCTTTTCATTATTTTATTACATTTATTTCAATAAAATAATTTTAACTATGTATCCTACTTTGAGATTCAAAAATGGAGAAATTATTGAGTTTTAAGTGTGGGGAGGGGTATTAATTAATCTTATCTATGATTCATGTATTACACATCTAATCCGTTAATTTTTTTTTCAAATTTTCTCCATATAAAGAATAAAAATTGGTTTCTACAAATAATTTTTTAATTTTTTTCTATAAATAAATTTTATGTGTGTATCTATGTTATAAATAAAAAAATAATAAGAAAATAATAGAATAACATAATGTGTCCTACCTAAAAAATGGTCATACTTTTTTAAGGGATTTTAATGGTTTTGAAGTTATTAGAATTGAGTGATTACAAATTGATGTTATTCACTTTTTGAATGTAAATACTATATTGAAACTAGAAAGGTAAGTTTGATAGGTTATATTTTTGTGGAATTAGAAGTATAAAATGAGGAAACATGATATTTTATCTTGAACATAACATTTTAACCTTGGAAAAATGGAACACGTTAGGGAGGTAACTCAATTGATAGAAATAAAAAACTTTTGAATCTGGAGTAAAATGGGAAATTATGATCCCATGGAGAGTCTTTAAGATAAGGAAACTTGGTGAATTTATATTAATAAATAAATCAAAACTCAATAAGTGTTATCCATAGTGATTTGCAAAAGAAATTTGGAAGGAAAAAATTCAGTAAAAGGCCTTTTCAAAAAAGGCCTTATTTCGATGAGAGAAATATTGAACCCAAATGAAAAATGGGAAATTTAAATTGTATAAAAAACATCTGCATTTATCATTGAAGTGGGAATTTCAACCTTGGTTTGAGGGACCTAGAAGAGAGTGAAAGCCAGTTTTTTATTTTTTTCAGTTAAATTCCACATAAATATCTTTGGTTTTCACAACATAAATTGCAATTTGAATTTAAATTAAACTAGGGTAGTGAGTGTTAACCACATAGGAGTAATGAAAATTTCCATCAATAGATGGTTTTTAGATATTATTTAATTCAGACATGTCTAATTGAATTAGGATGGAGAATCATCTTTGATTTTAAGAGTATGTATTTAAATAAAATGAATTGAATCACCCATGAGTGAAATTGATTATGTGTAATGGGGTTTTATGTGGATCTTTTTTCATTTCATTTTTTATATCTACTAATGTTATGAACTCAATTTTTTTTTTCAAATTTTTTTTTTTAATTAATTCAACTTGTTGTTAATCTATTGGTTAATTATAAAAAATGTGATTTTCTAATGAATTAACAATTAATTTGTTTATTTTAGTCATTATTTAAATTTTTTGTCAAAAAAATAGATTATTTATCAATTATTATTGTAATCAATTTTTTTTATTCTCTTTTAATTGTTTAAATAATTTATTTTCTTATATTTATTTCTTTTAACACATTTATGCATTTTTATTTTTTAAAATATATTTTTTTGTTTTAGAATTTAAATATCATCTATTTATCCATATATTTTAATTTTTCTTAAATTATTAATTTCTATCATGCTAATTTATTGTTTTTGTTAAAAAAACATTCATTATTTTTTTTAGTATTTGTAACTAATAAATTCTATTATATTTATATATTATCTTATTTTGATAAATATACTTAATTTATTTATTTATTTATTCATTTTTTTATTTTTAAATAAATTAAATTATTACTCTTTTAATTTTTTTTAATTTATTATTATTTTTAACTCATCTAACTTTACTAATATATTTTACATATAAGAATAATGCGTGTGTTTCAGTCCATATATTTACTATATCATGGTCATTCTACTTATAGTGCAAAGCTACTGCCAAACCGTGAATTAGAATCACCTCACCATGAGCCACTTCTAACCTACCACATTGGAGCCTACCACATAAAAGAACCTCACAACATACAGATAGAGCATGAGGCACCTTACTCTGAGTATCCCTTATGATACCCTCTATGCTTCCCACCATATTGCTATAAAATCATGGTAGGATTTATTACCATGAGAAATCAACCTCATCATTTCTGTACCTACTTTCTATACTGCCATCTAAATTGAATTGCCACCCTGCCCCTCTCCTTTGAAGCATCCTCACCCCCCGTGGGTTGAAGAAACCCAACGTCTAAACCCCCCATTCCTTTCATTTTTTTCTTCTTATTTATTTATAATATACATAATAATAATAATAATAATAATAATAATAATAATAATAATTAATATACATAAATAAATATATTTTAATTAAGTATATAATAATACAAATACTAGTAATAATACCATATACATTTAAATAATATAAAAAAATTCTTAGACAACATTGATTTGTTAAAGCTCAAAAAATTGTTTGGGGATATGGGGGAATATACTAGGAATTTCAAGGGCCTAAAGAAATTATTCCAACTCCCCCTCCATGCTAAATAAATCATAAATAAGAAGTTTATTTCCAAAATTTTATAATTATTAACACCTTTTATTCTTTCTCTTTTTTGGTTAGATTCAAGAAATATCTATAATAATGGGTGAAGGAGATCATGAAATCATGGTGTTACATTGCACAAGTTATTTTAGGGTAATTAAGGATTATTTCAAGGGATTTACAATTCTCACATAAATATTTTTATAGAGATAGTAACGAGCTTGTAAAAGCATGGCACAGATAATATGTTTCTTGTTAGTCATCCTTGTCATTGTTTTTTTGGATTTTGAATTAGAGGACTTCTCCTCCTATGTGTTTTATATTACCAAAACATGGGAATCAAAGCAATTCATAGAGATGGTAACAACACACTATCTCTTTTTTATTTTTTATTTTTGTTTCATTATTTCCATAATTTTGTAAATATCATAATTCTATATTTTATTAATTAAAATTCACATGTATATTCATTTTTCCTCATAGTGTTGTGATCTTGATTCTACAGAAATGGAGAACTAATTTCTGAGTCGAGCATCAGGAAGTGATACTCTATGCTTTCTGAAGATCCCCACTATATGATGGTCATCCATTTATCTTTCCTCTTAGATTATTGTTAAGTTGATTTGGGATATTCTATGAGAGAAGTTTTTCATAGGACTTGTTTTGTACTCTTTTACCCTTAATCATTTTCTAGTTTTCTATTAAATTTCCCAATAGAGTGGTTAGGGGAAGTTGTTTGATATTTAATCCTTTGAATATCACTTCTTTCTAGATGAAATTCTTTGGTGGAGTGGTTTGATTAGGAGATTTCTTCACTTTTGGAGAGTTCTCTGGCATTGGATGTGATTCTATATGAGAATTCTAAAGGTTTCATGCGAGGGAGTTTTGTGTATCAAGATATTGACCATGCACTAAGTGAGGTGATATTTGTTGATTTATTTATTAAGAGTGTATCTGATAGGTTGTTCAAGGTGAATCAACATTGATATGGCCTTGATCTCACTAAGTATCTCTCCTTCTCCCTCTTATCCTTATTTCTATTTACTTAGTTAGCCTTCTAAATAATCACTATATCATCACTCCCATTGTCTATCTCATCACTGTTTTATGTTGTTTTCATCTACTACATTCAAAATATTTAAAATAACAAAAATATTTTTTAATATACCAGTAGGGTATTCGACACTCTTTCATTGAGAGAAAACCTAAGGTTACCTACTCTTCTATATTTTTTGGGTTTGATAAATTTATATTTTCCCTTTATAAAGAAATGGATGTATTCAATTATATATTGATGAATTTTTTTTTGAAAATCATCAATAATATCCAACTAAAAGCAGAAAACTATGGATCTTAGTCACTATGTTTGGTCTGTGCCAAGATTCAATAGCCTCCATCATTGATGTATCTACTGATATACCCTCTCTTGAGATTATATGCCCCAATAATTAAACCTCATATAGCCAAGATTCACATTTTGTAAAATTTTCATATATTTTATCCTTACTGTATTCAGTATAATTCAGGTGGTCTTAAGGATGTTTATTTCTCTTTGAATAGATAATAATATCATTTATAATGACTACAAAAAACAGATCAAGGTAATATGTAAAGACTCAGTTCATTTAATACATAAAAATAACAGGGTAATTAGTAAGACTAAAAAGAATCCCTATATATTAATATTATCAATACCTTGTACAGAATAATTTCTTGTGTATATCCTCCTTGACTTTTAATTGATGATATCAATTATAAAGGCAATTCAGGGAAAAGTATTTAGCTTTTCATAATTGATCAAACAAGTCATCAATATGGGGAAGATGATACATTTTCTTAATTGTCATCTTGTTTTGCTCCTGATAATCAATGAAAATTCTCATTGATCTAACTTTATATTTAATAGAAAGTATATGTGCACCCCAAGGTGGCACAAATTGATGAATGAATCCCTTATCAAGGTTTTCGTGGAGTTTCTTCTTCAATTTCTACAACCCAATTAGATCCTTTGTATAGGGAGTCTCTAAAATTGGTGTGGCATCATGTATGAGTTCTGTTGAGAACTCAACATCCCATTTTGGTGGAAGGATATGAAACTCTTATATAAATACATCAAAAAATAACACTCAATATGAATATAACCAACGTTAATTTTCTCCCTAACCATTTGAGATGAACACCCTTTCTGAATTTGAATTATAACCCATATAATGGATGTGATCTCCATGTGAAGTTTGTATGGATCATCACAACAATATATGATCATAGGTTTGTTTGGAATATCAGACATGACATGACTTCTTGTAAAATTTACGTGGGGATTATTTAGAGAAAGGAAATCCTTTCCTAAGATAACATCATATTCAACCATAGGGAGAAAAAAAGATTTTTAGGAAGCACCATCTCACAATCATCAACCAGAGAAGAATTATATATTTGATATGAAATAATTTTACTATTAAGGTATTTCACTAATAATTCTACAACTAATAAATTGGTTGGAATCTTGATACCCATATCAAATTATTCATATATGAATTAATGGGTAGATCCAGAGTCAAATATGACATTAACAGTTCTAGATGTGATGGTAATTGTACCTTTCACCATTTTGTTATCACAACCGTCATCAGAAAATAGTGATCACATTAAATTTATACTTTTTGTTAATATTAATAGGTTTATATCATTTATCATCATCATTAAACATTAGGTTCAGGCACTAGTTATCATAATTCCTATACTCCTTTCATTGAAACACCTGAGTCTGGGTGGTGCAGGATGTGTAGTTTTACCTCTATTTGTATCGTTAGCTAAATTATTTCCATAAAATCATTAATCACTTGACTGAAGACCTGCAATTGCAAAATTAAGACATTTATTATTAAATTTATGGAAATTTCCTCCATTTTTCATCCCACCCTTTTATCATAAAGGAATGATCATCTTCTTCTATCCATGGTTTTCAGATTTCCCTTTGAACTTCATCTTCCTTTTCTTGCCAAAAGCATGAGATTGATAATTCAATCCAACATCCATTTACACCTTGATAGAACACCAAACAATATGTTTATAGCTACTGAATTCTCTTCTGTGAAAATATAAGGCCCCAACCTTAAACCTTACTTAATCTTGAGTTATTACAAGATTACACAATGAGGATCTTTTTGGGTTTAGAGTTTTAGATAATTAGATCATAAAACATGCATCACATTCCACATATAAACAAAGTGGTTACATAAAGATAGTATTATTCTTTCCCATCAATGGAAACATATTTAAAATAAAACATGGATTCTTTCTTGACACTTCCTTGACACTGTCATCATATCATGTACCTTTCCCTTGACCTAGGAAAACATTTCAAAAAAAAACTTGGGATGAGTATAAAAAGCACAGTAAGGGATATAAAAATATGGAAAGGAAACATGGGTACATATATAAATAAGAATGAAATCATACTTTACCCATAAAATATAATCACTTTAACATACCTCATCAAATCATGAATAAATCATAGAAATAATACGACATAAAGGTAACTTGAGGCATTCATAACATTATTAAGTAGGGAGTAACCCTCTTGGTTAGGTTTGGAATACCCACCATAGTATATTCCCTAAATCTCTTTGGAGAAACCTTAACGTTACACTCCTTCGCGTTACCCAATGCATTGGACAGCTATATTGGGCTCACCCATGCATAGTTTGTCACGGAACCACCTGTCTTCATAATAATGCCCAAGAACCTCAACATAATCATATAAAATAAAACATGCATAAAGGAAACATAACATTTCCACCTTTCAATCACAACATATCAATACAACACATTGATATAAATACATTATGAAAACTATTTTCAATACCAAAATAAAAGAAAATTAAAAATGTTATTTTTTTTCTTTTAAAAAGAAGGTATGGATTGTAGAGGAAGCCGAAACTCAAATAACGGTCACGATGGTGGAGAAGTCGTTGTCGCCGCATAAGTACGACAAAAACATTCCCTTTTATACTTTAGTAAAACTCTTCATATAAAAAAGATTCCTTTTGGATATAATTAATAGTAAAAGGGGTTTATACACCATATAAAAGAAGGTTGTGTATAAAACAAAATATGCCTCGATGAAAGGAGATTGAGACGAAGTCCCATACCTCGGGTCCGACTTGACTCGATCGTTCTTTAATGTCCTGAAAAATAAACATGAGTTAATTTCTAATTGTTTAAGACCATTTTTCAAGTTCATTATTCCTTTTATATCACTTATTGCCATGTCATGAACACTACGTAATTATTTAAGTTAATAACGGTCGTTTTAACGATCATTGGTACTTGAGTAAAAAATAAACCCTTTATAATTACATGTTGTTCATTTATCCATTATATCCAGAATTATAATCATTATATATATATCATATATATCCAGTATATACATGAATTTATAATATTACATAATCATTTAGTGGTAAGAAATGAAATGCACCGTTCATGGAGTTGGTAAGCCGTACGTACGCATGAACGCTACTTTCATTTATATTTCGTATTTTATATCAATGGAATCATAATGATATAATGTTATATTATAATTCCAGTATAATATCATATATAATATCAATTTCCATCCTTTATACATCCCACATATGGTATTTAACGAATCAAATCACTTTGAGGGGCGGTAGTCCACACTTCCTTAAATGAAGATATCATGTTTACCCATAATGGAAACCATAATGGTATGACCAAAATGAAAAATACAGAAGCTTAAGGAAAACATAAACATATTATATATAATATATAAATATAGTGACATCTTAATGGCCAACTTTGATGGTGTTAAAAGAATTTTGAACAATCATCGTTTTGGGAGGCATAAATTCACCATCCATGTAAACAGTATGTCTTTTAATCATTAGATGTAGGTGTGTGTAATTGTAGCTCGAATCCTTCTTATAAAAACATCCTAGTATATTGAGGATACTGTAGTTGTTACAAAATAAAAGAATAAAAAGAGTTTAGGGTGTTGGAGAAGCAAAATCAAACAAAAGGACTCAAAAGAAGACATTGCCTTAAAATCGGATAACTCTCTTAGATTTGAGATCAAAGGCTTCCTTGGGAAGACTTATGCCCAAATTGAGGCTTCAATGAGTAAGAGAGTGAAGTGGAGAGGCAAAATGGGTAGGGTTTGGCCGAGAAAAGGCTTTTGGAGTGTGGGTAAGGAGGTAGAGGTGGGGGCCTTTTATATGAGGAGAGGAGGGGCACTCTTGGAAGGTAAAGAGAATTCACTTTATTTTTAAAATGGTATTCGGATTTTAGAGGTCCCACATTGATGTGTTTATAGGGTAAGATGATAAGGGTTCGAAATCCACCCATCCAATAGGTTTTGTTCATGTGTAGGTCTTAGATTTTACATTATCATTCCATTTTATTTAAATCGTTAAATAATGAGGTCATCGATGCATCATCATTATGTCATAAATATTTTAATTTATATAAAGTATAAAAATTATAAAAAAATACTATGATGTAGGAAATCTGTTTATCTTTCCAATTAATAATTATAATCAAAAATCTGATCTTTATAACCCCATGTAAAAATTGTTTTAGTAAAACATCTCATGTTTGTGTCATTTTTACTTTTACATTAAATAAAAAGTTATTTATGTCATTTCCCAACCAAAGTGGCTCTATGGGGTCCCCAAGTTGACCCATGGATTTTCTTGGTCGTCCATGACACATCCAATGAGGGTAGGACATGTTTCAAGCTCATCTCATTTTATTAAAGCATTATTTTTACATTAAACTACACTAATTACCTCTAATCGCGATTAAGAACTTAAGAGTTACTATTCACCAAAAATTATTTTAATCTCATTGAACCACATTTTACTTCTTAATGAAAACCATGTATGTCTGATTTTTGAAATTCAAAACACAGAAGTGGGAAAATTTCATTTAAACGAAAAATCAGTTTTTATAAGTACCACTTAGTGGTTTCACTATTCATGAAAAATTGAAGTTTTTCAGAAAAATACCAAAAATTCACCCTAAGCTATATTTGATATTCCAATTTCAAAAATGAAGTCTATTTTAAAAAATTCAAAACATATAAGTCACATTAATTAATTTAATAATTAATTCCCGCTGTCATGACAAATAGCGTGTTTTTATGAAACAATAAGTATCAAAAGATTGACACCAGTTTAAGTCCAATTTCAAAGTGAAATTGATTCCAATGACCACCATTGGTTTAAATGGTAAAAATATATTCTAATTTAACTTCGAAAACAATTCAAAAGATAATCAAATAATATAAATTAATTAGATTAAAAAGCAGTTTTGATGTAAAATGCAGTACTTTTCACTATTCATTAAAAAAATGAACATTGTCTGAAAAATACCAAAAATTCACACAAAGTAAATTTTGATGTCCCAATCATAAAGAATAAGTTTATTTTGACAAGAATAGCTTATAAAATTCTCAAAATATATATTTAAAAATGGTTTTTCATCAAAAGGAAGTAAAACAATCTTTTAAAAATATTAGTGTATTCCATGCTTAAGATTTGATTTATTTTCATTTTAAGCCTCTAAAACACTATATAATTCATTAATAGGCATAGATAAAATTATCTGTTACTCATTACTTACTTGGGATGTTACATCCTTCCCCCCTTTAGAAAATTGTGTCCCCGCAAATTATTTACATATCGAATAAATGGGGTTACTTATCCCTTATTGCATTTTCAGATTCCCATGTTGCCTCTTCCATCATGTGGTTTTTCCACAAAACATTTACCTAATTAATCACCTTATTCCGTAACACTTTCTCCTTGTGCTCAAGAATCTGGACCAGTTGTTCCTCATAAGATAGGTTCTCTTCCAGCTGAACTACCTCTGGACTCAAAACATGAGATGGATCTGACATATACTTTCTCAGCATCGAAACGTGAAAAACATTGTGTACCTGAGATAAACTCGGAGGTAAAGCCACCTGGTATGCAACTGATCCAACTCTCTCCAGAATTTCATACGCTCCAATAAACCTTGGACTCAGCTTTCCTTTATTACCAAATCTCATCACACTTTTCCAAGGAGAAACCTTGAGAAAAACATGATCACCTACCTTGAAAGATAGATCCTTCCTCTGGTTATCCGCATAACTCTTCTGCCTGCTCTGAGCTGTTCTCATATGCTTCTGAATCAGCTGAACTTTTTCTACCATCTCTTCTACCAATTCTGGTCCCACCAACTTCCTTTCACCCACTTCATCCCAGAAAGCTGGAGTTCGACACCGCTTCCCATATAATGCCTGAAATGGTGCCATCTGTATACTGGAATGAAAACTGTTATTATATGAAAATTAAACCAAAGAAAGATGTTGGTCCCAAATTCCCTGATAATCCATAGAAAAAGAACGTACCATATCCTCCAATGTCTGAATTGTTCGTTCTGACTGCCCATCTGATTGAGGATGAAAAGCTGTACTAAAATTTAATTCAGTACCCAACAACTTCTGAAGGACTTTCCAAAAGTTAGAAGTGAACCTGGGATCACGATCAGATACAATGGAGAGGGGAACTCCAGGTAACCTGACTATCTCTTTAAGATACAAACGGGAAAGTTTATCTTGGGAAAAATTATCTCATATAGCAAGGAAATGAGTAGATTTAGTCAAGCGATCAAAAAAAACGCAGATTGAATTATTACCTCGAGATGTCTTCAGTAATCCCACAACAAATTCCATGGATATATTCTCCCATTTCCACATTGGCACTGTTAAAGGCTGAAGCATCCCTTTTAGTAACTGCGGCTCTTCTTTAACCTGCTAACAAGTCAAACACTTCATAGTAAAATCAGCAATATCTCTTTTCATTCCATCCCACTAGTAATACTCCCGCAGATCTCTGTACATCTTAGTACTTCCAGGATGAACTGAAAATGGAGAACTATGAGCTTCACAAAACAACTCTCTCTTCAACTGTGAATCACAAGGAATACACAATCTCTTCCCAAATATCAAAACTCAATCATTATAAATGTTGAATTCAGACAACTTACCTTTCTGAACCAGCTCTACCTTTTTCTGCAACTCACTATCTGGCTTCTGTGCTTGCTTGATTCTGTCTGATAGAGATGATCTCACTGATACCTGAAACAAAACAGAAGAACATCCTGCACCAACAACTTCTATGCCAAAGTTCATCAAATCCTTAACCAAAGGATCACATTCCAAATGCAATATTGATAATGAAGCATTACTTTTTCGACTCAAAGCATCATCCACTTTATTTTATTTTCTTGGATGTTAATGAATTGTACAATCATAATCCATGATTAATTCTAGCCATCTCCTTTGTCTCATGTTCAACTCTTTCTGAGTGAATATATACTTTAAACTTTTGTGATCGGTATATATTTCACACTTTACTCCATACAAATGATGCCTCCAAATTTTTAAAGAGAAAACAACAGAAACTAATTCCAAATCATGTGTAGGGTAATTTACCTCATGAGTTTTCAACTGTCGTGAAGCATAAGCAATTACCTGATCATTATACATTAGGACGCAACCAAGTCCTTTCAATGAAGCATAACTGTATTTAACAAACTCACCATTCCTGGAAGGTAGTGCCAAAACTGGAGCATTCACCAATCTTCTTTTCAATTCCAGAAAACAATCATCACATTCTTTCGTCCAGATAAACTTAACACCCTTCTGAGTTAGCAGAGTAATTGGACTAGATAACTATGAAAAATTTCTAACAAACCTTCGGTAATAGCCTGCCAAACCAAGGAAACTACAAATATCTGTTACATTTGTGGGTCTTGGCCATTCTTCAACAACCTTTGTTTTTGCAGGATCAACAGTTATCCCATCTTTAGAAACAATATGTCCAAGGAAAGAAATTTGTTGCAACCAAAACTCACACTTGCTGAATTTTCCATACAGTTTCTTTTCTTTTATGGTTTGCAAGATAACCCTTAAATGTCTTTCATGCTCCTCTTTACTTTTAGAAAACACCAAAATATCATCAATGAAAACCACCACAAACTTATCCAAGAACTCATGGAAAATTCTATTCATTAAGTCCATGAATACAGCAGGTGCATTGGTTAGCCCAAAAGGCATTACTACAAATTCATAATGGCCATATCTTGTACGGAACGTGGTCTTCGGAACATCTTCTTCCTTTACCTTCAGCTGATGGTACCCTGATCTCAAGTCAATATTTGAAAAATGATGAGCTCCCTGGAGTTGATCAAACAAATCATCGATATGAGGCAAAGAATATTTGTTCTTAATAGTGATGTTATTCAAGGCTCTATAATCAATGCAAAGTCTCATAGAACCATCTTTCTTTTTAACAAACAAGACAGGAGCACCACATAGTGATGTGCTAGGTCGAATAAAACCTTTCTATAATAAATCTTGCAATTGCTCCTTCACCTCTAAAATTTCAATTTGATCCATTCAATAAGGGGGTTTTGAAATTGGCTTAGCATCAGGAACTAAGTCTACAGTAAACTCAACTTCCCGATCTGGTATTATTCCAGGAAACTCATCAGAAAAAACATCAGGATACTCATTTACCGCTGGCACATCTTTAATCTGAACAGTTCCTTTATTTTTAATGATGTGTTCAAGTTAACATTCATTTCCATATTTTACACGTTTCTCATCCTCTTGATATGTTATCAACAGTAAGGGTTCAATCTTGTACCCAAACTGAAAGTCTTTCTGAAAAGAAACTTCTTTAGCTCTACAGACAATCTTAGCATGGTAAATAGAGAGCCAATCCATACCCAGGATAACATCAAACTCTACTAGAGGTAGAACAATAAGGTTTGCAAGTAGGTTCTTTCCACAGATAAGGATATGAAGATTCTTATAAATTCTTTTTGCCTCAAAATTTCTCCCAATTGTCTTTACCACAAGTTCAGGAGTCATTTCTTGAGATGGTATTCCCATTTTACTAGAAAATGTTTCAGAGATGAAAGAATGTGTAGACCCCGAATAAACTAACACACTGGAATAATCTGAAAAAACAAACAAAGTACCCGATACAACTTCATTTGATGGCCTGACATCTGCTGAAGTAGTTTCAAAGGATTTCACCACCCCTTTATGCTTGTAGTCTAACTGCTTCCCATCACCCAAGCTCTTTGTCGGACACTCGTTTGCATAGTGACCCATCTCATTGCACTTATAACATTTCACTAATTCTAGATCAAATTTGGTCTTACCATCACCCTGATCTTTTCCAGTGCAATCACGAGCCTTATGTCCCATCTAACCACATCGGTAGCCCCTTCCAGAATTCAGAAGACATTCCCCAACATTCCTTTTGCCACATTTATCACAAACTGGAAACTTAGTTTTCTTACTGTCAGACTTTTTTGAAGAATTCTTACCTTTCTCCTGCCACCTCGGTCTCTTCTTCTGTTGGTTGTTATAGAACACTTGTTCATCGGCAAACTCCATTTCCATCTTCTCAGCACATCGAACAAGCTTTTCATAACTTTTAAACTCACGAGAAGCTAATGCCCTTCGATATTTTGGCTTTAATCCTGAGTAAAAACGATTGATTTTACTATCAAGGTCTCGGATAAAATTTGGAGCATACCTTGCCAATCAAATGAACCTTTCTTCATAGGAGGCCACTGAGTCTTCCTCTTGCCTCAATTCCAAGAATTGCTTTTCCATCCTATGTGGAACAGCCTTAGGAAAATAATTCTCATGAAACATACCTTTGAATTTATCCCAGTCGAGAGAAGCAATGTCATCAGCGTCACTGATATTTTTAACCATAGACCACCACTGATCTGCCTCACCCTCCAAATGGTAAATAGAAAGTCTAACCTTTTGATTGTCTGAACACCCCATGACATCAAAAATATTCTCCAGTGCATTAATCCACCCTTCAGCTGGCACAGGGTCAGATGATCCTATGAATTATGGGGGATGTTGCCTCATGAAATGTTCCACCCCTGACATGTTCCTCTGCGGTTGATCTGGCTGATCTCGTGCATGGATACCACAACCATTTATCGCTTGAGTCAACTGCACCATTACTATAACAAACAGTTCAGTTCCAATTCCGACCATCTCAGGATGCTGATTCGGAAGGTTATTTCCTTCTGCATGCCTTCCTAGCACTGCTTCCCTGTTTCCTCTGCGGAAAACCATTCTGAACAAACATGTCTTAGATGAAGCAACATGGTAATCTTCAAATACTATCTCACATCAATTTGACCATAAAAAAATATTTTTTGATAATCATTTAATATAATTCTAACTCCTAAAGTTATCTAAACCGACCTCTGATACCAACTATAAGGCCCCAGCCTTAAACCTTACCTAATCTTGAGTTATTACAAGATTACACAATGAGGATCTTTTCGGGTTTAGAGTTTTATAGAATTAGATCATAAAACTCTCATTACATTCCACATATAAACAAAGTGGTTACATAAAGATATTATTCTTCTTTCCCATTAATGGAAACATATTTAAAATAAAACATGGATTCTTTCTTGACACTTCCTTGACACTATCATCATATCATGTACCTTTCCCTTGACCTGTGAAAAACCTTTCAAAAAAACTTGGGATGAGCATAAAAAGCTCAGTAAGGGATATAAAAATATGGAAAGGAAACATGACTACATATATACATAAGAATGAAATCATACTTTACCCATAAAACATAAGCACTTTAATATACCTCATCAAATCATGAATAAATCATAGAAATCATAATACATAAAGGTAACTTGAGGCATTCACAACATTCTTACGTAGGGAGTAACCCTCTTGGTTACGTTTGGAATACCCATCACAGTATATTCCCTAAATCTCTTTAGAGAAACCTTAAAGTTACACTCCTTCGCGTTACCCAATGCATTGGAGAGCTATATCAGGCTCACCCGCCCTTAGTTTATCACGGAACCACCCATCTTTATAATAATGCCCAAGAACCTCAACATAATCATATCACATAAAACAGGCATAAAAGAAATATAACATTTCCACATTTCAATCACAAGATATCAATACAACACATTGATATAAAAACATTATGAAAACCATTTTCAATAACAAAATAAAAGAAAATTAAAACATGGTATTTATTTTTATTTTAAAAAGAAGGTATGGCTTGTTGAGGAAGCCGAAACACAAATAACGGTCACGACGGCGGAGAAGTCGTTGTCGCCACATACGTATGACAAAAACATTCCCTTTTGTCCTTTAGTAAAACGCTTAATATAAAAAATATTCCTTTTGAATAAATGTAAAAGTCAAAGGGGTTTATACACCATATAATTGAAGGTTGTGTATAAAACAAAATATGCCTCAATGAATGGAGATTGAGACGAAGTCCCATACCTCAGGTCCGACTTGACTCGATCGTTCTTTAATGTCCTGAATAATAAACTTGAGATAATTTATACTTGTTTAAGAACATTTTTCAAGTTCATTATTCCTTTTATATCACTTATTCCCATGTCATGAACACTATTTAATTATTTAATTTAATAACGGTCGTTTTAACGATCATTGGTACTTGAGTAAAAAATAAACCCTTTATAATTACATGTTGTTCATGTATAAATTATATCCAGAATTATAATCATTATGTATATATCATATATATCCAGTATATACATGCATTTATATTATTACATAATCATTTAGAGGTAAGAAATGAAATGCACCGTTCATGGAGACGGTAAGCCGTACGTACGCATTAACGCTACTTTCATTTCTATTTCATATTTTATAGAAGGGAATCATAATGATATAAAGGTATATTATAATTCCAGTATAATATCATATATAATATCATAGTTCTACCCTTTATACGTCCCACATATGGTATTTAATGATTCAAATCACTTTGAGGGGGCGGTAGTCCGCACTTCCTTAAATGAAGATATCGTGTTTACCCATAATGGAAACCATAAAGGTATGCCCAAAATGAAAAATACAGAAGCTTAAGGAAATCATAAACATATTATATATCATATATAAACATAGTGACATATTAATGGCCACCTTTGAAGGTGTTAAAAGAATGTTGAACAATCATCGTTTCGGGAGGCATAAATTCACCATCCACGGAAACAGTATGTCCTTTAACCATTAGATGTAGGTGTGTGTAAGTGTAGATCGAATAATTCTTATAAAAACATCCTATTATATTGAGGATACTGTAGTTGTTAAAAAAGAAAAGAATAAAAAGATTTTAGGGGGTTGGAGAGGCAAAATCAAACAATAGGACTCAAAAGAAGACATTACCATAAAATCGGGTAACTCTCTTAGATTTGAGCTCAAAGGCTTCCTTGGGAAGACTTCTTCGCAAATGGAGGCTTAAAGGAGTAATAGAGGGAAGTGGAGAGACAAAATGGGTAGGGGTTGGCTGAGCCAAAGGCTTTGGGAGTGTGGGTAAGGAGGTAGAGGTGGGGGCCTTTTATAAGAGGAGAGGAGGGGCACTCTTAGAAGGTAAAGAGAAGTCACTTTATTTTTAAAATGGTATTCGGATTTATGAGGACCCACATTGATGTGTTTCAAGGGGAAGATGATAAGGGTTCTAAATCCACCCATAAAATAGGTTTTTTCCCTGTGTAGGTCTTATATTTAACATTATCATTCCATTTTATTTAAATCGTTAAATAATGAGGTCATCGCTGCATCATCATGATGTCATACATATTTTAATTTATTTAAAGTCTAAAAATTATATAAAAAAAACTATGATATATAATATCGTTTTATCTTTCCAATGACTATTTATAATCAAAAATCTTATCTATATAACCCCATGTAAAAATTGTTTTAGTAAAACATCTCATGTTTGTGTCATTTTTACTTTTACATTAAATAAAAAGTTATTTATGCCATTTCCCAACCAAAGTGTCTCCATGGGGTCCCCAAGTTGACCCATGGATTTTCTTGGTTGTCCATGACACATCCAATGAGGGTAGGACATGTTTCAAGCTCATATCATTTTATTAAAGCATTATTTTTACCTTAAACTACACTAATTACCTCCAATCGCGATTAAGAACTTAAGAGTTACTATTCACAAAAAATTATTTCAATCTCATTGAACCACATTTTACTTCTTAATGACAAACATGTATGTCGGAGTTTTGAAATTAAAAACATAGAGGTGGTAAATTTTCATTTGAATGAAAAATCACTTATTATAAGTACCACTTAGTGGTTTCACTATTCATCAAAAATTGAAGTTTTTCCGAAAAATACAAAAAATTCACCGTAAGCTATATTTGATATTACAAATTAAAAAATGAAGTCTATTTTACAAAATTAATAATATATAATTCACATTAATTAATTTAATAATTAATTCCCGCTATCATGACAAATAGCCTGTTTTTATGAAACAATAAGTATCAAAAGATTTACACCAGTTTAAGTCCAATTTCAGAGTGAAATTGATTCCAATGACCACCATTGGATTAAATGGTAATAATATATTATAATTTCACTTCAAAACCAATTCAAAAGATAATATAATCATATAAATAAATTATATTAAAAAGCAGTGTTGATGTAAAATGCAGTATTTTTTACTATTCATTAAAAAAAATGAGCATTGTCTGAAAAATACCAAAAATTCCCACAAAGTAAATTTTGATGTCCCAATCATAAAGAATAAGTTTATATTGAAAAACATAGCTTATAAAATTGTCAAAATATAAATTTAAAAATGGTTTTCCATCAAAAGACAGTAAAACAATCTTTTAAAAATATTAGTGTATTCCATGCTTAAGATTGGATTTATTTTCATGTTAAGACTCTAAAACACTATCTAAATCATTAATAGGCATAGATAAAAATATATATTACTCATTAATTGCTTGGGATTTTACAGAAACTCCATTCAAAGACTTGGTCTTAAAAAACTGAAGAACTAATCAACCTTAATTTTGGGATGGATGATAATACCTAAAGCATACCTCGCATGTCTTGTAAAATTTTCTTCATGGGTACCAACATAATAGTCATACTTTTTCTTTTACTAAATGAACTCATTACTAATATTAAATATAATAATATAAGGAAAATATTTATTTAAAAACTAATTCATGAAATCATCCCAATCCATGGAGTTAATTCCATCCTGTTACCTCATATTCTTAATAAAATTCCACCATTGATTTGATTCAACATCCAAAAAATATATTTCTAAAATAACTTTTTCATGTTCCGAACACTATAGAATAGAAAATATACTTTTAATTGTATAGATACATTGTTATCAAATAGTGGTTCAATAGATCCTCTAATGGAATGTGGAAATTATCTCATGAAGGCATCGATATAATTTTGTTTCCTTCTTTGTTCATTTGGAAGTATAACATGAGTCATAGCTTGAAAAAATTGGGTGATAATAGTAACAAGATTTTTCATTTAATCTACCATAACTTTTGGAAGATCAAGAGGACAATCACTAAATTTTCTATCACACTCATCTTTAACGTGGTTCCTTTGGGTTCCATCCATTGACTAAAATCGAAAAGCATAGTGTAGGAAACTATAATCATAATGGGGAACCATATAATCTTCAAAAATTACTTATATGGTTTATAAATCAGGAAAAAAATTTCTAAAATATACTAAACCTTTGTTTTTACCTTGTTTATTCATAGTCATCATCTATAAAAATCCACCATGATGGTTCATAAATTGATTTTGAATTTCCAAAGCATACCCTTGAGAGTGTCAAAATAGGAACATAAAAAGGCCCATTGTCATGCATGAGTTCTCAATGGAGTCTATCACAATACGGTGTTTTTGTGGTTGTTACCCCTAGGTACAATTACGCTAGAGCCACATCCACTTATAATATCTAGACATGGATTCATTATAAGGAAACCACTCATTATATCCTTTACCAAAATTCTAGGATATTTTCCTATACATTGAATCATCCGTTGAATTATCCTTAGCAATGTTATGAAGGATCTCACTATGATTTTATCATCCTAAATTCCAAAGTCTAAAAAAACATATCCTCTGATACCAACCATAAAAATCCAGTCTTTTCATACACATATATTACACTATTTTCTTAATATTCATTACATTACACAAACACATGCATGATGACCATAATAGTTTAGTGACTATGGAAACATGGAAACATAAAAAATGTTTTATAAGTGACCTCTGTCATCTCTCACCACATTATTCAAAAATAGAACCCTTATTAGACATATCATATAAAATACATATCTTCCTAATCTGGGAAAGTAAACATAAGAAAGGGTGATCTCAGATGCTCATTAAGGATAATCAAGGGATATATGTAGGAATATAATGAACATAAGGGTATAATAACATGATAATAACATTTGAAAGCCATACCCTTTATATAAAAGATCATAATCTTGAGTCATGGAATAAATATTGGAAGTTCATATTACAAGAATCATAATTTAATCAAAGAACATGATCCATGAAAGCATAAAATTGGAATAATACATGCAATTTCTGTAATAAAAATAATCATAAAAAATAATTTCCATATTATTAAAGACTCCCTACAAAGTCTATCATATTGTATTGAGTTATCTCCCAAAAAAATCATAGTAGTCAATTCTCACATAATAAAAATCATAAATATGTGTACCATAAGAACATAAATAATTCATCATATTATAACCCCTGAAATGAAATGGATTTTATAAAAATTTCACCATATTGTAACCTATTGAAAAGACACAAGCATAATAATAATTTCATAATTTCATAATAGAATAACCCAAGAAAATAATTGCATTTCAAAATAATTTTATCACGGTATAACCCATGAAATAGAAATGGGTTTCATAAACAACATTACATCATAAATATAATCCATTAATATAAAGAATGGGAACAGTATCCTTGGATCATATCCCCAATAAAGTAAAGGTGATATCAATAGATGATATATTAGGCAAAAAATGATTTTGATCGATAATTTAAAACATTTCTTGAAGAATATATTATTTATTATTTGAAAAAAATGTTTTTAAAACATAAAAATTTAAAATATTTTTATCTGAAAATAACTTTGAAAATATATTAAGGAAGCTTTGATGAAATGATTTTTCATAATGATGGGAATTTCCATTTATTCCTTACACATAAAATAAATATACCTTTCACATTTTATTGAATAATATAAGTGGGATTGTTTGGAAAATGATGTGAATATTCCTTTTAAATTTTTTTTTTTGAAAAAGTCAAACATGGATAAAATTTTCTTTCAAAAATTTTACATTAATTATAGAACAATTTTAAAATAAATTTTAGAAATCCAAGTTTTGTTAGAAAACATATTTCTAATTAAAGAGAGAAATAATTTTACATTTTCTTAAAAAGATTTATTTATTATTTTAACAACTAAAGAGTGGAGAAATGGTTCCACTAGTTAAAGATATCCTGAATTACTAAATTAGAGTAAAATTAATGAGAATTGAGAGGAATACCATGAGATTTCAACATTGTAAACTTAATCATAAACAATCCTAATAAATTATAAGGCCATAACAAAAAATATTTACTACTATGGTGATATTAAATCTTTATCCCCATGTATAAATTACTTAAAATTAAACTAAAAAAACTCCGAGGATGAATAAATTCAAGATATTACATGTAAAAAGGTCTTTATATACACCTAATGAAAGAATATAGGTGCATAAAATAACATACATCGCATAGAAAGAAAAATTTGACAAATATTACCTTACCTTAAGTCTTCAATTTCCTCATAATCATTAAAAAATCATATATAATAAATATAAGTTTATTATATATTTATTATAGAAACCTAGATATATATATATATATTACTATATATGATTTCATTATAAAATTTTATTACCTATTAATTAAAATTCCTTGATTAACTAAAAATTTTCTTTTTTTTTATCAAAAAACTTGTAAAGGAAAAGTGAGAAACCACAAGGGCTCAACCAGAAAAAAACACAAAAGGAAACCAAAAAAATAATTTAATGATAACTTAATACTACTAGAAACATTATACCAAATTAATTTCTATGAGAGGGTGGTTACTTGTGTTTCTGTTTCATTATTTAAAAGTTCTTCAAAGTGATAAGACATATTGTCTCATGTTTGAATGTAATCATCTCTTTTGATATTCCCTTCATTGAATACTATTATTAGTATAAGATATTTCTTGTTAATACATGAACTGAGATCATAATTATTATCAACAAGTAACTACCTTTCCATAAACCTATCAACCACCTCTGGTGTGTAATTAATCAATAGAAACTCCTCCTCCATTTCTTCCTCTGAATGGATGAGAAGATCTAGAGTTTTCTCATTTAATGCATCCTCAATGAATATCTATTGTTATTGTTTGGAAGGACACCCTTGAGGGTAATGGTCCTATTTCTTATATACCCATCCCAATCAGTTATTCCAATAACCCTGGGATTATATTCCATCACTTTTTCCTTCGACCTATTGGTGGATCTTATCACCATTGGTTGGGGTAAGTAGGAATATTTCTTTCACCCTTTCGATTTTTTTCATTCAAGAAGGATACATCTCCTTAAATCCTGATTTCCTCTACAACCCTTTATCCTCCTCAGAATATGTGTCCCTTTACCTTGAAATAATTATATAATATCCCCTAAAAATTAATAAAAACACCCATTGATAGACTTTTCCTTAGGGACTCATTGCTTTTTGTTGGAGTTTTCTGCTCGATCTTCTTTATGTTCCTAATATGACCCTTGACCCACCAATCATTTGAATCGATTTCCAAGGTTAATAGATAGAATTTAATTTATATAACTTGACGTTATCAAATCCCCACCTTCTATTTCCTACTCATGAACATTTCCAGATGTTGGATCATCCTCTCTTACCTCATATGACGCCACTGGAAGTCCATGTCATAGAGGCTCTATCTCCTGTGACTCCTCCCATTCAATGGTTCCATTTCTTGAATGTAATAACTCCTCATAAGATATAGCCTTATGATCCCTTGAACCACCCTCCTTTGTCTCTTATGTCTCCACTTAATTCTTGTTTCCACTATTAGATATCACATCCCCTACAAGGGACCCCACAATTCATTTTCAGGGGTAATATTTTAAAAAACTAGCACCACTCACCTCCTATGATCCCAACGGCCTATAAGGAGCTTACAGAGTATGCTTGGGATCACCCAGTTCATTCCTAAATAGATTGAAAATGTCATTAACATTTGGTTCAACCTCCCATGTCCCATATTTCAAGACATTTGATGTAATTAGATCAATAGAGAAACCCAATTGAATATTTCCTTCCATACCTTCACCAACACCAGGCACTAAGACCTTACCGATACCCCCTAAGTCCATGTATATCTATTGATAATTTTTCTTATTCGTACACCTACAAAATACCATTGAATTTACCATTTTCTTCTAGGAAGTCAAAAAATAAATCCATGAATAAAAAAACAAGTTGTTTGTATCCGAACTCTTCCCCCCACTAAAATCCAAATGTACTTAGCTGGTCTTCTTAATACATCCACTTCCACATAGATTTGGGGAGAAACAAGGTAAAAAATTGATATAGTTATACTATCATAACACATATATCTACCATTGATATTTTCTATAATTTTCATAATTGAGGGATGTTGAAACTGTAATGGGATTTCATGGAAACTAACACAAATGGTTGGGGTATCACGCTATATATAGAAGTCATATGTCCAATTGAAAAGGAATTAAAGGGATCCATCATACATAAAGGGGGTACTGTACCAATCTCAGATCAATACTTCCTCTAATGTAAACTGAATCATAATTTTTCTGTTTTCATGAAGGCCCGCGGTTTCTCGATCGTGTAAACCCCAAGACCCAATAATAAACCAATCGAAATAATTCACAAAACGAAATCACTATTTTAACTGGGAAATAAAATTCATATTCATAATATCAAAGGCCTCATTTAACATTGAGGAAAAAATCAAAAAAATTGGTAATCTTTCAAATAGATCTGGGACTTTATGGCTAAGAAAGAATTGTGGTAATGAGGGAAGGAAATTGGGATTAGAAAAGGGGGATAAGAAATACGATAGAGCTCCATCAAAAGAAAGTGGAAGAACCTCACCCACTGAGGGGGGAGGGATCATATCATTGGATATTTTCATCATGGAATTTGAGTCACCATCAAAGAATCCCTCATCGATAATAGCCACCCGAATGATCATCAATTCATGCTAAAGTTATGTTTTAGGTAATAAAAACTTTGTTTTCATATATTTTTTGATTTGTAATTTTTTAACCCATTACATAGATCATGGTTTCATTGTCTCAAAAATGAATACCATTATATAAATATAATATATATTTATTATATATTTCATTATAGTAATCTTTAAAATTTAGTGATAATAAATAAATACATCATTCATGGAGATGTTAAACCGTATGTACACATGAATGAATTTTCCATTTCCATGTCCTATTGAAAAAAATAAAAGTAAATGATATATATATATATAATAATTATAGATTTGTTTTTATTTCCAATATATAATATATTTTTTAAACACATCTTTAATACCTTCCATGGAAAGTGTGAACGTATCCCGTCGTTTCGTGGGGCGGTAGTCCTCCGTACACATGAGAAATGTTATCATATTCCCAAAAATGGATATTATGAAGATATGTGTGATATAATAATTAAAGAATCATAAGAATTTAATAAATATCATACATAAATAATAAATCCATCATTATGACCACCTATGATAGTTGGTAATGGAAAAAAATGACATCGATTTGCAAGGGGGTATTCCTCCGTACACATGAATGATGATTTCATTACCCACTAGATTGAAGTGGAAATAGTTTTACATCATTAAATTAATATAAAAAAATATTATTATGTGGTAGATAATTGGTTTATTACATCATCATAGTATAATAATAATTTAAGGAGGTGTAGGAAGAAATAAAATAAAAGCGCTCGTTGATGAATGTTACCTCTTCTTTGAGTATCCTTCTTAGGTTTGCGCTGAAATACTTCCTACAATGGAATTATGCCAAAAATAAGGCTTATATAATGAGGGGAGGTATGTTGGGAGGTTATTTGGGAAGTTATTGTCTGAACCATATGGTTTTTAATATGTGAAGAAGAGAGGAGAGGGGTGACCTTATATAAGTGTGGGAGGGGACACACTTGGCATTCTTGAAAACAATTGAGCGCTTCCATGTTTTCAACCTACCAAAAGACTCCAAAATGGATCATTATAGAAAATAAAATAAATAAGGATGATATATGTACTTAAATGAGATGTTATTTATGTTTTGGTTCATTTTTTACCCATAGATTTATAGTTTAACCTCGGGTAAAATATTTTTTACCTTAACCGTGGTAAATTATTATTATTACTATTACTTTTGGTCAAAAAATTATTTGACCTTAATATAAATTATAAATTTTGATGAATCCAATTATGAAATACATTTTAAAAAAATTCCACTTATAGAATTGGAAACTTTTATTTTAAAATTCATCTTACAGATTTGACGAGAAATTGGGGTTTTAATGAAAAAATGATCAAAAGTATACAATGTTTTTATATCCAATTTAAAAATAAAATTTATTAACAAGACCTAGATTGGATTAATAAATGTATAAAAGATGTAATTATACTTCGAAACAAATTTAATATATAATTTTAAAACATAAATAAATTAAATTAAAGGGTAGTTTTCAGTTAAAATTTAGTATTTTCACTATTCATAAAAAATGAAACATTTCAAAAAAATCCCCAAAATTTAACCAAATATAATTTTGAAATTATGAATTAAAAAATTAATTTTATTTTATCAAATTAATCAGGTATAAGTGTCACAATTTACTTTTATTATTATTCAAAAAAGGAAATAATAATATTTTCTTGATAACATATTATTTTTGAAATATATAAATTCTTTACTAAAAATTAATTATTTTTTATCAATATGTTCTATTTATATAAACCCATTTTACATAATATTTAATAATCTCTTTATTACTGTTTATATCACTATTTTAATTGACTAGGTTATAACTGTTGTGTTTAAATAACAATATTAATAATATAGCATGGTTTTAATAAAACTCAGTGTCATGTGTGATATAGGCTGACCCCGTGTTGTATATAGAAAAAAATATTAACTTCTTTTTCCATTTAATTCAATATATCAAAGAAATTTAATTTTTTCCAAAATAAATTCATGATAACATTGGGTGTTACATATTGGGGGATATGAAGTGCCTCAACATGTTATTCTCTAAGATATTTTGAGTGATGAAGTGAATTAAGTATTGATAGTTTATCTAGGAATATGTTTAATTACTTTATGATATCATACCATTTCACCAATGTCAATTTATTTCAATCATGGGGTTGTTCTTTATCTCGAGGCTTTGAGGATGATGTGTTTAGTGATAATGATCCTTGTGCCTGAATGAAACCTAAGGGAATGTTTGTTATTGGTTGGTCAGGTTGAACTAGCCTAACCATATTATTATATTGATCAGTCAATTTTATAAATTTCAATTGATATTTCATGATAATTATATTTAAATAAATCTTAGGGAATTTATGTGTGTCTTGGTGTTTTTATGGGCTCTTCAAAGTGATTTCCTTTGAGTTTTGGATATACATATGGCTTTGATGGAGATGTATCCGAAGCATTGATATCTACGAGGGATACATCTTCTCGATTCCATTGTTCTCTTCCAAATCCTTCTTAAATTTTCATAGGATATGGGAATTCAAATTTATATTATTTATTAGTGATGGGGAATGTTGGGTGAATGAAATTTACAAAGATGAAATGTGATTCTTTATCTAATAAGGGTTTTGTTTGACGTGGTAGTTCTTGTAGTCCCAATTATTATGGTAGAAAATCCATAAGGGTCTAGTACAGTTCGGGAGTTGGTTGAGATTCCTCCTCCGGAACTTTTATTTTATTTCCCTGATAATTATGAACTTTTTAGGATGGAGTTTATGGGATCACTTTTGTTCATTCAAAAGGAATTAGGATCACATATAGTCGATTAATTTGTGACATAAGGATGAAATAATCTCAACTAACAATCTTTTGAGTCATCCAATAATTAACTTTTCATTCACACATGGATGATACATCCTTCCAGTCATCATCTTCTCCCAGTTGGGTATCAAAAACATAGGAGACTTGTGTTGGATGTTTGGACAACATCGGTTTTCTATAATCTACCATTTTCAAGAGAATATCTTTAAAAATTAAACAATATTGAATAATGTAGACCAAAATTTAGGGGTAAGGGAAATATTAAAGATGACTGTTGAAGAAAATTTCCTTAGGTTTACTACTAACTTTAAACATATATCATCATTGTGAGAAGAGGATATTTATTTTTTAGTAGTATCTACTTATGTTATGAGTGATTTATCCATTTGTATTATGATGAAATATATGTTTATGTAATTTTTAATTTCCATAATAATTTGTTGGATACTCTCTATTCACTATTATATTTAATTAGGGCCAACAAAATAAAGTTGGGAGATGTTGACATCATCTCCCCCATGTGGAGGGAAGGAAATATGCCTATGGATTTACATTATTTATATGTTCATACTATTGTTGAGGTTGAGGTCTACTATACTGCTAAGAGTCTTCCATTATTGTGTGTGAGGTTTTCTAAAGATGATTCATTGAAAATATATTTCATTCATACACCTTAATGTAAAGTTATTGTATTTCCAATTTCCTAGTCATTGTATAGTTTATCTTTTCATCTGTATAATCAAAAATTTTGTGTATAAAAAATTCAACATAAGTAGATTATTTTCCATGCTTGTGATGAAGTAACCCAAAACATTATATTTTCAAAAAGGGTTGGTTTTATTTTCTCATTCCTCATATAATAGGTGTTATTGTTCCTTCCTTTCCTCTTGGTGAGGTTGGTGTTGTTGTTGTTGTCACTCTATGGGAGGCACTACGTGATATTGATCTTGATTGGCTGTTACAATAGTCATCGGTGCTGGTTTAAGGATAACATTATTTGTTTCCATATTACCAGACCTATTTACTTGGTAAAATAGTGAAGTCTTAGATGTGGATTTGGTTTATTTAATGGAACCCTCTAAGTTTTATACCACAGATAAAAACTACTGAAATCCACCTGGGTAATTCATAAGGATTAACAGTGTTAACAAATCATCCCATAGGTTCTCTTTACTAAAATATATATATATATATATATATTACTTCTATGAGAACTGCATATTAATAGTGTTTTTAAAATACTTACATTTAGAGATTAAATCCAAGACACTTTCATTTTCACACTTCTTATAGTTTTAGATATCATGGATTTTCATTTTCCTTAGAATAGAAAACAATTATTAGATGAACTGATAATGAAGGTCTTGACAACCTATAATGGATCCAAATAGTATATTAATATCCTATAAAAATGTTAGCCCCTCCAGGGTATTTATAAAACATCTGAGTTTCTCTACCTACAACTTATTGAGAGATTTCATCATAGAGACACATTAGGACATGAAATATGTCAAGTTTTATTCTAGATCTATTGTGTGCGTGAAATTTTTTAATTTTTAAATCCCAATGTTAGGTGGATGGGTAGTGGAATCCACCCTTTAAAAATATGATTTTCTCATAGGTTTCACTAGGGAATTCATTCCTTGAATGGATTCCATTCAAGAAACAACAGATTTGATGAAGTTTAGAAGCATTGGATGTACTTTTTTATTAGGCATGTTTTCAACATAGTTAGTAGGTGAATCCTGATGTGTTCACCTTGCATATACTAGATATTGACACTGATTTTGAGTTGCAAATGGGATACTCTCTAGAAATGAGGGAAACTATTGTCTCAATGGAAGAAAAATATTATTTATCCTTAATCATTGGGATCAAATAAACTGGGTTTCTAGATCTAGAGACAACTTGATGATTAGAGTACACTATTATATGTTGGGAAACTGTCTTGTGTTGAAGTGGATTCATGGAAGGAGAAATATTCACCTTTTATATAATGTTTTAATCAGTTGAAATATTTACCTCGAGAAACATAAAATTCAACCCTTTTAAATCCTCTATCTCGGTCTTGTACTGCACCAGCTTCTATTTATAAGATAGAATTTCAACCTCTTTAGGTGGTCAGTGGGATAAATCTGCACTATTACCTTTTTATGTAGATAAAGTGAATAAAGTGGATGGAAACTAAAACTTTATAGCTACCATGTTTTGTGTCCTCCCCTAATCTCGGGAACTCATTCAATACTCAAGTGTTTTTAGTGAAACTCATGTTTTAGAAAAATTATTCTTCACCAAGTCCCTTTTCATCCATATCGCAACTTGTATCCTCAACCATATTAGCATTGAAAATATTCATTAATGTATATTGGGTTGAATGAGAGTAATGGGGTGGGTATTCATCACCTATTCCCCCTTGAGAGTTAAATTAGGATCCTAATTTTTTTCCCTCTCTATGAGGAAAGCTTCACCCCACATCCTTTATGTGGTTTAATCCTTCCAACTTGTCATTTTTATAGGAGTGATATGTATTTAGTGATTTTGAGAGAATCACCAATCATCAGTTACTAAACACGCCCCAAATGTTAATGGTATATCACATAGCGGTGGGAATGGTGGGGGTACTAGGTTTTTTAGGACACCTCCCAATCTAGAAAAGACTAACTTTATTAGAGGAGGTACAATATGGGTTAAAAATCTTCCAGGTCCTAAGGGTTGGGGTTGAATTGGTTTTTCCACCCAAAAAAATGTACCCACTGGGGATTTGATAATCCCAGGGGTGGTTATGGAGGTTAAAATTGTAACATCCACAACCTGATAGACACTATATATGGTGCCCCAATCTAGGTCACCACATGACTTTAGGTGTGTATCCCCATATTCTAGAGTCTGCTGACTAGCATTCAGGGTCTAATGGAACACTCGGGTAGACTATACCCTCTTTATCAGTGTAATCCATGAATGATTAAATATGAAATAAAGGAAACATATAAATGATAAGAAAACATTAGATATCATTTTTCCAAAACTAGGCGTAACCCGCAAGAAAAAAAGTAAATATGATATGTTATGTCATATAATTCCATGAGAAAGAAAACCAAATATATGGAAAACAAAAAAAATCCCTAAAATGGGTTTCTTCCCCAAGTCCAAATTCCACCACAATTCATGTCCCAAGACCATTTAAACTATCTAGCATAAGGACCTTTCCCCTGTCCCGACCTATAACCCTAAAGTCTACTCACGTACCCAATGACAGCCTGAGCATGGTGTTAGTACAAATCAATAGGACACAACCAATGGTGTCTAAAAAATATCTAGTCTAGCATAGTGCATGGAAATGTGAATGAAAATATAATAATTAGTCAAGTAAATTTGTTACCACTTTTAGCATTCATTAGATCAATTACATTTCATTTCCCTTTTCCAATTTTCTCCCTTGAATAAAAACTACTTCGGCTAGTGCTGAAATATTAATCAATGCTAAACTGGGATTCAAAACACCATATCTAACCATTCCAACCTAATTATTGACCTCCATGACCATACCCCTTGGGTTCACGAGTGTCACTTTATTCCCTGAATAACTACTATGCACAGGGTTTCCTGAGAATTTTTCAAGACCACTAATGGGAGTGGGGCATTAGTCCAACATCCCAAAAAACATGCATCACCATCCCATAGGCTCATCATCATCTCATGGATCATTATCATTAACCAATTCATTTTAGATAACTTTCAGAGGTAACCATTTCCATTCAACCATATTTCTATAGTTCATTACAATCACCATGATCCCAATTTCCTATCCCAATCTCATTTAAACATTTAACAAATTAAATTGAACTATTTCTCTTTACTAAGACAATTAACCATGAGGACAAGCCCCATTAACCATTTATTATAGGTATTCATTTTCCTATTTCCCATTATATAGGTTTCAAGTTAATCAAAACATCCCATTTTTTCATGATACAGGTTTAATCACATTTTACTTTGGTTTAATTCCATAAACCCCCCACTTTACATTAAACATTACAATCTTTCACGATTAAAGGAGTGGTCCACCCCATGTGTTTCCATAGGACTGGTCAATTCATCCTCATCGAATTCCATGGGAATCATGAGGGTTCCTTTTTATCTTTCAAATAACATGAAGTAATTTCATAATAAGGTAATTAAATTTTATGAAATGTTAAATCACCACAAAACCACATGAACACTCAAAAATGGAATCAATAAAATGGGATAAAACTTTTAGACCACCAACCTCTGTTCCACAGACAATGAACACTTAAACAATTCCTTATATCCAAAAATAAACCACCATTGATGCCCCAACCTAGAAGCTACAAGAAAAATATAGATAGAGATATTTAGGGATTTGGAAGGAGAGGAATGAATACAAAATACCTAATCCTAAAAAATAGAACAAATATTATTGTTAGACTCACCAGGAGCTTCGATCTTCACCCAATGGTGCTCCAAACATCATAGAAACAAGGAAGGTCGATCCTTCAAAAGATTAGGAGAGAGGGGTTTTCATCCTTGGGTGTTTTTGGAGAAATGGGGAAGAAACACATGAAAGGGTTAATAAATACCAAGGGGAAAATGGTAAATTTTCCCACTTTTAATGAGGTGCATAGTTTGGCCGCACTACTGGCCAAACCCTGCACCAAGAGTGTGCCACTCTCTATCTAAGAGGGACCCAGGCTGAATGGATTCCTAGGGATCCATAATGATTTGAAAAACTATTTCATGACCATTTAAGATGGATTTTTCCATTCCCCCATAGTTTTTCCAACCCCTTCCATAGTTTCTTCAATGTATGCACCCCTCCTCTAGGCTCGCATGGTTAGGGTGAATGGTTACTCCTAACTATATGTGAACCGTGAAAGATGCACTAGATGCCCATTTCCACCCTTTTCATGTTTCAAACCCCCGAAACACACCCGAGACTCCTCATACACCCAGTAAACATTTCATTAACCAGTTTTAGGAGGATAAAAACAAAAATTAAACAAGAACATACCTAAAAAGTCTAGGATTTATAACCTCCACACCTTATATTGATTATCCCATGAGCCATACTTCCAAGAAACATTTAGTCTTTGATGTAAAGAGATTGGGCCACTGGGCACGTAAATCGATGTCCTAATCCCAATATTACTCATGAACAATACCATGCCTAAAAAAACATAAAATAATGTCACAAACATTCCTAATAAAACTTTCTCACAATGATATACAACATCAACCAAATGCTCCTCAAAGGATGCATCGTCCACAAGCTCCAAATTATCCATATCTACCGCATAAGATTGGTCAGGGTGATATTTCCATAATTGAGACACATTAAATACATTATTCATTCCACTATACCATTGTGAAAGAACTAATCAATATGCCATCGATTTAATCCTCTACACAATATCAAACATCCCCACATACCTGGATGCCAACATGCCCTGTTTCTGAATCTGATGTTGGCCCAACCATAGTGACACCCGAAGGAACGCATGATCACCTACAGAATACACAAGAGCTCCACGATTCTAATTAGTATACAAATTCTCCCTAATCTGATCTATATCCATATGTTTCAGAATCAAATGAACATGTTTCAAGGATTATTACATGTGGTTAGTCCCTCATGATCCTAATTCTCTTATCTCCATCTTAAACAATGGATATCTATGCAGCCACCCATGGACATCTTAATACAGTTCCATTTGAATAGTATATTGGTAAGTATTCTTATAGGAGAACTCCAGATGCACTAATTTCTTATACCATGATCCTCTAAAGTCCAAGACACATTCCCTCATCATGTCATTTATCACCTGAATAGTACATTTTGATTTATCATCAATTTGTGGGAGGAAATCCATACTCATAACAACTTGTGTACCATGTTTGTTATGTAATTCTTTCCCGAAGCACAAATTGAAATGTGGATCCAGATCCAAAGTAATTCTCTGAGCGACCCCATGAAACTACACTATCTCCTGGACATAAAATCCTCCCAAATGATCCACAGAGGATGTCTCTCAAATCAATAAGAAATTCACCATGTTGGTGAAATGAACCAAAATTTCCCATATCACATCACAATACTGAGGATTCCCTAAATTTACCACTAAAAAATCCATGGTGATGTAGTCCCACTTCCATTATGGAATGGGAAACAGTTGGAGCATAACACTCAACTAGTGATGGTCGTCCTTCACCTGTTGAGAGGTGTAAAACCCTGAGATGAAACTCAAAACCTCTTGCTTCATCCCTTTCCACCAACACTATTGATGAATACCATGATACATTTTGGTCAATCTGGGATGCAACCCCCATTTCTAGGCATGGAAATAATGCATTATCTTTTCATGTGTATAAGTGGGTTCCACAACATGACATCAAGCATAGACGGACTCATCATTTCCTACCATCTAGATAGATGGTGCCTCCCCACCTTTAAGGAATTCCATCATTGAAAAACACAATGGATCATCATATTTTATCTCATTGATACAGCTTAGAATAATATTCTCAATTGAAAAGGAAGGAAGGTTCCTTTTACCTTGGACATCGTGATCCTCTATACGCATCTCAGCAAACAAGGCCATCATCTTCCATTTAGAAATATACTACTAAACTGCCCAAGTCTGTTTTTCCTATTAAGTGTTTCAGAAACATAGTTTCTATTTCCCAACATGTAAGTTAACTCAAAATTGAAGGATTTTACATAATCAAACCACCTTAACTTTCTAAGGTATAATTCACTATATAAGGTTTAATTCACACCAGAAGAGGATGAAACACAGTTTCCAACAGGTAGTTCTGTTGGAACATTAAAACATAAACCACCACAACCAACTCAAGATCATGTGTATGATAATTTCGTTCATGAGGCCTCAATTTCTAGTAAATTTAAACCATAACTAGATTATAATGCACTAAAACTATAATAATCCCAACACCAGATACATCACAAAAAAGGTATACTCCTTACCCATCTCAGGTAGGGACAATATTGGTGTAGTAGTCAACTAGAGATTTAATTTCTAGTAAGAATTATCACATGCTCCAAACCACTTGAACATGACACCCTTCGTGGTTAGGCCTAAATGTGGTGTTTCAAACAGAGGGATGTCCTTGATGAACCTTTTATAGTATCCCACCAAACCCAAAAAATTCCTAATTTCAGATATGTTCTTGGGAGTTTCCCAGTATACAATTTCATTCCCTTTTTTCTAGGTCCACGGACACACCATCCTTAGATAGGTTGTGACCTAATAAATATACCTTTTTTCCTGGAACTAAATGTGGATATCTTATCATATATCCAATGATCTCTCATTATAATTAGGATTACTTCATGATTATTTTCATGAATGTCATGAATCTAAGAGAACACCAAGATGTTTTCTACAAAAACAACCATGAACTGGTCCTACTATGGGTACAATATTTAGTTCATCAAATACATTAACACTATTAGGGAATTTTTTGAACCAAAAGGCATCACAAAAAACTCATACAGAACATATCTACTTATGATAGATGTCTATGGGATATCATAAGGTATCACCCTCAGATGATGAAACACTGAACTGAGGTCGATATTCAAGAAAACAAAAGCAACTCTCAACTAATCAAAAATTTCATTGATATGTGGAACATGATATCAATTCTCAACTTTCATCTGATTAAAATTCCATTAATTGACACACAAGTGTAGTGTACCATCAACCTTCTTGGAGAACAAGACTTGTGAACCTAAAAGTGATATACTGGGGTAGATAAAACATTTTGACTCCAATTAGTCAAACTAAATCTTGATCTCTTGAATCTCTACTGGTTCCATACTATATGTTGGTATTGATATTGGACCAGATCTAAGAATTTGATCAATCATGAACTCATTATCTATGTTTGATGGAATCCTAAAGAAGAATTATGGAAACACATCCTATAATAGATCCACCACAGGAGGAAATATATCTTCTCCATTCCACCATCACCAAGAACAAGACAAGCCACCTGAGTCATAAACTAACCCAACTGCTGAAAAAGTAGCCACGCACGAACAACTTGAACATCCAACTCCCCATGGTGAACATAAGTGTCACCATCAAGGGACATGAACATTACCCTTTCATGTTAAAAATTAATATTGTCTTGATACAACACTAACTAATACATTCCTAGAATTAGTTCAATCCTTAGCATCTTCAGAAAAAAAATCCTTTAGGAAGTGAAACCTTCAAACCTCAATAGAAAATTCCCTATATTGTAAGACACTCTACGCTCTTTCTTTGAAAGGTGTGTCGATTAATATAACCCCACACACATGTTCCACTATAATAACCAAAAAATTCGTCAATCAATTTGATAATAATAAATGTGAGTCCATTGTATAAACAAAACACTGGAAATAATGAAATTTATTAGAATCGTACCTCGAACAAGAAATGGGCCCACCTTGCGAGTGTATGGTACATGATAAACTGCATGAAATTAAATTTCCATCTACCTTGGGTCCAATTCTGAGTTCTCAGTGCTACAATACCCCTCTAAAAGGAATACTATTGTCCTAAAGCAACATATTACCCACCTCAACCTGTATGGACGGTGGAACTCCCAACTCCTTCTGATACTCTGTATTGGCCTAAATATCCCACCGCTACCATGATACAGTGGGTTTTAGTAAAAAATATTAGGATGGCCCATCCTATAACATGACCGACACTCCACTGGTGGTCGATAACACTACCCTTTCATGTTGCCTTACATGCCACAATAACGGTAGATGACCGAGCTATTCCTCTAGGAGAATGTTCCACTTCATTGGCCGCTCTTCCCGCCACTACTCTGGTAGAAACTCTCACAATGACACTTCCTACTCTCAGAATTCATACCACCTGATCACCCAACCACCATGGCCCGACCACTACCAGATGTTTTATCTAGTTTCCACTCATAAATGAGAGCCTTATCCGCCACCTGAGAAAACCACTTAAGTAGAAGATATTAATATGGTATTTGATCTCACATCTATGCGCATCCTAAATGTGTCTTGTAATAATAAACTCATATCCCACCAATGATGGAGAAAAACACTATAGATCTATGTAGTGTCTAATATAATACATAACTATCATATTACCTTAATTCAATAACATAAAATCTTCATCCTTTCTCTACCTCAAATTCTCAGGTTAAAAGTGCTCGAGGTACTTCTCATGGAATTACTTCCATACCATGCACTACGTCTACTCATATTGAGCCCATATATCCCATTAAAACATCACTAACCCCAACAAAATATAAATCTATAACTTATATTTCTTTACGGGTAGGGTATCCAAGTGATCTAGAATCATCTAGATGGACACAATCGATAACTCTCCTACCTTAGGCCCACCCTATCCAGCAAACATTAGAGGGTGCTACATTTGGAACTCCCTAGTCAAATCTAACATACATGGTACAACCCACATTAGATATCACTCCAGAAACATCATGAAATTGGTGAATTTATCATGGAGCTAGTCATCCCCTCTATTACTTGTAACCAATGGGGTTTCCTGCTATTCCCCTACAGGATGATTATATATGATATCCTCTTGTCTCCAAACCGGTAAATATTTACTTGGTGGAATCCATATACAGTGAAAAACATGCATCTAAAAGTACATAACATAAGGTAACATAGTTTTAAACAAAATAGGGCTCACCACTGACCACAAAAACAACTAACATAACATCATTTCTGAGTCATTCAAAACTTAAGACATTTCATCAAGGGGTGAACCATCTCCCAATATTTCACTTTACATTAATAATATTTAAACCATTTTCACAACCATAAATCCATTATTTTCACAATTATCACGTCTTATTATCCACATTTTTCTTTAATATTTCAATATGGTCTGGATCCATTTTCCTATGTGTGTGCCTAGAATTATGAATACCATAAGTATTCCTATGTGCTGAAATGATGCATGTATACATGAACTCATTACATGTCGGGTCAATACTGAAATATCAAAATCAGTAACATCACACTAAAATTGCATCACTCAAAATTAAATAACATAAAACTATAATAGAAAACATTAATTACATCAATCCCACCCTGGAATCTTCAGTTGTACCCCATACATGGGTTAGGTAATCCCATGCATGAGATCATTTCCATATCCTAACATATTCTAATATCTTATCATCCTTTCAGAATTAAGATAAATAATAGAGGCTATGATACCACTTTGTAATAATCTAGACCTGATAACCACAATATATCGTTCCCCAAGCTAGGTTTCTACATGACCTGAGGTACACCTCCCTATATTATAGAGGTTTTTTACTAGAAATGAGGGTCTAATGGAAACCATGGGGAGACTGTACCTTCGTTATTAGATTAATCCATAATAGATGAAATATAAATTAAAGGAAACAAATAAAAAATAAGTAAATATCACATATCCTTTTCCTAAAACTGGGTGTAACCCACAACAAAACAGTAAACATTCTATATAATGTTATATAGTGGCCAAGTGAATGAAATGCCAATATAAGGATAAAATGAAAATTCTATAATAGGGGTTCTATCCCCAAGTATAGATCCCTCCCCCATGCATGTACCATGACCATGTCAACCATAGAGCATAAGTCCTTTTCCCTTGTCCTGAAATACAACCATGATGTCTTCTCGGGGACCCAATCGCAGACCGAGGTGGGTGAGAGTGCAACATAGTAAGACACCACTAGTAGTGTTTACAAAATATATAGTCTAACATAGTGGATGAAGAAGTGTAGGTAAAAATAAAATACTACTAATATAAATAGGGTACCACATTTATCATTCATTATATCAATTAAATTTCATTTAATTTTTCCCAGGTTTTCGTCATTTTATCAAACTTTCTTCAGCCATTGTAGGAATATGATTCATATGCCAAACTGGGATTCATAATTCCATGTCTAACTATCACAACATGAGAATGGATTGACATTACCATACCCCTTGGGTTCAGGAGTGTCAGTCTATTCCCCGAATAACTAACATGCATAGAGGTGCTTTAGTGTCATTCAGGACCACCCATGGGAGTGGAGAATCAGTCCAACATCAAAAAAAATATGTCATCATCACATAGGATCATCATCATCTCATGGAACATTTTCATTAACCAATTCATTTTAAATAACAACTTGGGGTACCATTTCCATTCAACCACATTTCCATAGTTCATTACTATCATCATGTTCCCAAGTTACCATATGAAACTCATTTAACTGTTTTACACATTACAATCATCTATTCCTCTTTATTAATAAAATTAACCATGATTCCAAGCCCCATTAACCATTTATTACAAGTATCCATTTCCCTGTTACCAATTAAATATTGTCTATGTTAATACAAACATCCTATTTTTTCATGATACTAGTTTAATCACATTTACCATTGGTTTAACTATGAAAACCATCCATTTTCCACTTAAAATTTCAATATTTCATGATTGTGGGAGTGGTCTATCCCATGGGTGTCCATAGGCCTAGTTAAGTCATCCTCCTATGATTTCATGGGAATTGTGAGGGTTCTTTTTTATATTTCAACTAACCTAAATACCTTTTCCTAATAAGGGAAGTAAATTGACAAAAATGTTAAACCACCACAAAACCACATGATAAATCAAAAGGGAATTAAGACTATCAAAAAACAAACATATCATAAAGCTTGATTCCATAGACAACTTCACGCTTAACTATTTCCATGGATCTAGAAACAAACCACCTTTGAATCCCCATATAAGAATCTACTAGAAAAATATTGAGATTTAGATATTCATAAGGATAAGAATGAATACACATGTCCTAATCCAGAAAATAGAACAAATAGCAGTTTTATAATAACATGGAGCTCTGATATGTACCCAACCATGATCCAAACAACATAGAAATGAAGGATCGATCATTGGGATGTTTAGGAGGGAGGGTTTGTCACCCATGGATTCTATAGGATAAATGGTGAAGAAATTTGTGTAAAATTTATTGAGGAATGAGGGGGGGGATTATAAATTTACCAACATTTAATTAATCACATGGTTTGGCCGCATGGTTGGAAAAACTGTGTGCGAACCATGATCCAACCACTATCCAAGAGAGTGTCAGGCAACACGGATTCCTAGGGAGTCCGCACAGTTTGAAAAACTCTTTCGTGACCATGCAGGATGGCTCTATCAATGTTCGCATGGTTTGGCCTCCACTGTTCATGGTTTCTTTAAACCATTCACTATCCTCAATGCATGCACAATTTGGGTGAACGATTACTCGTAACTGTGTGCCTACCGTCCCATATGCACCGGGTGACTACTTTTCCCCCCTTTTTGGGTTCTAAACCCCCAGAACACCCCTAAGACTCCTCATACATATGGGAAACACTTCATTATCTAATTTAAGTAAGCTAAAAACAAAACATAAACAATATCTTACCTCCAATAAAGTCTAGAATATTATAAAATTTCCCCCATCCATATGGTCTAGGATGTTCCAAAATGTATTCCATAGAAGCTACAAGTGCGGTATTATTAACTTCACATTCTTTCACTCAGAAATGGGATTCTTATAGTGAATATTTTGAGTCTCAGATACTCACCACTAAGGTATTTCCAATAGTCCAATAATTTTACCTTCTCAACTGAGAATCTCACAAAACCATTCTAGAATCCTAATAGGAAATTATATCAATGGACCATTCCATTCGTCCACATAACTTTTTTTATTTTTAGGTGGTAGGATTTTGTTAGACATACCAACTAGAATATATAGAATCTGAGACTAATAATTATCATATTATAACAAAAATATAGGATTTTTTCTTTAGGGGGTGATATTGACCTAGAAATGGAGTTAATTCCAATTCTCTAAACTCGTCCTATACTTGGGTACACACATCAGATGAGGAATCTAAAATTATCTATCAAATTAGCTTAAAACATTATAGACAAGAATATTTAATGTTCATTTAGTAAATCTCTAATCTCATGTTTCAAGATTTCATGAAATTGGAAAATTCAATCTGGTGACATGGATTATTTATTAACTTGAGATGGTCGACATACCCTTAATAGGGAAGATTCATTACTTTTTGATAACATATTGTTACTCCTAAATTATTTTCTAATAAAGGAATACAATTCTCTTTTAATTCTATTGGTAGGTCACCTTATAGGGTAACATTGGTCTAAAACATGATTAGAAGGATATCTTTGACCAATTATTTCTATATATCCATGTCATCCTTATCATCTCTATGAAGATACTCTTCAACCAGATCTGACCACTGTGGTTATATTATATACACTTTATCAAGAGGTGTTAGACTACCAAGGGACCCTTGGATCAAGCAGAAATATGTGTCGGTGGGGGAGATTCTAAAAATGATTGTTCCCCTAGACCATCTATTGATAATGATGAAATATCACATGATGGAATTAAGATCATTGATGTAATGATCCTTAGTACTTCAAGTGACACATGGTGTGAGGGTGTTCTCAAATAATCTTGGACAAGGGGTTAACCTTTTTGTCATTATGAAATGTCACTATAGGTAGGATCATAATAATGACTACCATGGAGAGGAATTCCAAGGATATGGATCTAGTTTCCAAGGGGAGGGACTTCATGGTTATTGTTCAATGGTAATGTAATAGGAGGACCACATTAACTTTTTATATTCTCAATGTGTGGCATAAATTCATAGATTGCATCATGTGAAGGGTTATAAAGATCATTCTTATGTTTCCATGAGGAGTACATTTTTGGAATTTCCTCTGGGGTGGACCACTAGAACTAATGATAGGAATATTATAGGGAGGAACTCTACCATTAAAAAAATATCACTTTCTAGTGATGAGTTATTAAACAATTGGCCAACTAAATACAAACATTACAAGGTCTCAAACACATTAATATTAATGAATGAAATAGTATTAGCCTACTCTTGGGTTGTTTGTTTCATATGAATAGATCTACATTTAGAAACTCACATGGGGGAATAATGGTCACCTTCTTTGATAGGATTTTCTTGGGTGAATCATGTTCCATCATCAGAGCTAGCTAAAGAGCTCCTTGATGTTAGATAAGAATATGGACATGTCCTTTGTTAATAAATAAAATATTATGATAAACTCCTTTTAGACTAGGTGGGAATGTGTTCCCAACTATTGGGAGCCCCCAAGATATGTCTTCGGTCTTCCTTGAAATGAAGGTGAGTAGGGATTTTTGTCTGATTCAAGTCCTCTACCAGAATGTACTGGTAGTCCACGTGAATGGATGTGAGTATATGAGCCCACTCCTATGTTTCCATCGAGGTAAATTTGTAGTCCTAATTCATATGCATGAGAATGTGGTTTATATCTAGTGTATCTACTGGAGTATATTAATATTCCCATTTAATTATAAGGACCCAACCAAAAACGTTACATATTCTACTGACTTTAAACTAGAATTAACATTTTTATATACCCTAGGATCACAATGATTTATAGTTTTATATAATAAAATAATAAACCATATATAAAAAACTATAATTTTCAAATATGAAACTTATGATCAATATCCATTTTTCCCAAAATATTAAATATTTTATAAACAATCATATTTTATCTTCTTGAAAAATATTCATGACTTTCACTATAAAACTTTTTGTTCTTACCCTTCCTCAAACACACTGGGAAACATTTTAAAATTTGGGATGAGTAAAAAATTCTCGGTAAGGGATATAAAATTGAAAAAATCCATTTGTTTAGTAAAAAAATGAAAAACCATTAAAATTTTACCTTTATCACAATATTATTTTATAATACGAAATATATAATTTCCACATGAAAACAAAAACACTTTTTTCTCAAATTAATCCTTTATAACTCATAGGAAGCAAATAAAATATTTTTTCAAAACGTGGAGCATTGTATTACTAACCCTTGTAAGAAATAACCAGAGTCAATTTATATTCATAGGAGAAACCTCCCCAATTAACTCTTTCATTTTTTTCATATAAATACAAGAAACATTACACAATTCATTAAAGGACTCTCTTTACGCACCCATCATATTAGAAATTTTGGGCACACATGTTATATAAGTTTTATCGTGCTAACATTTAATATTATATGTATCAGTCTCACCCGTCATATGAGATATATTTGGTTCACTCATTTTCATATATAATGATCATATACTATATCATGAATAAAACATTTTTATTCTTTTATATTTTACCATAAAACCCATGAAAACTCTTTTAAACTCATATGAAAAACATTTTTTGTATATCGTAATAAATTTTCCTTTTAAAAAACCATTTCAAATATAATGTGCCTATAATAAAGGGGTTTTCATTGAAAAATCAAGGAATATTAAAAAGGAATAAAAAATTCAAATATTTTTTGTGGTGGTGGGAAAATATATTGGTGTCGTATATATTTATATATTAAAATATAAAATTCATTTTTCATTTTTATAAAGAAAGTTAAAACATTCCATGAAAATATCATTTTTTGAAAACCTTTGAAAGAAAGTCAAAGGTGATATGTAATTTTTTTAATTTCTATATATAAAATTAATAAATTATTTGTAAAAATAACAATGTGTTAGGAAAAGAGTTTTAAGGGAAACATTAAAGGAGGATTTTTGAAACAATTCCCTTTTACTTGAGACCGACACATCAAGTATGTTTTTTATCTTCAGGAATAAAAAATATATGTTAATTATTTATTTTCTCGTAAAACTTTATCAATTTCAATATAATTTTTTTAATACCATGTTATATAAAATTACATAATCAATTAAGTTGATGTCGGATGTGTAGATGATATATGGCTCATATATCAAAAATGGATTTAGATAGTTGACTATGATCAATGAAGTCATTATTATATTGCATATAGAATAATAATCTTGAAATATTTATCATTTTTATAAATCAATTATAGTTTTAAACCCAACCATTAAATATGATAATGTAAATTGAACAATGTTACAATCATGATGACAATAGGTTGTATGTACGCATGAGTAAGGAATATGTTTTTCATATATCATAATGGAAAGAAGATATGTATTATTTTAACATTACACAATGATAATTATATATTAAATACTGTGGAATTTATTTAAATGATATTTTATATATCATCTATTTTTTGTGGTTTCTAATAACGAATCACATCACTTCATGGATGTGGTAATCCACATGTACACACAATGACATCATCATTTTTAAATGGATGGAAAATGTAAGAAATTACATAATATAATACCTTAAAATAATTATAAATATTTCATTAATATCATATATATATATATATTAAATTCATCATTATAAACATACATGAGAGGCAGTGATGGAAAACAGATTACCTTGGTTCGTGAGGTGGTAGTTTGTCGTACACACGAATGATATTTTTGTTTCTCATTTCATGGAAGAAGAGATGGATATAGGTAATGAAATTATTCTAAATAAAATATTACTTTGTAAAAGAAAATTATGTTATTATTTTGGAATGGTTGAAGTATATTTGAATGAGGTATAAGAAAAAATAGAACAAAAATGCTTGGTTAAGAACTATACATATTCTTTGAAAAACCTCTTAAGGTTTGCACAATAATATTAACTAGGCTAGTTTTAAGATCAAAAAAATGACTATAATATGTTGTGATATATATATGTAATTTCATTGGTAAGGTATTTTATGAACTAAAATGTTTCTTAAGTGTGATTAAAAGAGGAGAGGAGGTTCACCTTTACAAGTGAGGTGAGGGGCACTATTACAATTTATTAAAGTATTAAATTAATATAATTCATATTAAATAAATATAAATTGATATGCTTAAAATATAAAATTATTATTATTTTAAATTCACTCATATAATAAAATTTGACAAGTTTTGTTTACCTTTTTACCATTATCTTTTTGTTTTAACATGTGTTAACCCTTTTTGAAGATTACCACGATAACTATGTTTTTTATTCTTTAGGGGTCAATTTAGTAACCATAAAATTAAAATTTATCCCATATGAAGAGTATTTTTGATATTTTAAACTATATACCAATCACATGGCCTATTATAGTATTTTTTGGAATTTAAAATAAATTAATAAAAAGAAAATTATTATAAAATATCATTAATGTCATTTTTTGAACTATTCATTTCATTTCAATCTTAAACATCATAAAATCAAATAAAATTAGAATATAATCCTTTAAATACATCCTGAATATTTTATATTTACATAAAAAATTCATCGAAGACAATAATTATTTCAAATCATATAACTTTTAACATTCAATAAATATTGTGTCGGTGTTTCATAATGATTTAAGATTGTTATATCATCGATGGAAATTTGAAATAAATTAATATGATAAAAAAATAATTTCTATTTAAAATAACCATTTATATTATACCATATCTTATGTTTATCCCTATGTAATTTTTTTTTGAGATAATAAAACATAAAGAATGAAATTTCTTACTTATCTTTATATAAAATAATATAAAGGTAAAAAATCATGAATAAATTGCCACAAAAGGTCATATATTAGAATTTGTTATGATTATGAATGAAATATACTCATCCAGTAAAGTTTATTCAAGTGTTATGATTACATTTTTTTCCTTAGGACATTATTTTTCACCCAAATTAACCCATTTTCTTATTTACCTTAATGTTAAAATTTACTTTGAATACTATCCATAATGGCCAAAAATAAAAGGAACCTATTTACCAAATATGTACCTACGGATTAAAAATATGGACCAAATTGTTTAAACATTACATTTCTAGAAGTGGAAGAATTTAATATACAATTAAACCCACAAAATTCAATGAATAATAGTTTATCAAAAAAATATCTGTTTGGTATAAAAAATATTTTTTTCCCAAATTCATGTTTCAAATTAATTCCAAAGACCAAAAATTGGATTATGATTAATCAAAAGTAACTAATGAAAATTTAAAACTAAAATAAAATATATTTTTTTCTATCATAAATTCATTGAAATAAAAAACAATTTTCTATAAAAATCAGTATTTTCCCTATTCATTGAAAAATTAATCTGTTCATAAAATTCAAACAAAATCATTATAAGATATTTTTAACTTGAGGAATTCAAATATAGAGTTTATTTTGTAAAATTAAAATTCTAAAATTTGAAATTATTTTTTAAAAATAAAATTTTATAATTCATGAGAACCCAATTAGGTTAAAAATAATTCTTTTTTCCATTTGACTGAAAAAACAAAAAATATATTTATAAAGAATCAAAATATATAAAATATAATTAATAAATATATAAAAATTATTTATATGAACATTAAATATATTTTTACATTCTTACCCTCTTTGGGAATTTGCATTCACATAATTTTATTCATCACATAAAGAATTGGGGATATTTTTTCGTTATAGGATTTTCATATTCTCATGTTTCTCGTTCAACCATATGTTTTTCCATACAGCATTAACTTAATAAAATTACATATTTAAAAATAAATTATCTCTATGTTCAATAATATGTACCCGACATTCCTCATAATAAAGGTTATCTTCCAACAAAACTACTTCAGGGCTAAAAGCGTGAGATGAATCTCAAACATATTTTATCAACATTAAAATATTAAATATATTATACACCTAGGATAAAATCAAATGTAAGGAAATCTATAAAAACCTGACCCAAATTTATCCATTTTTCAAATGGTCTAATGAATTGTGGACTTAGCTTCACCTTTAACAAAACACATAACATTTTTCCTTGGGTAAACATTTAGAAAAACATGATCACCTACTTCAAAAGAAATATGTTTCCTTCGGTTATCTCCATCACTTTTATTACTACTATGATCCATCCTCACATGTTGTTGAATCATCACCACTTTATAAATATTTTCATCTTCTAACTCAGGTCCCATTGACTTCCTTTCCCCTAATTCATCCTGAAAAGTAGGATTCTGACACTGATTTTTAGATAATTCCTCAAAAGGTGACCTCTGTATACTCAAATGAAAAATATTATTATAAAAAACTCAACTAATGAAATATTTTGATACTAAATCCCCTAGTAATCCCTTAAAAAAACATAAATCATGTTTTTAGGTTCTGAATATTTCACTTAGACTGTTCATCACATTGTGGATGAAAATATGTATTAAAATATAATTCAGTATCTAACAACATCAAAATTCCTTTCCAGAAATTATAAGTCAACCTAGGATCATGATTAATTTAAATGGAGTGTATAACTGTATAAAATAGGACTATCTCCTTGAGTTACTGTTGGGAAATTTGATCTAAATACATAGTTTCTCAAATAGGAATGAAATATTCAGATTTAGATAATCGGTCAACAAAAACCAAAATTATATGATTAGTTAAAGATGAACTTGGTAATCCCACCAAAAAATCAATGAATATATTTTAACATATCCACTCCGACATTGGAAAAGGATGAACATTCCTATTTGTAAATTTTCATTCAACTTTAACTTGTGGGAAAGTCATACATTTAATGAAAAAGACATAAATACCTCTTTTTATTCCATCCAACCAGTAGTACACTTAATGTTCTATGTAAATAATTGTACTTCTAGGATGAATGAAAATAGAGAAATATGAGAAATAATTCATTATTCAAATGGGAGACATAGGTCCCACATAATATTTTTCCAAACCTGCTGACACCTTCTTGATCAATATTAAACCATGATAACTTACCATTATTATAAGATTCTATCATTTCCTATAAAACATGATCCTTTTTAGCATACTTAATTAATTTTGATAGATATTATTGTATGGAACCCTAAAAAAATAGATGAGGTTCTTGTATTCATAATTTTCAGGAAAACATTAATCAAATCACTAACCAAAGGGTTAAGTTCTATGTGTATCATGGTTAATGTATCATTATTTTTTGACTCAAAGCATCAACTACAATGCTTCATTTTATAGGATTGTAATGAGTCATTTAGTCAGAAACCTTAATTAGTTTCAACCATCTTCCCATTCTATTATGTCCACAAGGGTTAATACACTGAGAGGGGGGGGGGGTGAATTAGGGTATGACTAATTGGAAATTAAAGCCCTTTCTAATATTGTTTTGTTGTTAAGAAAAACCCTCTTCTCTCTCTTTCTTGTTGCGAAATATAAACAGAAATTAAAGCATGAACAAGACACAACAATTTTACATGGTTCACCGCTAAGGGCTACATCCAAGGAGCATACGCCGACAGGTTGTCGGTCATACCAAATTCCACTAAACTTCAATAGCTGTGGATTACAAGGTTAGGGCGCAGTCACTCTGTCCCAGGATCACTGCCTTTACAAGGTTTAGGGTCAGATCACTGCTTTTCCAAGGGTCACTCCTTGTTTCTCTCTCTCTGACTCACTACCGGTGGAGAGGATCACCTTCTTCCTCTACCTTCTCTCACTACATCAGAAAAAATCCACTCATAGTTTATAGACCTATAAGTCTCTTAATTTGCATGAAGGAATGCATATTCTTTTATACGTAGATTCTCTGTTGAAGCTCAACCTTCACCCATAGTTGAATTTCTCTTTTCACCGAAGGTATCAGGAAAACATCCAGTTTCCACGAAGCCTGAATGTATGATCGAGAAATCAACCTTACATGGCGCCCTTCTCTAAGGCGGCACACAAGTCTTCAGTGCACAAGTCAACACTAGCACACAAGTCTTTCTCAACACTTGTGCGACTCAAGCTTCCTCAACTCTCAACTTGCGCGAATTGCCTCCTTTTTTGCCCAAATCACCTTAGGCGCGCAACTAACAGTCGGAACACAACTTCAACACTATCACGCAAGTCCCACTTGCATGACCACACACCACTTATGCAACTTCTACACCTACGTGACTGGAGGTATGATTTTTCTAAGTATTCATCTCTATGAAAAAATGAGTACGGGTGGTCCAATATTTATAGGCATTCGATCCACCTGTGTGACGGTGCACAAGTCCCACTCCGGTGTGCAACTTTCGGCACACATCTCTACAATGGCGCGCAAGTCTTTCTTCACACTTGTATGAATGAACCAATACTTGAACGACCCTATTTCCTTTGCTATATTTTGTAGTTCGGATCCCGAAAAACAATAGGCGTGCAAGTTCCCAAGCCTCATAGGCATCGACACACAAGTCACTTCCCAACACAAAAGTCACCTACACGACCTACCAAATACTTGAGCGACCCTTGTCCTTTTTTCATTTTTTGATGTTCTAATCTTGAAAAAAATTGGCCACACAACTTTCCAATCCTCCAAGCATGTGGCGTGCAAGTCCTTTTCCAAAAATCACTTTTCTCCTTCTGTCCATTTTCTGGTCCAAAAAATTGGAAAACACTGGAAAACGGTGCCACCTTGTATCTGCTCTTTTTGTGCCGCCTCCAGATCATTAATTCATTTTTCAAAGTTCTTGAATCAAACATTGATCAATAACCATAGCTCTTGAACTTCACATGTCATCAAGAAATCTTCTTTGTCAACAAATTTGTATTTCATTGTTTGCTTTGTCAAAAACCACATCACTGATGTCCCTCTTTGACAAAAAACACAATCACCTCAAAACAGCTTTAATGCTACCTTGAGTAATTTTTTCCCAACAATCTCCCCCTTTGGGTTTGTAAAAAAATATTACATAGAAGGATACAACATTAATGCTACATCCACCATTTTCCTATTACGATTCTGAAAGTGATCAAGGATTTACTCAACACATACAGTAAGCCCACATGAGCAATTCTTGGTGTGAGAAACAAAAGTAAATGAAAAGTTTATAAATGAATCACTTCATCCTTGACACCCAATGTTGACCCCAAAATTGATACCAAACTGATACCAATTGTTGGAAATATTCTTCCCACATTCCAACACCTCTTCTGCTTTTATCATGATCTTAAGATGTTGTGATATCTAGTCTTTGATCGATCTCTTCTAGAATCATCAGATTTAGGACTCTCCCCATTTTTCATTACTCCCCCTATCTCGCTGCTCCACATGTCAGCTTCTCCCCATATCATTCATGATTTGTCAAATTGACACACTATCTCCTCCTTGATTTGACACCATTTTCTTCCCCTTTGTCACTGAACCCAAATGTCACTCCTTTGTAGTCTGTAACAGGGTAGAGAACACATATCAACACATTAAGGAAAAACACATCATACCTCAGGGAGAGGGGTTGTTCCACATCCACGCTTTTTCAAGTGTGGGGAGTCGACTGAACTCCCAGAGCCAGTTGATGTCTCTCAAAATCTTCCTTGGGTAAGGCCTTTGTCATAATGTCTGCAACCTGTAGCTCTATAGGCACATACTCCAACTTCACAATCCCTTTCTACACCTTCTCCTTGATAAAATGGTATTTGATCTCAATGTAATTTGTCCTTGAGTGATGAATAGGATTTTTGCTAAGATTTATAGCACTTGAGTTATCACACAGGATTCTGATTGGAGACTTCACTTCAACTCCCATATCTTCATGCTGCTGCTTCATCCATAATAAATATGTGCAAGCGTGAGTAGCCGCAATATACTCAATTTCAGCAGTTCTCAATGAAATGCAATATTGCTTCTTGTTAATCCAAGAAATACACAATCCACCAAGATAGAATGCACCTCCAGACGTTGATTTCCTATCATCTACTGAACCAGCCCAGTCTGCGTCAATATATCCCAATAACTCTATCTGAGATTTGTCAGTATATGTCAAGCTGAAATCCACTGTTCCCTGGATATACTGAAGTATTCTTTTCACTGCAATCATGTGGCTTTCCTTGGGATTACTCTGATATCTCGCTGCTTGGCATGTGGCGAAAACAATATCAGGCCTTGCTGCGGTCAAGTACAACAAGCTCCTAATAATTTTCCAGTTTTATGTGATATTAACTGCCTTGTCATCCTTATCTTTTGATAATTTCATCTAGGTATCAACCATAGTCTTCATCTCCTTGTAATTCTCTATTCAAAAGCTTCTCAAAACCTCCTTGGCATATTTGGATTGATAAATGAATGTTCGATTACTTCCTTGTGTCATCTGTAAGCCAAAGAAAAATGTTAGAACTACAATCATTGACATTTCAAACTCATTTTTCATGAATTCATAAAACTATCTGCACTATGCTTCATCTGATCCACAAAAAATTATGTCATCGACATACACCAGCTCCATCATCCTTTGATTAATTTCATTGCTAAAATAGAGATTGTAATCAAATCCTCCACGTTGGAAACCAAGATTCTTCAAGTACTGATCAAGCCGTGAGTACCATGCCCTTGGTGCTTGTTTCAGCCCATACAATGCCTTCTCCAGTCTGCAAACTTTATTCTCATCCTCATGAATGTGAAAACCATCTGGCTGCTCAATATACACCTCCGCTTCCAGAACACCATTCAGGAATGCGGATTTGACATCCATCTAGAACACTTTGAAATTTCATTACACTGTTATGGCCAAAAATAGTCTGATTGTCTCCAGCCTTGAAACTGGGGAAAATGTCTCATCAACATCAATTCCCTCTATCTGGGAGTACCATTTGCAAACTAGTTGTTCTTTGTTTCGAACCACTACACCATCTTCATTCATCTTGTTGCGATGTACCCATTAAGTCCAAATGATATTCTTCTCTGGTGTCCTTGAAACAATCCCCCATGTCTGGTTCTTCTCAATCTGATCAAGTTCTTCACTCATAGCTTAAACCCAGTATTCATTTTCAGCTGCATCGGAAAAAAAATTCGGCTCCACCTGAGATTAAAACGATGTTTGTTTTAATGATTTCATTATTCGAGTCTGAACTGGCGATGTCTGCTCACCAATGATATTTTTCCTATCAATTTCAGCTCAAATCTTTGGATTCTTTGCAGATTCAGATTTTGTTTCTTCTTTCTCATCATCAGAATATTCTTATGAGTCATCCTCTTCCACTACTACTCCCCCTGTTCTGCTCACCTCGTCATAAAATTCATCCAAAAACTGGTCACTGGATCGTTGAATATTCTGTTCATTTTCAGCAATAGTGACATAATTGCTCACAAAAAAATTTCCCAGTCTTTTTTTGAAGCATTTATATGCTTTGCTCTTCCCTGAGTAACCAAGGAATATTCTATCATCTTCTCATGACTCAAACTTCCTATGATTTTCTTTGTTGATAATGAAACTCTTAATTCCAAAGGCTCGAATGTATTTCAATGTTGTCTTATTTCCATAACACATTTCATACATAGTCTTCCCCTGCTTTGGACATAACAGAGACTTGTTCGAAACATATACTGATGTCAAAACTATTTCCTTCCAAAATTTCTCTGGTAGGTCCTTATCAATAGGAATTATTATGGCCATGTTGTTTATGATTTTATTTCTCCTTTAAACCACTCCATTCTATTGGGGAGTTCTTACTGATGAAACTTGATGTCTTATCCTGTGTTTCTTGAGATAGTTTTCACCTTGACTGTTTTTATATTCTGTACCATTATCAGTACGAAACATTAGAATCTTCTGCCCAGGCATCCTTTCTGACTCCCGCCTATACTGCTTTATTCAACTGAATACCTTTGTGTTATGGGTAATGACAAATACCCATGCCATTATGCTATAATCATCAATGAAAAGGACATAGTACCTTTTCCCATTTATGGATCGCAGTGAGTTTGGTCCACAAACATCTGCATGTACCAGTTCGATCACTCTGGTTGATTTCTATTCTATTGGCATGTATGTCTTCCTGATGATCTTCCCTTGTTGACATGCATCGAATGTGTGAGTATGATCACGTGATAGTTTGGGAGGGTCTCTATCAGCATCAAACATTACCAAATCTTCCATGAATTGTTGGCATATATGACCAAGTCACTTATGCCACAGCTGATTTTCCTCCTCTCTTGATAAGAAGCACCTATCTTCCTCCCCACATACAAGGTAAACATTTCCGTTTGACCTTTTTCCTTGTAGAACAACTGCTCCATCTTTTCCTTTCACAACAAACATTTTCTTGGTAAATAGGATAGAGTTCCCAGAGTCACATAGTTGACTGACACTGAGAATGTTATGAATGAGACCCTCTACTAGCAAGACATCATCACGTCCCATTTATTTTATCCCAAACATAGATTTCCCTGAGCCAACAATCTTCAGGCCTTCATCGTTTCTAAATTTGACAACTTATTCTTTGTCATATTTTATGTCTGTAAAAAGATACTTATTACCCATCATGTGGGATGTGCAACCACTCTCAAGGATCCACACACCAGATCGAACTAATGCTTTAAGGGAAATCTATGCCACCATGGCCTTCTCATTTTTCATCTTCTTAGTCCATACTTTTTACTTCACACTCGGTATGGATTGAGGCTTCTGTTCTTTCTCAGAGTATGATGGGCCCGCTTCATCTTGCAGAGCCGCAAATAGATTCATCATTTTAACTCACCTGTTGGTTTATTGATCTACTGCCTGCGAACATTGTGATTTTTCTATGGTACATTTCTCTGAATGATTGAAGTGCAATACCAAGCCATGTGCCCAAATCCTCCGCACCAAAAATAGTGTCCTTCGAAATATGTTCTAGAAAATTGTTCTCTGTTTGGCTGCCACCTCTGTTCTTGTTCCCTCCTATATATTTTGGCTATGGAACACACATATTGTGAATGTCTCAGATTTCCACAACAATTACACCTGATATAAGGTGCATTCGTTTGTGTTAATTCAGAACTATTATTTTCCCTTTACGATTTCTAGATATTATTATTTTTCTTTATGCCCAAATTAACCGTCAATTTCAGGATGGGTGCTTGCATTCTGACCTCAACTGTCATAGATTTTCGTTTCTGATTAAGCCCTAAAACAGCTTTAACGTCTGAGCTCAATTTTTTTTATTCCCTTCTGAACTACTAGGTTCCTCTTTCATCTTTTCAGTCTTCAAAATAACCTTCTTTCCCAAGAATGTGTTAGTAATCAAAGGTCTTTCATAGTCTTTGACTTTTCTCCACATACCGACAACTTCCTCTTCGAGCTCCTGGATATGCTTGACGTGATATTTCAATTTTTTGTTCAAGCCATCGTTCTCCCTTTTCTGTTATTCAATCTTGTGATTATGCTCATCCACCTTTTCTGTGCTCTCTGGCCTTGAATACATAAGGATTTATATTTATTTTACACGCCCGGACATCTCATCTTCCTGCTGTTGCATGTAGAGTTTGGCATCATGTACCACCTTGTTTGCTTTCTTTGTTATTTCTCTTGAAATATCTATCTTTTCAAGAGCTGCTTATAATTCAGATTCCATGTCAACTCTACATTCAATTTCTTCTTCTTCTTCATCAGTGTCAGTTTCTTCCTTTTCTTGAGCACTACTGACCACAGCCACCGTTTCATTTTGTCCATGATCTTTACAATTTTCAAACTCCTCGATCTCTTCATCCTCAGACTCATCCGAACTGTCTATTTCTTGTGAAAGAATATTATTCTTATTGAAGAAATTTCTCTTGAATTGTTTCTTCCCTTTCAGAAATGATGAAGACTTCTTTTTGGGAATTTTGACTTCGTCATCATAATTATCGTTATCTTGAAACTTTTTGGGGAACCTTGCCACATGATGGTGAACCTTTCCACATCAAAATCATGCTAGTGGATGTTTCCCTTTAAACTTTCCTTTTCATCTTTGAATATTTGAAGAAAGGAATGACATCACCTCATCTGTCTCTTCTGCTTCCTGAGAATCTTCAATGGTGAGCTTCTTAATGGCCTTAAATTCCATCTATTTGGATTTCCCCTTTTCCACAGCCTCGTTATCATCATTCCTCATTTCATATGAAACAATGGTACTGTGCAAATTGTCCAATATCAGCTCTTTGGGATCTTTATCTTCTAGTACTAAAACATTCGGATTAAACTGAGGTGGAAGCTTCCTCAAGATGTGATTTACGATCTTTATGTCTTCAATGACTTCACCAAGTCCTCACGTATCTTCCAAGACAATATTTACCCTGTCAAAAAATGCATGAAAAGACTCATTCGGGTTCATCTTCAAGTCTTCATATTTGTTCCACAATACCTACAGCTTTGCCTCTCTGTCCTTCGTATCACCTTCATATATATTCAATAGTTTTTCCAACTTGGCATGTGACGTTTTTCATGACATCAACTTTGTGTAGATGGTATTTGAAAGGGCTCCCCCTAAGGAATTGATTGCTTTTGCATCAACATACAACTCTCTATGCTCAGCTTCAGATAATACACTACTATTAATATCAGTTGTGATACCATGCATAGCTGCTGAAAACACATCCATTCCCAAAGATCAGAAATATTGTTGAATCCGATTTTTCCATATCTAAAAATTAGATCCATCGAAGATTGGAATCCCTTTATGATTAGTGACCTCCATTGAGAGAAGAACTAATTTCAACCTCCCTCTGATACCAATTGTTAGTTCCACAAGGATGAATACCCTGAGAGGGGGGGGGGGTGGATCAGGGTATGACTAATTGAAAAATAAAGCCCGTTCTGATCTTGTTTTTCTGTTATGAAAAACCCTATGCTCTCTCTTTCCTGTTGCACAATATAAACAGAAAGTAAATCATGCACAAGACAAAACAATTTTACTAGGTTCACCTCTAAGGGCTACGTCCAAGGAGCATACACCGACAGGTTGTCGGTCGTACCAAATTCCACTAAACTTCACTAGGTGTGGATTATAAGGTTCGGTCATAGTCACTCTGTCCTAAGATCACTGCCTTTTCAAGGTTTAGGGTCATCTCATTGCTTTCCCAAGGGCCACTCCATATTTCTCTCTCTCTGAATCACTACCGGTGGAGAGTATCACCTTCTTCCTCTTCCTCTGCTCACTGCGTCAGAATGGATCCACTCACAATTTACAGACCTGTAGGTCTCTTCATTTTCATGAAGGAATGCATCTTCCTTTACACGTAGATGCTCTGTTGAAGCTCAAACTTCACCCGTAGATGAATTTCTCTTTGCACTGAAGGTATTGAGCAAACTGCCAGTTTCCACGCGGACCGAAAGTATGGCCAGGAAAACATCCTTATATGGCTCCCTTCTCAAAGGCGGCATGCAAGTCTTCGACGCGTAGGTCAACACTAGCGCACAAGTCTTTCTCAACACTTGCAAGACTCAATCTTCCTCAACTCAAAACTTGCACAACTTTCCTCCTTTGTCACCCAAATCACCTTAGCCACACAACTAACAGCCGGCGCACAACTTCAACACTGGCGTGCAAGTCCCACTTGCGCGACCACAGACCACTTATGTGACTTCTACACCTGCACAACTAGAGCCATGATTTTTCTAAGTATTTAACTCCATGAAAAATGAGTATGGGTGATCCAGTATTTATAGGCATTTGATCCACATGCACTATGGGGCGCAAGTCCCCCTCCAGTGTGCAACTTTCGGCGCATAGCTCTACAGCGGCGCGCAAGTCATTCTTCATACTTGCATGATTGAATCAATACTTGCACGACCCAATTTTCTTTCCCTTATTTTGAAGTTCTGATCCTGAAAAACAATAAGTGTGCAAGTTCCCAAGCCTCCTAGGCATCGGCGTGGAAGTCAATTCACGGTGCGCAAGTCACATGCTCGACCAACCCAATAATTGCGTGACCCTTATCCCTTTTCCATTTTTTGATGTTCTGATCTTGAAAAACATTGGTTATGAAACTTTCCAATCCTCCAAACATGCGGTGCACACGTCATTTTCAAAAAATCACTTTTCTCCTTCTGTTGATTTTCAGGTCCAAAAATTTGGCAAACACTGCAAAATGGTGCCACCTTGTATCTGCTCTTTTTGTGTCGCCTCCAGATCATTCAGTCCTTTGTCAAAGTTCTTGAATCAAACATTGATCAATAACCACATCTCTTGAACTTGACATGTCATCAAGAAATCCCCTTTGTCAACAAATTTGTATTTTATTGTTTGCTTTGTCAACAACCACACCACTGATGTCCCTCTTTATCAACAAACACAATCACCTCAAAAATGTTTTAATACTACCTTGGGGGATTTTTTCCCAAAACATACCTTGTTCAATAATTTTTTAGTGAATATAAATTTTTTACTTCTTTGATCAACATATATTTCACACTTTACTCCATATAAATGAACCCTCAAACTATTTAATAGAAAAACAATAGCAGCTAATTCCAGATCATGTGTATGATATTTTAACCCATGAAATTTTATTTGATGTAAGGCATAATCAATTACCTAATCATTCTGAAGAAAACAAAACCATTTACCTTAAATAAAGAATTATTTTAAATGAAAATTTCACCTATTATAGAAAACATAGAAAAACTATATAATTTAATAGTTTTATTTTTTTTGTTCATGAAAATAATCATCACATTCATTTACCATGATTAATTTTACTCCTTTTGATATAACTTAGTCGTTGGTCTATATAACTAAGTAATTTTTTTAAAAAACCACTTATATTAACCATCAAAATCCACGAAAACTATGAATCTCCAAGAAACTTTTTAGTCTTTTTCATTCATAAACAAATTTAGTTATATCTAGGTCAATAATTATTCCATATATAGAAAACATATACCTGAGAAAATAATTTTCTAACAAACAAAATTCACACATACTAAATTTACCATAAAATATCTTTTCTCTTAAGGTTCAAAAAATCATTATGTGTCTTTCATTATCATCATGAATTTTAGAATATACTAATATATAATTAATAAACACAACCAAAACCTTCTGTTAATAGACATTGAAGACTCTATTTATAATATCTATGACTATATATGGTGCATTAGACAACCCAAAGGGCATATCTACAAACTCATAATTCCCATATCTAGTTTGAAACACTGTATTCAAAATATATTCATCCTTCACATTCAATATATGGTATCCTCACCTAATATAAATCTTTTAAAAACACTACACTCTATAGATGATCAAAAAAATCATCTATAAGAGGAAAATGATACTTTTTCTTAATAGAGATTCCATTCAAGGCTCTATAATCAATAAAAAGTCTCAGTGAACCATATTTATTTTTAAAAAATAAAATTGGGGAACTTCATGGTGATGTGAAAGGATGAATGAAACCATTATTTAGAAACTCTTATAACAAATTTTTCAATTCTAAAAAATCTAATTGATCCATTCCATTAAGGGGTTTTGAAATAGTCTTAGCATCAGGAACCAAGTAAAAAATAATCTCAACCTCCTAATAAAGAATAACACCAAGAGATCCATCAGAAACAACATCCATATATTCATTTACTACTATAGAATCAATAATTTAAGTGGTTTCTTTATATTCATGACGTGATAATATAATATTAATTTTAAATTTATTAAAAATGATGTAATACGTAGATCTAGAGTCCAAAAGGGAATTGGAATAATTCAAATAAATAACTAGCATAAATGTCACCACTTTATTCGATGGTCCAATATCAATCATAGTAGAAAAAATGATTTTGACACAACTTTTCACTTTTGACCTTGATTATTTCCACCATGATTAACTACCAATGGAAAAAATTTATCTTAATTACCAAACTCAATGTAATTAAAACATGTCACCACTGGTTGACTATATATTCGTACATTTATGGATTGTGAGGGACTCTTTTCTTTATGGTCATGAGCCCAATGACCAAGAAGACCACACTGGTAACACTTTCTAGATCTCATAAAATTGTAATATCCTATGTTATTTTGAGGTAACTATATTTGGAATTTTTTTTAATTGCTTGGTTTTGAACTAATGTGAATGTATAATGAAGTCATTGGTGTTTCGGGGGTGTTAGAGGCTTGTTCAAAACATGAATGATCAATTTTTTAAAAAGGAATGTGAGCCTCATGGTTTATAGGAACTGTGATTCCCATGATACATGGTTTCATAAAACTATGCAAAGTGGATCTTTCCACAATCTAGGGATGCACAGTTTGAGGAAACAATGCAGTAGGGGTATCACAACCATGAGGGTTTATTTCAGTTTTTAACAGATCCAACATGCATGGTTGGTGCATACTTTGTCTAATCATGTGTCATGACCATATGAGGAGGCAAGTCCTTGGATAGTGAATGGTGCACAGTTTGGACATGGTTTGGCCTACCATTCTACTAAACCATGTGACCGATAATTTAAAGGGGAATGTAAAATTCCACCTATCTCTTTAAATATTTAAAACTCATTCACGTTTTTTTTAATTTGATCTCCTTATCCTATTGATCCTTCTCCAACCCTAAGCTTTGCTTTGGTCCCGATTCTTTATATGAAGACTACATAAACTTATGATCATCTCGTTGGATATGTGTCAGTTATTTCATCAATCCTTAGGTTATTTTCATCATTTTCCTTTTTATCTATAATGTTATTTTGGTTCAAGATGATATTCCTTACTTCAAGGGTATTCACCTTTTCTTCCTTCTTCCCCAATTCAGGTTGAGTTAAAAGATGACACCAGATGAGTGTTCTACCATGGACATTAGGTATATGTTCTATACCTTTTACTATAATGTATTTTTCTTCTATATTGAGTTATTATTGTGCCTCATTATTGATGTTCTAGGAGTTGCTTCTAATATTAATTGAATTCCTTGATAAAATTTTTGGAACCATGTTAGGTTTCTTGATTAGTACCATGTGATGGTTGGAGGTTGTTGACCTCAACCTAGAACACCCATGAAGTGTGTTTAGGAATATTTCATTTATTATACCACCCTATTGGGAGTGTGTGTGTGATCTCAATATTAGTGGGAGCTATATTGAATTAAATGAGATATTAAGATAGGGTTTATGCCTCCTTTTCCATGTAACTATATGATTTTAAATTGAATAAATTGATTAAATTTTTTATGTGGAATTATTTGGATGAACTCAAATATTGTGAATGACTAATGAATTATCTATAATAATATTTAATTTCAAAAGATTTCTACGACATGAATTCAGAATATCATCGAATTCCATGGATATTTCCACTCCATATATTAAAGGTTATATATAATACCATGGAAATTTCTACTCCATAGATTAAAATTATATTGTATACCATTGAAATATCTACTCATGGATCCAAATTACATGGGATTCCTTGGACATTACTACTAATTTGATATACCTATAGTCCTGACACTTGATATAGTGACATAGGCCATTGTGGATTCGTTGGTTTTATACTTTGGATCCATCCCTTGGGGTATTCCACTAGATTTTTCAGAATAGGTCATTGTGGAAGTTTATTATGAATTATAAATAATCCTCACATGGGTAAATTACAATAGATATTATACAAGAATTTATGACACCTACATTATTATGATTTACAGTTAGTTTATGTTTATAGTTTCGGGTTCAATGTGATCCTTTTTGGATGGATATTATCACGAATACAAATTCATTTATAGTACTATTATATATAAAAATCTACTTATACTTATTTTATATAGACTATATTTTTTATAAAAACCATTGGTGGTGTCTTACTGATTTTTATCTATTTAGGATTCCATTGGGAGTTGGGAAAAACTTCATGGATTCAGGTAGGTATTGGGTCAAGAACATGCTTTATGATAATTGATTAATATTATTAGGACAAGGGGAGCACATAACCGATCAATTATCCTGATGATATATAAACATGGTTCTTTTTTGGTATTTTTGAATTTAGATACATATATTATACTGAATTTCTGTTATCAATTATTAACTACCATTTTTGTATAAATATATGACATGTTCATCATATTGTATTTGACATTTCTTCTACCATATATCAAAAATGATGTATTCTAAATTTTATCTTCTTATATTTAGTTATTTAATATGATTCCACTGTTTATTTAAGTGATTAAGATAATATGATACACAATTATTATGAGGGTATATTCTTCCCATAATAACACCTTATACCCTCACTTCTAGTCATCAGTCTCTGTAATATGGTGAGGCGTTCTTGAGGCCATGTGACCCACCAGCTCGGGGAACCCTTTAGTGGCTCCCAAGAAATGATGCTACAAAGTGGTATAAAATGTTATTAATTTCTTATAATAATACTTTGAGAAAACATATATAATATTAAAAATGAGATAGAATTTGGTAGTGAAATATCTATGGTAGTGGCTTACCCACGTATAGGAAAAATTCAAATTTCATGGAATAAAGAACTTTTGTTCTTTATTTTTCCAATTATAGTTGATTTGATTCAACTGTTGGGTGATGCACATGATGTTTCATGTTATTATTTCTATGATTGGATAATTTCATTTTATCCTTGGATTATATGATGATTAATTATGAATTATGAATCATTTAAGGAACCTTACAAGATTCACATGGATTCCATATGCTTTGACATCTATGATGCATTGTTATACTGCATGAAATTTCTATGTGTGCCTTGGGTTTTATAATTGTAATCATCTAATGTTCTTTTTAGAGTTTGAGAAAAATAATTGGATATTATAGTGCCTTCCATAACCTAACTTATGTTTTACTGTATAAGATACAACATACACCTTAAGAATCCAATTATGGAACGTTGAGTCATAGAACATTTGTCACATGGAATGAAATATATTATGGTTGGGATTAAATGGATTCCACACTTCTATTTATAAGGTGTTTGGGAAATTATAAATTAGAAGTGTTGATACATATGGTTTAATATTTTAAATAGGATTTTGCTATAAATATGAATTTAAATGAAATTATAATTCTGAAATGGAAAGGTTATAATTAAAAACAGTTACTAATTTCAATTGAAAGTCTCTATACCAGGACCAGTTTTGTGAAAAAGAGAGATTGAACCAAACCAGAATTTAGATGTGGACAATATTCAATATCTATGGTGTTAATTATGATTTTTCCTGTTATCTAGTTACGTCTTTAGGAGAATGCATAGGCATGTGGATTCTTTATAGGAAGTCACGTACCAATGTTATGTTTATATCTATGATATTGATGATATGGAGTCTTTTCTGAGGAATGATTTTGGAATTTTTAGATATATTCCACCATGAAGACCTCTAGTCATTCACTCGGAGGTTGGTGATGACAATTCTCCAAAGGTGGGGGGACCTAGGATAATTTTATAATTTCCTATAGTGCTACTTGTGGAAAAACCCATTATTCTTGAGATGGGTTATAATTCCTAGTTCTGAGAGGGTTTCTTTCACTTTATGTAGACCATTCTAGGATCCCCACATCTTGTCTCATCTATAGAGGAACTAAACCATTTCTTCCAATAGCTGCATCAACCCACGTTTTTGGGGATGGTGGTCTATAGGCTGATGCGATATGGATTGAGAATAATTTTTCATTTTTCAACTATCTGTAGAGATATCTTTATATGTTAGTGAAGATCGAGACAAATATGCTTCATGGGGACAACAAGTGCTTGTGGGATGTTTTGAACCAGACTGATATGATTCAAGATATGGTTTGGACATATTTCCAATCCGTTATTCTTGATAAATTATTTCCTGAGACCATGAGTGATAAATGTCCTTGTTAGTACATGTGTCTGGAGAAAGGATATATGGTTGTTATGGAGTATTCATTTATCTTTATAGAGCTATAGTTCATTGTTACTATCTATCATACTAATGATCCATTAAAATAGATATGATTCAAGGAAGGTCTCAAGCTTACTATAAGGTCATAGTTGAATGTTTTTTGGTTGAATACTATTACTAAGATATTGATTCAGGTGCTAATTAATGAATGTAATTTGAGGGCAGTGGAGGCCTAGATCAGTGAAGTGAAGCATCCCAACCAGGTGGTTCGATGAATGGTGGCAGGACGTCCCATTTTGAGGTTTCTTATATGGGGAATACTATCCAAATCATGAGTGGTGGTGGTTCTATCATTTATCATCAGTGTAGAAGGTGTGTACGTATAAGGATGTTAAAGATTATAAGTCGAGTGTTGATCTTGCTATGGGATTGTCCATCAATGAAAATTCTATAAGACCTTCCCCAAGCAGTTAGTGGAAGACTTCCAACGTTGAAATAGGCTTCAAGAGTGGGATTTGTAGCTCCATGTCAGATTGGGAGCTGGAGTAGTGTCAATAATTAAAGTTGAGGTGGTGTTTATGGTCGAGGTAGGAAGGCCATAGTTGTATTGTGATAACAAGGTGGGCCTACTCCAGGTAGTGAGGTTTTTTCATAGGGTTGTGGTTTAGGTCACATATATTCTATACATCCTACATATGAATAGTAGAGTGTTGGTCCATCTATAGTTATATGTAAGATCTTAGTAGCATCTATGATTGTATCTTCTCTTTATGATATAGGTTTTTCTCTTTCTATTATAGTTGTTCCTATTATAGAGAGTCTTGGACTCGATGTTTAGTATTCTGATGGTGATATGATACATGATACTCCATTGGGAATTAGATCAGAGAGTGCATGCTAGTGCAGGGAGTGACCCTTGAGATACTTGGTTGTCACTTCATATTGGATCTCTTTTTCCTCAAGATGATAGGATTTGACATCATACATAGGATGGACATTCTCATTTATTATTTTTCCCGTGTTGATTTGTATCACTGAAGGGTGAAATTCAGATCACTAGAAGGTGGAGTTTTTTCACATGGGTAAATCAGATATCCAGGTAAGATGAACTATACCAGAACGTCATGGGTAAGAGGGATGACAAGATATATTGGTATATTATATTTGGATGACCAGGATATGAGTTAGGAAGACATCCATCCAGTGGTTGATCATTTCTGGGATGTTTTCCTAGATGAACATTCAAGGATTCCTCCTGAGAGATAGGTAGAGTTTTAAATCATGTTAGTTTCAAGAGCTACAATGATATCCATTACTCCAAATACGGGGACTACTATTGAGTGGCAGGATATCAAGGGGCATCTAGAGGACTTGGAAGAATAATCGGTTTATAATACATAATACTTCTCCATGTGTTTCACTGGTCCTTTTTCCAAAAAAAGTCAGATAAAACCCTTAGTCTATGTGTAGATTATTATAAATTGAATTATATTATGGTTTAGAACTCATATCCATTTTCGTGGACATATACTCTCTTCGAAAAGCTTTAAGGAGCTTTGGTTTTTTAAAAAATTAATTTGAGTTTAAGTTATCACTAGGTATGTGTTTGACCTATATACATAGCACATATAACATTACTTGGTGAGTATGGTCTATATGAGTATTTGGTTATGTCTTTCAGTCTCAAAACAAAACAAGTAGTTTTCACAGATATGATGAACTGGGTTTTCCATCCATATCTGGATTTGTTTGGGTTGGTATTGTTGGAAAATATCTTGGTCTATTATAATAATTGATAGGGCCATGCCAATCATCTTGATATAATTTTGGATACATTGAGATAGAATAAGTTATATACTGATATCACAAAGTTCCACTTATGGATAGGTAATATTCACTTCCTGGGATATATAATCTTATAGACAAGATTATCAGTTGACCTAGAGAAGGTGAGAGATATAGCTTCCTAGGAGAATCTGAAGAACATATTTAATATACAGAGTTTCTTAGGGATACACAGTTAATAAAATAATTTCATACAAGACTTATCATGCTTAAAATTACCTATTATGGGCCTAACTAAGAATGGTGTGATGTTTTTATGGTCAGATACCTATGAGACATACTTTCAGAATCTGAAAGGGAGACTAAATTCAGTGTGTGTCCTGATTTTTCTAGGGCTTGGTAGAATCTACACTATGTAATATAATGTATTAGGTATTTTTCTAAGAGACGTTATAATATAGGGGGACCAATTTTTGGAATACAAGTCTTTCTAGTTGAGACCACATGAGGGGAACTACCCGACACATGATCTTGATTTACCCGCTATTGATCATGCCTTCTTTTTTTGGAGGTATTATTTGTTGGGAGAGAATTTTCTAGTGTATATGAACCAAAAAATCCCCAAGAACATATATACACAGCCTGAATTGAACCTTAGTCAATATAGGTGGGTTGAATACCTAAATTATTTTGACTCCAAGATTTCTTACACGCCTAGGAAGCATAGTTCAATTTTTAGTTCATTGATCATGAGGAATCATATACAGACAGTTCATGAGGCTAATAGCAAGTGGAATCTTATATTATTGTTTTCAAATACTCACATGGAAGTTTAGGATATTCTTCGGTATATTTTTCTCTCATCCTTAGTGGTGACATCCACTATTCGTGATAGGGTGAAGAAGGGGTAGTTGTCAAATTCGGAAGGCCTAGTCCTGCGAGGGAGCATGACATGTGAGGTTCAGACTCCTAGTTATACCATTAGTGTGGATGAAATTCTACACATACATGGTCACATTTGTATTATAGTATACATACATGATGATATTATTTAAGAGTTTCATGCCTCATCTTGGTTAGTATATCCCGACATTGCCAATATGTATTGTTGCTTGTGCCTTCAATTCTAGTGGTAGGGTATGAAACATGAGGTAATTGGATTTTTGTCATGAGGGGTTCCACATGTCATCATGTGAAGGAAGAACACCAGTGATTGGATGTGATTTTATAGTGGTTAGCCTATCCCAAGTGGGCATGGGATGGTGTTGCAATGGATTTTTTTGTTGGGTTTTTGAGCTCGCATCGATGTAGGGATTTCATATAGGTTGTTGTGTACAGGCACATGAAGGTCACCCATTTCCTTCCGATCTGGGATACCTTCTTAGTTGAGGTGATTGGGGGACTTTAAATCCATGATATTGTACACCATTATGGGATTCCTTATACATTTTTATCAGATATAGATTCCCAGTTTACATCCTGATTTTTTGTGAGGATTATAGTGGTCGTTCTTTATATAGGTTCTTCTTACTACAACTTACCACCCACAGACTGATGGCTAGTAAGATCATACAATACATGTTTTAGAGGTCATTCTTAGAGCATGCATCCTTAATTTCGAGGTCTCTTGAGAGTGTCAAATTCCCCTGGTTGAGTTATTCAATAATAATAGATATCAGGAAACTATGAATATGTAACCTTAGGATAATTTTCAGGGTAAGCCATGTTGATCAACTATGTGCAAGATAAATGTAGGAGAGGTAGTGTTACTTATACCATGCCTCATTTTGGAGACATTATAGAAGGTTTAGTTGATCAAGAAGAATATGGATATTGCAAAGTCTAGGAAAAAATCCTATGCCTATTTCAAATGATGACATCTAGAGTTTGACCAGGGATTGGATATTTTTAAATATTTCTCTGAGTATGGGATATAGATTTATTAGAAGATAATGTAATAATTCACCATGTTATGTTAGGTGATTTGAGATTTTGAAAAGAGTTGGTATGGTAGCCTATTGGTAGTAGTTACCTGATAGGTAATAATCCATACACGTCATATTCCATGTATCTAAATTATACCATTATCAATCAGACCCATATCATACTCTTTAGTCAGTTGATGTTGACCTACATTTAGATGCATCATTTAAGGGGAATCCTATATGTATTATTGATCAAAGCATGAAGTCTCTATGAAGATAGATAGTTTCCCTAGTATAGGTGTTTTGTATCGCATTTGTTTATAGGAAAATACATTGGAGCAAGAAGATGATGTAAATTATAAGTAGTAAATTTTATTCTAAGAAAATTCTTGACTAACCTTGGAAGGGAAATTTGGGGAAAAGTTTATTTATGGGGGGAGATTTTATGATATCGGGTTTTTCATCAGGTACAAATCTTTCAAATTCAAATTTAATTAATTTTTCATACTTAATATGAATGCCTAATGAGGTCAATGAAGATTCAAGTTGTGTCTGGGGCTGGTTTAGAGAGCGGATGATCATTTTTTTTAAAAAAATAACGTTGGGATTCATGATTATTAAAAACTATTCTAATCAGTCCATACGGTTTGATGAAACCATGAATGGCTGTCCAAACCACAATCTAGGGCCACATGGTTTGAGGAAAATGTTCAACATGGGTTTCACATACATGTAGGATTATTACTGTTTTTAGAGAATCCAAAGTGCATTGTTTGTCTTACCATTCACCATGATCGTGTGAGGGGGTCCATTGGACAGTGAAGGGCGCATGGTTGGTGAACAGTTTTCTAACCATGGGGATAAACAATATAACCTAGAATTTAATGGTGAAATGACCTTTATTCCCTTAACTCCTAAAATTTTTAAACATCCTTCGAGTTTTTATTTTCTCCAGCCGATCTTCTTCTTTTATTGAGCCTTCTTCAAACCTAAGCTATGACTTAGTGTTGATTCATCATCCAAAGTTGGTTTCGACTTTTGATCATCTAATTGGATCCGTATTGGATATTTCTTCAATCCTTAGGTTCATTTCATCACATTCCATTCTATCGAAGGAATTATTTAGGTGAAAGATGATATGCCCTATTTCAAGGGTATTTGTTCTTTCTCTATTTTTTTCTAATCTATGTCAAGTTAGAAGTTGATATTGGAAAATTGTTCATCCACATATGTGAGGTAGGTGGTATATACCTTTTTGTGAAGTATTAATTTTTTTTAGTAATTTTTCATTATTATTCATATTGTACTTTCCAGGTGTTACTTATAAAATTAATTTCAGGCTTTGATTATTTTTTCAGGTTTGTTAGGTTGTGTACTTATTACCTTCTGATTTTTGGGGGTTGCTGACCTCAACCTAGGCCACCCATAAGGTGTGCTTATGAATCCTCCCCTTTTTTATACCACCCCATTGGGTGTGTGCATGTGTGATACCCATATTTGTGGGATCTATAATTAATTAAATCGGATATTAGAAGAGGGTTTGTTCCAGATTTTTCTTGTGAGAACATTATTTTAAATTGATTAAATGCATTATGTGAATGATTTGGATGAACTCATGGATTATTAATGGCTATTGAATTGGTTATGATAATATTTATTTTCATGGACATTTATACTACATGAATTTAAAACTAAATTGAATTCTTTGGACATTTACACTCCATTAAATCAAGATTATATAGAATTCTATGGATATTTATACTCCATAGATTCTAAATTATATTGTATGCCACAGATATTTCATCTTCTATTATATATATTACATAGGATTCCATGGAAATTACTACTCATTGGATCTAGATATGGTCCTAACACATGATTTCATGAAAAAGGCCATTGAGTATGTCTTAATCATTATACATTGGATACAACCCTTGGGGTCTAACATGATATTAATCAGAATAGGACACAATGGATTTTTATCATGATTTATTGACATCCTTGATATGGGTAATTTATTAAAGTTGTTCGACTAGATATTATCACACCTTCTTTATCATTCTATGTAGCTAACCCATGTTCATGGTTTTTTTCATAGTGACACTTATTGAATGTATAGTATCACACATGTTGAGTCATTTACAATAGTGTTATATATTTCAAACTTATTATTATTATTTTAAATAGGATGGATTTGTTTTAGACACCCTTGATAGTGTTCTATTGAGTATTTTCTCACACCCCATTCGTCCCACTGTTGGGTACCAAGGCATACTTCATGGATACAGGTAGGTATCGAGGAATGTTCCCAATTTATGATGTTTGACTAATATTCTTAGAAGCATGGGAACATAAGAATGAGCCATGTTCATGATGGTATCTTGATATAGTTACTTTTTAGTCTTTTCTAATTAAATACACTTATTATGCTGGATGCATATTGACATGTATTTCTAATAAATTTGAATATAGGTGTGACATTTTTGTCCTATTGTAAATGACACTACTTCTATTTTATATTATTACTACAGCCGTATGGATTTAATCTTCCAATGTTCGTTATTTTTTTATTATTTAAATATTGATTTACATTATTAGGATACTATGATGCACTCTGATTATGATTGTATAGTCTCTCCATTGTACCACATTAGACCCTCAATACTAGTCAGCAACCTTAGGCATATAGGGAGGTGCACTTGATTCCATGTTACAAACCAACTCAGGGCACCATTTAGTGTCTCCCAGGTTAGCAAATTGAATAAAAATTCCATGAAATGTATCCAACCACAATTGAAATATGTTGGGGGAGTACCTCTAGATTTCATAGTTGGCTACTTCTTCATTACCTTCCACATTGACTACTTCTTAATCTTGTCTCCATGGGGCACATAAGTTTCATAAAATTCTATCTCCACTTTCATGTCTAGATGAAAAATGTTCTCATCACTTTTAAATTCTCATGAGGCCAATGATCTTAATAAGCTTTGTTTAAATCCCAAGTAAAATCAATTAATTTTACAATAATGAATATGAATAAATTTGGATATGTACCTAGAAAATATTATAAAATTTTAATGAAACATGACTACTGAATCTTAATTTTTTCCTCAATTATTAGTATTGTTTCTCTATCTTGAGACAAAAAAAAGAGGGAAACATTTCTCGAGAAAATGATTCATAAATGTATCTCAATCTATTACATCAAACTCATATCTATTTGGTATTATTAACTAAAACCACCATTGATTAGATTCTCCTTTAAAATGATAAATTTAAACACTTTCATTTTGTTTTTATAAACATCCCATGGAATTAAATGTCTTTTTTAGAGCACTAATCCATCTTTCAGCTACTACTAAATTTGTGGGTCCATAAAAATCCCAAGGTGTTATTTCATAAAATTATCAAATGTTGAAATTTCCTATTATGGTAAATCTATTTTATCCCAAACATTAATTCCACCACCATCTATTACTTACGTCAACAAATCCATCACTATAATAAATTTCTCAGTTCCAATTCCAACCATTCTATGATACTGATTTGAAGGGATATTTTCCTCCTCATATATTCTTAATTCATTTTATTTATTTACTCTATGGAAAAACATTATTAATAGAAATATTATTTTAAGTAACATGGTAATATTAAAATTCTATATCACATTAAATTAACTATAAAGTATAATATTTGAAGGGTATTCTATTAACTCTATCCTAACCTCAAAATTTATCTAAAAATTTCCATTTATACCAATTATAAGGACTCAGACATTAACATTACATATTATATTGATTTTATACTAGTTTTACCTTCCATAAATACCCATATATATTTATGGTTTATAGTATTAGAGGATTAGGTAATAAATCATACGTAACAAAATAATATTTTATAAAGTGGACACTTGTAATTGGTATCCATTTTTTCTAGTATATAATTTTTTTTAAAAAGAAACACATTTTCTTTTCATATAAAATCATCACAACTTTTAGCATTACCTCTTATTTGTTCTTACCCATCCTTAAACATTGTAAAAATCACTTTTAAACACGTGATAAACACAAAAACATAAATATGGATATAAAAACAATAAATCCATTAGTCTAGTGAAAAACATTAAACACCAGAAAATGTTTACCTTTATTATAATAATCCATGGACATATGAAATAAATCATTTCCACATAAGAAACACACATTTATTCATAAATAAATCCTTTAAAATCCATATCATGAAAAAAACCATTTTTGGAAATGTAGAAAATTATATTCATAACCCATGTCAGAAATAACTAAAGCCATGCTAAAACCATCATAAAAACCTCCCTAGTTAAATCAATTTCTCTTTTTCATAAATAAAAGAAACAATACCCAATTTATCAAAGTTTTAAATGGGTGCACCCATCATATAAGCTATATTGGGATTACCCTTTGTGTAAGTTGTATCTGAATCACACATCATATAAGTTGTATTGAGATCACCTATTTTATTTGGTGTATCAAGCTCACTCATTATCATCTATAGTTATATTATAACATATCATCAATAAAACATTTTTATACTAGAATATTTTTCATAAAACCCTTGAAAACTCTTTTAAACTCATATGAAAAACATTTCTCTGATATCAAAATACCTTCTCCTTTTAGAATCTTATTTTAATACAAAATTACCTATAAAATGGGTATTTATTTGAAGAAAAAATGTATTCAAGTAAAATAATCCAAACCTAAAATTATTTTTGTGGTGGAATGAAAATTCTTTTGTGTCACATACCTTAAAATAGAACATCCATTTTCACTTTTTTTAAAGAATGTCAAAATATTCCTTAAAAAGTTTACTTTTTAAAATACATTGAAATAAAGTCAATGGTTACATAAAAATTCCATTTATTATTATTTTATTTCCATATAAATACACTAATAAAATATTTTTAAAAATATATACATGGAATAAAAAGTTTTTTAAAGAAAACATTAAAAAAAGTCCCTTACATCAAGTCCAACTCATCACGTATGTTCTTTAACTTCCTAAATAAAAAAATTATGTTAATTATTAAGTTTATGAATAATACTATTAAATTTCATTACTGGTTTTATTGTATTAAATATCATGTTATATAAGGTTACATAATCAATTAATTTCATGTCAGACATTTTGATGATATTCAGATCATTGGTCAAAAATGACTTCAATAGGTTGAATATGGTCAAATGGGTATTATTTCATCATATATTGAATAATAATGATTATATAATAATTATTTTTATACATAAACTATAATTTTAAATCAAAAAATTAAATATGGTTCTAAAATGGAAATACATTATAATCATGGAGACGATAGGTCGTACGTATTCATGAGTAGCATTTCCATTTTTAAAATAACATCATTGAAAGAACGTAAATTTTAATTTATATTTATATAACTACATTAATATCATACTAACCATATTATTTTTTAAAATAATATTATATATATCATCCCTATAATGTGGTTATGTAAAACGAATCACATCACTTTGTGGAGGTTGTAATCCACAAGTACACATGAATGGAATTATCATTTTAAAGGGATAGAATGGTAAGAAATTTGATGATATATTACCTTTAAAGAATGATAAATTTTTCATTAATAATATATATATATATATTAAATCAATTATTATAACCATCCATGGGAGGTTGTTAGGGAAAATGAATTACGTTGGTTTACGTTGTGGTAGTCTGCCGAACACCAGAACAAAGTTTTTGTTTCCCATTTGATGGAAGTGGAGATAGATATAGATTATAAAATTACCATAATAAAAAAATCGTATATATAATATATAGATGTAATTATTTCATTATAGTTCAATAATATTTTATTTATTTATAAGAATAAATAAAAAAAATTCTTTGTTAATAATCATACCTCTTCTTTGGTCAACCTCTGAGGCTTACACCAAAATATTTCCTAGGTCAATTTGATGATCAAACAAGGGACTATAAGATGTGTGGAGGGATTTAATAAAGGTATTTTGGTATGAATATTCCTAAAAATTAATTTTTATGTGTGAATAAAAGTGGATATGAAGTTACCTATTATAAGTGTGGGGAGAGGCACTCTTGGATTTTCATAAAGTATTAAATCAATATATATTAATTTTATTGTTCAAATGGATCTAAATTGATATTTCTCAGATATAATATTATTATAAGTGAAATTAAAATAATAAAATAAAATTTTTACAAGTTTATATTATGTTTTACCCTTATCTATTTATTTTAGCATGTGTTATCCCATTTTGACGATTAGAGTGATAATAAAGGTTTTTAATCCTTACAGGTCATGATGGATATTAAAAATGAAAATTTGGCCAATAAATGGATCATGGTTGATTGTTTTTACTATATACAAATAAATTTAATTAATATCATATTTTTATTAATTTTAAATCATTCAATAAAATATTATTTATTATAAAATATTGTTAATTTCATTTTTGGAACTATTCATTTAATATGACTTTGAAAAAAATAGGACAACAAATAAATATAAATATAATAATTTAACACATCCTTGATATTATATATTTATCTAAAAAATTCTGGTAACACAATATTTATTTCAAATTATATTAATTCTTATTTTTTTTGACATCATTTAATTTATTTTTTAATGAATTTAATAAATATTTTTTCAGTGTTATGTAAGAATTTAAGGTAATTATTTAATCACAAAAAATTATAAATTAATTTCCATGAGAAAAAATCACATATCTTTAAAATTTCCATTTAAAACCGAATACAAACACTATTTATCCCTTTGTGAAAAAATTAGAGGTAATAAAACAAAGAGAATGTCATTTTTGACTTTCTTTATATAAAATAATATAATGTCAAAAGCATGTACAAATGAATAAAGATCATATATTACATTTTTGGATTATTATGGATAACATATACTCATAAAATAAAATTAATTCATGTTTTAGGGTTATATATTAGTTTTTACCACACTATTTTTTACCATAATTAACACATTTAACCATTACCGTAGTAACAAAATTTACTATGATTAGAATTCATAATGAAAAAAATAAAAGTGGAATTTATAAAAAAAATTTACTTATTGATTCCAAATATAGAACCAATTATTTAATGATTAAAGTTATATTATTGGAAGAATTTGATATACAATTAAACTAAAAAAACACGACAAATTATAATTTTTCAAAAAATGATTTCTTTTTTTAAAAATGTTTTCATAAAAAATTAAACTTTAAAATTCATTTAAGAGACCATTGTTATATTAATTTTAATAAAACTAAACTAATTAAATTTTAAAACTCATAAAAATTTTAATTTTAATTTTTAAATACATTAAAATAAAAGACATTTTTCAAAAACATTAGTAGTTTTCACTATTCATTAAAAATTCAATTTGTTATAAAATTATAAAAAAAATCAACATAAGATAATTTTGACATGATAAATTCAAAAATAAAATTTATTTATCCAAATTAAAAATCAATAATTTGGTAATTAAAAATTTAAATAAAACCATATAATACATGAAAACTAAATTTGGTTAGAAATAATGATTTTTTTCCTTTTTATTGAAAAATAACATAATATTCTCATTAATAATATAAAAATATAAAATATAATTGATAAATATATGTGTGTGTGCTTGATTTATATTAAAATTACCTAGGTTATTACACTACGGTTTGGGTTAATAATATGAGTATGTCTCACATGGGTCCCCAAAATATGTTGATCACTATCTTCTACTACTATTTTCAGAATATACTAAAAACTGTGTAAAAAATGAGGGGGAATATATGTATTCTTTTCAAATGATAAAAAAATATATTCATTGTCTTCAGATATTGGGATAGGAGTCTAAGCCCAATCCTATCCATTTCATATAGTTAGATTATGCCTCCGAACATCTTCTGAAAGAGAAATAATATATGTTTTCCCCCTTAGTGACACTTTATTTTAGTGAAATGTTCTACCATGGGAAACATGGATATAGTCTTGTTCCATGTCCGATATTGAGATATGTTATCAATATAATTCTGTGGATATGGGAGTATTGGCTCACTTTTGGTGATAAAAATAATTATTCCATGAATAGAAAAATCATTGAGGAACTTGGATTGGAAGCATATTTCAATTCACAAGATTTTATTTGACTGGTTGTTGACCCAAAATGGGCATGAAGATCAAAAGTAATGACTGTTCAAAGTAACAGTTCTTAAAACATCCATATGAGGTGATTTTGGATCAAAGTAGAAAATTGTACACAATTTTTGGAAACTGTGTAAAACTCTTTCATGGTGTCAAAACTGAGTTGTGGAGAAATACATTGTCAAATGAAGAGAGTTTTTCCCTTCCGTAATTCCAACATCAACCATTTCTAGTTATCTTTTTCATAGTATTCTTAGATACATGAAATTAATCTATAGTATACCCTATATGAAAATTAGAGTATTCCTTCTATGAAAAACATGAGACAACTTATGCATCAATCGTAATATTCCTCATGCCATGATCATGAGACAAACCCTTTAGTCCTCACTAAATGATGTAAAATTGTAATATACCCAATGTGCAAAGTACAGGATGCCTTGTGTGGAAATAATTTTATTCCTTACTTATCTAGCATAATGTGCCTAATTTTTTGATCTTGAGACCACCCCCTTAATCCCCACTACAGGATGTTAAAATGTAATATACCCTATATGAAAAAAGATATGATGCCTGCTATGAGAAACATGAGATGAATTATGCATAAATCATAAGATTCCACATTCTGTAATCGTGAGATAAACCCCTTATCCCTCAATACATGACATTATATTGTAAAATACCATATTTGAAAACAATTATACGCATCCAATCAAAAGACAAAGATACGTTGTGTGTCAGGTGTAAGATTCCTCCCAAAATGAGAAACCATGGGCCTCCTCATCAGGTGTATTCCCCATTCATATTCCTTGACCCACTAGTGGGTCCAGATTCCCTTATGACTCGACATGAGTAAGGTGAATGGTATTCCCTAGAGTGAAAGACTAGCATGTATCCCTGTTTTTTCCAATCATCTTTTATTGGCCTCCTCATTATTATTAAACCCCAGTCATATTCCATGACCAATTAGTGAGTTGATATTCCATTATAACCTGACACAAGGAAGAAGAATAGGAAGCCCTAGATTTCACACCCCATATGTATCCCTACTTTTATCAAGATTTCTCCACAGACGTCCACATATGGTGTAATCCCCAATCATACTAATTGACCAACTACTGGTTCAAGATTCACTTATGACACAACATGAGGAATAAGAATAGGTTTCCCTAGAGTGAAATCCCTACCTGTATCCCAGTTACTCCCAAGAATCCTCCATGGGCCTCCTCATTAGGCGTGAGCCCCAATCATATTCCTCAACCCCCCCCCGTAAAGTTTATATTCCCTTATAACCTAATATAAGAAAGAAATAATGGTCATATAAATAGATAATACTAATACACAATGTCCTTACACATGACGTTAAATAGAGGCCTTATCCTATGAAATGAATATGGGATACCATGTATGATAAGTTCATGATTCCTTATGTGATGACTATGGGATGCCTCATGTGGTAAGGATGATATGATACTACCATCACCTAGATAGCTTTTATATAATATCCTTGACCCTTCTAGCCAAAATTTGATTCCTATACTACATTTTTATAGATATAAAGTTTCAAAACCTGAATTACAAATCATTTTAGATGTTTTGGAGAACTATATACATACATGATACAAATTTTTCTTTGGAAAAATAAAAAAAATAAAAAAATATAAATAATAAATAAACTACATCCTTGAAAACTCATTCAAAGATATCTTTTTATTTCCTAGAGAAAGGAAAAGAAATATTAAGGTCAAATACTCAGAAAGGGATAAGTATAACAGAAGCTATCATTCATCAATAAGAACAATTAACATGGAATGGTAAATAAATGAGAAAACATTCCATAGAAATAACTGGATATGGTAGAATCAATATGAAAAGGTAAATAACTGAAACACATGCTGATTAATCAATAATTTGATAATAATATGGTAGGAATAAAATATGATCAAATAATGCAATATAAATAATCACATGAGCCTAACCATGGATATCATAACTACTAAAATAATCAAATGGAATATCAATAATGATGGAATTCATAATTTTGGATGTATAAACTATTAAGATTTATCCTCAAGATAGTTACTATCAGGATCTATCCACAAGAAGGTTTAAGTCTGTGGGTAGAAACTTGTATGATTTGGCTAACTGATTTGTCTCATAAGAATACTAATGCATATAGGGGATTAGATTAACTTTTCCCCACCCTTGGTTATATATATATCTATATCACTCCTTATATGTTGAATAATTGATTTAATTCATAAAAAATATTTTGTATCAAATATCTATGTTGAACAAAGGATACATATTTATCAATATTTTCCCAGTTAATCAAATAACATTAAAATTAAACACCATGTGTAAAAATGATATATATTTTAATCAATAAACATATACATCACACAATAATTTTTTTATTTAATATAAATTAAATTTCCAATGAAATATTATTACAAGAAATTTATTGTTTTAATGGAATGTTTGAAATCACAAAAATAATATGAGATTACCCAATAACTCTTAACATTTAGTAATTTTCAAGTCAAATATCCATAGATATAATAATTAAAAATGAAATATAAAATACCATTAATACTGAATTATTCATGATATTACATGTCATAGAAGTAGTATATACACTATATAAAAGTGAATTGGTGTATAATAACAAATAAGCCTCAATAGAATGTAAATTGATATGAAAATTTTTACCTTGTGCTACCTTTTCGTTGAATGTGATTTTACCACCCATATAGTGGGTTTAAATAAGTTGTAAACTTATTCCAAAACCATATTAATTTTTATTATATCATATATGATCCTTTTATAACATATTATCACTTATTCATTAATAATCATTCATTAATTTTGTCATTTCAGGTGTTAAGTGCCTTGTTTTCACTATACATGTTTTGTTATGAATGTTTGGGTTCTTGCACATATTATATTATTAAATAATATCTAGAATGATAATCCTATCATAATTATCACTTTTTACATTATTTTTTCTTTTAAAAAAATCATGAATATTTTTTCTGAAAAATTAAGTATGTTACGATCATATATGCGGTAGGCTATTCCTACACATGAGTAACATTTTCATTTTTCAATAATCATTATGTAAAGGTGGTAAGTAATATATAATATTTATATAATGATAATAATATCATAATTACCATATTATAAACTTATATATATCATCCATGTAGTTGGGTTATGAAAGTGAATCACATCACTTCATGAAGGTGGTAGTCTACACATACACAAATGATGTTATCATATTTACTTGAGTGAAAAGAAAAGAAAGAAAATGATTTCAATATTATATTTAAAGAATGAAAAATATTTCATTAAAAAAATAATTATGGAATTTATGTAACATAAAATAAATAACATTATTCCCGATCACCATCCATGTTTAGCATTAGTGAATGATTAATTGTATTGCCTCACAAGGCTGTAGTCCGTCATACACATGTGTAATGTTAATATGTCTCCTACAAAATGAAAATTAAAAAATTTTATATAATATAATTAATATAGAGGTATAATAATATTGAAAATATCATATATATATATATATATATATGTGTGTGTGTATGTGTGTGGGTGTGTGTATAATTTATATCCATCATCATACCCAACCATCAGATGTGGAAATGAAAAAATGAACGACATCGGTTCATAATGAGATAGTCTACCACAAACACGAATGATGATTTAGTAACCCATTATTAGATTTGGATATAGTTTTAGTTCATTATCTTATTATAGAAACATCATAGTATAAGGAATATACTGAGGTTATTATATCATCATGTTATAATAAAAATTTTAGGAGGTGGAGAAGAAAATAAAATAGACACTTGTTTGATGAACATTACCTCTTCTATGGGTATCCACCTTAGGTTTACAGTAAAGCCTTTCCAGGTTATATTTATGCCCATGATTAAGATTTTATGATTAGGGGATGGAATTTGGGAATTTATTTTGTTAGGTTTTGGAAGAGTAAAATGGATTGAGAGGTGTGAATAGGTGTGGGTAATGAATTCCCTTTAATAGTTATGGAAGAGTGAAATTATTATAAATACCCAAAAGAATTCACTATTTGGAGGTCAATCATGCCTTAATTGGATAATATATTAATAATTTAATGTTTTTAAGGATTATATGGTAGATACACACAACAAAAACAAATTTAAAAACATGTTTTCAATACATGATCCTTAACTTCTAAGTTTCATCATTTTTCAACATTTTGGTTTTTCACTGTGGAAACTAGTATCCTACCCTATATGTTTTCTCTTCAAAAATAAATTAATGTGATAATTATGATATAATTTAGACTAAATTATTCTAAATATGAAATGAATTTTATCAAATAAATATAATTTGTGTGTTGAAAAATAATTTTAATACAGGCGCATGTAATGTACAAAAACACCGCTTTAACTTTAACTGTGCTATTTGATTTTTTAACTAACTATGGGTAAATATGTTCATTATAAATGAAAAATTTATCCATTAATGAACCATATATTATATTAAATAACATATATATAAACATGATAGAATATAGAATTTTAATTAATTTAAAATTATTAAATAGAATATAATTTATCATATAATAACATTAATGTCAATTTTGAAAATATTTATTTAAATTGAATTTAAAAATATAAATATAATGAAAAAAATAGAATATATTTTTTCATACCTATTTAACATGATATAATCTTATAAAAAATAATTGAATAAAAAATTCATCCATTTTAATCTGCTTTTAATATTTTTTATCATTTCTTTAATTGAATTATTTACTATATAATCCATGTGTTAGGGTTTCCTAAGAATTTAAAGTAATTATTTAATTTATAAAAAATTAGAAAAAATTATCATAAAAAACTCATTTATATTTAAAAATATTATTTATAACAGAACATATGACTTTTTTCCTTATCCCATTACTTTATAGATATTATAAGTGAGAAAAATGCCGTTTTTTGTCTTTTCATTACTTAACTAATTATGTGGGTCATATTCAAAGTTAAGTGGAATATAATTTCCATATTTCATATAATTTCATGGAAAAAGTATAAATAAACACATTAAATATTATTAATATAATATTTCTTTTCATTTTCACTCCTATAATTGTAGTTTAACCCCTATTAAATCAATTTTGACATTAACCATATAAATTAATTTTTACTTCATTCACAAACCCATTTGGTTAAAAATTATGTTGATCATATTAGAAATCATAAAATAGTATAATTCCAAATATGGAATCTGTTTTCCTAAATTCAATTCACATAAGTGAGAAAAATTAATATAAATATATCCCACAAACGTGATGGGAATCCAGTTTTTAAAGTGAATATGTTCGAAAGTTTATAAAGTAATTATATCTAAATTCAATATGAAAATGATTAAAATTACTAAAAATGGATTAAGATATGTAAGATTGAACTAATTTTTCATTAAAAAAATATAATTTGTCATTATAAATTATTTAAATGAAAAATATGTTTTTAATTAAAATTCATTATTTTCACTATTCAATGAAATGAAATTATTTAGAGAAATACCAAAAATTAACCATTAGATAATTTTGGTATTATGATTTCAAAAATGTAGTTTATTTTACCAAATAAATTTTTTAAAATTGGTAAAAATTAATATTTAATTAATTTTGTAAATCAAGACTAAATTATTTTTTAAACATGATGTTATGTGCAAAACAAACTATCGAAAAAAGTAAATTTATTCTTAATGAAATGTATTGTAAAGTGTTAGGGTGTCACATTATAAATGCCTTAAATAAATTATTCCCTCTCAATTTAAACTTGACTCAGTAATCAAGTGTTTGTAATGGTATTTATTGAAAAACCCACATCGTAAAAGGGTTAATAAAATATCATTTTAATAAGAAAAAAAGGGAAGTAAAAAAGGTCATCACAAATTATCACATGAATAGGATTCTGAGTAGCATAACGTATATGGAAAATGAATACATGGAAATGTAAGATAAAAATAATACCAAAATACTAATGGAGAGTGGAAGAGAACATTGATAATAATAAATTAGGTGATCTAGTAAAGGTTAAAGACCAAAAAAACATAAACAAAATAATATTGAAAAAGGTCATTAATATCATCAGTAATTAGAGAAATATGATAAAATTTTATTCCAATTTCATTTTTACCAATGTTTATGAGTTATTTTATAGTACTTGAATATAATTAAAAATAATTACTTGATACATTTCGATTTCATAAGTATAATTTCATCCTTTGGTTATGCTTTGATCAATTTCCAATTTTTCTCTTACTCTTAAAAAATGAATATTCAAAGATGAATTTTTTTATTCATAAAGAACTAAAATTTAATTTTAATGGATTACAAGATCCATAAAAGAGTAAAACGTATTTCCTTATATCTCAAATTATTTTCTAATACCAATATTATTAGCACAAGTTTTAAAATAACACCTAATGTTTTACTTAATCCATTACTTAAATAGTAGACCTTAAATATCATCCAAAATATATTTGACCAAATTTACAAGGAAGGTCACTAAATTATCATTATATTCCCCAGCAAAAAATTTACCTTAAATATGACATAATTTTTTTTTTGAATACCTTTATCATTAATTTTCTTAAAAAATTGTAATAACCTAAATTACCATAAAACCATATTGAAAACATGAATTATTCTTAATTAATTATGTAAAATAGATATTATTAGATATATTCATTAAATACAATGATGTCATAAACTACATTTGTAACACACAAATATTTTGAAGATAAATTTAGAATTTATGAAACATTGAGTTCCAAATAAATAAAACATTTTATAATCTAGCCATTAAACAAAAATTTTCCACTACTATGTTTTGAATTTCTAAAAACGCTCATCTAGAGTTGCGATCAGTAAGTTGTTTGGAGTCTGATAGAACCAACATGATTTTTAGTGAATAGTAACATACCCTTATGAATAGAAATATGACTTTATGAATAGTAAATCATAATTTTATTTCATTTTAGTGAGGCTATAAGATAATGACATCTTGTTTAATTTTTCAAGGTGATATAAAATGAGTTATAGTTTTAATGTTGTAATTTTTATAATAAATTATGATTTTATTTAAAAATTAAATTAATTATATTTATCAAATAATTTTCAGAAAATGGAGTTCATTTTTTAATTCTATATGTTGAAAAATCGTTAGGGTTAATTTTTGGTATTTTTCAAGAATTTTTAAATTTTTATTAATAGTGAAATACAGTAAAATACTGTATATACAAATTTTTAATTAAATATAATATTTAAGAAATAATAAGTGTTGTAAGCCCAATTGGTTCGAACTTTCATGCAGGTATTACTATTATGGGTCACATGAATCAAAACTATTGGTTTTCTTGAGAGAATTAATAAAATAATGAATAAAATATTCAAAATTCACTCCTCTCCACTACTATAAAACCCCCCTCAATCACTCTTCTATTCACTCTTATCAAGCCATGTAACATTTATATTTTCTTTCCAAATATCATTCCTTCGTAAATCGCCACTTTCGGGAGATCTTGGTATTTCCAAAATACAAAAACCACATCCCTTGAGGAGGTTCTCAAGGAGGGTATTCAAGAGGTAAAGGATCTTTCTTTTTCATTTAGTTAAATTTAAATTTAACTTCCTTCTTACTCTATCCTAACCTCCTTTGACCAAATAATACATTTAAATCCAATATCATATAAATATTATAATTTTACCATGTCAATGTAATAACCATTAACAATATTCTTACTCTCTTTCTCTCTCTTTTATTAATGAAATCATCATCTGTGAGGTTTCAATTTACAACCTTCATGGATGATGAAGTTTCATTCTTAATTTTATCCATCATTACTAGTAATCAAAAAAAATTATTATTTAACTAGACTCTATTATATGTATAATAACCTGATTATTATTCAAGAACTAGTATATGTACAAAGTATTAATTAATATGACAAAACTAGCTCATAATAATCCAGATACTTCCAAATAATCTTAGTGATTGTCATTAATATTTCACCTAATGAATCATCCTCATTATATATAACCAAATGATATAAATAACCATTAATAACTATTTATGTTTATATATAATATTTAAATTCAATTATGTATATTTACATCCATTCCACATGAACTCTATTACTAAAAAACAAGTGAACTGATTATGAAAATCAAGAAAAATGAATAATTCAGAACAATTAAATTCAATATTATAACATATCAATAAAAACATAAATGAAGAATAAAAATTGGTAAAATAAATAAATTTCAAATTTGTTCTTAATTGATTTATTAATGAGTCTAATTTCATATTCAAGTACCATAAGGTCAAGAGCAGAACATCCAGACTTAAGGTAAGGGTTTTCCACCCGAACCTCCATTTTCATTCGGGTTACATTTAGTATAAACTTACCTTGATTAAATTATTATTCATACATATTTACTCCTCATAATTTTTATTTCAATGTTTTATATATGTTTACCAACCTGAATCCTACACTATTTATGGGGAATAACACATTTTAAAAGGAACTTTTAAAATTATTTCCTAAATACAATCCCAATTCAAGGGAATTTCCCAAATTCCTACCTATTTTCAAGGGAAATTAAAAATATTTTTCTAGAAACAATTATATTTATTAAATAAATAATTTTATTATGAAAATACTATCTTAATTCAGTTCGGGTTTTAGAAAATTAATTTTCCAAAAGAACCCTTCTTTTCAAAATAAAAGAGTTTTTATCTCAAGAATTACTCGATTATTTTATAAGAGTACTTTCGTCTGTTTCAAAACTATTTTTGATTCTTATATATTATTTTGATTAATATTTTATGATATCATATACCATATTTAATTGGGTTGTTTATGACTAGTTTGATTGTGGATGTTCTATCCTAAAACCATTCAACAATTTACTCTGAATGGTTAGTGTTTAAGCTTAATGTTTGGGTAAAGTTATTTAAATTTCATATATTAATTTCAATATGAATGTATATGTAATTTAAATTTATCCCCACTAATATGAGGAATGCATTGGACATATTATGTAATTGGTTGGTCCCCCTATATCCCCTCGAGGCATCAGTAGGTCTCATGAGAAAAATAGATGTGGACTTGGGTGAGGCCTTGCCCATTTTGAGATATGGATTTGGTTGAGGCCTTAATAATTTTTAGACATCTTTGATGAGGCCTTGATGTAATACTGTATAATTTCCAACATATTCATTTCCCTAATTATTAACCAATAAATTGATAGTTCATGTGGTTATTTTAATAGTATAATACCCATGATGATGTTTTATTATGGAAATATTTACCCAGCTCATATTTCTTCCATATTATGTTCACATTTCTAATTTAAAGGAATGTGTTTTCAATTATTCACCATTAATAAGGTTTATGTTATCTTATTATGCATTTCTCACTAATACTATGCATTTTATCTCACCCATTTCTTAAGTTTCATTTTCCCAGGATATGATGAAGTATGTTATGAGTGACATACAGGCTTAATCTAGGAAGCATAGATGTTTCAAATGGAATAAATTAGTGTTGAATTTCATTTCATGATTTAATTTTGAACTTATGTATGTATCTTGTTTCCAAAATCTACAAAACTACTTTGTACTTTGGGATTCAAACTCCTTGTTTATATTCTAATGTAATAAAATAAGGCACCGACTCTAGGAAAATTGGATCGGGTCCTTACAGTTGGTATTAGAGGAAGTTTAGTAGAAAAATTGAAAACTAGATTTAGAAAACATAGATTAAGGGAAAAAACCCTAATATAGTCTTTCAGGATAAACCTATAACAAGATCTATTTATTTTGGTATGGAATATATTAAGTGGATATTTCTATGAAATATATCCATGTCTGAATACTACAATTAGACATGGTTCTAGAACAGAAGTACCTAGGAGTTAAAACTCCATCATGGAATTTTGGGCTTGACCCGGGGTATCCTAGTCGACAAAAATGGGCCTTACTATGCACCTGGTTTAACACTCCTGAGGAATATGTTTAGGATAATTCCATTTTTTTTACAATCCTTTATTACGGATTTAAATGTAAATTTTTACTCAAAGAAACCATGTATATGATTGTGAGATTAGTTATGCTAATCATTTTTCTATGTTGAAATTATACATTATGAATCAAACCCTAATATAGTGTGTGACATTATTTAGAAATGGAACATAGTGGAAGGAATGGAAACTGTATTAATGTGTGTGTCACGTGTAGGGATTCCCCTCTGATGTAAGATAATGATGTTTCCTCTGGAGATGAAACTGGTGCAGAGAAACTTATAACTATACTAGGACAACTTACTCAGGTTATAAACAATAACATTTCCTGTATGGAACAACTAGATCCACCACATGGATGATCTCTGTTAGATCGCTTTATGAGACAACAACCTCTATCATTTAATGGGACTAAAACCCATTTATAGTAGAGCATTGTGTATGTTCCCTAGAGAATATATTTCTCACTTTGGGATGTAATGAAAGAGGGATGGTTGTCATGGTAGTTTATTGTCTATCGAGAGATGCATATTAGTGGTGGTCATTAATTAAAAACACAAAGGAGGAGGAATAGATATAAGAGATAGAATGGAGGTACTCTAAGGAAATATTCCTAGATAAATACACTCCTTATGAACAGCGAGGAAATATGGAATGGTTGCGTCTAAATTTGAGGAAAAAGGAAGATGATAATGTTGAAAAGTATTAATCCTACTTCAAAAGGTTATAAAGACATATTGTGGACTACATACTATGTCCAAGGAGCAATATTGATCAATTATTTGATGGCCTAAATCCATTCCTCTGACAAACACTAGTATACCAATGTTTCTCATCATATGAAGATATAGCTTCATGTGCTATCAAGAGAGAAAAGAAATTATCTATGTCTTATGACTTTAAATAAAACTAAGAGAATAAGGGGGTTACTGGAAACTTTGGAGAATGAAATAAAGAAATGGGGAAGAAGGGAAGAGTTGAATTTCCACCATTTGAAATTTTTGGAAGGAAATACCTTGGTGTCTTCTTAAAAGGAAAAGGAGTATGCTAAAAATTTTGATAGAAAGGCCATCTTGTTGGTGATTGCAAGGGGAAGAAATTAGCTATTAATGTTCAATTCTATAATTGAAGGGCGATTTTATACTATGATAATTATTTTCTAAAGCCTCATAGAAGCATGACATATAGAACTCTAAGAGAGTGTTGACACGCTTATGTGATCACAACTACTAATATTTATGTTCTTACTGATGTGGTGGTGGATACTTTAATCATTTCCTCAAACATATCCAATGCTTTATTTGATTTTGTATTATCTCATTCTTTAATATCTTCCTTGTTTTCTAATAAAATTATATATTTCCAATTTTATTTAATAAGGGGGTTTTTAGTCAAGACACATAAATGAAGTATCATTGCAATAATGTTGTGTCAGGTAGTCCCCATTATGACATATAAATGTGCTTTCTGTATTGATTTTATTGTCATACCCATGATTATCTTTGATATAATCCTTAGTATGGATTTTATTTCAAATCATGATGTGAAAATTTAATGTAGGAGGAAGGAGGTTAAAATTTTTTAGGACGATGTGGAATACCTTATCATTAGGGAAGAAACATCACCCTCTGATTCTCATCTAGATCCACCCCAAGTAGTTCTATTAAATTCAATTATTTAGGAGGAAGGGAATGTAAAAAACTATGGTTGAGTAAGGGAATGTTAAAATAGATAACGTACCGATTGTGTAAGTATAGGTTGATGTGTTTCCAGAGTATTTACATGGATGTCCTCTAGAGTGGGAAATTGATTTTTACATTTACTTAATTCATGGTTCAAGGCCTATATCAAAGCAATCTTATCGAATGGCCTCTGTGGAATTAGTGGTACTGAGGAAACCACTAGAGGATTTTAGTGATAAAGGATTTATTTTCCCTAGTGACTCTCCATGGGGAGCCCCTTTTCTTTTTGTTAAAAGAAAGTTATATATATGAGGTTGTGCATTGGCTAGAGGGAGATCAATGCTATAGTAATAAAGAAAAAATATCCCCTACCTCTCCTTGATGATTTATTTTATCAACTTCATAGAGATCAATATTTTTCAAAGATTGACCTTCGATCTGGATATCTTCAATTTCTTGTGATTATTGAAGACATTCTAAAAATAGCATTTCAAACCAGCTGTGGGCATTATGAGTTTACAGTAATTCCATTATGACTGAGTAATGCACTCTCCATTTTCATTGATCAAATGAATAGAGTTTTCATGGAATATCTCGATGACATTGTGGTGGTATTTATTGATGATATCTTGGTATACTCTAAAAGATAAAAAGATCATAAAAATAAATTTCTCACTATCCTATAATCTCTTAGAAGAAATAAATTATATGGTATTTTTATAAAATGTGAATTTTGGTTTTAATCAGTTTCCATTCTTTCCCCCATTATCTCTAAGGATGGAATATTTGTTGATACTGTGAAGAAAATGTTTTTGAACGAATGTCCAACTCCAATGAATATAACTGAGGTACGTATTTTTATTGGTTTAGCAAGTTATTATTGGCATTTCTTTTAAAACATCACCCGTTTAGCCAAAAAAATGACCAATATTACACATAAAGGGGTTAAGTTTGTACGAACAAATGAATGTGAGTTCTATTTTGAAAAATTGAAGAGGAGATTATTGAATTCTCCGATCCTAAATCTACCATCGGGTAATGATAGATTTTTGATCTATAGCGATGCATCAAAGAAAGGACTTGGTTGTTTCCTTATACAGAATGACAGGGTTATCACTTATGCATCAAGGTAGTAAAAAATTAATGAACAATACTATCATACTCATGATCTTGAGTTTGCAGTGGTAATATTTTCACTGAAGATATGGATACATTATCTCTATGGTGAAATATGTGAGATATATATAGATTATAAGAGTGTAAAATATATCTTCTCATAAAAAGAACTCAACATGAGGTAAAGGAGATGGATTTACCTACTCAAGTATTATGATTGTACTATACAACACCTACTAGGAAAGGCAACCAAAGTAGCAGATGCATTGAGGAGAAATGATCATGGATTTCTTAACAAAATGAGTATTGAAAAGGATTCTCTATTCATGGATCTAGTGAGGATGGATATGGGAATTATCAAAGAAGGAAAAACATGAGTACTTTTTCATTTTGTTTCCCAACCATATTTATTATAAATTATTAAAATTTCTCATCCTAATGATGATAAAATTCAAAATAAAATTAATGCTGTGAAAGATGGGATGATGGATAACATTGTGTGTAAAGATGGTGTTCTGAAATTTGGGAAGAGGCTTTCTGTTCCCTCTATACCTGAGATAAAAAGGGATTTTTTGGATGATTCCCATATTTCAAATTCCTCCATACATCCTCGTATCCCTAATATTTATAGATATTTTAAGGAACATTTCTAGTGGGATAAAATGGAGTGGGAAATTACAGATTATGTATCAAGATATTTAGTTTTTCAACACATGATGTTTGAAAGGAAACATCCTAAAGGGGTCATGAAACCTATACCTATTACTAAATAGAAATGGGATATCATCAATATTGGGTTTTTCACTGGATTACCCAAAAATCCAAGGAAGAATGATGCAATATGGGTACTTGTTGATCGACTAAGGAAATCAACACATTTCCTCATTATAGGGGAGGATTTTCCATTCGAGTGCCTAGAAAGAATATATATCAATGAATTTTTGAGTCTTCATGGATATCCTATCTCTATTTTTTATTATCTAGATCCATGATTTACATTGAGATTCTGGAAAATTCTTCATAAATATTTGGATACTGAGCTTTGATTGAGTACTTATTATTACCCACAGACTAACTGTAAATCAGAAAGGATGATCTAAACTATATAAGACATGTTTATATCATGCTCACTTTACTTTAGACATATATGGGATCATTATTTTCCTTTAGATGAGTTTTCCTACAATTATAGTTTCTATTTAAGCATTCAAGTGGGACCATATAAAGCATTGTATGGAAACAGATGTCATACACCAACATGTTGGGATGAAGTTTGAAAAAGAAGCATGTGGTCCCAAAAATTTTTTAGGAAACAAAATAAAAGGTAAAGACTATTCAAGGACATATAAAATCATATCAATGAAGAAAAAATATCTATGTTGATAATAGAAGGAATGTTCTGTAATTTCAAGTAGGAGATCACGTTTTCTTAAAAGTATCTCCATGGAAGGTGTTATAAGATTTGGAAAGAAAGGGAAACATAGCCATAGGTACATTGGGCCTTTTGGAATTATAGAGATAATTGGAGCTATTTCATATCATTTTTATATGCTTCCTAGCCTTTCCAAAGTACAAAATTTGTTCCATGTCTCATTGTTGAGAAAGTACATGCCAGACCCAATCCTTGTCCTCACTTCTGAAGGTATAGACTTGGAACCAAACCTATCTTAATATAAAAAGTCTATCCGGATTCTGGAAACTAAAGAACAAGTGTTGTGGAATCAGATGAATCATTTGGTAAATATACTTTGGATAAATGATAAAGTCAAAGAGGCAACTTGGGAGGGTGAGGATTTTATGATGAAGACCTGCCCAAATCATTTTGTGATGTAACACTCTATGATTTTTTAGGAAAACATTTTTGGGAGGGGAAAATGTAACAACCCAAGGTTTTGAAAATAAATATTCAATTAATGAAACACTGATTTCATACAAAACAACCCATTTTATAATCCACTAATTAAACATAACCTTTCCTCTACTATGTTATGAATTTCTCAAAACGGTCATCTAGAGTTGTGATCTGTAATTCGTTTGGAGTCTGATAAATCCAACTTGATATTTTGGTAAATAGTAACATTACCTTATGAATATTAATATGAACCTTATTATTAGTAAATCATATTAATTTTTTATATGGTTATAAGATAATGACATCTTTTTAAATTTTTCTAGGTGATATAAAATGAGCTATAGTTTTAAAATTGATAATTTTTTAATAAAGTGTGATTTTATTTAAAACTTAAATTGATCATATTTAAAAAATTATTTTTAAAAAATGGATTTCATTTTTAAATTCTACACATTGAAAAATGGTTAGGTTGAATTTTTGGGATTTGTCTGAAATTTTTGAATTTTCGATGAATAGTGAAATACAATAAAACACTGTATATACAAATTATTAGACAAATACACTAATTATGGAATCATAAGTGACATAATCCCACATGGTAAGAAATCAAACGCACTTATTACTATTATGGGTCAAATAAATCAACATTATTGGTTTTATAGAGGGAATTAAAAAAATAATGAATAAAATATTCAAAATTCACGCCTCTCCTCAACTATAAAACACCCCTCACTCCCTCTTCATTTCAATCCTCTCAAGCATTGTGCCTTGTATATATTATTCCAAAATACCCTTCCATAGTAAATCCCCAATTTAAGGATCTCCTGATCTATCCAAAATACCATAACCCCTTCCCTTAAGAAGGTTCTCATGGAGGTTATTTCAAGAGGTAAAGCATCATTCTTTTTCATTTAGTTTCATTTCAATTTATCTTTTTTCTTATTATCTCTAAAACTCTTCTGTCCAATTAATCATTATAACTCCATTATCATATATATTATTTAATTAAACCATTTTAATGTAATAACCATTATAAATCTTCTTACTCTATCTCTCTCTCTCTTATTAATGAAATTATCTTCCGTGAGGTTCCAATTTACAACCTTCGTGGACGACAAAGTATCGATCTTCATTTTCTCCTTCATTAATAATCATCGAACCATTTTTATAGTTTAACCAGACTATATTATATGTATTATAACCTGATTAATATTCACAAACTATTATATGTACAAATTATTAATTTATATTACAAAAATTACCTCATTATAATCCAAATACGGCAAAATTATCTAAGTGATTATCATTAATATGTTACCTAATGATTCATCCTCATTCCATGAAAACAAATGATATAAATCTATTTTAACACCATATAATGTTCATAAATAATATATAAATTCAATTATGGATATTCACATCAATTCCACAAGAATTCCATTACTAAAAAACAAGTGAACCAATTATGAAAATCAAGAAAAATGAATACTTTGAAACAACAGAATTCAATATTATAACTTATCAATAAGGAAAAAAATAAATGAAAAAAAATTATTAAAAAATAATAAAATGTCTAATAGGTTCTTAATTTAGTTTTTAATTATTCTAATTTCATATTCAAATCACGAGACGAACATTCGGACTTAAGGTAAGTGTTTTGCACCTCAACCTCCATTTTCATTCAGGTTACTTTTATTATCTACTTACCATGAATAAATTATTATTCATTCATATTTAATCATAATAATTTATTTTAAAATGTTATATATATGTTTACCAACTATAATCCTACTTTATTTTAGGGATATTTACACATTTTTAAAGAAACATTAAAAATTGATTCCAAAATACAAGCCCGATTCAATGGAATTTATCAAATCCTAACCCATTTTCAAGGGAACTCTACAATATATTTTCAAAAAACATATATTTATTAAATAAATAATTATATTTTGAATAGACTATATTATTTTAGTTTTTTTATTCCATGACATTATCAAAATAACTCTTCTTTTCAAATAAAAGAGTTTTTGTCTCAAAAATTACTCGATGATTTTATAAGAGTATTTTCATCAGTTTCAACACTCTTTTGGATTCTTATTTATTGTTGGGATTAATATTTCAGGATATAATATACCATATTTAATTGGATGTTTTATGACTAGTTTTATTGTGTATGTGCTATCCTAAAACCATTCACCAATTTACTCTGAATGGTTAGTGTTTAAGCTTAATGTTCGGGGTACGTTATTTCGATTTCATATGCTAGTTTAAATGTGAATTTATAAGTTGTTTATGTTTATCCCTAATAATATGAGGAATGAATTAAACTTATTATGTGATATGCGGGGCCTGCAGTAGCCCCTTGATGCATTGGTAGGTCTCATGAGACAAATAGACGTGGACTTGGATAAGGCCTTGCCCATTTTGAGATATGGTTTTGGATGATGCCTTAATAATTTTTAGACGTCTTGGATGAGGCCTTGATGGTATATTTTAGAATGTCCGAAATATGAATTTCTATCATTATGAAGCTAGGAATTGGTAGTTCATGTGGTTATTCTACTAGTATAATACCCATGATTATGTTTTATTGTGGAAATATTTACTCATCTCATATTTCTTCCATATTATGTTCACATTTTTCATTTAAAGGCATGTTTTTTAAATTATTAACCATTCCTAAGGATTATGTTATCTTTTGTTTTATTTCTTACTCTTACAGAGCATTTGAGATCACCCATTTCTCATGTTTCATTTTCCCAGGATATGAAGAAGTAAGTTCGGAGTGACTTACATGCTTAATATAGGAGGCATTGATGTTTCCAATGGAATAAATTAGTGTTGTCTTTCATTTGAATATATAATGTTGAACTAATGTATGTATCTTGTTTCCAAAATATACTAAACTAAATGGTCCTTCAAGATGAATACTCCTTGTTTATATACCAATTTAATAAAATAAGGCACCGACTTTGGGAAACTGGGGCCAGGTCCTTACAACATTAATGATATCATAAACCATTTTTTCAATAAATCCTTAATCACTTCTAAGTTATTTAGTACTATACAACATAATATATCTGTATCAACCGTATCATGATCCCAAAATCATTATATTAACATCAAGTACATATTAAAGCTTATCTTTCCTTCAATCCTATGTTTTTAAAGAATCTCAACTTTCCACTGAATCTTTTTTCTTGGTTATTAGTACTGTTCAAAAAATTCTTTCAAATCCTTAATTAAAAGTACTATAGTAAAATCCTTATACATTTCATAATTCTTTAAACCATGAAATTATTGATAAAATACCCAGATTATATAATTCATGAATCCAAACATAAGAACATTAATCATTCCACTTTAGTTTTATCAATAACATAATCTTAACCTTGTTGTATTATATTTTTTTGAGGTATATTCCCTTGATTCTTGGGGTATTTATTTGTGTAGTTCCCCACATCACTATATTTGAAACACTAAATAATAGTTTTTTATTTCTTACCCTTTCATTATTTAGCCTCGTTTTCTTTATCTCTGTACTTATAACAAAATACCAATCCCTTCGATAATTTTACGAGTTTATTCTTTCCATAGTTATAAAATGTGGGAAAATATTTATTTCCCTTATTCCCATTATTAATTATTTTCTATGTTAACAGATTCTTCTCTTGGTCCCCTTTGAATCCGTGAGTCTTATAGAATTATTTCCCTATCATAAAAGAATATAAAACTATTTCATTGTATAATGAAAAAGTTTTTGACACTAAAACCCTTTGGAGACTTGTCTTAATCCCATTAAATAAATTTTTAATCTTGGATTATGTAATATGTATCATACATAGCTAACCTTGTAAAGGAAGATTCATACTATACAACACTTTCTTATTGTTTTTTCTTTAAGTTAAGGAAATTTACAATCATCTTAGTTTTTTTTCCATGATAGAAGTATTTATCGAATAATTTCTCTTTAAAATCAACCCATTCCATGAGTTCTAATTTCTATTCCTCTCTAGTATTCTAGATCAATGAGCACCATTGATCTACATCACCATTGAGATAATACACTACAAGTTTTAATCTTTCCTTTTCTCTACATCCTAATTCAATAAATATCTTCTCTATATACTTAATCCATTACTTGGATTCCATTTGATTAGTAGTCCTACAAAAATACGGGGGACTTTGTCATATAACGTTTCCAACACAGGATAATCATGATGTGGAATCGGTTGATCCATCCAAGAAATATTATTTTTCTTAACCTGATTAAGCTACACTAAGATACCCATAACTTTATCAGTTCTAGTACCATATATATTATCTTCCTTAGAAGATTAATATATACATTGGAAATGATTATTTAATCCCTTATTCCTCCCAGGTGTCATTTCCAAACAATTTCATATACTTGATTAAGTCATGAGATTGTGAATTTTATATAAAAATGTATAATTCAAAATATGGTGTAACACTTAGAATAAATTAAAATTAATTTATTTTTAATCTCTGAATCCTAAACATTGGTTTCTTTAAGTATATCATTACATTCAAATTCTTCATGATGTTTTGTAAAGAAAATGTGAATTGTCCTAAGAATATCCTCCATGATTGTAAAATCTACGGAAAATTAAAATTAGGTGATGATCAAGTCTGGACCAATGCACCATTTTTTGACTAATTAACCATAGCCACCTGTTTTCCATAACCACATACACTTGTAGTATCCATACATGGATGTATTTTTAGGAAGAAAAAAATATCTACCATACCCAAATTTTAGGATGTTATTCTATAAATATTCTAAATGTCTATCTTAGGGTTATATTCCCTAATATATGTTTTCCTAAATCTACTTCCCAGGGTTTCTACTAAGCTTACTATGATTCCAACTATACAACTCTTGACCCCAGTAGCTGGGATCCAGTTCCTTACTTTATTAGATTCACATAAATACAAACGGACAAATCCTGAAGGATGGATCAGTTTAATATTTTTGGAGAAGTAAATACATACATGATACCAATTTTACATTGTGAAAAGAAAATAATAAATAATAACTAACAAAAAAATTACATCCTCTAAAATTAATATGAATACTTCTTCTTCATATCCTAGGGAAAGGAAAAAATAGCAATGAGATCAAATACTCAGTACGGGTTATGTACAATAGAAACTATCATGAATCACTAAGAAAAACCAACATCAAATGGTAAATAATAGAGAACACATTTAATTTAAATAATTAGATAATAAAAAATAAATATGGAAAGGTAAGATACTAAAACAAATTCCAATTAATCAATAATTTCTGAAGAATATGAAAATAACGAAGGATAATCAAATAATTCTATATAAATAATTAAATGAGCTTAACCATGGATATTATAACTAATTGAATGATTAAACGGAATAAAAATAATGAAGGAATGAATAATTTCAGAAATTTGAACTATCAAGATCTATCTGTAAGATAGTTACTATCAAGATCTACCCTCAAGATAGTTTAAGTCAGTAGGTAGAAACCCTTCTCTTTTAGCCAAATGATTTGTCTCACGAAACTACCCATACATCGAGGGGCTTACATTAACTGATCCTCGTCCCATTGAGAGAATTTATAAAGCATTACTAATATATAAAATAATTTATTTAATTCATAAATAATTTTCCATATTAAATATTTATATAGTGTAAAGGATATAGATTTATCAATATTTCCCAAGTTAATCAAATAGCATTCAAAGTAAACATTGTATATAAAAATGGTATACATATTAGGAAATAATCATATCCAACAAAGAATAATATGTATATTTATCAAAAATTTAATTTCCAATGAATAATTATTACACGAAATTGGTGGTTTTAAGAGAAAGTTAACAATCACAAAAGAATGTGATATTTCCAAATAACTCATACTATTTGGTAATTTTAAAGTCAAATCCACATAGATGAAATAATTCAAATTGAAACATAAAATACCATAAACAATGAATTAATCGTGACATTACATGTAAAATTGGTTGTATATACACCACATTAATGTGAATTGGTGCATAATAACAAATAAGTCTCAATGGAAGGTAAATTGAGATGAAATCCTTAACTTGTGATTCCTTTTGGTTGAATGTACTTTTACCTATCATATAGTGGTTTTAAACAAGTTATTAACTTATTGAAAACAATATTAATTTTTATTATATCATATATGATCCCATTATAACATTATATTACCTATTCTTTAATAATTGTTCTTTATTTTCATCATTTTGGTTGTTAAATGCCTTGGTTTTATTATGCATGTTTTGTTATAAAAGTTTTAGTTCTTTCACATATTATATATTTAAATCATAAATAGAATACAAATCATGAAATAATTATCATATTTTTATATATTTTTTAATTTTAAAACATATCATCAGTGATGTTTATGAAAAATGAAGTATATTATGATCTTAGAGGCTGTAGGTCATACATACGCATGAGTAACGTTTTAAATTCTTAAATGATCATTATGGAAAGGTGGTAAGTAATATATAATATTTAAAAAATGAAAATGATATTATAATTAACATATTATATACTTCTATATATTATACAAGAGTAGTGGTGATGAAATAGAATCACATCACCTCGTGAAGGTGGTAGTCAACATGTACACGAACAATGTTATCATCATTACGTGAGTGAAAATAAAGAAAGAAAATGATATATTTATATATATTATCTTTAAAAAGTTAAAAATATGTCAATAATATAATTATTATTTCATATATATCACATATAATCATTAATATTATTCCTTATCACTTTCCATGTGAAACGTTAGGGAAAGACAAATTGCATCACTTCATGAGGTGGTAGTCCACCATACACACTAGCAAAGTTGTCACCTATCCTATGAAATGGAATGTAATAAGTTTTATATGATATAGTGATTATGTATATATATAAAAAATCTATAAATATCATATATATACTTTATATCCATCATCATACCCTACCAAGATATGTGAAAATGGAAGAACGGATGACATCGTTTCACAAGGCAGCAGTACGTCGTACACACAAATGATGATTCTGTAACCCGTTTGATGGATGTGGATATGGTTTTAGGTAATAACCATATTAAAAAACATCTAATTATATGGATTATAATTTTGTTATTATATAATCATGTATAATAAAAAATTAATTAGGTGGATAAGGAAATAAAATAAAGACGTTTGTCAAAAAACATTTCCCCCTTCTCGGGTATCCTCCTTAGGATTGAACTAAATCCTTCATAAGATAGATTTATACCAAATATAATGATTCTAATATTAATGTATTCAATTTTTGAATCAATTTTGGTTTGTTTTGGATGATTCAATTGGATTGAGAGGAGTGAAGAACTTAGGGGAGTGAGTTCCCATTATAGTTGATGAGTAAAACTCTTTTAAATACCCAAATGTAATCACTATCGGAAGGTCAATATTACCTAAAGTGTCTCAAAGATTGAATATTAAATGGGTTGAGGTATTATATAGGCTATATATATTCTACCAACACACAATTAAACACATTATTTAAATATTTTTTTCATTAACTAATAAGTTTCCTCATTTTTCACAATTTTGGATTTACACTATGGTAACAAGTTTCCTACCATATGTAATCTATCAATTCAGAATATATTAAATTTATCATTATTATATATTATGGGACTAATTATTCTAAATATTAAATCCCAATTATCAAATAAAAATCATATTTTTTTGTTGAAAATTAATTTTAATACAAGTACATTTAACGTAAAAAACACTTTTGTACCCTTAACTCAACTAACTACGTTTTTCCGAATTAATGGGAAATATATTATTTATAAAATAAAAATTGTTTCATGAATGGGACATATATTATATTTATTATCCTATATAAACCACTAGGTATAAGATAATATTTTTAGAAATGTTCAATTATTCAATAAAATATAATTAATTATAAAATAACATTAATTTCAATTTAGACATCATTCAATTAAATTGAATTCAAAAATATCAAAAAAATGGTGGAATTAAGATATATTTTGTTTTCACCTATTTGGTATGATATATTCATATAAAAAAATATTGTAACAAAAAAATCAATTTATTTTACTTCACATATAATATTGTTTCTATCATTTATTTAATTAAATTATTAACTAAATAATCTCTATGTTGGTGTTTCTTATGAATTTTAAGTAATTTTTTATCTCTAAAATACTAAAATATATTATCATTATAAAAAATTAATTTATATATCAAAATATTATTTATAACTTAACATATGAATTTTATCCCCAATCCCATGTTTTTTACAGATATTAAAACTAAAAAAGTATATCTTCCTAATTTTTCATTACTTAACATATTATATGGGGAATATTCAAAGGAAATTGGAATTTAATTGAAATATTTCATATAATTTTATATAAAAGGCCTAAATAAACTCATTCCAAAAAATTAAGATAATATTTTATATTAGTTTTACTCTTTTCATTCTAGGATAAATCCTTGGTAAAATCAAATTTTACCTTAACCATGATAATTAATTTTTATTGAATTCACTATTCATTTTGGTAAAAAATTAAGTTTAATTTATTATAAATTATAAAATATTATAATTATAAATATGGAATCCATTTTTCCAAATTCAATTCATATTAGTGGAAAAAAATTAATTCAAAAATAATCTTGCAAATGTGACGAGAAGGTTGATTTTTAAAGTGAAAATGTTCAAAAGTTTACAAAGTTTTTATTTCTAAATTCAATTTAAAAGTGATTAAATGAAATAAATTAGATTAATAGATGTAAAATTGAACAAAAATTTCATTAAAAATATTCAAAATATAATTTACTATTTTAAATTATTTAAATGAAAATGTAGTTTTCAATTAAAATTCAATTTTTTTCACTATTAATAAAATAAAAAAAAATTGGAAATGTCCCAAAAATTTATCCTAATTTAATTTTGGAATTATGATTTCAAAAATGATGTTTTTTTTATAAAATAAGTTTTATCAAAATTTTGAAAATATTTTTAATTTAAGTTCATAAAGCGTGACTAAATCATATTTTTTTTAAACCCTATGTTGTGTTCATCACAAGCTATCGCTGAAATTAAACATATTATTAAAGGAATATATTGTTAATCCATGGGTTCTTAAATTACACACATAAGTCCCAATCATTCCATCACTACACATAGTAGTTCATAGGAAGCTCCCACACATAACTATTATTCATACCATCATTGTTCCATTGCAGATCATGCGCATGTTCCATGTGTAAGCCCCACACCAAATCTCGTTAAATCTCTTTTCACTACATGACAATCCTTAAAACATGTCATAAAACTATATGGATCGGTCTAGTCACATGACCTTAAAATTCGGCATCAAAATATGTGAGTTTTTATCCCTTAATCTAAAATAGGTTACATAGGACACCTCCCTGAGTTTCAATCTTGGCACCCCAACATCACTATCAAATCCCAAATATGAAATCATCCACCTAGTGAAACACTCTATCATTTACCAAGTGTGAAATATCTCCCTCATGACAAACTCCACCAAATACCAAGTGTGAAATATCCCCCCATGGGGACACACTTAACTGAATCCCTGGTGTGAAATATCCCCCCTCAGGACACACTTAACCAATCCTTCAAGTGTGATCATCTTCCCCCTAGGGACATGCTTACCAAACACTCATGTGTGATCATCTTCCTCCCTAGGAAATCACAGGAAAAAATCCTCGAGTGTGATCATCTTCTCCCTAGGGATACACTTAAACCCCCACTTATCCCCGCAATCCATTAAACCCAAAAAACCTCTATCCTTGTAAGATGTTAAAATTTTGAATCATATTTCCCTACAAGACATTAAACATGTGACCCATCTATCCACAAAATACATTAAATTTGTGACCCATGCATCCACTCATTATGATAAAACTATGACCCATCTTTCCTTGCAATACAGTAAACCTTCAACCCATTTTTTCCTATAAAAAATTACACATGTGACCCAACTATAAATGAAATATGTAAAGCCTTTGATCTATCTATCCCTATAAGACATTAAACTAGTGACCTAACTATCCCCTCATGATGTTAAACATGAGACCCATCTATCAATGTAATATATTAAACCTATGACCCACCTATCCCGTCCAGAAAATAAACCAATGGTCTATATATCCCTAGAAGATATTAATCATGTGAAGCATATGTACCTGCAAGAAGATTAACCAAAGACCCATCCATCCTCATAATACATTAAAACATTGACCCCATATTTCCCCAAAAGATATTAAACTTGTGACCCACCTATCAAGAAAAACCGTTAAACCTTTGACCTATATGTCCCCTCTAGGTGTTAAACCTCTGACCCACTTATCCCCATAAGATATTAAACTTGTGATATGATCCAAGACGATTAACCCATACAATAAGCATGGGATTCCAGAGTTAAAAAGCCTTGGAATACATATTTTTCTGGTATCAACTTCCTCATGGTTGAAATGAGATGCCTTAGGTTACATTCCTAAGATGACTTACATGAGGTATCTATTACTTTAAAAGGAGAAGACATTACATGTGTATAATACACACAATGTAAAAAAGAAACCCATACATGACTAATGTTACCACCTAAACTGACTAAATGTTGTTTTTCTATTGATACATAAGCATAATGATAAACAATAATCCACCATAAGAGGTAATCATGAATGAGTTTTTTGAACACAACTCATACCTATGAGGGAGGCCCTGATTAGGTGATGATCTATAAGGATGAATCCATGAATGTTGAGACTGGCATCCCATCATTTTTTTTATCACAGATCCAACATTACAAACCAAAATGGTGGATGTAACCTACCGTTGGAAAGAGGTAATGTGGGGAAATTAATACATGTCCTAGAAATGATGCTTTCCCTAGCTTTTAAAGCATCAAAAACACAAAATATAATGCTGATACATTTTTTATTATCCATAGGTATTTCCTAGATAGTCTGTTTTGAGTGATCGAGGATGATACTTCTGGATAAATCTATTTGATAGTTTCTTGAGGAGCCAAATGTGTGTATCATTGGCTATTAAGATGATTTAATGGATCCCTCCTAGGTGTATCCTGAACACTTATGGGGGTATCTATGAAATACCGTACCTCTATTAGGTAAAGGGATCTATTATTTTCATGTTTTAGGGAAAATCTTCTGAAACTAAATATTCTGGAAATAGGTGACAAAAAATTCATTGTAAACATATACTCTTTAGGTGGTATAAGAGTCTTATGTTCTAAAAGGATCTTCCAAGACACCTCCAGTTTCAGAATGGTATTGTTTAAAAGTAACTCCTTTATTAATGTTTTTTATTTGTTTTTAAGGCACCGTGTCAGTGACCTTATTTTTCTAATCAATTGGGTCACTGGATTTACAGAAACTAGAGTTTAATAATGTTTTATTGATGAATATTCCATTGTTTTGGATATAAGGGGGTCTTTAGAGAAGTACCTACTAAAAAAGAACTCTAAAAACAAGAAAACTCAACAATGAAATATCTCAAGCAAGTGCATGTTTGATTAATCACTTTCATGGGAGTAATTATACTGGATAACTTGATGGTTCAAATGAAAAATTCATGCCAGGTTTACAAATTTCTTCCATCACATTATGAACAATATTACATTTTATTTCATAGGGGTAGTCCTAATTTCTAAATTTATAGTTCACTATGATATACAGTGACATACTGGTTATTGAGTTGGATATAAAGGATAATAGTTTTTTCTCATTCAAGCCTTTTAAAGGAAAATTATTCCCTAATCTTGAACTCTATTCTAGATTTTTTATGTGTTCTTGAATCCTTTTCTAGTAGCATTGGAAACGTCATTGGTTACCTCCCATGAGAATGATCAACTATGAACGTACATGGAGAGAATATATCTGAATTTATCAGAGATTATCCATCTAACCCTTTATGGTTTTTTAATTAAGCTATTGTTTATTCCCACATAACTAGGAACCAAAGGATTTATTTTCATTCTAGAATATGTTGGGTTTTGTGATGATATGATTGAAACTAAAAAAGATGGTTTCCTGTAACACCATGAAATTTTGGCAATTATTTTTTTGGTTCGAATTAATTTATCTTCTCTATATTTATCATTTCACATCATACTAGAAATAGTTCTTTATGTGTATATATATATATATATCTAAAAAATAATTCAATAATTCCTTTTACATGAAATACCCACTTTGATTACACTACACGCAATACCAACTTTACATGCACTACAAGAAACACCGACTTGGTGTACGATGCACACACCATTAAGCTTATATGAAGCATATATATATATATATATATTTAATAAAACAAAATAATTATAACCTAAACATTAAAAATAGTTATATTAATATTAATAACTAATTTCCAAATATTTTTTATAATTTTGTTACACATATAAAACAAATTGATAATGAAATATATGATTTTTGATAAAGTCCTTCTAGGTTTAAAAAAAAATTTATCAAATGAACTACTTCTAATAATGAAAGTAATTTTATACATATTTAGAAATTTAATTTGATAAAATAAACTTCCTTTTTCAGTTCATATTTTCAAAATTTTCCTAGGTTGAATTTTTTGGATTTTTCTTCGAAACATCATTTTTTGATGAGTAATGAAAGATACTACTTTTTAGTTAAAAACTACCTTTTGTCTAATTTATTATTAATTATAAATGATATTATAAATATTTTTTAAGGTAAAATTATATAAATATTATATAAATTAATTCAATGTAATCAATTTCATCTTTAAAGTAAATTTATAGTCTTAACAAACTTTTTACCTTTTTCCTACTTTAAATCCCCGTTATTTCATCTCATCTACAGGATTAGCACTAATATTAATTTTCCTGCTTCTGTAATGTTAATTTCAAAAATTTAACTACACCATTTTATTCAGTCTAATAATTAGAATCTAATGATACCATATTAAATTTTGACCAAAATGATTAGTAAAAGTGATTATAATTAATCACAGTGGTTAAGGCCTAATTAAGCTTTATTAGGGACTAATCCTTAAAATAAGGGGCAAATGACCTATCCACTTGTCCAAAACCCATTGAATTTCCATAATTCAGACATAAACCTTCCACTATTTAATTGTTTTTGTTTTTTATGACTTTTTTAGGTAAGAACATGTGCACACCAAACATGTTTCTAAAAATTCAAAGTGAGTCCTTTTTCTTCCCTATAAAAGGCCACCACCTCCACCAATTTATTACACCACTCAAACCTATTATGTTCATAGAATCTATGACCAAGTAGCCTTCCAACAATACTACCTTAAAACTTTAATCCTCCCTTAGGGAAAAAATCTTTTCAAGGAAGCCTTTTGGCATAAACCAAAATTAGTTACCCAATTAAGAGGTAACGCATTCTTTCAAGCTCCTTCCATTTATTTTCCATCTCAACCCCCTCAAATCTCTTTATTAACTTCTTGTGTGACAAAAAATTATCCTAAATTGATTATGATTTTTTTATGAAAAGTTATTGACATATACTTATGCAAAACTCCATCTAATGAATGTTGAACATACTGTTTCTATGTATGGAAAACTACTGCCTCACGAAATGATGATTGTTCATTTCTCCTTTACAACCAATCATGGTGGCCATTTTGAAGGAAAGTATATTTATATATTTCATATATTATATTTAATATTTATTTAATCTTATTTATTCATTCTAAATAAACATATTTTTACTTTCAATTTTGTGTTAATACAATAGTCTCATTTGAGGAAGTATAGACTACCGCCCCCTTAAAGCGATGTTATTCAGTCACACATCACATAGAATATATTAAGGATGGTTTTAATGAACTTATATGTTATATATGATAAAATAAATTCTAATTTAATAATTATATGACTATATATATATATATATGTATGTCATTTACATACTTTCTTTCAATACGACAATAAAGATGGAAACAACATTCATGTGTATATAAGGATTACAGTCTCCATGAATGGTGTATTCCATTTCATACTCCTATATTATATAGATTATTATAATGAAAATATAATATATATACTTTATCCTTATATCATGGTTTAGATTTTTGAATCATGATATAATCATAAAGACCGAAGATGTAACCAATTAAGACACATGCGAAGAACAAAGTGAATATTACCCGAAGTGAAACATTAACATGGGATCGTTAACAAGAGGATAATATAAGGTTATAATGAAAAAATATATAATATATATATATATATAATAATATTACTATATAACATATTTATAATAAATTTAAATTTATTATACATGAAGCTTATACAAGTACAGAGAGAGTCAAGACACAAGGTAAGGGGATTTCATCTCACTTTTAATTTCTGTGAGATAATTATTTTGTTCTCCACAATTTCCTTTTTTTGGTTTATGTACTGACCATTATTGTATTATATGTATTTTATAATTAAATTTATTTGTATTTACATATCCATTTTATGATCCTTCTATCATGGGGTTTCATTTTCAAATGATACCAAATCTTTAAAATTGTTTTGTCTCAATTTTATTTCTTTGAGACTCATGTTTTATTATGCACCTAAAATCTTTCTGCAAGGTGTATATACATCCATTTTACATGTTATATCATGAATATTAATATTTTACTTATATTTTATGCTTCATTTAATTTTTTTTATTACAATAAGAGTACTATCTCATGTTCCCAAATTATAAGAGTTTATTGGGACAATCTCATCGCTCCTAAATATTTTTTATGTTTATGTTTCAATTGATGAAATATTATGATCCATATCTCATAGAAATTTATGAAATTGATTCTCCACTAGTTATCCAATATATAATCATGTATTATTACTATTTATATACTCTTTATTCCAAAATATAGTTTATAAAATGTGTTTAATAATTCCAGACATTACCTCCCTTCGGTCAGAAATCTATGTTTTCTAAAAAGGGTGTCCAAGAATATTATGCCATTATACTATAAGATTTTAATTAAAATTTTATCCTTTATCATTTTACCAATCTCTTCAATGGAATATTCTTGTCACTTTCAAAACAATTTATTCCTTCTAACCCTTTTACCATGCAAAAAGAATATTTTTTTACATCGTACGACATGTACGAATTTACCCATTGTCATTCCTTTGAAGATTCATTTTCATTTTTAAAAGGTAAATATTTAAGAATTTATTTTAAAATTATTTTTCAAGGGAAATTGTTTTAAAAAATGTTTTGAGTCTTATTTATATTTTTTAAGTTATTTTCTAATAAAATGATTTTTAAAAGATTTTTATTTATTGACAAGCATTTTTTCAAAGAAGAAAGGATATTTTCCTCAAAAAAATTGAAAGATATTTTCAAAATATTTTCCATCTAATATTAAATCCATTGATGTTACTCATTCCACTTTTGGAAATTCTCTAAAGGATACATTCATATACTTCATATGAATGGGATACTCTTAATGCAATGGTCTTGATGAAACCTGTTTCTCTTTCATGGATTATATGTTTATGAAATCTGTTTCTCCTTTATAGGTTATGCTTTGATGAAATGCTTATGAAACCTAACAATTTTCTATAGGTTATGATGTGGTGATATTTTAATGAAACCCACTTCATTTTATGTGTTATGATTTGATGTTTATAAGACCTTTATCTTTTTATGGGCCATGATATGATGAATGTTTTATTATCTTATGGAACATGTGTGAATGATTTTACTATGAGATGTGTGGGACATATATCTCACTCCAATGCATTAGATATTTTTATGTTTTATATGACCTAAAAGGGTAAACAGGTTATATCCCATGCCCAAAAATAAAGACGGTGTATGGGTTATAGCCCAAGCCCATAAAGAAAGTGGGTGTATGGGTTGCAGCCCAAGGCTAAATGAAAGAGGGTACATGGGTAGTGTCCTAAGACTAAAAATAATATGCTGCATGGGTTGTATCCCAAGACTTAATGAAATAGGGTACACATGTTTTATCCCAGGACAAAAAATAAAAAGGTTCATGGGTTGTAGCCCAAGCCTAAAAGAAAGTGGGTACACGGGTTACTAGCCCAAGTTTGATGTAGTTAGACAGGTTTTAGCTAAAGAATAACATGTCATAATGGTCTTGGTAGTTAGCCTTGACATAAAAGTTCATATTCTTATTTGTATTCCACAAATCCTACATCTTATTCCTTATTTATGATTTCATGTCTCATGATGTTTATTTCCTTATGATTCATGTCTTATGAACTACCATGATTTATCCCACAACTCATATTTTTCAACTTTGGATATGTAGGGTATGATCTTATAACATTATGACCTCGTTATCATACTACTATGTTTATGTTTATGCTTATATTCCCCCCTTGATTACCCTTACTAATCATCTTAGCTCACCCATTTCTTATGTTTCCATTCTTGAGGTTACGAAGAATGGTTTTAGGTAGAAGTGATAATGGTGTAGATATTTATGTGAGATGTTGAAGATCATTCACCAGGATAGAATATTTTTCTAATGTTTCCAAATACCATAACTATTAAGTTCATTGGGGAAAAATGTTTACAATGTATTAAATATTCATCTAAAATGATGTAATATCTAGGTATGTTAAGTATAGGTCACCATAGTTGGTATCAGATGAATGGTTTAGTCAACATCTAGAAACTAGGATGAGAAAACATTAGTGAGATCCCTAAGTACATTTCTATGTATATGTCTTGGGATGTCTCTAAGGATAAGTATAAGGATGAGTTTACATTTAGTAAAATGTCCTGGAATTTTGTTAAAGGATATTGTGAGTGGTTTCCAAGTAATACATCCCTGTCTAGATACTACAAGTGGATATGGCTCTGGCACAGATGTACCTATGGGTAAAAACTCCGAAATGAGGTTCCAGGCTTATCTTGTAGTAATATGGTACATGACAATGGGCCTTGCTACACATCTAGTTTGACACTCTCCAGGGATATTCTTTAGGAATTCACACACTCATCATAAAAAAATTGAGAAGAATTTAGATATAATTTATCTATTTATAACCTAGGATAAACCCAATTTGTCATATATTATGGAAGGTGTCATATATTATGGAAGGTTTCATGATTTATAAATCCTATAGGTAATTATTTTCATGGCTAAATGGTTTTCTGGTATGATTTATAATGCTCAAACTATTCTTCTGATTTTAGTAAGCAGTTGGAACAATAATGAACTGGATTAATGTTGAATACGATGGAATATTTTTTGATGAGAAGTTAAGTGGGATGAGCACTGGAGTGAAAGACGTTGTGATCATGCCTAATCAGTTTTCATAGATCATGATTAACAAATTTTTTCTTAACCAGCTCTCGGACTCATGAAGGAATAGAATGATGGATTTCACATAGAGTTTTGGTAATGCTGACCATATAAGAAAGAATAGTTTTTCCTTTGTGTTAAGAATGTGGATATAATCACATAACTTAATGTCTTACATGAAAAATAATGTGATTTGACTATGGAAAATAACAACAAAATGTAAGTGAATGAAAGGGAAAAATAAAGAATCTGGTTAACAAGTTGAATAGGAATTTTGGCCTCCCTAAGTCATCGTCAAAGGATAAGAGTGATAAGTTTGGAGAAAATGGTCATTATGTAACCTAATGTCCCAAGAGGGAACATCCTGAAGAGAATCATCAAGGTGGTGTGAGTAATGGTTACACTGTAGGTGATGGCGAGACTACTGATAAAATGTGAAAGGAAAATGGTATTTTTTTAATGGGTTAAGGATGAAGTAATAGAAGAATTTTTGTATTTTGATTCAAAAGTTGTGAATGATGAAATAAACAATGATTGTTCTTATAAGGCCCCAACCTTAAACCTTACTTAATCTTGAGTTATTACAAGATTACACATTGAGGATCTTTTCGGGTTTAGAGTTTTAGAGAATTAGATCATAAAACTTGCATTAAAATCCACATATAAACAAACTGGTTACATAAAGATAGTATTCTTCATTCCCATCAATGGAAACACATTTAAAATAAACCTTGGATTATTTCTTGACACATCCTTGACTCTATCATCTTATCATGTACCTTTCCCTTGACCTGTGAAAAACATTTCAAAAACTTGGAATGAGCATAAAAACTCAGTATGGGTTATAAAAAAAACATGGAAAGGAAACATGAGTTCATATATACATAAGAATGAAATCATACCTTACCCATAAAACATAGGCACTTTAACATACCTCATAAAATCATGAATAAATCATAGAAATCATAAGACATAAAGGTAACTTGAGGCATTCATAACATTCTTACGTAGGGAGTAACCCTCTTGGTTACGTTTGAAATACCCATCACAGTATATTCCCTAAAATATCTTCGGAGAAACCTTAACGTTTCACTCTTACGCGTTACCCAATGCATTGGAGAGCTATAACGGGATCACCCGCCCTTAGTTTATCACGGAACCACCCGTCTTCATAATAATGCCCAAGAACCATAACATAATCATATCACATAAAACATGCATAAAGGAAACATAAAATTTCCACATTTCAATCACGAGATATCAATACAACACATTGATATAAAAACATTATGAAAAACATTTTCAATACCAAAATAAAAGAAAAGCAAAACATGGTATTTATTTTTCTTTTAAAAAGAAGGTATGGCTTGTAGAGGATGTCGAAACTCAAATAACGGTCACGACGGCGGAGAAGTCGTTGTCGCCACATACGTACGACAAAAACATTCCCTTTTTTCGTTTAGTAAACGCTTCGTATAAAAAAGATTCCTTTTGAATAAACTTAAAAGTCAAAGGGGTTTATACACCGTATAAAAGAAAGTTGTGTATAAAATAAAATATGCCTCAATGAAAGGAGATTGAGACAAAGTCCCATACCTCTTATCCAACTTGACCCGGCCGTTCTTTAATCTCCTGAATAATAAACTTGAGTTAATATCTACTTTCTTAAGAATCTTTTTCAAGTTAATTATTACTTTTATACCATGTTATGAACATCATGTAATCATTTAAGTTAATAATGTTCATTTTGTCGGTATTTGGTTCTTAAGTCAAAAATAGACTTCTTACACTTACATGTTGTTAATTTGGTCAAAGGTTCATTATATCCAGAATGGTATTCATGATGTAGATATCATATATGTCATATATATCCAGTATATACATGCATTTATAATATTACATAATCATTTAGAGGTAAGAAATGAAATGCACCGTTCATGGAGATGGTAAGCCGTACATACGCATGAACGCTACTTTCATTTCTATTTCGTATTTTATATAATGGAATCATAATGTTATAAAGGTATATTATAATTCCAGTATAATATCATATATAATATCATAGTTACATCCTTTATATGTCCCACATATGGTATTTAACGAATCAAATCACTTTGAGGGGGCGGTAGTCCGCACTTCCTAAAATGAAGATATCGGGTTTACCCATAATGGAAACCATAAAGGTATGCCCAAAATGAAAAAAACAGAAGCTTAAGGAAAACATAAACATATCATATATCATATATAAAAATAGTGACATCATAATGGCCACCTTTGAAGGTGTTAAATGAGTATTGAACAATCATCGTTTCGGGAGGCAGAATTTCGCCATCCATGGAAACCATATGTTCTTTAACCATTTGATGCAGTTGTGTGAGAGTGTAGCTCAAATAAATCTTATAACAACATCCTAGTATATTGAAGATACTGTTGTTGTTACAAAAAAAGTAAATAAAAAGAGTTTAGGGGGTTGGAGAAGCAAAATAAAACAAATGAACATGAGAGAATGAATTACCTTTAAAAGTGTAACTCCTTTTGATTTGAGTCTAAAGGCTTCCATTGAAAGGATTATGCAAAAAGGGAATCCTCTAGGATGAGGAGAGGGATGTGGAGAGAGTAAATGGTCAGGGTTTGGCCGAGCCAAAGGCTTGAGTAGTGTGTGAAATGAGGTAGAGGTGGGGGCCTTTTATAAGAGGAGAGGAGGGGCACTTTTGGAAAGTAAAGAAATATTACTTTATTTGAAAATGTTTTTCGGTTTTAAAAGGTCCCAAATTGATATAATTCGTGGATAAGGTGATAAGGGTTCGAACTCCACTCATCCAATTGGTTTTGGACATGTGTAGTTCATATATGTTACATTGTCTTTCCATTTTATTTAAATCGTCAAATAATGATGTCATCGCTGCATCATTATTATGTCATAAATAATTTAATTTATTTAATGTCTAAAAATCATAAAAAAAATACTATGATGTAGGAAATCTTTTTAGATTTCCAATGACTATTTATAATCAAATATCTGATCTTTATAACCCCATGTAAAAATTGTTTTCGTAAAACGTATTATGTTTGTGTCATATTTACTTTTACATTAAATAAAACGTTATTTATGTCATTTCCCAACCCAAATGTCTCCATGGGGTCCCCAAGTTGACCCATGGCTTGTAGTGGTCGGCCATGACACAACCAATAAGGTTGGGACATGTGTATAGGTCATTTCATATTATTAAAGCATTATTTATACCTTAAACTACACTAATTACCACTAATCACGATTAAAAACTTAATAAGTTACTATTCAACAAAAAATTATTTTAATCTCATTGAACCACATTTTACTTCTTAATGACAACCATGTATCTAGGATTTTCAAAATTCAATACACATTAGTGGTAAACTTTCATTTAAATGAAAAATCAGTTTGCTTGATTACCACTTAGTGGTTTCACTATTCATCAAAAATTGAAGTTTTTCAGAAAATTACCAAAAATTTACCCTAAGCTATATTTGATATTCTGAATTCAAAAATGAAGTCTATTTTACAAAATTCAAATCATATAAGTCACATTAATTAATTTAATAATTAATTCCCACTGCCAGAGCAAAAAGCGTGTTTTTACAAAACAATAAGTATCAAAAGATTGACACCAGTTTAAGTCTAATTTCAAAGTGAAATTGATTCCAAGGACCACCATTGGATATAATGGTAAAAATATATTCTAATTTCACTTAAAAATCAATTCAAAACATAATCTAATCATATAAATTAATTAGGTTAAAAAGCAGTTTTGATGTAAAATGCAGTATTTTTCACTATTCATTAGAAAAATGAATATTGTCAGAAAAATACCAAAAATTCACACAAGGTAAATTTTGATGTCCCAATAATAAAGGATAAGTTTATTTTGACAAACATAGTTTATAAAATTGTCAAAATATAGATTCAAAAATGGTTTTCCATCAAAAGGCACTAAAACAATCTTTTAAGAATATTAGTGTATTCCATGCATAAGATTGTATTTATTTTCATTTCAAGCCTCTATAACACTATCTTAATCATTAATAGACATAGATAAAAATATCTATTATTCATTACATACTTGGGATGTTACATCCTTCCCCCCTTTAGAAAATTGCATCCCCACAATTTATTTACTTATCGAATAAATGGGGGTACTTATCCCTCATTGGATTTTCAGATTCCCATGTTGCCTCTTCAATCATGTGGTTTTTCAACAAAACCTTTACCTGGTGAATCACCTTATTCCGTAACACTTGCTCCCTGTGGTCAAGAATCTGGACTAGTTGTTCCTCATAAGATAGGTTCTCTTCCAGCTGAACTACCTCTGGACTCAAAACATGAGATGGATCTTGCATATACTTTCTCAACATCGAAATGTGAAAAACATTGTGTACCTGAGATAAACTCGGAGGTAAAGCCACTCGGTATGAAACTGATCCAACTCTCTCCAGAATTTCGTATGGTCCAATGAACCTTGGACTCAACTTTCCTTTCTTACCAAATCTCATCACACTTTTCCAAGGAGAAACCTTGAGAAAAACATGATCACCTACCTCGAAAGATAGATCCTTCCTCCGATTATCCGCATAACTCTTCTGCCTGCACTGAGCTGTTCTCATGTGTTTCTGAATCCGCTGAACTTTTTCTGCCATCTCTTCTACCAATTCTGGTCTCATCAACTTCCTTTCACCTACTTCATCCCAAAAAGCTGGATTTTGACACCGCTTCCCATATAATGCCTAAAATGGTGCCATCTGTATACTGGAATAAAAACTGTTATTATATGAAAACTCAACCAAAGAAAGTTGTTGGTCCCAACTTCCCTGATAATCCATATAACAAGCTCGTAGCATATCCTCCAATGTCTGAATTGTTCGTTCTAACTGCCCATCTGATTGAGGATGAAAAGTTGTACTAAAATTTAATTCAGTACCCAACGACTTCTGAAGGCCTTTCCAAAAGTTAGAAGTAAACCTGGGATCAGGATCCGATACAATGGAGAGAGGAACTCCATGTAACCTGACTATCTCTTTAAGATAAAAACGGGAAAGTTGATCAAGAGATAAAGTATCTCGTATAGCAAGGAAATGAGCAGATTTGGTCAAGAGATCAACAATAACCCAGATTGCATTATTACCTCGAGATGTCTTCGGTAATCCAACAACAAAGTCCATGGATATATTCTCCCATTTCCACTATGGCACTGGTAAAGGATGAATCATCCATTTCGGTAACTGCCGCTCTGCTTTAACCTGCTGACAAGTCAAACACTTCACAGTAAAATCAGCAATATCTCTTTTCATTCCATCCCACCAGTAATACTCCCGCAGATCTCTATACATCTTAGTACTGCCCGGATGAACTGAAAACGGAGAACTATGAGCTTCACATAACAACTCTCTCTTCAACTGTGAATCACAAGGCACACACAATCTCTTCCCAAATCTCAAAACACAATCATTATCAATGTTGAATTCAGGCAACTTACCTTTTTGAACCAGCTCTACCTTTTTCTACAACTCACTATCTTGCTTCTGTGCTTGCTTGATTCTATCTGATAGAGATGATCTCACTGATACTTCAAACAAAACAGAAGGACTCCCTGCACCAACAACTTCTATTCCAATGTTCATCAAATCCTTAACCAAGTGATCACGTTCTAAATGCAACATTGTTAATGAAGCATTACTTTTTCAACTCAAAGCATCATCCACTTTATTTTCTTTTCTTGGATGGTAATGAATTGTACAATCATAATCCTTGATTAATTCCAGCCATCTCTTTTGTCTCATGTTTAACTCTTTCTGAGTGAATATATACATTAAAATTTTGTGATCGGTATATATTTCACACTTTAATCCATATAAATGATGCCTCAAAATTTTTAAAGCAAAAACAAAAACAGTTAATTCCAAATCATGTGTAGGGTAATTTACCTCATGAGTTTTCAACTGTCGTGAAGCATAAGCAATTACCTGATCATTCTGCATTAGGACGCAACCAAGTCCTTTCAATGAAGCATCACTGTATATAACAAACTCACCATTCCTGGAAGGTAGTTCCCAAACAGGAGCATTCACCAATCTTCTTTTCAATTCCTGAAAACAATCATCACATTCTTTTGTCCAGATAAACTTAACACCCTTCCGAGTTAGCTTAGTCATTGGACTAGATAACCATGAAAAATTTCTAACAAACCTTCGGTAATAGCCTGCCAAACCAAGGATGCTACGAATCTCGGTTACATTTGTGGGTCTTGGCCATTCTTCCACAACTTTTGTTTTTGCAGGATCAACAGTTATTCCATCTTTAGAAACAATGTGACCAAGGAAAGAAATCTGTTGCAACCAAAACTCACACTTTCTGAATTTCCCATACAGTTTCTTTTCTTTTAAGGTTTGCAAGATAACCCTTAAATGTTTTTCATGCTCCTCTTTACTTTTAGAAAACACCAAAATATCATCAATGAAAACCACCACAAACTTATCCAAGAACTCATGGAAAATTCTATTCATTAAGTCCATGAATACAACAGGTGCATTGGTTAGCCCAAAAGGCATTACTACAAATTCATAATGGCCATATCTCGTACAAAATGCGGTCTTTGGAATATCTGCCTCCTTTACCTTCAGCTGATGGTACCCCGATCTCAAGTCAATCTTTGAAAAAAACTGAGCTCCCTAGAGCTGATCAAACAAATCGTCGATATGAGGCAAAGGATATTTGTTCTTAACAGTGATATTATTCAAGGCTCTATAATCAATGAAAATTCTCATAGAACCATCTTTCTTTTTAACAAATAAAACAGGAGCACCCCTTGGTGATGTGCTAGGTCTAATGAAACCTTTCTCTAATAAATCTTGCAATTGCTCCTTCAACTCTAAAAGTTTAATTTGTGCCATTCGATAAGGGGGTTTTGAAATTGGCTTAGCATCAGGAACTAAGTCAACAGTAAACTCAACTTCCTGATCTGGTATTATTCCAAGCAACTCATCAGGAAAAACATCAGGATACTCATTTACCACCGGCACATCATTAATCTGAACAGTTCCTTTATTTTCAACGACGTGTGCAAGGTAATATTCATTTCCATCTTTTACAAGTTTCTCAGCCTCTTGATATGTTATCAAAATTAAGGGTTCATTCTTATAAACAAACTGAAAGTCTTTCTGAAAAGAAACTTCTTTAGCTCTACAGTCAATCTTAGCATGGTAAATAGAGAGCCAATCCATACCCAGGATAACATCAAACTATACTAGAGGTAGAACAATAAGGTTTGCAAGTAGGTTCTTTCCATAGATAAGGATAGGAAGATTCTTATAAATTCTTTTTGCCTCGACACTTCCCCCAGGTGTTTTTACCAAAAGTTCAGGAGTCATTTGTTGAGATGGTATTCCCATTTTATTAGAAAAGGCTTCAGAGATGAAAGAATGTGTAGACCCCGAATCAAACAACACACTGGAATAATCTGAAAAAACAAACAAAGTACCTGATACAACTTCATTTGATGACCCGACATCTGCTGAAGTAGTTGCAAAGGATTTCACCACCCCTTTCTGCTTGTAGTCTAACTGCTTCCCATCACTCATGCTCCTTGTCGGACACTCGTTTGCATAGTGACCCATCTCATTGCACTTATAACATTTCACTAACTGTAAATCAAATTTGTTCTTACCTTCACCTTGATCCTTTTCAGTGTAATCACGAGCCTTATGTCCCATCTTACCACATCGGTAGCACTTCCCAGAATTCAGAAGACATTCCCCAGCATGCCTTTTTCCACATTTATCACAAACTGGAAACTTAGTTCTCTTACCATCAGAATTTTTTGAAGAATTATTACCTTTCTCCTGCCACCTCGGTCTCTTCTTCTACAGGTTGTTATAGAAAACTTGGTCATCGGAAAACTCCATTTCCACCTTCTCATCACATCGAACAAGCTTTTCATAACTATTAAACTCACGATAAGCTAATTCCCTTCGATACTTTGGCTTTAATCCTGAGTAAAAATGATTGATTTTACTATCAAGGTCCCGGATAAAATTTGGAGCATACCTTGCCAGTCGAGTGAACATTTCTTCATAGGCAGCCACTGAGTCTTCCTCTTGCCTCAATTCCAAGAATTGCTTTTCCATCCTAAGTCAAAGAGCCTTAGGAAAATACTTCTCAAGAAACATACCTTTGAATTCATCCCAGTCAAGAGCAACAATCTCATCGGCGTCCCTGATATTTTTAACCATAAATCACCACTGATCTGCTTCACCCTCCAAACGGTAAATAGCAAGACTAACCTTTTGATTGTCTGAACACCCCATGACATCAAAAATCTTCTCCAGTGCTTTAATCCACCCTTCAGCTAGCACAGGGTCAGATGATCCTCTGAATGATGGTGGATGTTGCCTCATGAAATGTTCCACCACTGACATGTTCCTCTGCGGTTGATCTGGCTGATCTCGTGCATGGATACCACCGCCATTTATCGCTTGATTCAACTGCGCCATTACTGCAACAAACTGTTCAGTTCCAATTCCAACTATTTCTGGATGTGGATTCAGAAGGTTATTTCCTTCTGTATGCCTTCCTAGCACTGCTTCCCTGTTTCCTCTGCGGAAAACCATTCTGAACAAACATGTATTAGATGAAGCAACATGGTTATCTTTAAATGCTATATCATTTCGAAAAAAAATATTTTTGGATAATCATTTAATAGAATTATAACTCCTAAAGTTATCTATACCGACCTTTGATACGAACTATAAGGCCCCATCCTTAAACCTTACTTAATCTTGAGTTATTACAAGATTACACATTGAGGATCTTTTCGGGTTTAAAGTTTTAGAGAATTAGATCATAAAACTTGCATTACAATCCACATATAAACAAAGTGGTTCTATAAAGATAGTATTCTTCATTCCCATCAATGGAAACACATTTAAAATAAAACATGGATTATTTCTTGACACATCCTTGACTCTATCATCTTATCATGTACCTTTCCCTTGACCTGTGAAAAACATTTCAAAAACTTGGAATGAGCATAAAAACTCAGTATGGGTTATAAAAAAAACATGGAAAGGAAACATGAGTTCATATATATATATAAGAATGAAATCATACTTTACCCATAAAACATAGGCACTTTAACATACCTCATAAAATCATGAATAAATCATAGAAATCATAAGACATAAAGGTAACTTGAGGCATTCATAACATTCTTACGTAGGGAGTAACCCTCTTGGTTACGTTTGGAATACCCATCACAGTATATTCCCTAAAATCTCTTCAGAGAAACCTTAACGTTTCACTCCTTCGCGTTACCCAATGCATTGGAGAGCTATAACGGGCTCACCCGCCCTTAGTTTATCACGGAACCACCCGTCTTCATAATAATACCCAAGAACCATAACATAATCATATCACATAAAACATGCATAAAGGAAACATAAAATTTCCACATTTCAATCACGAGATATCAATACAACACATTGATATAAAAACATTATGAAAACCATTTTCAATACCAAAATAAAAGAAAAGCAAAACATGGTATTTATTTTTCTTTTAAAAAGAAGGTATGGCTTGTAGAGGAAGCCGAAACTCAAATAACGGTCATGACGGCGGAGAAGTCGTTGTCGGCGCATACGTACGACAAAAACATTCCCTTTTGTCGTTTAGTAAACGTTTCGTATAAAAAATATTCCTTTTTAATAAACGTAAATGTCAATGGGGTTTATACACCATATAAAAGAAAGTTGTGTATAAAATAAAATATGCCTCAATAAAAGGAGATTGAGACAAAGTCCCATACCTCCTATCCGACTTGACACGACCGTTCTTTAATCTCCTGAATAATAAACATGAGTTAATCTCTACTTTCTTAAGAATCGTTTTCAAGTTAATTATTCCTTTTAAACCATGTTATGAACATCATGTAATCATTTAAGTTAATAATTTTCATTTTGTCGGTATTTGGTTCTTAAGTCAAAAATAGACTTCTTACACTTACATGTTGTTAATTTGGTCAAAGGTTCATTATATCCAGAATGGTATTCATGATGTAGATATCATATATGTCATATATATACAGTAAATACATGCATTTATAATATTACATAATCATTTAGAGGTAAGAAATGAAATGCACCGTTCATGGAGACGGTAAGCCGTACGTACGCATGAACGCTACTTTCATTTCTATTTTGTATTTTATAGAATGGAATCATAATGATATAAAGGTATATTATAATTCCAGTATAATATCATATATAATATCATAGTTCCATCCTTTATATGTCCCACATATGGTATTTAACGAATCAAATCACTTTGAGGGGGCGGTAGTCCGCACTTCCTAAAATGAAGATATCGTGTTTACCCATAATGGAAACCATAAAGGCATGCCCAAAATGAAAAAAAAAGAAGCTTAAGGAAAAAATAAACATATCATATATCATATATAAAAATAGTGACATCATAATGGCCACCTTTGAAAGTGTTAAATGAGTATTGAACAATCATCATTTCGGGAGGCAGAATTTCTCCATCCACGGAAACCGTATGTTCTTTAACCATTTGATGCAGTTGTGTGAGAGTGTAGCTCAAATAAATATTATAACAACATCCTAGTATATTTAAGATACTGTTTTTGTTACAAAATAAGTAAATAAAAATATTTTAGGGGGTTGGAGAAGCAAAATAAAACAAATGAACATGAGAGAATGAATTACCTTTAAAAGTGTAACTCCTTTTGATTTGAGTCTAAAGGCTTCCTTTGAAAGGATTCTGCCCAAAGGTAATACTCTAGGATGAGTAGAGGGATGTGGAGAGAGTAAATGGGAAGGGGTTGGCCGAGCCAAAGGCTTGAGTAGTGTGTGAAATGAGGTAGAGGTTGGGGCCTTTTATAAGAGGAGAGGAGGGGCACTTTTAGAAAGTAAAGAAATATTACTTTATTTGAAAATGTTTTTCGGTTTTAAACGGTCCCACCTTGATATAATTCGTGGATAAGGTGATAATGGTTCGAAATACACTCATCCAATTGGTTTTGGACATGTGTAGTTCATAGATTTTACATTGTCTTTCCATTTTATTTAAATCGTCAAATAATGATGTCATCGCTGCATCATTATTATGTCATAAATAATTTAATTTATTTAATGTCTAAAATCATAAAAAAAATACTATGATGTAGGAAATCTTTTTAGGTTTCCAATGACTGTTTATAAGCAAATATCTGATCTTTATAACCCCATGTAAAAATTGTTTTCGTAAAACGTATTATGTTTGTGTCATTTTTACTTTTACATTAAATAAAAAGTTATTTATGTCATTTCCCAACCAAAATGTCTCCATGGGGTCCCCAAGTTTACCCATGGATTGTCTTGGTCGGCCATGACACAACCAATATGGTTGGGACATGTGTCTAGGTCATTTCATATTATTAAAACATTATTTATACCTTAAACTACACTAATTACCACTAATCGCGATTAAAAACATAATAAGTTACTATTCACCAAAAAATTATTTTAATCTCATTGAACCACATTTTACTTATTAATGACAACCATGTATGTCAGATTTTCAAAATTCAATACACATTAGTGGTAAACTTTCATTTAACTGAAAAATCAGTTTGCTTGGTTACCACTTAGTGGTTTCACTATTCATCAAAAATTGAAGTTTTTCAGAAAATTACCAAAAATTCACCCTAAGCTATATTTGATATTATGAATTCAAAAATGAAGTCTATTTTAAAAAATTCAAATAATATAAGTCACATTAATTAATTTAATAATTAATTCCCGGCTGCCAGAGCAAAAAGCGTGTTTTTACAAAACAATAAGTATCAAAAGATTGACACCAGTTTAAGTCTAATTTCAAAGTGAAATTGATTCCAATGACCACCATTGGATAAAATGGTAAAAATATATTCTAATTTAACTTCAAAACCAATTCAAAACATAATCTAATCATATAAATAAATTATGTTAAAAATTAGTTTTGATGTAAAATGCAGTATTTTTCACTATTCATTAAAAAAATGAATTTTGTCAGAAAAATACCAAAAATTCACACAAGGTAAATTTTGATGTCCCAATCATAAAGGATAAGTTTATTTTGACAAACATAGTTTATAAAATTGTCAAAATATATATTCAAAAATGGTTTTCCATCAAAAGGCACTAAAACAATCTTTTAAGAATATTAGTGTATTCCATGCATAAGATTGTAATTATTTTCATTTTAAGCCTCTATAACACTATCTTAATCATTAATAGACATAGATAAAAATATCTATTATTCATTACTTACTTGGGATGTTACAGTTCTAATTATGTTTTCTTTTCTCAATATTGACATGTTTATGTTGGATTGGTGAAGTGATTTAATGATGAGATTATATTTTCAATAAGTCAAGGCAGCCCTTAATATATTCTTTATGATAATATAATGTTTTATAGATAAAGATGCATGGGATATGAATAAGTAAATTCAAGAGTATTTCTTACCTTGGAACTATTTAAGGTCTCGTTGAAAGGTGGTTTATGCTATCATTGATGAGGTTTACTGTATTTTTTTATTTATGGAATAAATCCAATAAACTTTGGAATAAGGGAGAATTCATGTTTTCAAAAAGCATTTTTTGTAATTCAGGTTATTACCATGATTCAAGGGAATATATAATAAGGGTATTCACATATTTGGAATGTTACAACCAATAGATACTTTGTGATATTCCGGGGAATCAATATTAATCTGATTTCATGACTCTCTTTCTATGGTTTTGGATTTTCATATTTCTAAAGGGTTATAAGGTAATATGTTCATGAAAAGTTTATGCTAAGCTTTAGAGAAGGTTTTTATGAACTGAGTTTGTGAAGAAAACATTAGTTAAAAGGATAATAAATGATTAAACATATTTCAAGTATGTAAATCTTATATATTATATTAGTTTGGTATAAAAAATGGCATCATGTATGTTGGGTAACAACCAATCATGTCCGGTAAGGTTGCGGGTCTTGAACCCATGAATGAAGGACAATAAGGGTTTCACGCATACTACTGGCCTACGTGATGACCTTGTTAATGTATTTTTTTAATGAATAAATATTTATGATGAACTATTAGTTTTATTTTATAATTTTATATATTAATTGATGTTTATTTTGAGATACAAATAGTTGGACTTTTCAATAATTTATGGGGCTTAAGATCCATTAAAATCATATGTTAGTGCTAAATTCATCAAAGTTAATTTATGCACATTCATTACATGAGGTAATGGATGTATTATAAATTTTTAAAATAACAACAAACGAATGAAAAAAAATTATATAAATTTATCAAGAATTAATCAATATTCTGAATGTGATACAAAAAATGTTGTCTTAATGCCTTAAATTATGTTGTACCAATGGCTTCTGGATTCATCACAGATTTATGACTTTAAGGCCCTAAATTTTCATTTTTTCATTCACTTTTTTATGAATTACGGACTCAATCACTTCCTATAAATATTTACGCTTTTCTTTCATGTCCAATATTCACTCCCAAAATATGTTCTCCTATAGTTCAAAATTTACCTTTTTAATAGAAATATTAGTATCCATTTTTCAGATGTGGTTTTCTATGAATTAATCTTTCATGTATTAAATCTTTATAACATTGAATAATTTTGAGTGTGAAATTCATTTAAATGGGCGTAGAATGTAACACCCTGAGATTTTGAGAATTATTTTTTTTCTTTCAAATTAATTTATCTTTTCAATATTTATCATTTAACATGACACTGTAAATATTTCTTTATATATATATATATATTAAAATAACAATTCATGCATTCCTTTCACACATAATACCAACTAGTCTTGCATAGCATACAATACAAACTTGGCTTTCACTACAAGAAACACCGACTTGGCTTATAATGCAAGAAACATAGAGTTTCTATGAACACACATATATATATAATTAATTAAATGAAATAATTTTAAACTCACCATTAAAAATAGTTATAGTAATATTAATAAATACTTTCCAAATATTTCTTTAATTTTTTTTATATAAATAAAACATATTGATAATGAAAGGTATGATTTCTAGTAAAGTCCTTCTATGTTTAAAAACATCATTTTCTCAACTGAAATGATTATAATAATAAAATTAATTTTAAACACATTTAAAAAATTAATTAGATAAAATAAACTCCAATTTTTAATTCATAATATCAAAATTATCCAAGGGATAATTTTTGAGATTTTTCCGAGAAACATCATTTTTTTCATGAATAGTAACAAAATACATCTTTCTAGAAAAAAACATCCTTTTTTAAAATTAATTCATAATTATAAATGATATTATAAATATTTTTAAGGAAAAATTAGATATATATTACATATATTAATTCAATTTAATAAATTTCACTATGAAACTGAATAAAAAATATTAACAAACTTTTGAAGTTTTTCCTACTTTAAAACCCCATTATTTCATCTAGTATGTGGGAATAACACTAATCATAATTTTTCTACTTCTATGAAGCTAATTTAAAAAATCCAACATACACCATTTTATTCAGTTTAATATTTATTTTCTAGTAAGTTCGCGATTCTGTTTAACAAAATGATTAGCTAAAGTGATTAAAATTAATCACAGCGGTTAAGGCAAAATTAAGCTTCATTAGGGACTAAACATTAAAATTAATGGCCAAAATAACCAATAAACGTATACCAATCCAATTTTATGTCCATATTTATTCAATAAACAATAAATTGTTTATTTCTTTTGTTTTTATGACTTTTTTGTGTAAGAACATTTGCACACCTAACTTGTTTCTAAAAATTCCATGTGAGTCATTTTCATTCCCTATAAAAGGTCACCACCTCTACCAATTTATCCTACCTCTCAAAACATTTATGTTCGTCTAAGATCTTCTAAATTAGCCTCTAAAAAATCCTATCTTTGACATGGAATCCCCAATTTTGTATGAAATCTTCTCAAGGAAGCTTTTTTGCATAAACAAAAAAGTGTAACCCAATTAAGAGGTAACGTCTTCTCTCAAGATCCTTCCATTTATTTTCCTTCTCCACCCCCATACACTCTATTTATTTCATTATTTTGGGAAGAAACGATTATTTTAAATATATTAGGATGTTTGTATGCAAATTTTATGAACTAAACTTCCACAAAACTCCATCTAATGGATGTTGAACAAATTGTTTCTATGTACCACCAACTACTACCTCATTAGTGAGGATTGTTAATTTATCCATTAACAACAATCATAGTATCCATCATTATTGAAAAAATATTTGTATATGTAATATATTATATTTAATATGGATGTATTCTTCTTTATTACTTTTACAACAAACATCTCTTTGGTTTCTATTTGGTGTTAATACAATAATCTCGTTAAGGAAGTGTCGACTACCGCCCCCTCAATGCGATGTGATCTATTCACACACCACATCGAATATCTTAAGGATGGTTTTAACGAAATTATATGAAAATATTATTTCTACAAGAATAATTATATATATACATATGTTTGTTTCATTCACATACTTTCTTTCAATACAACAATAAAGATGGAAACATCGTTCATGCATACATACGGCTTACCGTCTCTATGAACGATGTATTCCATTTCATACACCTATAATATATAGATTATAATGTTATTAATATACTGTATATACCTGATATTTATATCATAGTTTACATTTTGGAATCATTATATATTTATAAGAACCAAATATGTAATCAATTAATACACATGCGAAGAAGAAAGTGAATATTGCTCCAAGTGAAACCTTGACATAGGATCATTTACAAGAAAGTTATATAAGGTTAAAATCAAAAAATATATGGTAATATAAATAACAATATTATTCTTTAAAATATGTATAATAAACATTATTTATTATATAATAATCTTTTACGAGTACAGAGAGAGTCAAGACATATGTTAAGGGGATTTCATCTCACTTTTAATTTCTGCGAGATACATGTTATGTTTGACACCCTTTTTTTGTGTGGGGAATGTTATAATAATGATTGTATTATATGTATTTTATACTAAAATTTATGGTTATTCACATTTCCATTTTATGATCCTTCATTCATGGTGTTAATGTTTCAAAATTTACCAAATTGATAAAATAGTTTTGTCTCAATTTGGCTTCTTTAAGACTCCTATTTTGTTATTCACATAAACTCATTATTCAAGGTGTATATACATCCATTCTACATGTTATAAAATTAATATAATTATTTTCCTGATATTTTATTCTTCATGTAATTTCATTTATTATAAATATATTATTATCTCAAGATACCTTGTTATAAGAGTTTATTGGGACAATCCCTTCACTACTTGAGATTAATTATGTTTATATTTCAATTCATGAAAAACTATAATCCATTTCTCAAGAAAATTCATGAATTTTTTTCCACTCTTGTTATACATTATATATTAATATGTTGGTTCCATTTTTCTACTCTTTTTTATAAAATATAGTTAATAATTTTTTTTAATAAATCTCGGCATTACCCTCCCTTCATTCAGAAATCTAGGTTTTCTAAATAGGGTTTCCAAGAATATTATACCATTATCCTATTATATTTTAAAGAAATGTTTACCCTTTTCTCTTTTACCAATATCTTAAATTGAATCTGATTGTACCTTTCTAATCAATAAATTCCTTCTAACATTTTTACCATGCAAAATGAATGTTCCTTTTTTACTTCATACGACATGTACGGATTTTACCACCATTATTCCTTTGAATATTAATTTTCAATTTTCAAATTATAATCTTTAAGATTTATTTTTATAGTAATTTTCAAGTAAAAAGGTTTTAATTTTTTGTCAATTATTTTTTATATGTTTTCAAGGAATTTGCTAAGAAAATGATTTTTAATGGTTTTTATGTATTAACAAGCCTCCTCTGAAGAAGAAAAGATGTTTTCCTCAAGAATTTTTTTTGAAATATATTAAAAAACTATTTTTCATATAATATTACTTCCATTGATGTTACTCATACCATTTTTTTTAAATTATCTAAAGGTTCCATTCATATCCTTTCAATAAAGGGTTTATGCTTAATGTAATGGTCTTTTTGAAACCTATTTCCTTTTCTAAGGTTATATGTCTATAAAATTCATTTCTCTCTTACAGGTTATGCTTTGATGAAATGGATATGAAACCAATATATTTTCCATATTTTATGATGTGATGAAATATTAAGGATATCCATTTCATTTTATGGGTTGTGATTTGATGTTTATAAGACCTATATCTTTTTATGGGTCATGATATGATGAATTTTTTATTATCATGTGGAACATGTGTGAATGATTTTACTATGAGATGGGTGGGACCTATATCTCCCTCTAATTAATTGGGTAATGATAAGTTTTATATGATCTAAAAGTGTACATGGGTTGTATCCCAAGCCCAAAAAAAATGAGGGTGTATGGGTTTTAGCCCAATCCCGAAAATAAATTGGGTGTACGGGTTGTAGCCTAATCCTAAGTGAATGAGGGTACATGAGTAGTATCAAAGGCCTGAAAACAAGAAGGTACATGGGTTTTATCCCAAGAATAAATTAAATAGGCTATATGGGTTATAGATGAATTTTGAAAATAGGAATTTACAAGGGTTCTATCCCAAGCCTAAAAGATAGTGGGTATACAAGTTTTTTTCCCATGCCAAAAGTAGGTACACAGGTCGTATCCCAGGACTAACTTGTTATAAATGTCTTGGTAGGTATCCCTGACATAAAAGTATCTATTCTTATAAGTATTCAACAAATTCTATGTATTATTACTTAGTTATGATTTCATGTATCATGATGTTTATTTCCTTATGATTCATGTCATATGAACTTCCATGATTTATCCCATAACTCTTGTTTGTGACCATTGATATATAGGATATTATCTCAAAATGTTATGATCACATTGTCATACTACTATGTTCATATTTGTGCTTACGTGTCTCCATTGTTTACCCTTACTGAGTATCTGATATCACCCCTTTCTTATGTTTCCTTTCTCTGGGTTGTTAAGAAAGGTTTTAGGTAGAAGTAATAATAATGTATATATTTATGGGAGATGTTGAAGATCTTTCACCATGATAGAAGATTTTGATTCCATGTTTATAAAGACACTAAATTATTACGGTCCTCAGGAATGTATTTTTAAAATGTACTAAATATTCATCTAAAATGATGTAATATCCATGTATGTTAAGATTGGGTTTTAAAATTTTCTATGTGTCCATATTAATGGAATCAAAACCTGCATAGTTTAGTTCCAGTTGATATGAAACATCATACCTTTTATGGTTGTGTTTTAAGGATATTTGAATTACTAGGTGGAAGATACCCAGTAATGGATGGTGTGTGACTTATTCCAAGTAAGACCTTTACAGTTGACCTAAAGGGGATGTAGTCGAATGAGGATGGATTATTTTCATAGGTAATATAGACTCGTGAAATAAATTATATGTTTTGAAAGTAGAAATATAGCCCATCAAGTGAGATCTAGCATCATCAAGAACATATCCTAATGAGAGACATCCAAAGAGAGTATTTCCCAAGTGGTGGGATGTCATATATCACTAGGAATATATCTCGGAGAGTAAACAAATAGATGGTTATGACATTGAGTTGAAAATTTAATGAGGAATATTATGTATTATAGTTAATCGAAATTAAATCTGACATAGTTCCAATGAGATGATTTAAGATCATATGACAAGACTATATCATGAAATTTAGCATCATGTGGTAAATAAGTTGTCATGTAGTTTTATATCATGTGACTAAAATATTCATATCATGAAATGGTAGAAAATAAAGTATTGTGTAGGGATGATTCTTGCGATACCCTTTGGGAGAATGTATCATTTATTAGACTAGGGTGTTTTCCCTTGATGAGGACATTATAGGGGCTTAAACCTATGCATATTCCTATAACACTACTCTAGAATTTGGAGAAAATGAGTGGGGCTTATGCTCTGATATGTTACATCCAGATTCCTAACCTAGTTTTTGACTTACGTTAAGTATGAGAGAGTTGGGGATTAAACCTAGTTAGGGACCTTTTATATAGATCTCTATCTTGTTAATGGTTTAAGGAAATGAAATCATCAATGGGAACATGGTTTGGTCTTACACCTAGGAATTTATCCCAAGACCACATGGATTATTGACTCAAATTACGAGCCAGGAAAAGAAACTTCAACTAAGTTAGACTACTCCAATTATCTCAACATAAATAACATCATTATTAATGGAATTTATGATTGTGATTCCTCTGTTGGTTTTATCTATCTAGGAGTATAATTTTGTATCCTCCTTTTTTCAAAGGATTATGGGATCTATGTAGGTTACTCTAGCATACCTGACAACCTTATCATGTATTTAATGATATTTTTAGGAGGTCTTGAATTGGCCTTTTTTTGGGGGATTTCTTATTAAAAGGAGGCCAAAAGTCCATTTTTTGGATCATATATGAGACCTAGGTAAAGGATGAAATGTAAGGGATGTTTTTAAAAAATTATTTTTGTACTTAAAAAATTATTCATGGGGGACTAAATGCTACGTGTTTCATGGACATTGGGAGGTGGGAAATAAATACTCTATAGGTCCTCAAAATCATGTAAGTGTATCACTATATAAAGGAGATGAGTTTACAAATGGAAGGACCATTGTGAAGATCCCATCATAGGTTATCTTACTTAAAAGGAGAGACATATTTACATCAGGCCCTAAGATCACACTGGGAACTCCCATCTATAAATGGGTATGTCAGGGGCCTCCTATTTTATGAAGTTCTGTGTGAGGGACTCAGATTTTTTGAATAAATATGTAGGTTATATAAATTCTCAATTATTTCATCTCTAAGATTTCCTGTGGATTCTTACATGAATGGAAAACCTAAATTCTAATAGGTATTCTCAAATCATTGAGTATTCCTTAAGGAAATTTATCCATTGTCCTTATGGTTTTATCCACCATTATTTATAGTGTGTTATTCAACTCTCTATTTTTATGTGGGATGGTGTATTTATAGCCAACCCTTGAAATACACTTTGTAGAAATGGGTGACCATATAGCATTTCATGACGGAATTTCATAGTGGGGCTGGAATCTCTATATGAATATTATGTATGACCAAGTTGTGTAGAGAACATTATGGTTTTATGGTACCATTACTCACCCATTTAAATGTTGATTTTGGATGATGGAATTCATGTTTGGGCCTATATTACTACATCATAATTGCATGCGGTGATTATCAGTGAGTCACTTCACAATTAAAAACATAATTTTCCTTACATTGAAAAATGGTAAGGGTTTATAAGGAATTCAACTTCATAAATCATGGGATAATTTATTTATAAATGAAGTCATAGTTTAGTAATTATGGATTTCATTGAGAATATTATAATCTTCTTCATAAGAAATATTACCTTTCTAATTTTAACATTTTCTTAATTGTCTCTATGGTCCAAGATCTTGTTGAAATGTTGTTTAGGAATTTAAGGGAATCAAAAATATGTAAGATTTAACATAGGATGAATAAGTATAATATAAATTTATTAAATTTTATGTAAGGATATTCTCTTTAATATGTTAGAGTTTCTGATACTCTTTCATGTGATATGCATGGGTTTTCTGTTAATAGTTTGAATGAATATAAGATGTGTAGAGATCAAAGTTGGATAATTCTAAGTTATTCTTCATATCATAAATATCATTATGCTTTTAAAATCCATGATTCATTATAATATTAATAAAAATTATAATTTAGTATTACGGTTATTTCTTAATAATGGTTTCGAAACTATAATGGTTTAAGTATATTTTCATGTAGACAAGAAATAATGAGAAAGAGGAATTTATAGAAGTTTTAAAGAATAGAAATAATAAGTCACATAGAATATTATGGAAATTTTTTTAAATTAGATTAAATGAAAATAAATGTAGTTTTATAAAACCATTTGATATAATGGATATCCTAGTAATCATTCCCATATTATTTTGTTAAGCGAAATAAGTAATAAAATTGAGAAATTTAATTCATTGAAAACCAAGGAATTTCTATATTAAAAATATAGAAATAATATACATGTGATTTTGAGAATATAATGGTGAAAAATATGTACAATTTTTTATCATATTATATGAGAACGAATACTGATTTACTGCAAAAAAATCTTGGTTATAGAAGTGAGGGATAATTGTGAGAGTGTCGATATCGAATATTGCAGAGCATTTCATGTATCAAAGAGAAGAAGAATAAGTAGATTGATATGATGTTAATTTTGAATAATATTTTTTATGTAGAATAAGAATAATATACGATGATATAAGGATAAAACCAATTATTTTATTATATTTTATAACTATTATCATTGAATATATAATAGAATAAGGAGAGGAAAGAAGAAGAAAGAGAGAAGAGATGAGTAAGGTCGACACTACTACTTCTTGTTCATGATATTTTTTTAGAATCACTTGAAGGATAATGATGAATAATAAAATGTAAATTAACATGTTGTGTATATGTTTCAATCATTATGAAGTTGAGTAGAGTTTAACAAGGATGACATGCATGATACTATAACAAAAGATAGATTGGTAGTTGAAGATCTATTCCTATGGAAGAAGATCTGTCACTATTGATGTAGTGATATTGAAATAATACTAGAGATCGTATTCAATAGAATATTAGGGAGGATCATTATAAATTAGAGGTTCTAGTATAATTAAATCCACACCAGTTAGGTGACTTTAAGACAATTAGGAAATAATATTATCGGGATATATTTTTTGGGGGGGTATGGATGTTCATTCCCAATGGTTAAGTATGATACCTTCCCACTCAATGTAGGTTCTATGTTATGGATGATACCTTCTCACCCATTTTAGTTATCTTTATATATTTTCTATAAACCTATTTCTTGGACTTAACCCAAACACAAAAAAGAGTAGTTACCCACACAGGGATCGAACCCTATTAAAATACAACATATTGTTGTCCCTTGTTTGTTTGTCGATTTTAATGTAGCGGTGCATATTAGTAACACATAAATATATCCATACATAATAATTGATTCAATGGTTTGAATATTATGTATGGAAATTAAAGGATATAATAATTTTGTAAAAATGGTCACCTTGATTCACCCCCTTCCCCTCATGCTCTCAGAGTGACTTCCAAATCTACTTGGAACATCACAACAAATTATATATCACAGATTTCAATAACACATATTATATGTAATGATATATTTAAACACATGGATTTAAACTATTTTGTACTCTATGATATTTTATATAATATAGTATTATCATATTAATTATTATGATATTATATATTTTAAAACATTCCATAGTTAAAAAAATTAGATATTTTTAATGATTCCAAATATGTTATACATTTTTAAAAGAAATATTAATATCACATTATATGATTTAAATATATTTTTATTTTATTTATTCATTTTATGTATGATTTCATGAATAAAATACCATAGAATTTATCTGATACCACTAATGGGTTTTTAAGTATTGAATAATAATTATTCAAGAAACAAAAGACTTAAGAAATCATAAAATTATAACATCCATGATTTGAAAAAAAAATAGATTATATAAAATTAAGAATATATCATGAAATATGTATACTTGATCATCTTTCCCTAAATCACGTGATTTAAAAATATCACTTACATGTAGTTAAAGGATTATTTCTAATTAGGGTATCCATGAGATAAAAAACCCCAACACTGGGGTAGGATACTTCTTTTAACTCTGGTATGATAGTACCTCATTTAGTAATGGAAGAATAATGGTAACCACTTATATATGGAGAATAAATAGATGTTACACATCATTCTCAAGGATTTGGTCTCTTTATATAAGACTTGGTGATGCTTCAAGAGAAACCATATATTTACTAAAATGTTACCTAATGTTTGAGTAATGCATGAAGGTACAAACCATTTGTAATACTTGGCCATGCATTTATCATTTAAATTCTCTATGAATTCTAAAAAATATTTTATCATTTGGAATATTTAAAAATAATTATATCTATACATGGAAGATGATAGAATGGTAGAATTATAAATTTTACCACTTATATTAAGCATACAATATGATTAACCCATATCATAAAATTTATGATATAGTTTTATCAAACACTGTGAAATATAAAAGGTACTAGAAAAATATCACTCTATTTAACCTTATGATATTACAAACCATGGTGTACGATATATCTGAGTTTCATGAATGTCTTACCTTATAATATAACTATATCTTACCATACAATAAATGATAATATAAATCATTTATACATTAGGATTTAGGATTTAAGAAATATCTCTATCATGAAATTCTCCCCATATATATGTGGTCAATGAACTAAACCATTTTGTTTCATAACACCACTAATGAAAGAGGAAAAACACATTAGAAACTCTATATATAGATCAATCGGTACCTATTGGTTTTGAATTTATGGTCTAAGTGGTATATAAACCCCCTAAACCATTAAAAACATATAGAAATTTTAAATATTACCATTAAATTTGATGATAAAGTTTAATTTCTAAGTTTCCAAGAATGTATAGAATTAACATTGATAAAGGGGCTTAAATCACCACTGCCCAATTTTTACATTTAAAATATCATTTACCTATACATTGGTTATGGAGAATGGATCTCTAACTTGTTTCAAACACTCACACAATATGTAAGAAAGGAAAATGATCACTACCATAAAAACTATTTTATCATTATTCTTATACTAATGTGGAAAAGTATATTATTATTTTCTATGTATTAATTCCTGGAATATATTATAACAATCATAACATAAAGTGAATTACAAATTCATTAATAAGGTTATATTCCTTAACCAACAATAATTGTTATCCCACTAAAATTAAAAGATCCCTAAAGTTAACAAAATATAAATTCAAAATAATGATGGATATTAGTTTCTCCCTAAATGAACTTGTATCAATGGTTAAGCATCATCTCTTTTTTCTTAAGAAATTAAAACAAAAATAAAAAGTTTAATCCCAAAATTCATAACATATAAAATTCATCTAGACATTAATTTTTTTATCATCATATTCTCTTTCTAAATATACCATGATTTTTACATAATTATTACAAATAAATTTATATTAATTATTAAAAAATATTCAATTGATACTTTATTATTTAAATTACTTGAAAAAATAGAACTTTTTTTAAATATATTTGAATTGAAATATAGAGACTTTTTTTCATTATTTATATCCAAAATATATTTACTATTTTATCCAATTAAATATATAAGAAAGCACAAAAAATAAAATATCTAACTATTATAATAAATCTATAAATATTTATGAAACATATCTCTACAAATAGTAGGAATCTTAATTCTTGATAGGTTTTAAAAATAAGTCCAAATAAAAAATTTATATATTCAAATTTAAATCCAAAAATCACCACTAAAGTATCCAATTTATTTCTAAAATTTTTTATTCGATATTCAAACAAATATCCATTATAATCATTAATTAGTGGTCAAAGTTTTTTAAAAATATCATAATATAAATGTTTTGTGATACACTATTTTGAAACAAAAAGTATTTACACTCCTTTATGAAATTATAAATCCATAACATATGTTTTTTGAACCAAAATAAATAAATATATAGTGTTATATCTCTTATTACCATCAATTAATCTTATCCATGAATTTAATTATCATAAAATTAAAATTTTTAATGTTTAAAATACATATAACATAAACAAGTAAATATTTTTTTGACACCTTTCCGTAAGTTCTATGAAGTAACCCCTGATTTTTAGACTATATAACGTCTTTATAACTATAAAAATATGTTTTAATACATTTAAGTACTTCATAAACAATCCATGAAACATTTATAAACTCAATTTAAAACCTGAATACTACTTTTTAAAAAAATTCATGGAAATTACAATTTAAATGAGCTATCAAAGTAGAATTAATGGGGAATTTTTCTTTAACTCATTTAAAATACATTAATATTATCTAGAAATATCTTATATGATCCTATAATAATAATTCAACTCATATATTTAACATTTCACCAGTCAAACTCAAATATTACGGAAAATTAACTTCAAATATTTTGTCTTATGAAATTTCATCTTTAATTATTAAAATGTCATTGAATTTTTTAATATCCCATTATAATATGTGAAAAATTAATCTCTAATATTTCATATATTATACTTTCAAAAACACATTATAGAAATTTAAATTTTATATACATATGAAAATTTATTAGAAAATGTTCTAAGAAATTTTTTGAAATATATTCCAAAACTCCTCAATGATATAGAAATAAATTATAAACCACTTTAATCGCTAAAAAATAAATTTAACTCATCATAATATATTCATAAACTTGATTAAATCAATAACTCACTAAAATTTATCTCATAAATAAAATGTTTTTTATTCCAGATTAAGTGTTTTTTTCACTTTAAATCATGTTTTATGCTTATGATATGTTTCAAGTAGCCATGAACTCAAAAAAACCATCGATAAATATCATAAACACATTATAAAAAATTTATTTGTACTTTTATTGAAAAAAAAACCATTACAATTCAACTCATAAAAAATTATATGAAACTAAAAAAAATATAGTTTTGATTTATATTTTTCTCAAATTAATTCTTTAATTAGTTATTCCACAAGTTTGATATTCTTAAAAAACCTTATAATAAATATATTTGGAAAAAATTTTATTTTTATAATGACCATACATTAATAACTTTAAATGTACTTTTATATGACAAGGTGTTTTTTGAAAATAGACCGTGATTTAGGGACATGTTCTATGCACATTATGTTTTGGAAATGATTTATTAATAGCCTTTACCACTCTATTTTTTCTTCCAAAAATATAAAAATAATGATTCAATTACTTCTTTAACCATTTTAATCCTCTTGTATTGATTTATCAACAATGTTTTTTTTAATGTCTCAAATGGATTCCTCAACAAATGTTTTATTTTCTATACTAGTTGAGGAATCCTATGTTATTTATAAATTCATTTAAAAAATTAATTTCACTTATGCTACATCAATATAACATCCATACATGTCCATACCAATATTAATTTACTCTCTAATACACTTTAATTCCATTTCATTATTTTCCCAATAAATGTAATGTGCATATTTACTATGCTAAACATATCTTCTACTCAAACAATAAATTAAAGTACTATGATATTCCAAGGAAAAGTAGCCTTCTAAAACATTAAATAAAATATATATATCCTCCAAAAAATTAATTGTGTATGTTTTATGTAGATATAAAAATAAATACTCACATGTCTTATAATATAATAATTTTTAAGGAGAATAAATTATATTCCTTTGTTCTTGACAATAAATAATATTATGTGCCTTTAAGTACATCTTAAATTTCATACATTTCATATTTTTTATCTTTCATGTCTCTCTTATAATTTTTATAATTAGGATATAAGGTATAAACCAATATGTAATGTAATAAAAATATATATTCTTCATCATGTCCCACATATCAATTTTTTTATCTTCACTAAATGTTGGTATTATTCATTAAAAATTATTATTTAATATTTATATAATAAATTCATAAAAAAAATATAAAATAATTTATCTTTCAATATTCACTTTTTTTCCAATCTAAAAAATATTTAAAATAATAAATTCATTTATTAAATTGAGAAATTATCAAGCTTCTCCCCCTTATTTTTTTAACCTCTTGAATATTCAATTTAAATTCCACCATTTCCTACATAATTTTACTAGATATATTTGGGTATGATTTTTTTTTCAAACCCTTTTAAAATAATATCCAAAAATGAATATATAGAGGGAAGGAGTAATTTTAATCAAATATAAAATCTTTTGTAATGTCCATACCCAAACCACCAATATCTGATCCGTGACTATCCCAAGCTTACCTCCAATAGGCTAGGGGATGGAGACTAGCATCAAGTAGGCATATCCCAAAAATGGGAGGCATTATCCTAATGTACTTGTACACATGAATACATCTCCAATCCAACCTAATGAATAAATTTAAAAATAAAATAAAATAATGCATGCATACATCTAATATCTCATGAAAAAGTATGATAGTAAAGTACTATAAGAAGAAAAGGGGCCAAATACAATCCCAACCAAAAACTGTAAAAGTTAAACCTAATCAAAGAGCATAGACTAAGTCAAATTCAATCCCTGGTAAAATATCATGGTGTGTCAAGCTCTAGCTACACTCCACCCACTCCCTATGCTCCTAGTACACCATCAAAGGTTCATCATATACATAAGACACAACACGTGTGGGAAAATCCAATTCAAGGGGGTGTATAACAATACTCAGTAGAAAATAAAGAAAAAAATAAACATGAAGCACCAAGTCAATTAATCTCAATAAAACATATAAAAATCAATGAATAATAGAAGGACTATGATATACTCAGTAAAGGCACCTTGCCACCAGGTAGTCATAACCAAATTCTAACCACAAGATTCTGCTCGAAGCAATGCTCATTGAAGGAGAATCCACTCCACGAGCCATGTTATTATCAGAGACACTCGATAAAGATGTATAACTAATTGGGCCCCTCGCAATGAAATATCACTAGTCCAAGAATACTCTATTACATAGATAGGGATTCACCTCTAGAACCACTGGGGGATAACACCAACACAAATCTAGATCAACCTGCTATGTAGGGGATCATATACTACTGGTACCACAAACCATACTAATACATCCTACTATATTGAGGATCAACACCATACATGGGGAGGTCACGTTGATTCCAAAAAACTCACAAAAAGAAAAAAGAATAATAGAGGATCACACTCTAGTATCGTAAAGGGACACCAAAACTCTATCTCTGACTCGACCTCTAGAGGGGATCACAATCCAGTTATATGGATATAGTTTCACACTTTACCCTCTAAGGAAAGTACCAAGGGAATGCACTCAACCTATACAAGTACAAATTAGCAAAATTAAGAGTCACAAGAGCTCATGACGGGGGTACATGACATGTATAAATATCCCCTAGTATTTTCATGTGGAAGAGCCTAAAATGGAATTTAGTCTCTAAATAAATGGTGTTTAAAAGGATTACATGGCTTGTAGAGACACACGATATCCCACCCATTTCACCTATATGTTTCCATGTTTGGGAGGCCGTGTTCGTGTAGTAGTGCACGACATGGGGCTTCCTGTGTACTCTACCTGTGCCCCACTACATGGGTAGGCCCTTGTAAACCCATCCAAGACATGTAAATGTATAAGTACACAACATGCCATCTGGTTATGTACTTTTACCCTATGTTTCTGTACTCTTTGAACAATATGATGAATAACATGAAATGGGTCACACACCATGTGAAATATGTCACACATTGTGTTATCCTTAACTCAAACTAAAAACCTAGCACCTTCTCTAGGGTCCACATGGCGTGAAATTCCAAATTACATGTCATGTTGCTCGATATTTCCCAAATTCTCTATGTGTCATCCCATGCCTCTCTAGAGCCTCCACCCTTTCCAGTACCTAAAAATTAATGTTTTTCTGGACATTTCCAAAACTAAACTATGGAAAACTAGGATTGAATCTACTAAAAAAATGGATCTAAATATCATTATTCATTGTGTAATTAAGATCATCGAAGAATGTGATATTGGGTATCCAAAACTATCCGATTATCCTCTATTTCCATTATTGCATCACTGTCGTGTCATTATGATCCTAGATCTGTGATATCAAATCATTTATCCATGAAAGGGGTGTGCAACGATCAATTGATTATGATATATCGAACCCCATGAAAATCAAAAAATTCATACAGTGAACAAAGAACTAAGGGAGAAAAGAACAAGAAAAAATGAGATAAATGGTTCTCGATCAATGTCTATGTCACTCACGATTCATTTTTGTGATAATAACAATTAATAAATAAATAATTTCAAATAATTCTCCTAATAAATTCCAATTATATAAAAACAAGTCCTATAATATTCATGATTTGGGATTCAATCCATTAGTTGATTAATTCATCTTCATCGTAGGAATCAATAATAGTGAAAAAATTCAAACAATAAATGTACTACCTAGAGTTTTGATCGATCTATGATGAATAATGGTTGTCATTCCATCGTTAATGAGATCGATAGTCTCTGTTGGTGTGATGATTCACAATCTCATATTGATCCGCCATCATTCTCCAAGAAGTTCTCTCCAATGGTTTATCTCAATTCACTAGAGTTTTAGTGGTCAAACCTAAGGAATTTATATCACCATATACATAAAGGAGGAAGAAGGTCACTACATCAAAAAAAACAAATTAATTAATTATTTAATTTTGTTAATTTAATTATGGCCATGATAAATGATTCAAAAATGACCCATGCCAACAAAGATTATATTGCCCCTTTGCTAAAACCTGCATTATAAACTCAACGGTTCCATAAGATTTTTTATTCAAACTCCCATTTAGATGTTATTCCACTTTTTTAGGAAAACTCCATGCACATGCTATTTAATATATTTATTTTATTTCAATTATTTATTACTGGCACACCAGGCCTCAGAATCATATGTTTTCTTATCTCTTGGTCTCGAAAATAAGCCATATAATATCCAAAAAAATACATGGAATATATGATACATTATATTCTCCCCCATAAGGTATTTATGTCTTGAAAATACAAAACAAGGTCTACACAAAGAAATGTGGGTACTAATCTTGAATATGAGCCGCCCGCTCCCATGTTCTCTGCAGAAGATTCTTATACGGATGCTGAACAAGAACAAGAGGAACATAATTCCCAAAAAGGATACTCTACTTATGATCCTTGATCTCCCCTAGGCATTATGAGATGTTATCATCATCCTCTATGTTCATCTCACCCCATTAAATAATTTTAGAAGGGTCGTGAATGTAACCATTCAGCTACGAAACAAGGAAAATGTTATGTTCTCAGTCCAACTACGACAATAGAGCTATGTGGTAAACCACCTCTCTAACTCTATAAAATATCTGGAAGGGACCAAAAAAACTCTTAAATAATTTCCCCCCATGGACAAATATACTTTATCCGTTTTGAGGTGAGACTCTTAGGAATTCATGGTCTCCCAACATGAACTCAAGGGATATTATTCATTAGTCTGTATAAGAATTATGATGGATCTGTGTAATCCTCATCTTCTACTACATGATCTAAACCTTCTTTGTAGTAGCTAGCACCAACTTCAGGCCCATGAGTTCTGACTCACCTATCTCAATCCAACAAAGTGGTGACCTGGATAGTCCCCTTAAAAAAACTCGAATGGTGTTATACCAATGGTGGAATGGAAGTAGTTTTTTTACACAAAATCTAGAAAGGGTAGGTAATCCTTCAAACTACGACCAAGGTCCAACAAGCAGGTCCACAGTATGTACTCCAAGACATGGATGGTCTACTCTATCTAGCCATTATTATGGGGAATAAACGTTGTTATCTAACATAAGAAAGTCCCAAAATCCTATTATAACCCTCTTCATAACTGATATGTGAAGTGAGCATCACAGTCATAGACAATCATCGATGGAACTATATGGATTCAGACTATATCGTGCACATAGATGCACCCCTATATCTTTGCTAAACTATTTTCTCAAATATCTAGGCAGTGGGAAGAATTGGTGAGGTTGTGTATGATCACCCATCTGGAATTGTGTCCCCTAGATGTTTGCGGTAATCCCATCACGAATTCCTTGGATATATCATCTCACATCCACTCTATAACATTAAGGGGTTAATCTAAACCCATTGGGACATGGTGCTCTGTCATCACTTAATGAAAATTGAGGCATCAAGAGATATACTCTTCAACTCATTTCTTTATACCTGGATATCGAAAAAAAATTATGAGGTCCTGGTAAATCTTTTCTGCACTAGTATGTACTGCAAAAGGTGATGTATGGAACTCCCACAACACCTCCTCCTACAACCTCAAACATTCCATCACCCATCCACTGAAAAGGATATTGTGATCCACACATTAAGAGTATCCATCAAGAGCATGTCTAGTGGATATCTAAGTACATAAGGTCTCAATGTCGGCATCTCCATGCTGATCATCCCTAAAACACTGTAAAAGAAGGTGGGTAACAATCATTGATGGAAGATATGAAGAACAATCCTTGTATTTGAAGGAAAATAGTAACGAGGATAACTAATCTAAAACATTATCCAAAATTAGAACAAGATCTTCTGTTTATAGCATCTACCACCATGTTTCCCTTCCCAAGTGTATAAAAAATATCAAAGTCATAGTCCTAGTGGAACTCTATCCATCACCTCTATCTCATGTTTAGAATATTTTGTGAGAAGATATACTTTAGAATCATGTGGTCATAGTAAATGAAAAACTGCTCACGCATCAAGTAGTCTCACCACATCTTCAAAGAGAATACTACCACTAATAACACAGGATCATGGGTCGCATAGTTATTCTCATATGGTATAAACTAGTGTAAAGCATTGGAAATAAACTTCTATCTCTACATCATCACACAACCATGTCTAGTCTGTGATGCATTAATGAACACTACATACTCAAAACCCTCATCTATAAATTTCATGATAGGAGCACTCATCAACCCCTATATCAAATTTGGAAAGCACTATTATAACCTTTTCAACTAGAAAAAATGATTCCCCTTCTGATTCAATGTTTTAAAAGGTGCTCCTACTCTATATAAATCGGGTGAAAACCTATGATAGTACTCTACCAACACAAGGAAGCTTCTCACATTGGTAACAATCATGGGTGGTTCCCAAGAAATAATTTACTCAAAATTCACTAGGTTTAATACTACTCCAGTGTCTAAGATGACATGTCTTATAAATTTGACCTCTCAATTCCAAAAATGAAACATAAAGAGTTTCCCTTAAAGCTAGTGATCTCATAGAATGTCAAGGACCATCCTCAAGTGCCTCAGGTGCTCCACCTCAAATACCAAATACACTAGGTTTCGATCAATAAAGACTAACGTGAACTTATCTAAGAAGGGAAGGAAGATCTGGTTCATGAGTCCCACGAACACTGATAGATAATTTTTCGGACAAAACAAAATCCCCAAGTAATCATAGTGGCTATAGCGACATCTCAATGCTATCTATTCTATATCCATATCCCATACTCATAGATAGTGATGGAATGACCTGAGGTCAATCTTTGAGAACCATCATTCCCCTCTCAACTGATCGAACAGGTTGTCGATCCTTGGTATTTGATAATTATTATTCCTTGTCCACTAATTCAAGTGATTATAATCCACACATAGCCTCATTCTCCAATTTTCCTTCTTGAGAAACAACACTGGGGTTGTACTCGGGGTAATGATGGGTCTCAAAAATCCCTTCTCATCTAAGTCCTCCAACTACATGATCATCTCTCAAAGATCTACAAGAGCCATCTAATATACTCGTATATATATCATTGTTGTACTGGGATGCAAGTCGATTCCCAATTCCATCTATTTGTGGGAGGTAAACCTGGTATGTCCTTAGGAAAGATATCCTTGTACTTATCCACCACTATAAGAAATTGATACCCCAAAGCATCCACTACTCTAACAGTCATTTTATCCAATTGATGAGTAATTGACTGCAGTCTCTTATTCCTAAGCTCATCCTACTCCCCCAAGGCCTCCTTTTCACCCACAAAAGAAAACCTTGTCCTATCACTGTAGACACACTACATCCCCCACCTAAAGTAGTCAATCTTGGTATGAACTGTGGATATCCATTCCATTCCTATGATGATTCTATAAGGAATCATTTTTGCAATAAATATATTCCATATAAAACTCTCTATGCCAATCGTTAGATCACATTGTCATCACGAGTGCACAATCCCTGAGTCACCACATGTTGGAGTCTCCAAAAGTAAGGTTTGATCCAATGTCTCAATCGTAATCTCTAGATCTCAAACAAGAGAAGTGGAAAGGAAGGAGTTTCTAGAAACTATGTCTATCAAAATTATAGCTAAAGTAGAAAAGACAGATATTACACCTTGTATTATCCCTGGAGTCTCAGAGTCATTGTACTCTAAATCCTACAACTAACCTCATCATTTCCCATCGAATCCTTGAGCTTGGTGTGGACCATGTAGGGGTGGCGGTGGTAATAGGTCAAACCTATGACCACCTCCTACTGCCCTTCTGGACCCACTACCTTGTCTGCTTCCCTATACAACATCCTTTTCTAGAATTTGTCTCTACATTGATGTTCCCTTAACCATCTCATTAACTGTTGTATGATGTATCAGACAATGTTGAGCAAGATGTCTCCAACCATCAAAGGGGAAACACCTCGTATCCCTAAGCTTATTCGAGCCACTCGGAGAGCCCATCACTACTAGACCTAAGTCTTGGGATCATATCTTGAATAATCTGACATGCTTGGATCCATGTGACTTCTTTCGACTACCTACTATAGAGGTCTCAACTATAGAGTTTCCACTCGAATCTATCACTACTAATATCTTCTCTGCCAAAAATATCTCAACCATCGAATTTCTCTCAAGAACTCCATTATATGTGGAAATTCAAATTGATACCATTGATTCCCCAATGTCCCATCACAATCCCTTTTCAGAGGTATGATCTCTGAATAACTAGTCCCGAACCATAACCAAGGAGTAATGTGAGAGTTCAGTAAACCTTGTTCAGTACTCCATGGTCTTACTACCCTACTACAGATGCATAAGATCCTATATTCATACCAATTGAAAAATGGATGGATAGAACTCCTATCAAAAGAGATTCTCAATGTTTGTGAATGATAAAGTTTTCTCATTTTTTGATTGAGTCACAAGCTCAATCATCTCCCAACAGATCCCTAAAGAAGAATAACCATGAGGATTTCCATCTAATCTTAGGCCACCCACACAAGGTGGAAAACATGAGTGGATACATCTATCCAGTCCACATCCACCTAGGGGTCAAGACCACCCCGAAACCTATGAGTTCAATACCTATAGAACTTTTTCAATGCACTAAACTAGTGTTCATCCTTATCTAGTTCTACCATCTCCATACGTTGTTCAATGGGTAGTGGTATAGCTGGTAAAACACCAATAGGTGCTATCTCTAGTAAAAACCCATGTACGATGCCTCATCACTACGCAGATCATCCTCTTGATCACACGGGTTATTCCTAGCTAGATGTCTGCATGGAGGCATCCTAAAATTTAAACAAGATGTACCATAGTCAAAATATTATATTTGGGGAGCTGACTTAAGAATGAAATAGAAAAAATAATAATTTATATATGATGTATATAAAAAAAAATTCCCCAACAACCAATGTTTATATGTACCAAGTTGAATTGATGATGATCTAAAGTCATCGTGTATAGATACGTCGGCCACCACACCAACACTGGAGCCTCTGGCCTGAAATCCGAACTCAAAACACTAAACATAGTTACCCCAAAACAAACTCACCAACTCCGGTCCTAGGGTAGAACTGACACCTCTAGTACCACTATTTCCTGACCTGAAATGTCGAGGTCTGACCCACGACTACCCCAAGCCTGCCTCTATTAGGCCATGGGCTAGCTACTAGCAGTAAATAGGCATCTCCCACAAATGGGTGGCATTATCCTAAATTACATGTACACATGAACACATCTCCAAACCCAATCAATGATAAAATTTAAAAAAATTGAAACAATGCATGCATACATATAAGATCCCAACATAGAGTATTACAGTAAAAGTACTAGAAGAATAAAAAGGGTCCAAATATATGCCAAACCAAAAACTATAAAAAGTAAAACATTCTCCAAGGGTCTAGACTAAGTTAAATGAAATATCCAGATAAAACACCATGTTCTGTCAAGCTCTAACTATGCTCCACCAAATCCCTATCCTCCCATAACACCATCAAAATGGTCACCATCTTTATAAGACATGACACATGCGGGAAAATCCCATGTAGGGGTGATTATAACAATACTCAATAGGACACCCTGAAAACACTAAACTTGAAGAAGCAAGTACAGTCAATGGAATACAAGATATAACAAAAAATATATAACAAAAGCACCAAGATATACTTTGGAAAGACTCTATGACACTAGGAATTCATAACCAAATTTCGTTTAAAATATGATGCTCGAAGAAATTCTCTTTCTAGGATAATCTACTCCATGAGCTATGTTATAATTAGAAACACTTGATGAAGAGCTCTACCTCATTGGGCCCCACATAATTAAAAATAACTCATCTAATAAGACTCAAATACACATATAGAATTTCACACCAAGAACCATTGTGGGACACCAAAAACCCAAATATAGATTAACCCAAAATGTAGGGGATCATATGATAATTATACCAAAAACCATACTGATCTGCCCTGCTAGATGGAGGATCAATGCCCTACTCAGGGAGGTCATGATGTTTCAACAAACTCCACCTGGGGGACAAAGGATGATAGATGTTAAAACTCCAGTATCATATAGGGAAACCACAACTCAATCTGATAGTTGACCTTTAGAGTGGATCATAATCCTGTTATATGGATGTAATGCCACATTTTACACTCAAGGGAAAGGACCAAGGGAACACACTCAACCTATACTGTTCCAAACTAAGAAAATGAATATACATAAGAACTCTTAAAGGGGGTACACAGTGTGTACTAGGCGGTACACATTGTGTCCCATTATCCTCTTGTTTTCTCGTGTGGAGGAGCCTCACATGTCATGTATTCTCCAAATACAATGCATATAAAAGGAGTAAAAGGCATATAGAGACACATGATATCCCTCTCGTGTCACTTAGTTGTGTCCATGTTTGATAGCCATGTCCATGTAGTAGTACATGCCATGTGGCTACTCGTGTACTTTACCCATGTATTGCTACACAAGAAATCATGTGTACACCTAACCAATCTATTTCCATGTATAAGTATATGTCATTCCATATAGAGATACAATTTTACCCTATGTCTGTACACTCACTAAAGTACACATTGACTCACATGGAAGGGGTCACATGCCATGTGATAGGGGTTAAAAACTATCTGATCCTTATCTTGGACCAAAATAGTAGTGTTGTAGCTAGGGGAACCACATTGTGTGTAATATCGGATTACACGTCATGTTGCTCACGATTTCCCATATTTTCTTTGCATCACCTCGCACCTCACCAGAGCCTCCACCCTTGTTGGAAACTGTAGATCAGTGTTCTTCAAGACCTCTCCAACACTGATATATGGAAAAATGTGCATGAATATTCTTTTAAAATAGTTCTACACATCATTATTTATTGTACATCGAAGAACTTTGGAAAATGCGAAATCGTGTATCCAAAACCATCTGATTCTCCGTCACTTCCATCATTTCACCGTTGTCATGTCATGAAGATCCCAGATATATAATATCAGATCATTGGGCCTAGAAACATGTGTGAAATGATTAATTGATAGGGATGTTTCAAACCCCATTCCAAACCAAGAATTCTTGGGTTGAACAAGGAACCATGGTAGAAAATCACAACAATAAATGAGAAGAACAAACCTTCATCGATGTTTGTGTCAATATAGATTCATTTCTATGAGAATAACAGTGAAAAAATAAATAATATCAAAAAATTATCCCAAAAAAATACCCATAAATAAATTACTTCCCAAAATATGCAGAATTAATAATTCAATTCATTGGTCTATTGATTCATATTCTTTATAGGAATCAAGAACAAGGAAAAATAAAAACAAAAAATTCCATACCTAGAGTTTGGATCGATCATTGATGAATGAAAATTTCATTACCATTGTTGGTGAGATCTATGGTATCCATTAGCGCAATGATCCATGATCTGATCCCAATCCATCGTCATTTTCCAAGAAGAGACCTCTAATGGTTTTTCTGAAATCTTTAGTGTATGATTGGGAAATCCTGAAGAATTTCAATAACTAGATACATAAAGGATAAATCGGGTTTCTACATCAAAACAAATGAAATGAATTAGTTATTTCATTTTATCATTTAATTTCACATGTGATAACTATTTCACAAACCGCTCTATCAAGAAATGTTTATGTTGTGCCTTGGGTAAAACCTACATTCTAAACTCAACAGTTCACTTAGATTTCTAATCGATACAATCATTTATAAATTATTCCAATTTTTCAGGAAAATTATGTGCACAAACTATATAATATATTTAATATATTTCCAACATTTATTCCAAGCACATCAAGCCACAGAATCGCACGTCATCTCAACACCTGGTCTCAAAAATAATCTATATAGTATCCAAAAATAATACACAGAAAATACGAGACATTACATGTAACGCCTATAATTTAATTTTTAGGTATGATAATATTTATTATTTTTAAAAATTTAAAAATCCTTTATTTTTTGGTTTTGGAAGTTTTTCTGTAGTTTTAGAGGTCTTCAGTTATGATCTGTAGATTTTTTGGGCCATAATGGGTAATTTTTATGCCATGATTTTAACATGCCTTGGTATGAATTTCTGGACTACAGTCCAGTAATTCTATGACTCTAGGGTCTCATCATAAACCCACCAAGGTAGGATACTATTTTTTTATTTAGATGGGACAATCACAACCAAGGATGTTCATTTCATGACTTCTCCTAGCTAGAGGACCATTAATAAGAGGAATTGGGTGATACTGCAAACCATATTTGTCATGCTGTGAGTCAACCATGGTTGAGGGGTTTTTGTTTTTGGGAGTTGGGTCACACCATGAAAGGCAAGGTCATTCCACAACCAGTTCTGATAATATTTTAATAAATTTAAATTTATAAAACTACCCTTATCAAATTATTACCCCAATAAATGAAATTTCCCCCATTTTGAACTCTTGGACCTCCCACATATCACAACCGCTCTTCCCCTTTAATCTCCACTACATTTTTATGGATTTTTCATCTATAATTTCTTAGATATCACCTAGTATGTGGCTCTATTCATCCCCCTTGGATATATTATTCCTTTTTAGTGGGTTTCCATCACCCTTATAGTCATGAATACATAATCATTATCTTACACAATTTTATGGTTTGGATTTTTTAATATAGGTTTCACCCTTTCCTTTTAAGGATACCTTATTCTTGTATCAGGTGTATTTACCCCAAGAATCAAACTTTTCAATAGATTTCATTAGTTGGTTTCATGTACACCCTTTAATAATTGAACCATAGGTTCATTAATATTCTAAATAAAATTTTATTGTGTTTTAGTTTTTTAAAATATATCATTTAAATAATTTTTTACATTAAAATTTAGGATTTTCACTATTATTTTATTTGGATGTTTAAAATGGTTTCCAAAGCATTATTTATATGAAAAATTAGTGGTTCCAATGAATTTTTTTGATTAAATAATTTAATAAAAACAAATTTTATCTTATTTAAACCAAATAAAACCCTGATTATTTGGTAGGAAATACTAGAATGGGAGGATGTCCATTTTCTGGTGAATCCATTTCTGATGCATCCTCACTACCTAGTAAATTAATTTTAGGTTCATCCCACAATTTGAGGGTGTTTTCTCAACTACTAAAGTTATTTCACTAGGTGACCATACCCTTAGTAACCTTAGGGGGTTTCTCCCATGTTTCTTTTTAAAAAAAAATCTCTCATCTTTTTCTTTATTTAAATTAATGTTCTGTATTATGATACTTTTTTTATTTATAAAGGATCAAATGTTAATTTGATATATTTAACTTAAAAATATAGTTTACTGATTTTTATAATAATTATTTTTCAAGAACACTTTGTTGGGTTCTACATTTCTTATTTTGATCACACCCTGTATGGAACCAATTAGTGTATTTTGACCTTGATTTGGCTGACGTAGGTAAAGGTAAGGCACTAATTTGAGGCAATAAATATTCCAGATAGAAATACCCAGGTTGGTGGAGGAGACATAGTGAAGATGTTTTCCAGATTATATTGTTAATTATTTATTCATATTTTATCATGTTTATAAGAATAATGTATCACCTATTCAGCTTCATATCTCGTCCATTTTTTTTATCATCTATTTTACCATTAATTTTTTTATTTATGATGGTCATATTATGATTTATATTTTAATTTTTTTTATATATTATTCCATGTTATTTTAATGATCTTTATTATTTTTACATTGACTGCAAGAATCATCAATGTATGAATATATTATATTAGCCTCTTAGGTCAGACCTATTGGATAGTTTACTGTGAAAACATATTACCAAATAGTGTTCTTGATGAAAAAGAACAAATTTCCAACCTATGTGGATTAGTGAATACCTTTGGTACTTTACACATACCAGTTTAGGTGTCTATGAGGGGTAAGATGATATTTTTCATGAAAAAATGGTACTAAAACCAATTTTTGACTTATGATATTTGAAAGTCTTTGTAGACAATAGATAGGATTATCAGGGTTTAAGGGGATGGTACAATGGAAACTTCGAGCCTCCATGGGATGTTGGGACTGATGATTTTTGTTTTTTGTCGTTTTTTTCTCCTTTTAATTAAGGTTCATGGGATGTAGACCATGCACATGGGCCATGTATTTTTAAAATATATGAATTTATATATTCTTTCTTTATGATTTATGTGATTTTCTACTAATTTTTTTAATTTTCTCTGATTTGAAACATTTATTTAATTTATTCCTCTATTGTTATTTTGTTTTCTTATGGAATCATACTACCTTGAATACCCCCAATGAACCTTTTAGAGGGAGGTATGGATAATTTACTATAGTGAATCCTCCCATCAATCGAAATATTATTATAGTAGTAGTGAGAATGGTCTGAGCTATGAAGAAATGAATAAGTATTGGTTTCGTCCTACCTCAACTGGAAGATCCATGTGTAATCTAAGACAGGGACCGATCCAAGAATTTTCTCTAGCATAATCCACCAACTTTACAAGGTAGAAATCACCCTGGGAAGCTAATGACTAGCTAGAGAAGATATAAAATATATTTGAGTTCTTTGAAACTCCTTAATAAATTAATGTTAAGTATATCTCTTTTATTATTATGGGCGATAATCAAAATTGGGGTGAAATAGTGTTTCAGGATAATCTTTTTGAGAAACTTGAATAAAATGACTTAAAACTGATTTTTACATAGTTGTTTTACCTAAAAATAGCATTGATGAAATCTTAGGAGTTTGTGACTCTTTAGAATGGTCAACGCGTTGTAATGGAATATTTTAATTGGTTGGTAGTTGTTTTTTATTTTGAAACAAAGATGGAATATAATGATGGATTTATGGATTTATAATTGTATATATTACTCTTAAGAGATATATGATTTCAACTCTTTCTGATTAAGATTTACATCCATGAAAAAGTGGTAGATTGAGCTTTGATAGTGTAAATTGAACATGCCAAGATGTCTGGGATACATGACACCTATAATGTTTCTTGATGTAGTGAAGATTATTTTCCTAAATAAAATAAGAAGGGGAATTAATCTAGAAGAGGGAGTATTTCTACCTCATTACCACTTTCTTAGTCATCTTCCTCTTCACCGATGGGGAATAAGAATCTTGTTGGTAGTCAATTTTGAGTAATTATTTATATAAATCCCTCATTCCTAGATATTCCAATGACATTCCATGACTATGGGAATGTGATACATCTATAGGGGTTTTTAGAATCAATTCTCTAGCAAGGAGTAGAGCTGGTTATTTAGTTCTTGATTGGTTTCAATCATAATCTAATTCATTAAAAGCAACAAGGACATATCCTCATGAGATTATAGTAAAATAATTTCATAGTATGGGTTTATTTAACTGATTATTGAGCCTTAATAAGGTTGAATGCATCATAACTGTATTTAGATAAATTTTCTCCATGCTTTAGAGATATCTCCCATGTAATTTGAAATTTCACCAATGACATTGAGAGATACTATATTTATTACATTGTCCAAGTTTGTCACTTTATCTTATACTTGTGTTTCACAATTTGTTTATTCTACCCATGTTTTGGAATTACAAAATATTTCTCTAGATCTTATGCCTTATGTTAGGGAGATATAGAAACCACTCAAAAATAAGAAGGAACATTTCCTTCAATGACCTATTGGAATGTCTATATGCCTAAAGTAGAGCTACTATGGGAATTTATTATCCTTGAAATATATTTTTTTGACATAATATTTATAATAGACTAGATGATGGTTTTCAGGGCTTGCATCAATTTTTACCACTAGAGGGTGTCTTTCGCAACCCCTGATGGTGGTGGTCATGTATTATAAGGAGAATTGGATTCATGACCTGGTTAGGGAGGACCACCTCTCCCTGAAGTCGGTTTGCTTAAATAGAAACCCAAGCCTTAAACAAATAATATTTCATAATTATTAAAATATTATCACTACAAATAAAATATAAGGATCTAGAGAACTAATGTCTTTAGAATCTTATATATAAAAATATATCATCTTAAACATAATAGAATAATCTTTATTTAAAACTCCACATATTTCACCTTACCCTAAAAGATCTTCTAAAACCGTATAAGATATCCTGGTGAAAATAAATAATGAAAAGTGTGATCTTGAAAGAATAGTAGGGTAATAAAATGTTGCAATAAAACATAAAATTAGAGTTAAGAGGCATTACATGATATCATAATGAAAATGATTATAAG